>JAPHCH010000006.1:0-637207 GCA_030772445.1 Cladosporium sp. MBC 237 | reverse complement strand
CCACCACCCCATGCCCCTCCTCCCCTCCATCCCCTCCTCCCACCGCGCCCAAATCCGACACCTCCGCCTCGAAACCTTCAACGGCGCGCGCCCCTGCCTCAACGCCGCCCTAAACCGCCAACACCGCAACTCCTCCGACGCGACGAGAATGCACCTCCTGCGCCAGAAATTCCCCGCCCGGGACCAGCGCAAACGCCAAACCAGCTGCGCCTTCTGCAACCCCTTCGTTTTCCCTGACCTCCTGGCCTTATTCCCGCGTCTGCGGAGTGTGAGCATTAACATCAGCGCGAATCGTGATTCGGAGCACTGCTGGGCTTCGCTTTGTCGGGCGCTTGTGCGCGGGCGTGAGGCGGTTTGGGTTTCTTGGGTGGGTGTTGGCAGGGGTGTTTCGGAGGCTGAGGGGCTGGGGTTGGAGATTCTCGTGGAGGATGAGAAGTTGTGCAGGGTTTGGAGGGGGGTGAGAGAGTTGGGGAGTGGGGAGGTGAGGGATTTTGTGGAGTTTGGGTGGGAGAGTGTGGGGGTTGGGGGGGGTTTTGAGGGTTTCGGAACGGGTGGCGCTGAGGTTGTTGAGGTTGTGGTATTGGGTTGATTGTGTTTCTTTGGCTGGTCAGGGGGTTTGGGGGTTGGGGATGGGGATGGGAGGGGATGAGGGTGGGTTTTCTTGGGATTTGAGGGTGCGGGATGAGCGGGTTTGGGGAACGGAGGCTTTGACGGCGTGGAACTGGGCGTTGAGACAGTGGCTTAGGAGGGGTGGTGTTAATGGGAGGGACTATGGGTATGTTCGGGCTACGGAGGGTGGAGGGGTGAGGAATGTGGTGGCTGCTGGGAGGCTCGAGGCGGTTTTGTTGGATGTGTTTGAGATGCTGGCTGAGGTAGAGAGCTAAATATTTCAAGGACTTCCTCTGGATCTCTCTGCAGGACTCCCGGAATGTTTTTGTTGGGAGTCTTCAAATAGGCCAATTCAATCCTCCTCGACCTTGGCCTTCTTCAGCACTTCCTCGTCGTCGTCCTCAGCAGCAACAGCGTCGTCTCCATCATCATCTGCCGCGGCCTTTCTCTTCTTCCCTTTCGCGCCCTTCGCGCCCTTCTTCGCAGACTTTGAAGTGGCGGTAACGTCGTCACTCTCGCTCCCCTTCTTGCCACCATTGAGCGTCCCAGCAGCCGTCCTGATCTTAGCGATACGGTGGGTGATAGCCTTCGCGGTACACTCTATTGCATACATCAGCAACCGCATCATGCATGGCTCTTGGGGAGAACGCCACTCACCTGGCCCGATGATCTCAGCCAACTCCCCCATCTGCTGTTTGGTGACTTTGATGTCGCAGACTTTGAAGAGCCCGGCGAGGAGCTGTGATGTGTTCGTCAGTTAGGTGCGTGGGTTCGCTTCAGGGTAGAGAGGTGTGTGTGTACCTTGGCCTCGGTTTCTGTGTTCCAGACGACCGGCATTGTGTGTGGGAGGAAGTAGGTGGTTGTGGTATGGTGGGTTTTTGGTGGGTGGTTGGAGAGTGTAGGGAAAGGTGGGAGAATGGGGAGTGGAAATGTTAAAGGCAGTGGGTTCTTTGAAAGGCTTGGATGAGCGTGTGCTGCATGGTTGCCTGGAGTTGTGTGAATGCATCATGTGATACACGGTGGGTACGTGAAGTGAAGAAGCGCATGTGAATACACCATGGCAATCTTGGCAAGAGCACATTCATGCTATGCCAGTGTTGATGATAGCAGTGAACATGGCTCAGAAAATGCTCTCCGTTTCGCATTTTGGTATCATGCTCTTAAAAAAAATGTACGATTTTCCTGTTATGTTGATATGGAGCATCCGTATCTTGAGCTTGGTGAGTGACTGAACAATTCACTTCGAGCATCAAATCCCAACCACGATTGATCAAACGATCAAGAAATCCACTCCAAGATGATCCACACTCGTGATATATCTTCAGAATTTCCTGATCAACCGAAAAATATGACTATACATGATTTGCATTCAATAAAGCCAAAGTTGTGATGTCGCCGGCCTATTGCGCAAATGGAGAAGATCTTGTCGCTGCCCCAACCCTAACCCTCGAGCAGGTCAAAACGTCGCCCCGATGAACCCAGCCTTTCATATACGATCCGGATGCCACACTCGCAATCACTGCAGACAATTCACCCAAGAAACCGAGTAACTCACAGCTCAGACGTTCGACGAACGGTCCAGTGAACCTCTCGCCTGGCAGATTGCAAAAAGGTGACACCGAGCATTTGTTTGAAACGTGAATGGACAGCCATGTGGTTATATCATGCATTAAAAAGTTCAAAGTGATCCTAATCATACAATACAAGCAAGCTACGCAATGCATCAAGTCCAAAGCACAAAGGGGGTATCCAGTACTTCCACGTTTTTCCTTCCTTTTTTTTTTTCCAGCATGTCCTTCATCTTCTACCCGGTCCAGGCGGCGCGCCCGGAGGCGGTCCACCATAGCCGCCCATGCCAAGCGGCGTTCGCCTAGCTGGGTACATTTCCTCATGCCTTCTCTGCGCGACTTCGTGCTCCCTGTAAGCCGCATCCCTTCGCATCCTCTCTTGCTCCTGGTGCATCAAATCCTGTGCCTCTCGCATGCTCTGTTCCCGCAGGCTTCCCATGCCTCCTGTTACCCTTGGTTGGCCTTGATCGAAGTTACCAGGGAAGTGCGACGGGTGCATCTGTGGGGGTCCACCACGTGGAGCCCCGAAACTTTGCTGTTGCTGTCTGTGTCGCTCTTCCTGGGCAGCCATGTATGCTGCTTCGCGACGACGTCCCTCTGAGATGTCGCGTTCTTCGTGCATGCGTCGTTCCTGCATCATGCGTTCTTCGCCCATACGAATTTCCTGCATGCGACGTTCCTCGTGAATGCGCTGATCCTCACGCATGCGGCGCCCTTCGTCCATTCTACGGTCCTCAGTCAAGCGACGCCACTCGTGTTCGCGTGCCTGTTGGGCATGCTGGTGGGCTTGTTGGTGAGCGAAAGCTTGTTGATCGTGTCTCATGGCTTCTTCGCGACTCATGGTGCGCTGATGCAGATTGCCGAACGGGCCACTGATTGAATTGTTCTGTGCGTGGTGC
Source organism: Cladosporium sp. MBC 237 (assembly GCA_030772445.1). NCBI lineage: Eukaryota > Fungi > Ascomycota > Dothideomycetes > Cladosporiales > Cladosporiaceae > Cladosporium > Cladosporium sp. MBC 237. The sequence goes on along the minus strand of JAPHCH010000006.1, from coordinate 634,131 downwards.
GCATGGTTTTGAGCTTGGGTTGGTGGCGCTTGGGCAAAGGGTGGTGGTGGTTGCTGGAACGAGACAGGCTGGAGTGGCTGCGCCGAAGGAGTGCCAACGGGATGCTGGGCCTGCTGTTGTTTCGGCAAGTAGCCTCGCGGCTCGCGGGGTGGTTGACTCGGACCTTGGCCAGATTGAGAGGGAGTTCGCGAGTGTGACATGAGCGAATGAGGTGGTGGCGATGGATTATGCCTTTGAGGTCCATTCAAGGGGCCGAGTACTGAAGCACGGTGATGCGAGAAGTACGGCCGTACCTCCCTTTCTAAAGCTGGTGCTGGACTGGCACTGCTAGGTGCTGGTTCAGGACCCGGGCCCATTCTCGTCTGCCAGTCTTGTTTTGGCGGAGGTTGCTGCTGCAAGCCTTGGCTAACTGAATGGGGCTCCTGCTTGACAGTCGGAGGCGAGGGACCATTGCTGGGCTGGCCATAAGGTCCTCGCTGCATCTGAGGCTGGGGCGGGGGCGCAACGGGCTGACCAAATGTTTCTCTCCTGGATGAAGGGATACTCGACAAACCAGATGACGCTGGTGGTCCAGCAAGAGGGTGCTGGGCCGGGGAGCCTGTTCGCGGTGGCATTCCGCTTGTCGCTGCATGATCAGATACGCGTTTCGGCTGAGGTTTGGGCTCGTCAGGCTCATTGTTAAGAATTGAGAGCAAGTTCGATCGCTTGGGTGCCTCTGATGCTGGAGCCGGCGTTGCGGCTGGAGGAGCTGGAGGAGCAGAAAAACCCGAGCTTGGCCTGGCCTCCTCGCGCTTTGGCGGCGAGGGATTGTATTGCATGCGGTTCGCCAGTGAAGACACCGGAGCTGGGGTCAGACTGCTAAAACCGGGAGAATCAATGCTTCGCCGAGCAGAGTTGGAAGATGAGAAGAAGCCTCGAGGTGGCGACGGGGGTCTTGTCTCGCTGAGCGGCTTGCGCTCCTGCGGCACATTTACCGGCTGAGTTGACGGCGAGTGGTGTGCTTGAACTTGGTGAAGAGAGCTACGGTGTTGGAATGGCTCCATGCGTTCCTGCCGCTCTTGTTGCGCATACTGGCCTTGCATGCGAATTGCGCGCTCTTGTTCTTCTTTCAAGTTGCGAATGAAATCCGAATCATGCGCATCCTGAACAGTCCTGCTTGACTGAGTCAACTGGCTTGTTGGAGTGCCTTGCTGTGAAGCCCGGAACGACGATGTTGCTGGCAATCCTGGTCGCGACTCAGGCCTGGATTCTCCAAAGATACTCATACGACTGCCAAGCGGTGCTTGCTGCTGTTGCTGTTGAGCCTGCTGCTGGGCTTGCTGGGCCTGCTGTTGCTGTTGCTGCTGCAGATTCCTCACGTTTGCCACAGCCTGTCCGAGAGGAGTCACCGCCGGGGTAGGCACAGGACTAGGTGCGACACGAGGTGCTGGCACCGGAGTTGCCTGAGCAGAACTTCCAAAACGGGATTGTACGTGGAACTGAGGCGGAGAGGCATGCTTTGACGCCTGGGATTGAGAGGCAGGTGCGGCATCATCAACATCCATCGCATCTGCATGAGGCGCAATGTTCCTCTGGACTGTGGGACCTGGGTTATCATACTTGCGTTTGTTGATAGGTGTAGGCGTGGGTGGGGGGCCCATGTCTTCGCCTCGCTCACGGCGGGCGTTGGCAACGAGGGCTGCTTCTTCGAGTTCGGCGCGGTTGCCGCCGTCAATCTGACGCTGGTAATGATTCTTAATCATTGTCTGCGTCTTAGTGCCCATATGAGCAGCGATCGCGGCGAAATCGGTACCAAAGTGTGCAATGTACTTCACAAAATCGCTTTGCTCTGGTACAGACCAGTAGCTTGAAGCGCTTGGTTTCGAGGAAGCGACAGGAGCAGCGTGCTTTCGCTCTGGTTCTTCCTGAACGGGTGCCTGCTGCGAATAGTTTTCCTGGATGTAAACGGGGTGTGCTTCAGGGTGGACGTTCCGGTTGCTGGTGTGGAAACCAGTAAGAAGGCTGGCTTCTGCTAGACTCTGAATCATAGCTGGGTCATCCTTCTGCGGCATACCTGGAATGAACCGAGTGTTGGGCGATAAAGACGGCGCCGCAGCTATCGGAGCAAGTGGTGGAGCCGCGACTTTTGGCTTTCTACCAGGCTTCTCACCGGTGCCTTTGCGTCGTTTCATTGGTTTCTCAGTCGCACCTTCGCCATCTTGTTTGCCGGCACCGGGCCTTCTGGCAGGTGATTGTCCCGATAGCGCATTTTTGGCATCAATCTCCTTTTCACCGAAAGTTGTCGGAGCTGCGGCACGCTTAGGTCTCCCACTGTCAGAGACGTTTTGGCCGAGCTCTTCTGCTCTTGCCATATCAGCCATGGCAGACCCCTTGCCACGCAGTGCCTTCGCGCCTCGGCCGCGCCTGGCGCCATACTTTCTGCGACGATTGTCCTTGAAGCGACCATCCCATTTGTTGGCATAATAATGGCGGATACAATCCCTGGCTGCACGACCAGGCAGCAGAGAGGCGATTTCGCTCCATTTCTTCGGTGTTTCTTTGTAAGCAGCAATGAAAATCTGTTGCTCTTGATCCGAGAAGTTGTCGACCGGTGGCTGGTAGGTGAAGATCCGCGTGAGGGACTTGGGGTCGCACAGCCTGTTGTTATCAATAAAGCATGAGCGCTGGAATTCCGTCAAAGTCATTTGGTCCGGGACGATCGCCTCTTTCTCCATATCTGCTTGAGACTTCTTAAGCTCGATGTCTTGCCTCTCTTGCTCAAGCCTGGCAGTTTCCTCCGACTGCTTGAGAACTTGCTGAACGTCATACTCGCTGCTGTATTTATGCAGACGTCTGCCTTCAGCGACGGGATTGAGGGGAGCAGGGTTTGGAGACACCTCTAGTTCCGGTCCAGGTTCATCAGATTCTTGCCTTTCGAGTCTTTCCTCGGCCTCTCTCTCGTGATCGAGGCGTTCGCACTCCTGACGCCATCGGCGATAATGAGCCGCAAACGTAGCTTCTAGGTCATTCTCATCGATTCGGTCGTTGGCGACTTCATTCTCCAAAACCGCCTGGACAGCTTCTTTGTTCTCCTCCTCTCGTTGGAGAGTGTTTCTGAATTCCCAGGTCTCGTGGAATGTCGCTGCTGGCTCCTTGAACAGGTACGGCAAGTTCACTACGTCGGGGCTAGGACGACGCATGTTTCGAGCAGAGGGCAAGTCCTCATCAACATCTTGAATAGCAACGGAAGCAGTGTCTTCGCCCTTAGGTGTTACGACACTCTCTTCGCTCTCATCAGAAGTGGGCTGCTTGTCGGCGATAGGATGAGGTTCATCCAAATCCATTCCAGACTCGCGCTCACGGAATCGCTCCAAGTCTTTGGTCGACACACGCGCCAGTCTCGCAATCGATTCCAAAGGTGTCGTGGCTCTGACGCTCTTGGAACTAAGGTCGACTAATTGTGATTCTAGCTCGCGTTTTTGACGCTCAAACTTAGCTTCGAACAGAGCAGGGTCCTCGATCTCCAGGTCGTCATCTTCACTCGAGGATATAGCCTCTTCCGGTGCGTCTGACATTCCAGAGTCATCTGCTGACTTCTCCAAAGGTTTACCGAAGAAAGACTGCTGAGCTGAGTGGCTTATCGAAGCCCTTTGCTTTTTGGGCTCGGCCTCGTCTACGTCCATTCGGTCAGGTTCGGCAGCAGCTGCTACATTGCCAGAAGATTTTGGCCTCTCGCTGATTTCTGTCTTGACAGCAGCATGCGACTCGTTGCTGTCTCCATGTGACAAAGCCACGGAAGATCTCCTCTTCTCTTCGCCGCTGCTGTCTCGCTTGGCAGGAACTGACCTATCTACGGGAGGGGCGCCTGGCCGACGCCATTGATTCCACTGAGGTTGTCTTGGGGCGGTAGGGGCGGTGGGAGGTACTCGAGCCTGCATTGCATTCCCACGTTCAGGAACTCTAGCCGGCGCTGCAGGCACTCTTTCCAAACCCCGCGGAGCAAGGGGAGGCGCCCTGTTAGCCTTTGGTGCTGTCGGAATAGAAGTGCCAGAAACCTTAGGAGAAACGCTGAAAGCCCTGTTGCGCGGGCCTGATGGAGCGGTCGGTGGTGGTGGTGTTTTCGGTCGTGAGAAGGCGGGAGGGCCGGCAACATTAGAATTCTCGCCTTGTGGGGGCACGAATGGCATTCGCGGCGAAGCGGCAGGCTGAGCAGGATATTGACGTGAGGCCTTTGGACCAGTCGGTGCAGATAGGTCGGATAAACGATTGTTGTGTTGCATCGCAGGAGAAGTAGGTTGGTGTGAAGGTGGTAGTCGTCCGTTGCTCACATTAGGTGATTGAGGCACGGTTGGCTGTTGGCCAGGCTGCGAGCCATGAGCATCGCCACGCCCAGGCATGGCATTTGTGTCGTGCTGTGGGTTGCTCTCCCAAGATCTTGGAGGGTGTGGCCTCTGAGCGGAAGTACCCTGTTGATCATTGTCGACTCCTAGTGCCCGCGGTGCCTTTGGAGCCGCTGGAGGTGGCTCAGAAGCCTGTACCTTGGTTGCGTGGGGAGCCGCCTTGGGGGCGGTTGGAATATCACCTTGTGCGGTAGGTTTCTCCTGAGTATTTGGCCTTGTAGGTTCCTGTTGGTTAGTCTCATGGACGGACTGTATGTGCTTCTGCTCTTGAGGTGCTCTGGCAGCAGCTGGAGCGCCACCCTGAGATGCGAATGATAGAGTGAAAGCGGGCACAGGTGGTGCTTGAGTAGGCGGGGAAGATCCCCGAGAGCCATAACGATTGTTGGTTGTTTCGGCACGACCATTCAGGTATGCTGGAATTTCCGGCTGATCACGTCGATGCTCGCGTGCTGATGATGTGCTTGGTGTTAAAGATGGCCTGCGTATTGATGTATCGGCGCCGGCGCTTTCAAGAAGTGCAAGTCGATCCGGGTTAACGTGCGGCGCTGGCGGTGGGTGTGATGCTCCGCTTGCAAGTGAATCGTTGGAAGCTCGATTTTCCAAACGAGGTTGAGAAGGCGGCTCTCTTCGTGAGCGGTCTATGTCGCGCTCACGGTCGACAGTCCAGTCAGGGCGACGCTCGTCGTCTCGTCTGTCGAAACGCCTTTCCTCTCGTCTCTCGGGCTCTCGTGCTTCGCGAGACACTTCTCTTGTGTCTCTCACGTCTCGAGAGTCTCTCGGCCATCTCGATGGAGCAGGGAGAGGAGGTGAACGGTCTCGTCTAAACAGATCGCGATCGTCGAGATTCCGGCGGCCACCACGACCGCCACGGCCTTCACGAGAATCAAAATCACCCGCACCTCTACCGCGGCCACGATATCCACCGCCGCGGGAAAAGGTGCTTGCAGGAGAGCCAAAAGTCGAAGGCGTGTCTCCATACGCAGATCCAGCTGATGGTGGGCCATCTCGGGAGCCTCGTCGTGTACGAGGCAGGTCCAGTTCGCGTGGTGGGGGATAGTCTCTGGGATCGCGAAAGTTCCTGGGGGGAGAGCGCCCGCGTGGCGAGGGGATACGCTCGCGACGATCAAACTCTCGATCTTTGAATGGTCTCCCACGGTCACTGCCAAGAGGAGGTGCGTCTCTCAATTCACGGATTTCGCCACGACCAGCGTAGCCTCCACGAGATGGGCCAGGTCCAGGCGGGCCGGATCCAAAGGGAGGTCTGCCTCCATCAAACTGTGAGCGAGGGCCTCGAGGAGCATCTGCACCGCCACGAGTGAGGTCTGAAGCACGGCTGCCGTATCCTACTGAAGCAACAGATGGGCGTCTGTCTGAGAAGCGCGGCGGCGAGCGCGATCTATCTCGAGCCGGACGGTAGTCCGACGGAGCATAGCGCGACATTGACGATGGTGTTTAGCAATGGGTCGTGGCCATACGTGTGTGTAGCGGGTGAGTGGGCGGGATGAAAGAGGATGAGGTGAGGCTTAAGCGCCACCGGACAAGGAGCCGAGACGCTACAGCAGCTGCAGCCCTGCACGCGCGCGTGCAAGATTGATTGATGAGGGATGGATGGATGAGGATGGGGGGTGGTGTCGCGACGCTGGTGGCAAGGAGCAAGGCGACGACAGGTACTGCGCAGACGGGTGACGGCGCGGCGACACCTGCAAAACGAGGTCTGAGCGACGTAGTGGTTTCGCGAAACGGCGTCTTTGATTCTTGCCGTTTGACTGAAGGTGCGCGGTGTTCGGCAGCGGGACCTAATTTAGCTTGCCGTGAGCTCGGGCCTCCTGCCTGCGTCAAATGTGGTGTTCCCTAACAAGTGTGGAGAGAGAGGTCAGGTCAAGCGCGAGGAGATGCTGCTTGCGTGGGCGAGTAGCAGCAGCAGCGGCGATATCTGTCCTTCACCACAACAGTACCTCGCTGACAGACACGAGGTCTTTGGCCTCTGCTGAGATGGCTTCGGCTTATCAGCAATAGGCACGGAATCTGTGGCCGGGCGCGAGCAGGACCAGCAGCAGGCAAGCGGCTGTGCCTGGAATGAATCTGCAGTAACCTGTCCGAGGGGACAGAATGTCGGCGGGGGCGCAAGAAATCAACAAAAGTCAAGGGGCAGATGAACCCAGGACCGCCGCTCACAATGGATGTCGTCTTGGCGCGTCTGGTGGTGATGAAGAGTTCTTTCAAGTTTCGTGTACAGCGGTGTCAGAGGAAGAAAGGCACGTCCACATCAAAGCCTCCCAACTTCTCGCCGCCGGCAGCCTGGGGCTAGAGCCAGCAGTGCCAGCGAAACTAAGCAACGATGATGACCCGGCAGGGTTTGGCTCGAGATTGGGAGCGAGGGCCGAGTGCGGGAAGAGGAAGCGTGCGTCTGGGCAGCTAACAATAATCGTCCGTGGTGTGGCGCGTGGCTCTCCCTTTCTCCACCCGGTGCGGATCATCACCACCAAGGCGGCACTTGGGCGTTTCTCGAATGCCATTCGCAGCCAATGATGGCCACCAATCGCCCGGGTCGAAGCGCTCACCCGGCGCTGTCCATCTGCAGCCACCCGAAATTCGAAATCGCTTGTGCAGCCAACGTCGCAGATTCACTTTTGCCGTGGCTTGTTTCTGCTCCTACGGCTTCGACTCCGCCACAGGGAGACAGTCTGTCTCTCTACAGGCGTCGGGGCGGCCAAAGACGCATCATGCATAGCTCATGTCAGCCTTGAGGAGTCTGCTCTGCACCTAGCGGGCATAAAGTCTCCTAGCTGCTGAGGCTGGGAGTATTCTGAGGTCCATGCCATGCATGCAGAGATGAGCATGCCCATCGGCACGCATCTAGGAGACCAGACAAGGGCAGAGTCGTGCATTAGCTCCCGTCTAGCCGTCAAGCGAACAGGGCAAGGCCCGTGTGTCATGTCGTAATGTCCTGCAAACTGCAAACTCAAGTCCCTTACAGTACATGGTTTTACGCAGGGCTCACGAGGCCAGCGGAGGAATGCCAGCTTGTAGAATAGTTGCTTGCCGCTTAGAGCTCTGGCAAAAGTAAAAACAATAGAAGAATAAAAAAACGCTGCACTCCAAATTCACTGCTGCATCTGATTCCCAGCACCTCCAAGTACCACCGTGGCTCCTCTGCGGAGACAACGCGGTCAAGGTGAGTCGAGGGTCGAGTGTGGAACCTTCCGCACAACGTGCGCAGAACCGGGACCACCTCCACTCGTTTCAAACCTTCTCTCACAAGCCCCGGGCCCCTTTGCCAAGTCTCACGATATCGATCCGTCACCGAAAAATCTCCCCAAGAAAAGTGTCACAAATTCGTAAAATCGTCAAGACTCGCGCAGACAGATACAAATCATGGCTGCAAATGGTGCTGCGCCCTCTGGCGCTACGGACGCTGTTCTGAAGCCTTCCGACCCGGTTCCTGAGGGAGCCATGCCGGTGAAAGGCCTTGATTTCAATGAGTTCAAGGATCGCGATATCACCGTGGCGGAGCTTGTGGAAAACATGACACAAATGGGCTTCCAGGCTAGCTCAATTGGCCAAGCTGCAAAAATTGTAGACGGCATGGTATGTCAGATTAACAATAATTCCTACAAAAGTTGAGTCATGCTGAAAAGTTTTTGTCTATGTAGAGGACCTGGCGCGATCCGGAGACTGGGGACAAAACTACCATCTTCTTGGGATACACTAGCAATCTTATCTCGTCTGGCCTGAGAGAAACACTCCGTTGGCTGGTTGAGCACAAGCACGTCTCTGCTATCGTTACCACGGCGGGCGGCGTCGAAGAAGATTTTATCAAATGTCTTGCTCCGACATATCTCGGAACCTTTTCCGCTGCAGGACCTGCTCTGCGAAAGCAGGGAATGAACCGTATCGGCAATCTGTTTGTGCCGAACAGCAACTACTGCGCCTTTGAGGACTGGATCGTTCCCATTCTGGATACGATGCTCGCGGAGCAAGAGGCCAGCAAAACCACGGAAGAACCTTTTCATTGGACGCCTAGTAAAATCATCGCTCGCCTCGGAAAAGAAATCAACGATGAGCGTTCCGTATACTACTGGGCTTGGAAGAACGACATCCCGGTTTTCTGCCCAGCGATCACAGACGGCAGCCTGGGTGACATGCTCTACTTCCATACGTTCAAATCTTCTCCTGAGCAGCTGCGAGTCGATATTGTGGAAGACATTCGGAAGATCAACACAATGGCTGTCAGGGCCAAGCGTGCGGGCATGATCATCTTGGGAGGTGGCATTGTGAAGCACCACATTGCCAATGCTTGCTTGATGCGTAACGGTGCCGAGAGCGCGGTATACATCAACACCGGCCAGGAGTTCGACGGGTCTGATGCCGGAGCCAGACCGGATGAGGCAGTCAGCTGGGGCAAAATCAAGCCCGATGCTGAGAGCGTGAAGGTACGTGTGTGTGTAACCTGCAGGATCCTGACATCTCGCTGACTGATATATATCAGGTGTACGCCGAGGCAACCATCGCTTTCCCATTGATCGTTGCTGCATCGTTCGCCAAAGCTCAACAAGCTGCGAAGGATCAATAGAGAGATGCGCGTACATGTAGTATCAAGCTTGACACCTACATGGCGTCATTTGGGGCCATTCGGGCATGCCGAGCCAGCTGGCTTACACATGAGATACGTACCGAGTACCTACGAAACGACATCTGCAGCCACCACGACACATTCAGGCAGGGGACTGCATGCGTGGGACAGACTGCATGAACACGCGGCTGAGGCGCTTGCGGCGCGATGGCAGTGCTCCGTGGGGCGTGTGGAAAACATGAGATCGGTCCACGGAACGTCTCGGGTTGGTTTTGTGTTATGGCTGAGCATTCAGACCGAGGGGATTTCCTGTTTGTCGGTTGATGGGAGCCAACAGTGCGACAGAGACTGCGAGTCACGGCCATCAGCACGCAGCTATCACACCTGCAGTCCCTTGGTAGCGCTCCAAGAGGCCCAACGATTTACCCCACGCACGCTAAGGGCGCGTTCCGCTTAGCTTCCGGTGCGTCAACTGGCTATCGGACCCACCACCATCACCTACCTACCTTACTCTTCTCTGATTGTATCAACACTTGCTGCAGCCTGGTGTTCTGGGAGTGTGCATCTATTGCGCGTTACTTGATTCGCCTGAACTTGACCTGCTCCAAGCCTGCCGCTCGCTTTCCACTGCCTTCTTTCACAATTTGCAGCTTTGTCGTATTTGTTCAATCTGACTTCCTCCACAGCAAACGGCCAACGTCCTGTCACATGCCGCCTCACCAGTGACTCGCCTTCACACCGTTGTGACTGCGACCGTGCTGTGACCAGCGCACCGCCAGAAGCCAACCTCAGGCTCGAAGTACAACACACGTCACAGGGCGGCCTCAGTATTAGTTTCACCAGCACCAACATTCAGCAAGGCTGCCTGCAGCCATGGCTACTCCACCCCACCTTCCGCCAATCCAGACTTTCCAGCCGCTCTCCGACTCTGGCTCCTTCACTCCACCACCTTACCTCGTGCAAGGGAGCAACATGCCTGAATCTCCAACAACATCATCGGCCATGGAACTATCCCACTCCACCATGATCGCCCCGCCTCCGCCTGTAGCGGCGTCCGCCTTCCGCGAAGAGTTGCTAGACGGCGCGGCCGACAGGCAGAACCCGCAAGCTCCACCGGCACCTCAGTCTCGGTCAGAAGATCAGGATGGCGAGGATGGTAGTGGCGGCGAAGACGACGAGGACGAAGACGATGAGGATGACGGAGAGGAAGGACAGCAAGAACCTTCGTTTGGCTGGCATCCGATCGAGGAAGATCGCAGTCTGCCATGTGATGACGAGCTGAAGTACATTGAGTCGAAGGAGGAACACAGCGCTCTGGACCACGCCTACTGGGAGAAAGAGACCTTCTTCGCACTGGACGATCCGGATCTGATCCCCGGAGAGAGCGGCCGGATTGATTGGCTAGTAGAGAACTTTAATGGCACCAAAGACAAACCAAACAAGGACTTGATTATGAAGTCGCCGACCGTTCGTATTGGTGGCTACGAGTGGCAAATAAAATTCTACCCAAAAGGCAACCGCACAGATTACCTGAGCGTCTACCTTGAGAACGTGACGATGCAGGATCCTGCATACAAAGAGAGGTCAGAATTGTCGAGCCCAGCGCTGCCTGTTCTTGCCGGATCACCAAAGATGACGCAAAGAAACTCGGTCGCGGCGCAGGTCTCAGTGATCATGTACAACCCCGCCGAGCCTCGAGTCTACGAATCAAAAACAGATGCTCATCAGTACCACAGAAAGGTCGCAGACTTTGGTTGGAAGTACTTCACGCGCAGTGCGCGCCCAGAATTTCCTATGCGGAACCACGGGCAACGTCAAGCCATCCTTCGCGACGACAAGCTTGCTTTCTCTGCCTACATTCGGATTATTGAGGACCCTACTGGCTGCATGTGGGACACAAGCTATCCTAGCACTGATGCGAGCCTCTCTGCTACTGGTCTTCGCCCTTTCGACAGCCTCTCAGCACAAATTGCAGCTGTAGTACCTCTACTTCACCTGCGTCCCTTCCGCGATCTCCTCTATAAACACAAATCTGACAGCTCGCTCTTTGTTCTTTTGCAGACCTGCTTGGACAAGATACTCTGTCGCCGTCTGAAAAGGAAGCACTTGAAATACTCGACGCTGCCGGATGGATCTGATGTGGTAGAAATTTGGCAAAAGATTTTTGAGCAGCTCAAAAAGGAATGCTCCCCTGAAATTGTGGCCGGCTTCGAGGATCTCTTTGCAAACTTCAGCCCCTTGAGCTTACCCCTCTGCGACAAGCGCTTGAACACTAGGACCTGCTCATCTATCCAAGAAGCCCTCAGCATGACAACAAACTCCAACACGACCCCAGCAGTCCTCACGGTGGAGCTTGAGCGTCAGCATTTCAACAAGTCACAGCGAAAGTGGGAGAAGCTCAGCAACGCTGTTGAGATCAACGACCATGTTGAATACAATGGCAAGGCGTACTCGCTCTATGCTTTTGTCAAACATGCAGGACTCCTGGGCACCAGCAGCTACACGCCTCTCGTTCGTCCGGGAGGGCCTGGATATGGCTGGTATTCGTATGATGCCTGCATAGTGCGATGTCTAACACAAAAGCAAGCAATGAAGGGTGACTCCCCACCAAATCCTCCGGGCTACAACGGCCCGGAGTACGGCTACCACAGACCCCCACTGGCTGATATCACGGGCAAGGAAGCTGTTCCTTATTTAGCCATGTATATTCGTGATGACATATCCGCGTATACATTTGCTCTCCCGGACGAGGAGCAGTGGAACGTCCCAGAAGCCGTTCGAAAGCCTCGTCGCGCTCCAGAGGGCCCAAACACCGGAGAGAATTTGGCCAGAGCAACCCGCGATGTCGCGAAGGATAATACTTCGGCTGTTATCGATTTCGATTTCGGAGCCTTTATCAACGGCGCTGTTCCAGCTTCAATGGAAGGTCGACAGCAGCCAGGCTTTACTGAGCTGGATCACGGTGCTATGGATGGCGATGATGTTGTGATGAGTGATGTGGAAGAAGACGGAAGTCAAACGCCTGTGCATGTCAACACCACTCTCGATGCTGCGGCAAATGGTGTCACAGTTGAAAGGCGCGAATATAGAGATCATCCCAACGCCCCCGAAGCGACACGAAGCGTCACCGTCAACTTCTTTTCTGGCGACTACTACAGTGGCTCCACTCTTTTGGACAACAACGTCTACCATGGCCAAGGTCACCTAATCCACACCAATGGCAATGAATACAAAGGATCGTTTTGTCATGGCCTTCCTTCCGGCAAGGGAACCATGACCTATTCCAACAGCGGCAACACTTACACAGGCGACTGGCTTGAAGGCAAACACCACGGCCAGGGAGTCTACACCGAGCTCGCAACCGGTAACGTCTTCGAAGGTGGCTGGAAAGAAGGCAAGCGGTCTGGCAAGTTCGTCCTCAAGGGCACCGTCACAGACGAAGACAAAGGTCGCTGTCAAATTTGCTACGAGAAAGATATGACCACAGCTTTCTACGAATGCGGTCACGTCCTGGCATGCAAGGATTGTGCGGCACAAATCGAAACATGCCCAGTGTGCCGCAAGAGAGTCTTGGCGAGATTGGAGCTCTTCGGAGTCAAGGTCAGCATGGAGTAGCTTTTTGGCATTTGCAATGGGGAGTTCTGGCTCGAAGGATACGGTGTGGGTTTGATGTGAGTGGTTGCTCTTGGTTGAGGCGTTCAGTCAGCACTTGGGATTTTGGGAGGGGAGTTTTTCGGGTCGCTTTTAGGTCCCCTTCGAATCGGATTAGATAGATACCCTTTGCTCTCTTTTTGTTAGTATACTTAATGTTGGCATGGAATCATATGACTACACGAATTGAGCTCTCAAATCAACCATCTGTATGTTCGCGACAGTGTCATCGATCGAAAGGCATCCACTTGCATATGACGGATAAGATTTTGATTACCATCTAATAACGCGCGATCTAAACCTTCCAACTTCTTTGCTGACCTTTACCTCCTCAACCACAGCCCTATTTCCCTGACCACACACATGGTCAGCACAATCAGGTTGCCACAAACCCTGCCACGTAGATACCAATATTCTCAACGCATCCGGCGCTCAGAAATGCAACGTGTCAACCTGGTGCGAAATAGAAAACAGTTCTCGTTCTTACTTCGCCCATTACATCGATCGAATCTGGAGTCCTCCAAACGACACAACAAGACAAGACCCTACAACAACGCAACAATGCAACTCACCCAAATCTTCCTTCCACTAACCGCCACCTTCGCGGTCTCAGCAAGACAAATCCCACCCCACTGCAGAAGCCACGAAAACGTTGCCTGCACGCAATGGACGGACTCCAGCAAGATCGTCGAGCCAGGTAAATTCACCCACCATCCACCATCCTCAGCAACTAACACTGACCACCCCACCAACAGCCCAGCACCTCGAACCCCGCGGCGCCATCGACGACTTGCGCATGAAAGCCATTTGCAAGGGCAGTTTCAAGGTCGACAAGACGAAGTATAAGGAGAGGTGCTCGTCCAAGGACGGCAACGAGAAGGATGCTTGCATGCTGCATGGTTTGCTTGATGATGCTTCGCCGGAGTGTAAGAAGGCTATGCTTAAGTCTTTGGGATTTTGAGGGGGAAGTTGTGGGGGGTTTTTTTTTTTTGTTGTTGTCGTTGTTGATGATTTTTCTTTTTCTTTTTGCGATTGATGATTGTCGTTGTTGGTGATTGAATGAAATGAGATGTAGGAGAGGTTCCGGGACTTGTTTGGAGAGGTATTACTATTACATTGACTAGCTGGCTTGTAATGGAGGTGTTTGTTCTCTTCATCGGTCTATTCGCTCGCCATCCCCCTTTGTGCTAACACACCGTCGACTAAACGTTGATGATATAAGCATGAATAACTGGCTTCGCTCTGGCATAACGATGCGACGCTCTCTCAAATACCATGGCATGCTAAACTGGCGAAGTTTGACCACAGGTGCGTCGTATTACCATCGAAACCAGTTTTGTCCCTGTAAAGGTCGTTAGCATATATCACACCAGCGCTAAAAAATCGCAACCTACCTTAGGTGAATCGGGACAGGATAACGCCCAGGATAATGGCGAGTAGCATCATCAGAGAAAGAACCTGAAAACGGTACCGTCGGCAGTTGTGCAGGAAGCGAGCCGTCTGTGAGTGAGAAGCGGGATAACCTCCCACCAAGCGGCGACGAGGCGCTCCCAGCTCAGCCCTCTCGTTGCTGGAGGGCATTTCCTGGACGTCCACAACAAATCGGACGCGATATACGCCGCGAGCGACGGGAGGAAGTCGCCTGTACTCTGGCGGAGGCGCTTGCATGGCGGTGCGCTCGCCAGGGCGTGGTTCGGCACTGTACTCTGGTGCTGCGTCTGTCTCGCCGCTGTCGCCCTCGAGCAATGGCGGGGGTTGATGGTGGTTGCTCGAGCTGGGTGCCGAGAGATCGAAGTAGGGGATCTCTGGCAGTGGTGACACGAGGTCGACCGGGTGGATGGTGATGCTCAACGTGGTCGCCATGGTGTATTTTGGATATCGTCGGTTTGTCTGGAGATCTTGGATGGGACTTGTAGGCGAGGGACGGTGAGGATCTCGGTAGCAGGGGGGATTTCATATAAAGGCATGGTCGTGGTGGTGATGCTGCCTTCGTCGATGCAATTAAGTTTTATTAGAGTGCTGAGGTAATGGGTATCCATTTGAAGTCCCATATATCTTTCGTAAAGCTTACTTGAGGAAGCGATAATTGGTTCATTTCTCGAACGAGGATATATTACCTGTGACCATGCGCAAGTGCGTAGAGAAATGTTGGTCGTCTCAATTGTTTCTCGAGGTGTTGCGTCTTGGAGAGTGGATAAGGCCCTACGGACGTAGCAGACGGACTTACCTTCTCGACACTGTTGTTACAGAGGATGGCTAGACATGGCGAATGAAGAACTGATCATACATTGCCATAAGAGATGCATAGAGAGTTGCCCGTTGCGAGAGGATAGCACCACATCTGCTGATGATGTTTGAAGGAGAGAGGTCGCGCTGACCCAATCGATGGTCGCACCGAAGAAAGCACAGACCCACCAAGTGGAAGAAGTTCCCGATCTCCTTCCACTACTTCTACCTCCTCACAAACGTGTTGACTCAATGCCGTTGAAATCGGGCATAGTATATCACGAAAGGTGCTGTATTGTTTACAGTAAGTTCATTTTGAAATGGCATCTCTGCTCCATCCGTGCTAGTACCATCTAGCATCGTAGACCGAGATCAAAGCTCTACCACTGAGAAATCGACACTCCCCAATTGCTTCACGAAAGGTGATGGTTCGCGTGCTGATACGGCGTTCTGCCGCTTACCCAGAATGGCTACGAATGCGAGCACCGAATCAAGCGTGCATTCCATTCAATGCTCAAAAGTATGTTGATTCGAAGTCTAGTACTATCAGGCGTGGTGTATCAAAAGAGACGCTTGAGACAACGGGAAAAAGCCGTTTGCAATGCAGTATCCCTGCGTGCTGTATGCTCGTACGGTTTTGTTTGGTAGTCAAAACCCAGCACTCGACGACGTGAGAAAACGCGAGCCTTCCAACTGACATTCTTCCTAGAAAGCGGTGGGTGTAAGACGTCATTGACCTGTTCACATGTACGTAGGCTGCATTTTTGTGTAGAGGGTGTACTTCTACATATACATACAGTCTTCTACAAGATGACACCTCTTCCTCGCAGTCTACTACCTTGGAACGCATCGACACGGATATCTGATTGACGAAAAATGCCACCAAATTCGATCAAGATAACCCCGAAAGATCCGCACAGTCCCTACGCTGTACTTTCCAAAGCTCATCACATAGGATCGCCCCCAACTGCTTTCAAAAACCCCTGGCCATCAGCAGAGGACGACCACACTTTTCGTGAAATCCTATCAACGAGATTCGGCTCCGACAGAAACTTCGTGCCAGTGCCACAAGGTCCAAACGGAACTCGATCAGAGGAACTCGTGTCAATACAAACTCCAGACTTTGGCCAAAGCAAACCAGACAAGCTGCGCGCCACATGGATAGGCCACGCATCATTTTTCGTAGAATTCCCAGTCGTTGAAGGCGCGACAAGAGGCTTCCGCATCCTCTTCGACCCGGTTTTCAGCGATCGCACAAGTCCTTCCGCCTGGTTTGGACCGAAGCGATACAGCCCCACGCCCTGCACTCTCGACGAGCTTCCGGAAATAGACCTTATTTGCATCTCACACAACCACTACGATCATCTAGACTACGATACGGTCAAGAAGCTATACACGAAGCATCAAGGGCGCATCCACATTTTCACCGGTCTAGGAGTTAGGAACTGGTTCAAGCAGCATCTCAACTGTCAAGAAAACGAAGTGACCGACCTAGACTGGTGGCAACAATACTCCATCGAAATCGCAGACATCGGCACGATCGAATTAACCTGCACACCCGCTCAACACTTCTCACGCCGCACACCGCTCGACGGAGGCCAAACACTCTGGTGTTCATGGGCGATCTCAGGCGCAGGAAAGAACTTCTACTTCTCAGGCGACACAGGCTACCAAGCTGCGAAAGCTCCCTCGCCTTGCCCGGCCTTCAAAGAAATCGGCGAGACGCTTGGCCCCTTTGATCTAGCATTTCTGCCCATTGGCCTTTACAGCCCGCCGAGTTTCATGGGTAGTGTGCACGCGACGCCTGAGCAGAGTCTTTGCATACACCGGGATATCAAGAGTAGGCTTAGTATTGGTATGCATTACGGAACTGTTAGGGGAGGGTTGAGTGGACAGTATGAGGATGTGCGGGAGCCGCCTGTTAGATGGCGGGAGGCGGCGTTGAAGGTGGGCGCGTGGCGGGGAGGTGGTGTTGCTGGTATTGGTGATGAGGGAGTTGATTGCACCAAGGAGGGCGTGGGATTGTGCCATATTGGGGAGACTGTTGCTGTATAATTGTTCCTCTGTGTGGCGATGTTGAAAGACGGGTTGAATGAGAAAGTGGGCTCGACTTTACCGCACTCCGAACAGGTGTACCATGAGCGACGAACGAGAAATGTCACTTGGCACTTTCCTTTTCATGACCTGTTCTCGAAGCTTCATGCAATATCTTCGAAATCGCCTGCACAAGTAAGTAGGGCATAACTAATTGGAAAATGCTACTTTGAGATTTGGGCAGGCATTATCCCGAGCCAATATCGCCACGTATGTTATTTCACATCTGCCCCTTTCCTCATGACACGATCAAGAGCGAGTCACTCCCGGCACAGCCTCCTCCATCATCGCGTATAACTCCTCGTTCCACTGCCTGGCAACCGCGCTACTGACTTCATTATCGTCTGCAACGCTATACTTGTTCCTAACCACACTCGTTAGCATCATATCTTCCATAAAGAAAAACCCCCTCTAGCAAAACTTACTTCTGCACCCGACAATCCATCAAAAATCCCCCATGCGCCTCCACCGGCACCTCAGGACTGACGGCATGCACCAGCGTCCTCGCCCCAACATCTGTCGGCCTCGCAAGCAGCGCAACGCCAATACTCATCACAAGCTTCGCAAACCCACCCATCTCTTCGCGGAAAAGATCGCTCTTGCACGCACCGGGAGTCTGCACCGAGACAATGACATTCGATTTCTCCGAAACGGGGTTCAAAGCGGCCACGCGCCTCGTGGCGTAGAAAACGAGCAGCTTCGAGATGCTGTAATAATCCCCTTCTGGGAGTGCGCCGCTGTTGAGTCTTGGGAAGATCGCACCGACGGGGTTCTGTAGGTTTGTAGGATTGGCCGTGTACATCATATCACTGCCGACGAGAGTCATTCGCCCGCGCGAACCGGTGCGAGAGGCACTTTGCTGTAAGATGGGGAGGAGCAGCATCTGAAGGAGCATGGAGCCGATGACATTGACGGCGAGGTGAGCTTCGGTGCCGTCGATTTCCTGTCTCTTGAAATTACACACGCCCGCGTTCAGGATCGCAGCGTCTAATCTGTCGAGAGTTGCTGCGCGCTGGGAGAATGCGATGATGGAGTCTTTGTTGCTCATGTCTAGCTGCCAGACTTCGACTCGGGATGAGGGGACATTGCAGGATTTGACAATGTTGGCGGCGGCTGTTTCGCCTTTGGAGAGGGTGCGGACGGCGAGGATGACTTTGCTTGCGTTGAGGCGGACGAGGTGGCGGGCTGCTTCGAGGCCGAGACCGGTGTTGCTGCCAGTTACTATTATGGTTTGGCCGGCGAAACTGGTCTTCTGCTCTGGTATTGTCACGAAGAGCTGTGAGTAGAGCAGGTCGAAGAAGTAAACCATGGTGGATGTGATTATCGTGTCAGGACGTGGATGGTTGTGTATTCTCTCGGTTGCGTGATGGAATATGAGGAAGAGGACGATGATTATTTGGAGGAATGAAGGTATGTTGTTATTGCTGAAAGTAAGAGAAACAAGAGAAGGCCATATGTAGCAGGCGTGTTCTCTTATACTTAGTCCACGGCCGCGTCAGAGATTCAGGTATGTAAATGTCATGATCCCGCTCCATAAACCAAACAAGTCCATGGAAACTTGACTTGCCCCGAAGCCATCGCATCTATCCTCTATCCCTCCGGTGAAGGGAAGGCCTCAATAGAAAAATTGCCCATGGGAGACGTGATGGAGAAGTAGTCGGCGTGATTGAAGTCCTGACGTTGAGACTCGGAGGAACATTTGGCCCGCTTCCTGCGTGCATTGACCCAATCGACGGTCGAGCCCATCCTTCGCACCAGCTACGCCAGGTAACAGTAAAGGAACGTACACAATGTTGGTGAAGCGGCTACCAGACTGTGTCTGCTCTTGGATCTATTCCTCCGGATAGCCATAGGTCCAACAATGATAACATGTTACCAGATCGTTGATGCAGTGGCGACGGAGCAACATTGCACTCAGCATCAACGCGCATTGGAGTAGACATGTCTCTATATATACCTCATACCAGATACATCTAGTCCAAACAGTAAGTCAAAAACCACTGACATCCAGCAAAATCAAAGAACCCATATTCTTTCCACGTTACTACTTAGTAAACCGCCTTCCTCAGCAAGCCACCACCCGACCCCGCCCCCAACAAAACCATGTCCCGCCGCCTCCTCATAACCGGAGCAACAGGCAAACAAGGCGGCGCCCTCATCACCGCCCTAACCAGCACGCCCAACCAGCCCTTCGAAATCTTCGCCGTGACCCGCGACAAAACAAGCCCAGGAGCCCAACGCCTAGCCTCGAAACCCGGCGTCAAACTCGTCCAAGGCAACCTCGACAACGTCGAAGCAATCCTCAGCCAGGTCCCGAAACCCCTCTGGGGCCTCTTCTCCGTCCCCATCATGGACAAAGGCCACGAGCGGGAAGAGATCCAAGCAAAAGCCCTCACCTCCGCAGCCGTAGCAGCCGGCGTCTCGCACATAATCTTCACGTCCACGGACCGCGGAGGCCAAACCGCCAGTGAAGGGAGTCCGACCACCGTGCCGCATTTCGCGAGCAAGTTCCGCATAGAAGAAGACATCAAAGCTCAAGCCGCCGCCGCAGCACAGAAACCCGGCAAGAAACTGACGTACACTTTCCTGCGCCCCGTGGCGTTCTTCGAAAACATGCCGGACAATTTCATCGGTCGCGCCTTCGCTTCCATGTGGAGGCTCAATGGCGCGGACAGACCTCTACAGCTCATCGCGACTTCGGACATAGGAAAGGTGGCGGCCGAAGCGTTCCTTTCGCACGATAGCGCGGAGTATCGCAATGCGGCCATTTCGCTTGCGGGTGATGAGTTGAGCGTGAACGAAGCGGCTAAAATTTTCAAGGAAGAGACCGGGCAGGTTTTGCCGGAGACTTACTCTTGGCTTGGTGGCTCGATTCGCTATATGGTCAAGGATTTGCGAGAGATGTTTGCGTGGTTCAGGCAGGGTGGGTTTGGTGTTGAGGTTCCGCGGTTGAGAAGGAAGTATCCTTTTATGAAGGATTTTAGGACTTGGGTTAGGGAGGAGAGCGCTTGGAGGAAGGATGTGAAGGCTTGATTTTGAAGTGGTGTTCCATCTTCTTTTTTTCTTTGGTTGATATATTAGTTTCTCGGTAGACTGACTCACTGGAAGCTTCTCCGGGGGAAAAGGGAGGGGGAAGGAATTCCATTTTTATTTCTCATCGTATCATAACTAGAGCAACTAAAGCTGCTGGGGGATTGGTGTTGGTTGTTATCGCATGAAAGAAACAAGGCAAAAAAGAATAGCAAACCCCTGGCCCAGTACCGAAGATAACCATAACCATTGTGTGTGATTTTGACCTAATCCGTTGTGTTTTTTTCATTTGCTGCGCCTCGGAACGCCGATGATGCTGATCGGTTGGTTTCGGGAAGAGACGTCGGCCGCGCCATATGCAAGAGGTAGAGGTCGGGGGTCGTATTGGTTTTTTGCAGATGACTGGCGAAAGCGGGATGTGCTTTTGGGAGCCAGTGTGTGAAGGTCGTAGATCATGGAGGGAAGGGAGAGATTGAGCAAGAGCGTAAGCGCTTAGCGGTCCTCGGCCCACTCGTTCTCACGACGAATCTGATCCTCCTCCTCTGGGGTGAAGTCATTCTGGATGTTGAAGGTCTTGCGGATCTCCTCCGGAGACTTGCCCTTGATCATGTTGGCCACGGTCTTGCAGCCAACGTCGAGGAGAGCCTTGATGTCCATGTAGTTGGCGGCGAGGATGATCTCGAAGAGCATCTCCTGGTCGACCTGCATGAACTTCTGGTCCCACTCTTCGATGTCGGTGGTCTTCTTGCGGGAGTCGGCATCGTCGTCCTGGGTGGGCGCGGGATCGTTCTTGTGCTGGGAGCACCACTCGAGGACCTTCTTGAGCACGTTCTCGGAGACCTGGAGGAGAAGCAGTCAGTATTGAGCGAGCGTGTGCGAAGATGATGTTGTCAAGTCACTTACGTTCATGATAGGAATAGGCTCCTCGCCCGGCGCGCCGAGGTCCTCGATCATGTTCTTGATGAGCATGGAGCGCTCAGCAACCTTGCGCTCTGCGAAGGAAAGAGTCAGTGATGATGCGCGATGGTGGGAAGAAGCGGAAAGAGAGTGGGCGCATACCAGTGACGATCTCGACATTGTCGCTGGAGACCAGCTTGACGGTCTGCTCACCCTCGGAAGAAGACATGTTGTGTGGAAGTGATGGGTATGAGTGTGTTGGTAGAGGTGGGGTAGATGAAGCGGCGAGGTGGTTGGAAGCCGGCGGATGAGTGGTGTAAGTTGGTAGTTTGGAGTATTGGTATGTGTGGGAGTGGTGGATGTTGGTTGTTGAGAGGTGGATGGAGAGAGTTGGGTTGTGGTGGTGGTGGAAGGGAAGAGAGAGGGTTTTGTAACAGGGCTCAAGCTTCCTTCGTTGCTTTAGAGTGTCGTGCGGTGGTGGATGGATGAGGTAGGCACAGGCAGGCGCAGGCACAGGCTCTGTCGCGCGCAGGCAGCCAGCGAATGAGCGTCATGCGTTGGCGCGGGCCGTGCAGAGACAGCAACGAAGGAAGCAAACCTACAATTGATGCCTTGTCTTGTGATAGATGATTGATAGTAACTTGTGATTATTGATTGATCAACTCTTGTGAAGATGATCCTTGCTTCACTGACAGGCCTACTGTCTGCTGCCTGTACAGCCTTTGTTCACTTTTGTTACTTCACTGCTTGTAAGTAACAAGCAACAATGAGCACAGTCAATGAAACTACCCAGCCCTTAGCCTAACAATGCTTGAACACCGTCGTTTCGAACAGGCAATCCATGCTCAGTCAATTGAATCAAATCGACAGGTCGAAAAGACATCCAACATATTCATTGCTTATGCATACTGTGCCTGCATCGGCAAGAAATCATATGCAAATCACGAGATCAAATGCTGCCACTGCAAGGTCCGTGCGAGGCAAATGCCGCCGACGCCGTTGGATCGCGTCGTCGCTTGGTCTGTCCTGTCAAACGCGAGAAAGCTGGGAGGATGAAAGGAGATGGCTGCGCTGCGCACATGGCTGGCCATGCCACTATGGAAATATCTTACTTTTCGCCAAACCTCACTTTCACACCTGTCACATGTGACAGAAATACTGCACCTTACATGATCCCTCGAACCTGAAGACCGTGATATAGCCCAGCCCGTCCGCGGCCCTTTCCCAGCATGTGGCGTAGATGGTACCTGTTCCTGGTCGCCTTGAGACTGTACTTTGCTTTATCCCCGAGCTACATCCACCCGGACGAGCATTTCCAAGGACCAGAAATCGTCGCAGGTAAATACAGACAGCAATTCTTTCTTATCAAGCCCCCTGCAACACCTTCTAACTCCCTCCCAGGTGCAGTATACGGCTGGCCAACATACAAAACCTGGGAATTCACATCAACCCAACCCATCCGCAGCGTCTTCCCTATCTGGCTTGTCTACGGCGTCCCCTTGACAATCCTAAAATGGCTCTGGGAAGGTCTAGGATACGGCCAAGTGCCACCAGCAATCGCTTTTTACACCCTCCGGATCATGATGTTCCTCCTCAGCTTCGTCCTACAAGACTGGGCCATCCATGAACTCATCCCAACGCCCCGAGACCGCCGCATAGCAATCACGCTCATCGCCTCTTCATACGTCACCTGGACCTTCCAAACGCACACCTTTTCCAACAGCATCGAAACGCTCATCGTCCTCTGGTGCCTGGTCCTCATCAACCGCATCCGCGACGACCGCGAACACGTCCAAATCGGCGCCTGCGTCGCCCTAGCCTTCCTCGCAATCCTAGGCCTCTTCAACCGCATCACCTTCCCAGCCTACCTCATCATCCCCGCCCTCCAACTCCTCCCCCACCTCCTCCACAAACCAACCCGCATCCTCATCCTCTTCGGCGCAAGCCTAACCACCCTCTCCTACGCCATCCTAATCGACACAGCCTTCCACGCCCAAACCCCCTGGCCCATCCACCTCCGCGACCTTCCCAACCTGGCAATTTTCACACCCTACAACAACCTCTTCTACAACCTCGACACCACCAACCTCGCCTCCCACGGCCTCCACCCCCACCACCAACACTTCCTCGCCAACCTCCCCCAACTCCTCGGCCCCGCCCTCCCCCTCCTCCTCACCACCGCCTCAACTTCCAACCCCCTCTTCTGGACCGCCCTAACAGGCACAGCCGCCCTCTCCATCTTCCCCCACCAAGAAGCCCGCTTCCTCCTCCCCGCCGTGCCCCTCCTTCTCGCCTCCCTTCGCATCCCCAAACGCCTCGCTCGCTTCTGGGCCGGCACATGGATCCTTTTCAACGTTCTCGCGGGTGTGGTTTTCGGCATATACCACCAAGGCGGCGTGGTTCCCATGCAGACTTTCTTGTCCAAACAAGAGAACGTGGGCCAAGTTTTCTGGTGGAAAACTTACTCCCCTCCCCGCTGGCTCCTCAACGGTCGGAATTCTCATGTCACCACGACGGATTTGATGGGTATGCCGGGCGAGGCAATGCTCACGCAATTAAAGAACGAAGCAGCTTGTTCTGGAAGCAGAGATGGCGAGAACCGCTCCATCCTCGTCGCTCCCGCGAGCGCGACTTTTCTGGACCCGCACACGGTTCCTCGGTTTGCGGGCGAGAAACCTGCGGTTTCTTTTGAGGAGGTGTGGAGGTTTGCACGCCACCTTGGATTGGATGATTTGGATTTCGGCGAGGATGGAGTGTGGCCTACGCTGGAAAGGGTTGTGGGGAGGAGGGGGTTGGTTGCTTGGGAGGTCAGGAGGGCTTGTTAACCTTGAATAACGCTCGGTTCTGGTTTCTTTTTCTGCATTGGGTACGGTAGCTGCGTACTATTTAGTATAAATTACAGGTTTTGTATCAGAAAATATCTTAATATCATTCATCTCATGACTTCATCACACATGCACATGCACACCATCTATCATCTATCATATCATATATCATTCCCATAAACACACAAAGGCGGCGAATCCTTCCCCTTCACCACCCCACCACCTCCCCCACGACAAAAACACTCACCCCCTTTCTCCCCCTCGACCTCCCCACAACACTCCCACCCCCTCATCCGCCCCTCCAACTCCCTCGCAAAACTCTGTCCAACAGCCCCTCCAACCCTCGCATCCGCCACGCCGGAAAGACACCCGAAAGGCGTCAGAATCTCCTCGATTTCCTGCGAAACCCGCTCAACGCCCGCGAACCGCGCTTTCAAACCCCGCGGGCCCGTGGTGGTGTTGTGCCCATTCGAGACACGGATCATGACGCGCGTGAAACCCCTCCGCCTCCTCTCTTCTTCTTCCTCCTCCTCCTCAAATCCACCCTCATCGCCGTCGCCGCCTCCCCGCTCAGAACGAACAGATCCACCCCCCTGCAAAGCCCCAACCAACCTCCCCACCTGCCCTTTCAACCCAACCACCAACCCGCGCCCGCCCACATTCCACTTCACCATCCCCGTGTACGCATCCACATGCTCCACCAACACCAGCAACTTACGCACGCGGCGCAGATACTTCTCCGGCACGAGGTGGAAGAAATCGTACTCGCGCTGCGGCGCCATGCCGCTGGGGAGGATGTAGCGGAAGCGGAACGTGATGGAGGAGTAGCTCACGGCGACGAGGAAGGTGTTGCGGCCGTAGAGGAGGTCGGCGGATTCGGCGTGTAATTGGCGGTTGACGGAGAGGAGGGCGGTGAGGCCGCGGTGCCAGGTTATTGTTGGGGGGATTTGGGTGGTTTGGTTTGAGGGTGGAGGGGTTGTTGTTGTTGTTGGGACGGTGGGAGGTTTGTGCTTTTCGGGCGGCAGTTCCATGCCTTTGCGCACGCGTCGCTGCACCGCGGAGAAGTTGCGGACGTGCGTTTCGAGGATGTCGGCATGGTGTTGGTTTGTTCCAGCGCCTCCTCCTCCTCTTGGTTCTTGAGTGTGGGGGAGGAGGTAGAGGAGGATTTGCTGGCGGAGTTCGAGGGGGAGGGAGAGGAGGGGGAATTTTGGTTTGAGGCTGGCGGGGGAGCGGGAGCGGTGTTCGAGTTCGGCGTAGCTTTCGTGGCGGGGGAGGTGGGCGTGTTTGGGGATGGGGTTGTTGGTGTTGGTGTTGGTGTTTGTGAGGGAGTGCGGGCTGATTTGGTAGTCTCTGCAGTTGTATGTGCTTGTGTCCATGTTTTCATGGGAATGCAGTGGGAGACTTGCAATGGGTAAGTTTAGTGTGGTGTTTGGGACTGGGGCTGTCCCATGGGGTTGGGTGGTGCGAGCTTGCCCAGCACAGACGTCGGTTGATGTCAATCATTGAAAGTCATCATCATCTGTTATTGTCTCCTTTTCTTTCCTTCTTCTTCCTCCCATCACAACAACTACCATGGACTCTTCGACCTTCATGGCTCTCAGCAGCCAGGCGATCATGCCGCATCATGTGTTCTGTGATGGACAACCTATTCCCTCTTATAGCCCCAACGAAGGGGTGTTTGTTATCTGAAGCCAGAGTTTCGTTGCCAGACATCATCATTAGTGTTGTCTGGCTTTGTTATCCAATCCCGTCAAGCAGGAAGATTTGAAGAAGAAGATTTGAAGAAGAGGAGGAAGATCCAGAAAGAAGATACACCACGTACCAGATCGCCACAAGCACATCCCATCAACAAACACTCAACACCCGCCATAATGTATTTCGACACCCTCCCCACCGAAATCATCACCCACATTTTCCTCTCCCTACCCACAATCGACTCCGCCCTCGCTCTAGCCTCCACCAACCACCACTTCCACCACGTCTACCACTCCAGCAAACGCCTCCAAATCCTCACCTCGGCCGCCGAAATCGAATTCGGCCCTGTATCCGACATAATCCAACTCCTAACCCACAACGCCTCCCAACCCGCCCACATCCACCGCAACGTCCCCATCTCCGACGCCCTCATCCACCAAATCGTCACCACAGGCCGCACCGCGCAAAAACTCGAAGAAATCTACCCCCTCAAAAAATGGAAAACCGACTTTGCCTCCCGCCGCCTCCTCTCCCCCACCGAACGCCACAATTTCCGCCGCGCCCTCTACCGCCTCTGGCTCTACGACCGCGCCTTCCACAACGCCAGCCACGTCCGCTACTCCCGTTCGCTCCCGGAAACAATCCGCGAGCGCGCCATGCTGCTGCACAATTTCTCCACCACCGAATTGTGCGAAATGCTCGACGTCCACCTCATCCTCCGCGACGTGGTAGCCAACAACATCTGTCCTTCCAACGGCCGCATACGGCGGAAATTCCACTCCCGCTACCCGGAAAGCTCGCACCAGCTCCTCTTCAACATCCACCTAAACTACCCTCCCAGCAGCTTCGTGCCCAGCCCCAACATCACCAGCGACTCCAAATACCACGCCACGCGCTCCCACGATCCGGGCGCAGAAGGCTGGGGCGACGATGTCGGCCACTACTACGTCGTGGAAGACATGATGAAACTCGACCCGGGGCAGATTTTGTGGCTGAAGGAAAGGTGTCCGATGAAATCGCAGGTGGAAGCTTACGTGGTGTGTTTGGGCGAGTGGTTTGCGAATAATGGAGAGACTTTTAGTGAGACTATGGGGTTTGTTGTCGCGCAGAGGGGTGGGGAGTTTGAGGGGGTGAAGGGGATGGTGGAGGGGGGAGAGGCGGGCGTGGTTGTTTTGGATGAGGAGTGAGTGCTTAGTGGCCGTGTTGAAGTGATTGGGGCTGGTGAAGCTGGAGGTATTTTGGGGGAGGTGGGAGGTTTGGTGGTTGGGTTGAGTATGAGCTTTAATACATTCCTTGAGTTGTTGGTGCTGTCCTCTCTCTTTCGGGTCTTCCGTGTTTCTAAGAACAGTTTGCTCATGTCTCGTTCGAATTGCCTCGCGTTTCTGCTTCTGTCGCTAATGCAGAGCAGTGCAGCCTAGCCTTTGTGTGCAAGATCTCACCGTAACGCAAGCTGCAAGCCACGTCTCAATGGCCCAGCGCGCTGCTTTCATGAAAGAAAGCAAACATGGCGGGCAATCTCCATCAAGGCTGGACTCTATTGAGTGATGAACATTCCATGCTGTATATATACATAACACATATATACCTGGATAACCAGGTGGCGAGAATGGACTCAAGGGGCCTTGAAGCTGACAAAAGAATAATGAGAGAGGAAAAAGGAGAAAAGAGATCCTTGTGGGACGAAGAAAGAAGGAAAAAGATCAATCACGACTGTCAAAGTGTCGCTCTGGTCAACAACGAAAAGATGGCCACCAACCATGCCGATTATGATAACTCATTCTTTTCTACCCCCTCACTCTCTCCCCCAACAGCCAACCTCCCCACCGCCACGGGAACGCTCCAATCCCTCCAATCCTCCTACATCCTCCTAGAACTCGACCTCCGCCACCATATGGCCGACTCTATCGCCCTCCGCTCCGAAGCGGAGAAATGGGCGGAGCGGTGCAGGAAGCTTGAAATTGAACTTGAAGCTGAAAGGGCGCGGGAAAAGCCCAGTCTGAAACTGCAGAATCGGAGGTTGTTGGAGGGGTTGGTGGGGAGGGGGGAGAAGGTTGGGGAGGTTTGGAGGAAGGAAAGAGGATTTGTTTGGGTTTGGAAGGGGAGGGGTGGGAGGGGTGAGAAGGATGCGAAGGGTGATGGGGGGTGTTTTGGGAGGGGGAGGAAGAGAGGTGGGTTGTGGTTGAAGGGGAATGTTCGGAGGGGGAGGGAAAGGTTGATGGCGTGGAGGGTTGGGAGGGCGGAGGAGTGAATGAAGGTTTGGAGGTTCGGTATGGGTGGTTTGTGAGGTTGTGGGTTTTGAAGCAACCAGGTCATCATCAGGTGGATTTTTAACTTGGATGACTGTTGACTGTTGTCGAGAGGTGGTGGAAAATTTGTGTGCTCGAAAAGGCGCGCCGGTTGCACGTGTTCGCGTTGGAGATCTGCCTGTTCTGCTGCTTGAAGGGCCGGCCATGTGTTGCTCTGTCTTTGATTGAGACCTGGGGGGCACGCGAAGGGAATGTCACAGTACGGTGACGGCAAAAGCCTAACTACCTACATTCTTCACACATGATCATTGGTGAACGTGAGGGTCTGCTATTTAGCTGGAAGTTTTCCTAGAACTCACATCGTTATGTAAGTACTGCTGTCTCACAGCCAGAGATCTTCAGGTAGGCGAGCATGTCTTTCTTGTGTAGGGACTTTACCTTGATCGTTCGAGGATAAAGTACATGATTACCTTTAGTGCTTCTTCATGATGACAGTGGCTTGCATGATCTCAAGTCTTAGCAAGACAACAAGCCTTCCAAGAAAATGACTATTTCTTGAATCAACAAACCTTGAAAAATCCATTAAAGAAGTTCAGAATGTGAAGGTACGCGCGTGTACGGTACATGCACATGGGAATTCCATCAGCTGTTAAAAGACATCATGCCCCCCTCCCCTCCCCATAAAGAGTCGCGTGCCACATGCACACCACCATCACACATGTCGGTCGGTACCTGAACCGAAGATTGATGTACGAGACATCGCAAGACAAAGTCTTTTCCATTATTAAATACAAACCGTAGAGTTCGCAGTAAATATGATGAAATCCCACTATAGATCCCTACATTTACCTTACCTTACTCTTCCTCCCACCTTCCACACTCACCTGTCCGCATCCTTCACCGATCCAACGCAATAGCATTCTCCCAGATCAAACAACATCTCTAACCCACCAATCCAATCCACCCACCCGATCAAACCAATCTACCCCTCAAGAACAATGCAACAAGCACAACCAGACCCTTTCCAAAACCCAGCACCACCACTCCAGCACCTAATCCCCCAAACCTACCCATCAGCAGTAAACCAACAACAACAACCTCTCTTCCCCCAAAAAACCCACCCGATGCAACAACCACAACAACAGCAAACCTTCCAAAACCCCCAACTTCCAACCTACCCTCCCCAACAATACCAACAGCACATCCCCCAAAACACCCACCAAGACAGCATAACCCCCGCCCCACCACCACCCATAATCCACCAATCCCCTCATTCCACTCATCAACAACAGCAGCCGCAAGACTTCGCTGGCGGAGAACCTGCAGTAGAAGACGATTCTGCTGCGAGAGGAAGTAAAAGCAAGCGGAAAATCGAGTGGAAGAATCGGAATCTGTGGACTGATGGGCGGAGTGTTGTGGGGAGGAGGGGGGAGGATGGGGAGTGGATGGAGGTTAGGTGGGGGTGTGGTGTTATGTAGTTCTTCGTTCTTGCTGGCTGTTGGGGGATTGGTGGACTGGAGGGAGAGGGAGGGGGAGGAGGGAGAGGGACAACTGGATGGGGTTTCTTTGTTTTCTGGGAAGGTGATGTGTTTTTCCATTTCCGTGATTAGGTAGTTTGTTTTGAAGCTCTTTCACCAGAGCGAGCAAAAGGAACAATTCAACCTTGACTTTGTCCTGTCCTGTCAAGTCTTACTCTCCACCGAGACGTCTACCTTGGCCGCGAGAACTCCACGACCCAGAAGAGCCCTGGCTGAACCCACTGGCCCAACCACCGCCGCTTCCGCTCCCAGCCTGTCCCTGTTGGCCAACAGTCTGATTACCAGTGACAGCCGTGCCGTAAGAGCGCTGCGCCGCGATACCAGCATCCCTCACGAACCACCTAGCGACGAAAGCAGGAGTGTCGATAAGTTTACGGCCTCCACCGTATTCCGGCCAGATTTTGGTCAGGAACTCGTACAAGTGCGCGGCGATGAGGCCGGTCGCTTGGTGCAAGGCTGCTTCAGGCGAGCCCATGACGAAGGTCATTGCGAGCATGGCGTAGGGGAGATACTTTGCGGAGAACGTGATGATGAAGTAGCTGAGTTGACGGTTGGGACTTTCCTGGGCGTAGGTGTAGGCCAAAGCCAGAGTCAGAGCGCTCAGGAAGAAGACGCCGTCCATGCCGATGCCACAGGTGATCTACACGAAAAACAGCAATGTCAGTGCCGACTCTGGGACGAGCGAACAAATGACAAATGCCTATGTTGATGATGATGATGATAATATAACAATGGAAGATGATGATGATAAGATGTAGGGGCCAACAACCTCCGTTTCGCCACATGTCTCGGCGAACAGATATCTCAATCGGGATCCCACCATGCCCGCACTCCACGAAACGCTCTTGGATTGATTGCGAATGACGAACGCTCGCACAGTGCAGGGGTAATTTCCCTCGAATCCAGGAACCGTACTCAGCTAAGATGAACTGGTCGGGCAGATAATAGGAGGTTATGTGTTGCTGATGTAGCAGAGAAAAGAAGAAAAAAGAAAGGTTGTGAAGAGGGGGTATTGGCGTAGAGAAAGAGAGAAGATAGTTCCCAAGACTCACCAAGATCACCGAGCATACAAAGACGATGTAGGTGAAGAAGTCGCCTGGCTGGGAGAAGCGGCTTGCTTCGCGCTCAAGCTGACTGCTATAGGTCCATAGGAAGTAGGGATCCATGAGCAAGCCAAACTTGGGGCTGGTGATGAAGAAAGGCGTGACTAGGCGCCAGACTTCGGGCAAAGCGCGCCATGTGAAGACCTTGTATGACAGGAATGCGACATAGTAGGCGGGGAGAATGAACATGTGCACAGGCACTGACAAGGCGACCGTGATGGCCGTGAGGGTTCTGCGGATCAGTATCAGAAAGGTGTCCTTTTGCCGGGAGGCAATGTGGTGATGAAAGTTGCATACCGAGCAACCGGAGGGGCGGCCCAGAACATCTCCATGGCTGACATGGCTGCTGTTTTTGTGTTGCAAGAGGATATTGGAATTGATATCCTTGCAAGATGAACTGCAGGTCTGGAAGTGGAAGAGGAGGAATTGATGAACAGGCGAAGTTTGAAGAAGTTATGAGAAGAGCAGGGCTTGGCGCTTGCTTGCGGCGGAGAGGACGGATTAGCGACGAAGACTTTTGACCGGGAGAGTGAATTTGATCGGGGAACATTCCCAGTAATTTAATTAATCAATATTTGATTGACTTTCCCTTCGCTTCTCCAGAATTTCAAGTGGCCGACTTCGGGTTGGCATGACGCCTTTGGTGGGCTGTGGTGGGGCAGGCCTTGGACGGTTTTGCCCTGATGAGCCATACGTGCTGTACGCCATTGGACATCTTCTCTCCCTTGACTCTTGTCTCCATCTCTCTCTGATCAATTGATTCACTTCAATTAATCAACACCACAGAAAAAAATCACAAACATGGCTCCTCACAACGTTCTCCTTCTCGGCGCTGGCTTCGTCACCAGACCGACTGCCGTCGAGCTCGACAAGGCCGGTGTCAAGGTCACTGTTGGTAAGAGACGTCTATACACATCACTTACAAGTGAATGTTCCTCCCATCTTTGACCCTCACTAACACATCCACCCTCACACAGCCTGCCGTACTCTCGACAGCGCCAAGGCCCTCGCCGAAGGCCTCAAGAACGCCACTCCCATCTCCCTCGACGTCTCCGACTCGTCCGCTCTCGAGAACGAGATCAGCAAGAATGACCTTGTCATCTCCCTCATTCCCTACACCTTCCACGCCCTCGTCATCAAGGCCGCCATCAAGGTCAAGAAGCATGTCGTCACCACCTCCTACGTTTCCGACGCCATGATGGCCCTCGACCAGGAGGCCAAGGACGCCGGCATCACCGTCTTCAACGAGATTGGTCTGGACCCCGGTATTGACCACCTGTACGCCGTCAAGACCATCGATGAGGTCCACAAGGAGGGCGGCAAGATCACCGGCTTCCTCTCCTACTGCGGTGGCCTCCCCGCCCCCGAGTCCAGCGACAACCCGCTCGGATACAAGTTCTCCTGGTCCCCTCGCGGCGTCCTCCTCGCCGCCCGCAACACCGCCACCTTCTACCGCGACGGCCAGAAGGTCACCACCCCCGGCCCCGAGCTCATGAGCACTGCCCGCTCCTACCCCATCTACCCCGGCTACGCCTTCGAAGCCTACCCCAACCGCGACAGCACTCCCTTCCGCGAGCGCTACAACATCCCCGAAGCCCAGACCCTCATCCGCGGCACCCTGCGCTACCAAGGCAACCCCGCCTTCGTCCAGACTCTGACCAACTTGGGCTTCCTCTCCGACGCCGAGCACGACTTCCTCAAGACCCCCATCCCCTGGGCCGAAGCCACCGCAAAGATCCTGGGCGCCACCTCCCACTCCGAGCAAGACCTCACCTGGGCCGTAGAAAGCAAGGCGCAATTCCAATCTAACGAGGAGAAGGAGCGCATCCTCGCCGGCCTGCGCTGGTTCGGCCTGCTCAGCGCCACCGAGAAAATCGACCCGCGCGGCACGCCCCTCGACTGCCTGTGCGCCAGCCTCGAGCAGAAGATGCAGTACACCGAGGGCGAGCGCGACATGGTCATGCTGCAGCACAAGTTCTTCATCGAGCACGCTGACGGCCGCAAGGAGACTCGCACCAGCACTCTGACCGAGTACGGCGAGAAGGAGGGCAGCGGCGGATACTCTGCCATGGCCAAGCTGGTCGGTGTGCCTTGCGCTGTTGCCGTGCTGATGGTTCTCAACGGCGAGATTTCCCAGAAGGGTGTGCTCGCTCCCGTCACGCCGGAGCTTAGCGAGGGCATTCGCGTTAAGCTCGATGAGCAGTACGGTATCAAGCTTGTTGAGAAGACTCTTGCTTAGAATCTTTCCTTGTAAAAAGAGAGGTCTTTCGAACAGGTGTGCTCCTTTTCAGCTTTTTGACGGATGATTATGAAAAACATCACGAATTAGATCAGAAATAGGGAAAGAAAAAGAATACAAAAAGCTCTTGATTTTCACCATCACCTTCCTACTTTAGTGTCTGAATCCACAAGCCCAAACCCCCCTCCCCATCCTACCAAGGAAGAAAATTGGCAGTTGTCTTTCCTGCCAGTTTTCGTTGCCTTTCCGTCTCACCACAGTCCCGCTCAACCATCTACCGCATCACGTATCTCCAAACGTCCTCTCAACCAGAAAATCGCATGAAAGGTGATTTTGATCGTGGGGGCGTAGAAAAGGGCAGAAGAGGCATACCTAGATATCCACAGGCAACACGAATCAGCAGGGCTAAGTGTTGAGGCAAAGGGATTGTCATTTCTCATTGCCATTGCCATTGGCGAAAGGGTTTCATTTGCGAAGTCCAAGTGAATGAGCACGACGGACGGAGGAGGTGGGGGATGAGATATCACGCACCTTTCTTCAAAGGGATGTCAGGGACCTACCTCGTGAACAAGGTACCGACCTACCTTGCCATGTTTCACCTTGCTGGAGAAAAGGGAGATTTCGCAAAGATCACATCGTCTCAAACCTACCTCCTACCTCCCACCGACTTCAGTCAATCACGTGCAAGCATTAGACAGGCGGTGGGACCAGAGATAAAGGGAAAGAAGGAAGGGGATCATTCTTTTGCGTTCAGAATCAAAGGAGTGGCATTTTTCCTCTCTCAAACTCAATCATCAAATGTTCTCATCGTCAGCTTCTCTCACCAATCCCCGGTTTTACTCAGGAAATTGGAGAGAGGCGAAGCCAGACCGACAAAAATATCAGATCGAGTTGGATCGGGGTCGGCTATCTGAAGAACGCAAAAAGCAATGTTGAGAAGACAAAGTGCCCGGGGAAAACCCCCCCAAGCATTTCATCTACCTCGCGCTGAAAAGACTGGCTCTTTTCGCGCGTTGTGCACACCCGTAAAATTCGTGAAACGAAACGAAATCAACAGCACTGACACTTCCAATACTTCCCGCAAGGCAATCCAAGGAACCAAGAGTCTCGGAAAGCAACTTGGCGGTCCGCTTTCTCTTTGAGAGATGGTGGAAAGGCTTAAGCAGCAGCAGCAGCCACAGCCTGCACCTGCCTGACCTCCTCCTGCTCGCGCGCGAGGACATTCTCCAAAACCCCCAGCGCACCCATACCACTCTTCAAGCCCTCCTCAACCTCGCTCAAACCCAACTGCGCATCGGTCCAAAGCGGCTCGACAACCTGAGCGTCCTTCTCACCAACGCCGATGAAACCGCCCTCGCGAGCCCAGTCAGAAGTACGCTTGATGCCCAATTCCTCCCAAACACTTTCAAGCGCGGACACCAAATGGTCGCGGAAAGGCTTGGTGTGGCCGGGGGTGGGGGTGATGCGCAAACGCTCCTGGCCAACGGGGACGGTGGGGTAGTTGATCGCCTGGACGTAGATTTGGTGCTTCTCCAGGAGCAGGTCCGAGGCGCGCTTGGCGACTTGGGCGTCGCCGACGAGCACGGGGATGATGTGCGAGGGGTTGGGCATGACGGGGATGTCGCGGGCGGAGAGGGCGGATTTGACGGCGCGCGTGTGGAGTTGCTGAAGGCGGCGGTCACCGCGGTGGGCCATTTGATATTCGATCGCGGCTTGCGCGCCGGCCATGGTGGCGGGCGGGAGGGAGGTGGTGAAGATGAAGCCGGGGGCGAGGGAGCGGATGGTGTCGACGAGTTTGGCCGAGCCGGCGATGTAGCCGCCCACGCAGCCGTAGGCTTTGCCGAGCGTGCCGGTGATGATGTCGATGCGGTCCATGATGGTGCCCTTGGTGTTGCCGCCGTTGGCGTAGATGTCGTAGTCGAGGTGCTCGGCGACGCCGGCGCCGTTGGGTCCGTACATGCCGACTGCGTGGACTTCGTCGAGGAAGGTGATGGCGCCGTACTTGTCGGCGAGGTCGCAGATTTCTTCAATCGGACCAATGCTGCCGCACATGCTGTAGACACTCTCGAAAGCGATGATCTTGGGGACTTCCGCGGGCAGGGAAGCGAGCTTGTTCTCCAAGTCGACGACATCGTTGTGCTTGAAAACCATCTTTTTGGCGCCAGAGTGGCGGATGCCCTGAATCATGGATGCGTGGTTCATGCTGTCACTCAGAATGACACAGTCCGGGAACTTGCTGCCCAAAGTCGCGAGAGTTGCGTCGTTGGCCACATAGCAAGAAGAGAAGACAAGCGCACTCTCCTGGGCGTGCAGCTTCGCAATGGCACCCTCCAACCCAACAGCGTGCTGGTTGTGGCCTGAGATGTTTCTAGTACCACCAGCGCCAGCTCCGTAGTTATCCAGCGTTTCGTGCATCTTGCTCAAAACCTCGGGGTTCCTGCCCATTCCGAGGTAATCGTTGGAGCACCAAACCGTCACCTTTTCCTCGGGAGTGGTCATGTGGGCTTGGGGAAACTCCTTAGCTAGACGGTTGATGTTGTTGAAGTAGCGGTAGCTCTTGTCCTTGTGCTTCTTGTCGAGCTCATTCTGGTAAAAACCCTCGTAGTCGAAGCACGCAGCCTTGGGTGGCGCTGGCCTGACACCGTGGGAGTGCTTCTGGGCCTGGGCGGAATCCGCGGGCTTTTGTCCAAGAGCGCGGGGAGTAAATGCCTCACGCCTGGTGCGAGGCAGATCGTCGACTTGGGCCTTGTCGGCGCGGCCAGTGTGCAGGTGGGCCTTGGGGACGCGAGAAGAGTAAGCCCTGGAGCCGCCGAAAGCGCCGGAAAGAACATTGTTTCCCATGCGCGAGGACTGCACGGAGAGAGCCTTGCCCATGATGGGGCAACGGCGGGCAATGATCTGCAGGTTGCTCATGGCACCGCCACCGGGAGCGGCGTGCTGCACATTGGTGCTGGTGGACATGGAGCGGAGGGTTGCCGGCGAGGTTTTGTTCAAGAAGGGGCACATGGCCCTGGACTGGCGGAGGAGGGCCTCCATGGTTGTGGCGAGGTCAGTGGAGAGGGTGGGTGTGGTTGTTGCTGGGTGTTTGGTGGGAAGGACGGTATAGGGAAGAGATGAAGAGGAAGAAGTAAGCAGAGGGAGGCGGTGGAGAGGAGTCAGTCAGGTCAGTAGTGGGATGCTCGGGTAGCCCAATGCTTATTATGTGTGACGGGTAGACTGGCAAAGACGGCAGTGGGAATGTTCAGCCCTGAGGCCCTGCTAGCGCCAGAGGCAAAAGAATAATCACCCGCGATATGATTCGGTAAGGACGGAGAGAGGGAATAAGATGTGGCGCTTTGGGGTATTTGATTCCTGCATGTTTACAGAAATAAGCTGCATTGCTTCTTTTATTCATGCTTGTATGTATGCGGTATGTGTAGACAATAATACATCTACCTTGTATTCTTGTCACTCTCCCTCCCGGTGCTTCACTTCCCTCGGCCAGCCGAGAAGTGAGGGACAGACAGCGGCGAATATGCGGATCTATCTCTTCCGCACTCCATCAAAGATTCAATTTTCCCCACTAGCTTCGCTTTCTGCTCTCTGCTCTCGCCAACGAGCCATCCGAGCCATCTTCACTTATACCTGCAAGTCCCAGAAAGGCAACGGCCGGCGACCGGAGGTCCGCACTTCCACGTTCCTTTCTATCACTTTTCCATACGGCGAATGGGCTGATGAGGGTCCATGCACGCAAGCTTGATGAAGTCCAGACCTCAGCTGGTCGAAGGCTGCATGGCTGACTGCCTCTCGTGCGTAAGTCGAATACACCTTTCTAAAGCTGACGACAATCATCATGTCACCTCATGCGTAGATGTACATAGTGAAAACTGTCCTAGCTCGTAGCATATCAACCATATCATCTCCGGATTTCCCGAACCGCACATATCGACGTAGTCGTCCTGTGTGCATGAATTGCCCGATCAATAGGTAGATGAGATGCATCGGCACCTACTTGTCAACCTCTCCCACCACGTGTCAAAGACGACCTCCAGGCCTCGGACTGGATCCCAAACGGACGCCCACGTGAATGGAACTCATCTGGAAACACGCCCAAACCACATGGGTACATTCGCAGCATCCCTTAGTGTAATCCATAAGCCAGAAGCTTGATTCAGCCAGCCAAAGCCTCTTCACGGGCAAGGTACCTCCTACCAACGTGACCATTCCGCCTTGCTGCTAAAGACAACTAGCCCGCGTACACGTCTTTCATTCATGATTGGCCATGTCGTACATGTCCCTCCTCTCTTCGATTCTGGCGAATTCTCTGTTTTAGTGTAGACTCCTTCACATCAAAGACCAAAAAACGGAGGAAGACCAATAATGATCTGGCCATCTCGTATGTCTGCCTCCTTTATTATTCAAGGAGGATTCCGACATGGCTACAATCAGTCAACAACCTAAAACACCCAAACATGTATGTATGATTGGAAAACCTGGGCATTAATAAAATAAAATACGAGATTGATATTTAATAAAAAGACCCCAAAGCAGCACACAAAACAAAAAAATTGAAACTCGCTAGCAGCGGCACCTTCAAGGCTCCCGATTTGCCCTCGTGGTGATAAGGTGCCTTATGCAAGGGCTTTGTGTTGCCCTTATAGAATAATCCATGTTCCCTATTCCCTCTTCCTTCCAATCAAGCATTTGAAAAATAGGACTGCGAGAGGATACATGATGTGGGGGATGTGTGATTGTTGGGGTTTCGAAACGCCGCGCAAAGAACTGATGATGATGACGATAATGGGGAAAGGAGAACAAAAACCAAAGATGCTATTTCTTTCTTTCTCTCGTTCTTCGAGAAATGATGTTGTTGGTACAAGGCAATGTTGTGGTTTTGCGGTGATTGTCGTTCGTTGTTAATACAGTAACTAGTAAGTGGGTTGCGGGGTTCTTGTTTCGAGCGCAAAAAGGCTGCCGTTCTCAACGTGCAGTCGTCTTCGTGTGCTGCAGGGTATGTTGCATTCTGTCCTGCGTAGTGTGCCTTGACGAGACGCGCCGTTCTCATATCTCCACATTCTTCATCTCGCCGTCGTCTGCTGCTCCGGCCTTGGTGGATTCGGACAATGTGGAGTCTGCGACCTTCTGGACGATTTCCTCCTCGTGATCGGCGGCGACTGAGTTGTTCTGCAGGTTGCTTGCTTTCGGCTTGTCCTCGCCGTCCGTCTCAGGAATGTCAGTGGGGGCAGGCGCTGCGACCACGGGCGAGTCGAGTGAGATGAGCTTGTCGGCAGATGGAGGAGAAGCCATGGTGGCATCGATACCCGTTGACTCCTTCGTGGGTGCCTTCTGCGCTTGCGGCGAAGCAGCCGATTCTTCTGTTACGCGCGCCAGAGGACTGGAGATGTGGGCGCGAGGAGAGGAGGTTGCAGGGCCCTTGCCGTTTGATGTGAAGCGCTGCGGGCTACGGCCGCGCTCCTCGGGTTGGGAAGTTGGGCTGCCATAGGGCGAGTATCCGTTTGCTTGCGATCCTGCTGAGACTTGGCTGTTGATTCTGAGAGGCTGACCAGCGCGCTTCTTGGGACCCTTGCGGCCGTACTTCTGGTCTGAGCGCCAGCGCAAGATGTCGATGTAGGCCGGCTCAACGCCAGGTTGCTTGAATTCACGGAGTTTGAGCTCTGAGGTCTCATCGTCGATAAACCACTTGTCGGTGTTCATGTCGTCGGCGACGGTTGCGAGGAAGGCGCTCCAAGAACGCGAAATCACGTATTTGCAGTCGTAATCACGGCCCATGAGGATAACCTGTCCCCATTTACCGGTTGGGCCAGGAGCCAAATCGATAGCAATGTTGTTTCCGCCCCAGTCGCGAGCCATTGGGATCCATGCTGGGTGAGCGTAGGCTTTTTGAATGGCGTTGGCAGGCTGAGAGTCTTGCTTGTCAATGAGATCCTGTCGCCAATGCGGGTTGGCGCTGGCCTGAGCTTGTGCGACTGGAATGGCGGAAGAGCTACTGCCAGCAAATGCCTTGGTTGGAGCCTGGGGAATGTCGTAGCTACGCGCACCGGCGTCGGAGAAGTATGCCTCGTTCACAGTGCGCCAGTTCTGCCATTCTTGATAGATTTCTTCGCAGTCGAGCAGCATGCATCCAAAGATGACACCTGTGGGCATACCACCTCGCTCTTGACCGTCGTGGATTTGTAATGATTCGCGAACCTCTTGCGGCAGAGTGCAATCTAGTTCGAGCTCGAGCTCGTTCACGTCGTTGAAGGTGGCAGGATCGCAGAGGTTCTCCCACAATTCTTCGTAGTTGTCCTCTAACCACCGATCCATGCGCCTCCACGAGTGCGCAACAGGCGGCGGCGGAGGCAGACCATCGCTGAAGTTTTGCATTTGGATCTCGCCGCTATCAATAGCGTCCAGGTTGCTCCCTGTTCTCTGGAGGGAACCAGGTCCCTGTGACAGGTGCGGCGATGAGTTTGTGCGCGAGAAGCTGTGACCGGCTTCGAGATCATGGTCATAGGGGCTGTTGAGATCGGCGCGGGAGTCCATGGCGCTGGTTACACCGGTAGTGAGGGGTGCATTCTTGTTTTGCGCCAACGGCACATGTTGTCCGGTTCGATAGGGAGAGTCGTGGGAGGCATGGCGGTCGTTGGATGTCATGGTATGCCAGAAGGCGCGCCATTGCGAGGCGATTCTGCATCGTCGATGTTAGCAAGGAGGCCAGGAGACTGCGGGTCAACAGGTGTTCGCCTACCCGGCCGCCATGTTGGCAGAGAAGAGGTTGTTGTGGTCGTTGTCGGCGGTGGTTGTCTTGCAGAACACGCGGTCTCGCGGCGGTAGCGAAAGCAGGAGCAGTGGTTGTGGATGACGGTGGTAGAGGGTCGGGCAAGTGCCGGCGAGGTCGTGGAGTGGACTGCCGTACCAAACGCTTGGGCGTAAGTATAATAAGTTGGGTCGGACGTTTGTCGAAGTAGGAGCAGTTGCCAAGGAGCAGTCAAGGAGCAGCCAGGCAAAGGGGATTGGGGAGAGGAGGGCAGCTTAGCGCGTCGGACGGCGCACGGCGATCAATTGCTTGTCCGTCGCGCGCGTGTTTGGTGACGAACGACTGTTTTCTTTACTGCATGAGTACTAGGTGCCCTAATCGGTATTAACAATTGATTGCCTTGTTATCGTTGTGGATGGCTCTCCCGGTATCTTGATTGCTCTTACTGCTCAGGAGAAGTCGTGTTTTCGCTGCCACTTATTACACGGCTTTTGCACAAAATTCAGGGTCTCGACCAAGTGTCTCAACATGATTGACAAGACCTACTTCACACGCGAATGATGATCACATTTTGTGCGACGGTAATAGAAACATCAGACAATCCAAGACTATCATTCTCTTGTTACGTCTAGCTCTCATGCAAGCTCTTCCTCACGCATGCCAACTTCGCCTCTTTGCGATATCATCTCAATACTTGATCAACGTGTAGTACCCCTGTAGATGGATGGACCACGCAGGACCACACATGCTGCATGTACTCCGCCTCAATTGCTCGTAAGACATCAGTGGCAAAAACACACATCATGCTGTGCGCTCAATGCCCGAGTTCGAGAGCGGAGAGCCGCTTACGCTCGATGAATGGTCGGCATTTTCGTAGACGTGAACTTTGTAACTTCCTCTTCTGCGAGTCCCCATTGGCCTTGTCCCCTGACTAAGGCAGGTCTCATGAGATTCCCCAAAACGCCACCGGCTCATGTCCTTTCCGCTGTGACACTACTATCGAGGCTGGGGTTGGAGCCGTTCATGTGCAGCGGAGCGTGTCTGGTGACGTGCATGTTAAACATTACTTGGGCGTGCATACAAGAGTTCTGTTATCTTTCAGGTCACACCAGTCAATGCAACCGAGTGAAGGGATCACGAGTGAGTCGTGAGACATTTTCACGTGCCAGGAGCTCACGCCTCGAGCTTCCTCCACTTTGTATTGAGGTACGGCATGCCAACTTAGCAATCGATTCGGCTATGATATCCCCTCGGAATCTTCTCAAGAGATTCGAGTCAAAGTCGCTGGCAATTTCATCTCTTCTTGTCCTTGAGGTCCTGAAGGAATCTTAGGGTTCTTCAAAGACAGCTTATCGATGCGGGTCACAACTTGGCAGGAGAGAGACACTGTTCTTACGAACACAAAAATCTTCTATTCGCAGTATCGCTTGCTCAAGGGGGTCATTATCGTCTTACCAGAGACTCGCTAGCCATAGCGTTCTATGATCAGAGTACTGCCTTTTG
Organism: Cladosporium sp. MBC 237; assembly: GCA_030772445.1. Lineage (NCBI taxonomy): Eukaryota > Fungi > Ascomycota > Dothideomycetes > Cladosporiales > Cladosporiaceae > Cladosporium > Cladosporium sp. MBC 237. The sequence goes on along the minus strand of JAPHCH010000006.1, from coordinate 593,393 downwards.
CAAGCCTTTGCCAGGTAGGTGGGTTGTTGCTAACAGCCTAGAAGTTTGTCGTCTTCTAGACGTGACCTCACACAGCTTGGAAAGATCGCGTCTCGTCTGCCAGTTGCTGCATGCTCGCATCACAGCTTGCAATTAATCTGCCACAAAGATCCAAAAAGAATGTCCTTCAACTCCGCAGCCTACTGCAGAGCCGTAGGCCGCTCACAATATCCTGCGTGAATGCTTTCATGCGCGTGAGGCGAGCTCGAACAGCATACCGCAGACTTCCACGGCCAGTCGATAACCGCGCAGACGCCGCGGCAACAAAATACTGGAAGTACACTGCCACGCCGCGCACCTTAAGCGAGTCGCAGGTTTCGAAGACTCCTGATTCGCGTCGCATCCTTCCCGTATTGGTCAAAGCTACGCAGAGCGATGTCCAAGTTCCAGTCGCAGCACTCGTCCACAACGGACGACAGCTTCGAAGCGCAAGAAAAGAAGAGTTGGAAGTACACAGGCTGGTGCTGTTGGCGGTTGACAGTATTGAAACAGCGTGGAACGGTTGGTGAAGAACAGTTGCCAGGTCAGATCCTGTACAAGCCAGGAATCGTGAGCTCGAAAAGCAGGCCCAAACCACTCAGAGAGAAGGGCTGTAGAGCGTTGGTGGCGCATATTGGCGCATATAACGCTGTAGCGAAGGTCTTCTGAAGAGGTACAAAGTTGCAGTGCAATCTACTGCGTGTCAGTCTGTGTTTGCGGCTAAGGAAGTTCACAGTCGTGGTGTTTTTAAGTCAAGAAGTCTTCTTGCAAGCCCACCACGAGCCACGAGCCACGAGCCACGAGCCACGAGCCATCTTTCTAGACCTTAAGCAGGCAACGCCTGAGGGCTACTTCCTTCCCATTCTCTTTTCACAGGCGCCGACACTCACGTCGCGTCACGCGACCAGAAATTTTTAACCCTACCTTAGGCAACAAACGCTGTTCTCACGACAACCCCAAACATCATCATCTTCTGACATCCGCAACCACATCACAGCAACAAATTGCGCACATCCAAACAATACTCCGCGAAGGCGTCCTATCTAGTCACTCGCGACATACACCTACATTGCCAGCAACCACTGCGTGGCGCGACTTGCCGTCGCCACCACGTCAGTCATGGCCCCTTTAATGCAGCAAGATCCCTGGCTCTGGTCCGTCGACGACGTGATCGAATTTTTCAAGAGCGAGGCCCCTCGGATTGTTGCTCAGCAACATGGATCGAAACTACCACCGTCTCTGCAATTCACAGACACACTCGTCGAACAGGAGATCAACGGGCCCACCCTTTTGCGCAATGTCAATGACAGGTTTCTCCGCAAGGACTGCAAAATCAAGGCGCTTGGGGTTCGAGATGCTGTCGTTTACTGCATCGACATGCTGAAGAATCGCTCAAACAGGCTCAAGTCACAATTCAATGTGGGTGCCTCGGATGGCGAACCCATGCAACTGGATCAGGGGCAGGCCAACTCTGGGGTGGAGCCTGAGACAAGAGCCGAGAAGCCAAAACAACCCGCTGCCGATTCCTCTGCTTCTTGCGATGGAGTTGTTCAGCCACCGTCTGCGAACGACGCCGTACCTGCTCAGAGATTGCAATCAACGACAGAATCTGGCGGGCCAATGCAGCTTGACAACTCGCAGCCAGCTGCTCCACCGTCGTCTGAACAAGCCATTGGCGAGAATGTGCGTTCACAGGAAACACTAATCCAAGGCCAGGACGGGAAAAAGCGTCGTCGCTTACAATTAGTCCCCACTGCTGAGCAGCCAACGGGACAACCATACGCAACGCAGCAATCCAGAGTCGAGTCCCATCCTGTTGACTACGACCTCTGTCTGTCGGCGAACAAGCAGCCGGTTGACCAAGTTTTCTTTGGCGACACAGCGGTAGGCAGCGAATGCGTCCCCTTGCAGGTCGCCAATCCCAATGTCATCCCTTTGGGCCGTGGGCCAAAGGAGTTCGAGTTTATCGCCTCGCAACAACATGCCGGGGTTGCTCAATACATCGACTCCCAGTGGCGCCGTTTCAACAACACCAACGAGGAGACATCACTACGTCGTAGCAAAACGGACGCGACGGCACTTTTCCCTTATCGCGTCAATCTGCAGGCTGAGAAGGCCCCAGGACTTCCTGAGTTCGACCGCCGTGGCCGCATCTTGTTTAGTGGACCGCGTTCTGCATTGGTCATCCAGCAGAATATATCTCGAGCTCCCGCCTCTGATGGCCTCGAAGAAAGCTCGTTCATTGCCATACGCGAGGACGAGGATCTACTTGAAAGTGGCGCGAAGGAGCTTGGCTTCAGTAAAGAACAAATTGCCCTGCTGGATGGACCCTACGCGCACCTTCTGCGCAAGTATCAACCTGCTGAAGACAGTGAACAAGAGTATGGCGATTACGGGTCTACTGAAAGCCTTGGTGATGAGATGACCGAAAGTAGCGATGAAATGGCCGAAGTGGTTGACGACGACGAGCAAGTCAGCAAGTCTGAAGTCAAGCAAATCATTCGGAATGTTATCAACACGTACATCTCGAACTGGAAGGAACAGAAACTCCCTGGTCTCGAGTCAAAGAGCGCGTGGACCACCTGGCGAAAGACTAAGCGCAGCAAGTTCCTCCGCGATCAACTAATCCAAGGCGCAAGCAATACAATCCAAAGGCTCGAAAGTCGATTGCGAATGTTCGTGGATGATATGAAGAGTGCGGAGTGGGACAACAAGTCCAGTCTTGAGAAGCAGTGTGAAAGCTTACAAGTGACCGTTGAAGACATTCAACTTGAGATTTGGAAGATTGAAGTTTGGCAGCGCAAGAAGGAGCCCGAGCATGTCTCAGCTCGCGGAACAGCGCACAAACATACCTCGAGTACATCCGCCCAGCAGAGACCAAATGAGCTCCAAGGAGCGTTACGCCACATGGGCCCTGATGATCGTCTGAGCACCTCGCCGCAAGCACAACCACCGCCTCCTGCTGAATTGGTGGATGGCGCTGCCAGAGGCTCGGACATTGAGGGCGAACATTTTCACACCCCTCAAGGATCGCCAGTGCATCAGCCAGACCATGACTCGTTCATCGTACCCGACGATGATGAAGAGCATGGGGCAGCGCATGCCACAACAGGTGCACTCCCTTCGGTAGATGCCCCAGAGGCCATCATGCACGACGAGTCAATTCTTCTTTCCGATCCGCGCCAAAATGGCATGCCTATCACTCCTCATGGGCCAAGCAAGACCGTGAAGCTGAAAATGCCAACTTCATCCACCCGTCTACAAAATCCAGACCTGCCGAGCCCCTCGACTTCGACTTTCCCCAACCAAGGATCCCAAGGGACGCCAATCGTGTTGGACTCGAGTCCTACTAATCCGACAACGCCCAGTGCGCTGAGAACGACCAAGCACAACAAGAAGAGGAAGCAGAGTGGAGAGAAGTCCATCAAAGCTGAGACCGAACAAACTCCTCGTACTTCTGAAGCCGATAGCTGGAGCTTCGAGAAGCTTGCTCATGACGAGGACAGAGAGAGCATTTTGAAAAAGCATCTCAGAGATATTGGCCCCCAGAAGAGAGAGGAGCTCCACAACACCTACCAAATCCTCAAGGCCGGAAAGTTCAGATCCCATTTGATGGCTGCGCAAGAAGTCATTAGAGGAGCTGGCTTTGAGGAATCACCCCATCGGGTTAGTAACCCGAGGAGCGCGAATATGAAGTTGTGCGCCCGCCTGCTGCTATCGTGGTACTTCGCAAGGCCCGATGCAGTGCATAACGAAACCATTCCCCAAGACCTCATCGATATGCCACAGGTAGGGGACTCGGATGTGGCAATCTTCGTGAACAGGCTGCATGGATATCTATGTCAAAGGTCGACACCCTTATATTCTGGCGTGAAGGTCACGTCGCTTGACGACCCAATGATCATTGATACCGACGACGAACCGGCTACTCCTCGCGATCTGGAACTAGAGCGCCAGTCCAGATCTCTCAAGAAGCGCCGTAAAGTTAAGCGCGATCTGGTTGCACAGAGCAATCAGAACGCTGCCTTGGCTCGGCAGCTGAAGTCCCAGCAGCAACAGAGTTCGAACCCAGAAATTCTGCAAGAATTGCTGTCTGCTGGTTCAAGCCAAGAGCAGCGTGTGATCAACTTGACACGTGGGCAGGACGATGAGCCCATTCATGTCCGTGGAAAACTCGCACGGGAAATGAAGCCTTATCAGCAACAGGGCGTCCAATTCATGTGGCGTGAGTTGACTGCAGATCCAGGAACTGGAAAAGGCTGTCTGCTTGCCCACACGATGGGACTTGGCAAGACGATGCAGAGTATTGCTCTGCTCACATGCGTCGATAATGCGTCGAAGTCTGACTCTGCTAATGTCCGGGAACAGCTGCCAAAGGCCTTGCGACTCACGGAAGCTCGCAAGGGTTGCTCCTTGCGTTATCTTGTGATCTGCCCTCCTCCACTGGTACAAAACTGGCGGCGCGAACTCAATCTTTGGGCGCCACAGCATCATGTCTACATTGTAGAATCCTCCAAGGCAGGCTTCGATCATGTGCAAACCTTAGAGCAGTGGGCGAAGACCGGCGGCGTGCTGTTCATTGGCTACCACCTTTTCCGATCCCATGTGCAGCGCAACGCTGGAAGTGTCGACGAAGCAAAGCGGTCTGAAGTGGAGCGAGTTCAGCATATCCTGTTGAAAGAATGTGATCTCATAATTGCCGACGAGGCACACCACATCAAAAACACGGAGTCAGGTACTTCACAGGCTTTGTCGAAGATTGAGACCAGAGCTCGCGTGGCACTGTCCGGTACTCCCATGAGCAACGACGTCGATGAAATCTATGCTCTGGTGTCATGGATTGACCCAGGGTATTTTGGCGACAAGACCCAATTCAATTATTTCTACGGAACACCTATCAAAGATGGGTTGTACGCCGACAGTTCTCCATCTGATAAGCGGAGCAGTACGATCAAGCTGAAGCTTCTACACGAGGTGATTGAGCCAAAGGTCAATCGCGCGGACATCTCGGTTCTAAAAGGCTCCCTGAAGCCAAAAGTGGAGTTTGTTCTCACTGTCGAGTTGACCGAGCTCCAACGTGACGCTTATGCCATGACAGTTGCAGCTTTGGTTGGAACCGGTGAGATCTTGGACAGCACAGCCCTGACTCGGATCTTTTCGTGGCTTGCAGTCCTCAGTCACCTCACCGCTCATCCACTCATTTTCAGGCGCAAGCTGCTCACTCCCCAAAAACCAAAGAAGAACAAGGTTACTGTCGCAAAGGCAACCCAAAACGCAAACGATGCAAATGTTAACGACGTCGTGCAAGCCATTGACGACGAAATGTCAGCTGTCGAGTCAGAACAACTCGAAGGGTCTCCAGAAGCTCCTGGCGACGAAAGTCCCTTCGTACTAGGCTTCACCGAGGCCATCGTGAACGAGCTTGTAAAGAATTTGAGGGATGATCTAGACCCCGATCTTTCGGCAAAGACTCGCCTTCTCCGGCAGATCATCCAGCTCTCCAAGCAGTGCGGCGACAAGGTACTGGTCTTTTCCTCTCACATCCCTACGCTAGACTATCTACGCGACCTCTTCACACACGATGGTATCCGCTTCCGGCGCATCGATGGTTCGGTGGCCATGCCCAAGCGCAATCAAAGCCTAGCCGACTTTCAGGCCGGCAATATCGATGTGATGCTCATATCAACCCGCGCCGGCGGCCAAGGTCTAAACATCCAAGAAGCCAACCGAGTCGTCATCTTCGATTTCGGCTTCAATCCAGCCTGGGAAGAACAAGCCATCGGCCGAGCCTACCGTCTAGGTCAACAAAAGCCCGTCTTCGTCTACCGCTTCGTCGCAGGCGGGACCTTCGAATCCAACATCTACAACACGCAGATGTTCAAGACCACCCTCATGAAACGAGTCGTGGACAAGAAGAACCCCAAACGTCAAGCCGCCCGCAACACAAAAGACTACCTCTACCCTCCTCGACCCGTCAAGCACGAGGATGTCAGTAACGAGTTGGAACTCGACCTCGACCCGCAAGTCATGAGCAAAATCATGCAAGCGCAAGTTGACCGCGGCTCGGCCAGGGATCCCTCCATCGACATCTGCGCCGTTCGCACCATGGAAGTCTTGCAAGCCGAAGCGGCCGACGAGCCTCTGAACGAAGAAGAGCTGCGCAGATACGAGGAGAACAGAACCGCATGGAAGCAAATCAACTCCGCCAGCCCCTCCGTGCACGCCAACCATCCTGCGTTCGCAAGGCCAAATGGAGTCCCCAGCAGCACTGCACCCGCCATGGCACCGCTCGGCACCTCTCGCGCCGCCAGCGGGCTTTCTGCGACGCAGATTCCCTCGAACCAGATTCCCAGTGCGACGCATGCCGTTGGTCGCGCTCATGCCACGAACACCACCCTCGCGCCTAGGGATATTCGTAACCAGGCGGCTTCGGCTGGTGAGACGAGTCCGCCTGGTAGAGCGGGGAGTATGGGTGGGTTGCCTTTTGTGAGACCTTCTTAGTGAAGGTGGAGAGCAGTATGAGATGAGATTTTGGAGGTGGGAGGATTGAACAAGGTTCTCGGTGAGTGGGTGAGAGAATGATGATGGGTTTCGGTTTTGATGGATTAGTTTAGATACCCTCCAAAAGGTGTTTTATGAAATTCGGAAAGTATGTAAAATTAGGCAGTATCATCACGTCGTGACTGGTGCTTCGTATATCTACTTCATGGCCGGCCGTGCAGTCACGGCTGTCTGCAGTTCAAGCAGGCTTGGAGCAACCTGTCATGGCGTCTTCTCTTCTCGCCTCTTCTCATCCTCAACTCCATAATCCAAAGGTGGCAATTGCCATGCACCTGCACCGGCAGTCCGGGTTGCCATCGTTGGTGCTCCTAGCAGCGTACGAGCTGCTACTGAATTTCAGATCGCCTTGTACGAGGCCTCAGTGAAAGCTCTCGTGCTTGTGCGGGCATTTACCGGAGGGTACATCAGCAGCGCGATATCACCAGAGCATCGACCCCCGCGTTGCTCTCTTGGCGAACATCGCTGGATGGCATGTATGCTCATCACGAAGCTGGAGTATCGCTGCTATTGAGTGGCATGAGTGCGGAGCGCAGTTTTCTTTGCCCACTGTCTGGCGTGGGCTCTTCAGGTAGGCGTAATGGGTCCATTAGATGTCATGGGCGTAATTGGGCTTTGCGAAGAAGGTGTCGCGCTTCTGCTGATCCGCTCTGTGACTTCGACTTCGTCGCCGACGCGGAGGACGGCGCCGGAAGGGCCGGCGCAGGCGTATTGGCCGAAGACCGGTTTGTCTGAGGTTCGAGATTTAGTCACAGTGCAAAACGTGTGGTGATGTCTGCGGGATTCTTACTTGGGAATTTCTCGTTCACACGCCGGTCTTTCGCGAGGAGACCGTAGAGCTGCCGGTTCGTGGCTATCATGCCTCCTTTCGCCAGGTCTGCGTTCAGACTCAAGCAGCGGACAGTGCGGAACAAGCAGCGGACGGAGACTTCTTGCTCGCGATCTGCTTGTGATCGAATTGCGAGCATGCTCCATCCGTCCTCTCCGTAGGGTTCCTGCTCGTCGCCGGTGTCGACGTGCACGTTCGGGCGGAACCGGATGATTACGTCCTCCCCGCGGGCCACGGGTGGTAGGCGGTGGCGGGCGTCTTCTTCTGAAGCGGTAGTTGTGAGGAGAAGTGGCGCGGCGTCCGCGAAGCGTAGACGTTGTGGTTGGAATTTGTCGTTCACGGAGACGGAGAGCGCGCTGTAATGTTTAGGCATGTAGACTGAGCCGGGAATTTCTCGTTGCCCGCTGCCTCCTATGTAGCACAGGCGGATGGGGAAGTTGAGATGGAAGCTGAAGTAATTTGAGATTTCCTCGCCCATGTCGATTCCGGTGGCTTTGGTGCCGAAGATGCTGATTTGGAACGTTTGCGCGTTCATAAGACCGAGTGGAGATGGCGTCAGAGGGATCACGATGGTGCTATTTTCTGTCGCCTGGGTATGTGTGATAGTCAGTTTGCTCCAGGATTTGTCGACAGATGTGTGGAATAGGCCGAGTTCGAAGTATGACTTGATGGTGATGTGCTCTGCCAGGCCGTTGGTGCTGCTGGTGGGAGGCTTGACGAGCACATATTGGCGATCGAAACGGAGGCCTTCATTTGTGATTTCTGCCGCGGCGACTTCAAGTGGTCGAAGGCTTTTGATGGGATATATGAACAGCTATGCGCGGAGAGGTGATATGTCAGCCATGAGATCGTCCTGGTATGACGGCTGAGGGCAGATAAGGCTGTCTCAGAAGAGGCAGCGATGTTCTTCAGAGGCTACTCACCCTTTGGATTTTCATCACCATGACGGCGACGAGTATGGCAGGGCTGTTTGGCTATGGAAGTGCTCGCTTGTGCAGATATTGGCATGGAGATACATGTAGTTCCAACTTTACGAGGTGTAGTAGATAGAGTAGAGAGGTGCGGATCAAGCCATCAAGCTCGCCACTAGGCGCAGGCCTGGCTCGGGATGGGACGCCTAATTCGGGGTGGTTTGCGCGAGCTGCATCGGGCACCAGACACCTCAGCTCACACCTCTTGTCCAAACCACCCGCGCTGCTGCTGTACTTTCCCTCCACAAGTGGTGGCTACAGCTATTCTGCACACTACAGCTCTATGGCCATGTCGCAATAGGCTCGCGACATTCCTGCCGTGCACTACCTGCCCACTCTGAAGCGGAGCCTGCCCGCCACTTCCAGCAAGCATCATCAGCACAGCGCAAAGCTCGGCCGTTTGGACAGCTCCACCACCGATGGCGGAGGGGACGATAGAGAGAGCCTGCGATAGATGTCGAGAACGTCGAGTCAAGGTATGCGTACCACCATGCATAGCCGTACGCTTAATTCATCCCGTTGACTCTCCTGCTATAGTGTGACAAGAGACATCCGGCATGCTTTCGCTGCGAGAAGCTCGGCAAGCCATGTCCAGGTTATGAGAAGAGGCGTAAATTCGTCGACGAAGGCGCAACGCTGCGTAGAAAGTATGAAGGCGAGGCCAGCAGAGGGCCAGCTGGTGGTGAGCTGTCTGACTTGTTGTCTCTAAATGTACGAATTAGCAAGCCATGGTATGAGGCCCCTCTGACTGACCTACTACAGAGTCCTCAGAGCACTTTGGCTGGTGCAAGCAATGATTCACCAGATCCATCAAGTACTCGTCGACGGCGAAATCCATCCGAGCAGAGCACTCCCAACTTTCGACAAGATGTCTTCCGCGCCGATCAACCCAAAGGACCGGCGAATCCACAGATATTCAAACCGGATCCTGTTCCCTTACCTATTCATAGCAACATCCAGCAGTTCACCCAGTCTCCACCACTGCCATCAGCAGCGATGGATTTGGACGGCATCATGAACGACACATTGGACACAAGTCAATTCGACCCCGCATGGTTCGATTTGGAGCCTGACGACTTTTACGGCAAAAACAACAATTCCTGCGGCTTCATTCCGAATTTACCCATTGTCGATGAAGTTGACAAATCAGAACCTCGACCATCTATCGAAGCATTTGGCACGCCAATATCTGGGCTTGGGCTCGATGGTGTCGACCTTGGAAATCTTTGGGCTTTTCCAGAGTCTCAGTTGCACACAAGTCAAATCATAACAGATGAGAGAGAGCATGAGATGGCATTCCTCATACGGCATTTCAGCGAGTCACTAGGTCCATGGATGGACCTCTTTGATTGCGAGAAGCATTTCGCTCAGCTGGTCCCCTTGAAGGCTCTGAGGGATGCGTTGCTGAAGAACGCCATAGCGGCGGTGGCAGCAAAGCAGCTCGGCCGGGTTCGTGGCAATAAACCATTTCTTGGCCGCCAAAACCAAAAGCCTGCGACGATGGAAGTCATCCAAGACGAAACGAGTATCGACTGGTATTACAAAGCAGCAAACTATTACGATAAAGCCATCATGTACTCCCGACTGTACTTACAAGCGCTTTCTGGGAGTTTGAGCAACCCACCTTCGCCAGCGACATCCGCCACACTCACAAGTGCCAATTCGGATGATCTATTGTTGGCTGTTTCTATATTCTCCCTCTACGAATCTCTTGACAATGCCGAAGCAGGATGGACACAGTAAGTAAACAAAACTTCAACAACGACTTGACATCTCTGACCCTCTTAGGCACCTGACTGGCATGAAGTCTCTCCTCAGTGCTGTAGGACCAGCGACAGTCGATTCTCAAATTTCTTTAGAAGCATCACTCGAACGACGAGCCTCGTTCTGGAATTTTGCCCGCGCAGATTACCAAGCAGCCTACATCAACCACACACCCACGCTTCTCGACACAACCGATATTCCTATGTGGCAGAGCTATGGTCTACAAATAACGCCAACAGGATCCTTATATTCTGACCCTGAGGGATTGAAACTCGACCCTTGCCATCGCTGCTCTACAGTCCAGCTGGTAGCACACACGCTCCTTTGGATCCTTCTGCGCGCAACGAACTTCCTAGCATCTCCCACACAAGGCGAAGCGACCCGTAAGACAACATGGGACCACATCAACACCGACCTCAACGCCTGGCACACCTGCCTCCCCATCGCCTTCCAACCCAGCGCCCAGCTCCGCCACCCCGTCTCACGCCGCGGAAGCGCCACGCCAGGCGGCCAGACGAACGGCCGCACCGGCATCCGCGAGCTCTTCTTCTCCATCCCCCTCTGCGCCGCGACCATGCAACTCTACCACTTCGCCCGCATAATCCTCCTCATCAGCAAGCCGACCCAAACTCCCACCTCCTCCCGCTTGCAAGCCTACCGCGAAGTCTCCACGCTAGCGCTGCAAGAAGCGCACGAAATCGTCGGCATAGCCCTCGGCCGACCGCAGCCTGCGGTGCGCGTGGAGATGATGCTGCCTTTGTTTGCTGCGGGGACGTTGCTGGAAGCGGACGATGAGAGGATGCTAGTTGTGGAGATTCTGAGGGCGATCGAGTTGGATACTGGCTGTGCTACGGAAAACCGCGTGAGGGATTTGGAGAAGGAGTGGGGTTGGAGTGCTTCGGGGCTTGTGGCTGTTGCCGCTTGATTGAGGGAGGGATCACTTGGGATGTAATTCCTATGATGATGGCTTTTGGGACTCCACTTTATTATACCAAATGATAAGCGCTCATGACCTCTGTGATTTACCCTTTTGGCCTAACCGAGTGCAGAAATCATGTTAAACCGTACCCAGTGCCTTGCATGCTTTGAACATTTTTCGTTTTGTAGGCAGTTTTGCTCGAGAGGGTGATACTGCTACAGGGTAATCTCAATCTATCTTACACCTACTCTCTGTCGAAAGACCAAAAATAAGTCACTCATCATCCTCATTCCCAGCAGCAAGGGCTTCCTGTTGCGACGCTGCAGCAGGCGCCTCATCGCCTTCATCTTCATCCTCATCGTCATCATCCAGCACTCTAGCAGCCTTCTTCCTCTGCGCCGCCGGCCTCGCCACGCTCTCCTCCTCGTCCCCGCCTACATCCGACATGCGCTCGTCCTGATCCGCACCTGGAGTCTCGGCGGCGGGAGATTCGCTTCCTTCGCGCGTAGGCTGCGTGCCAGCAGCTTCGTCCTCGTCCTCGGAGGAGTCCTGGATGAAATCGGCCGACTTGTACTTGCTGGACTTGGCCGAGGTGTCTTTGCGCGCGAGTCTTCTCTTCTTCTTCTTGGGCGCCGCCTCGTCGTCTGAGCCGTCGGCGCCGGGCGTAACGGAGCTTCGGGAGCTGCGGCCCTTCTTTTTGCTCTTCTTGGGCTTTTCGCTACCTTCCAAGTCGCCGTCGGTGGCGTCCAGGAAGTCGTCTTCGTCGGAATCGCCGTCGCCGCCCTTCTTCTTCCTCTTGCCGCCGGAGCCCTTGGATTTGGGCTTTTTCTCGCGCTTCTTGCGCTCGCCCGTCTCGGGGTCGTCGGTGTACTCGGCTTCTTCGCGAGCGCGGTCGTCTTCCAGGCGTTGCTGGATCAGAGCGCGGTCTTCTTCCATCATGCGCTGACGCTCCTCGGCGATCTTCTTTCGGCGAGCCTCTTCTTCCTCCGCTTTCTGGCGCTTGGCTTCCTCGCGTTGCTGCATGGCTGCCTCGCGTGCCTTGCGTGCCTCTTCCAGCTTCGTTGCGTTCTTCTGCTCGTATTCGGTCTGCTTATTGATGGCCTCAGCGAGCTGGCGCTTCATGGTGTTGCGACCCATGGAAGCGCGCTGCTCAATGTCACCAGCCGGGAAGGGAGGGTTGGGAGCCTTGGCGATTTCGCTGAAAGCGTCGATGGCTTCGTCGAGATCCGTGCTTGCCGTCTCTACGTCTACAAGGGAGCGTTGTGACTCCTTGAGGCCGTTGACAAGCTGTGCGATTTGGATCTGGACGAAGGCGACGTTGAAACGGTGGTTGATCTCGTCTTTAGCGCCCTTGGCAGCTTCGAGCGCACGGCGCGAGTACGCAAGCGAGGTCTTCAGGGATTCCAGGCGGGATTCAGGGCTCTCAGACCTACCACGCAGAAGCCAGACGCGACCAAGGCATGCCAGCAAGGTTGGAAGTTGAGGATCGGTGGACTTCATTCTGCCAAGAGCAATTTCGTAGTTCTCGATCGAGCGGCTGAACTGCTTCACGTCGACGAAGATGTGACCCAAGTTGAGGTGCACACTGTAATCCTTGATACTCTCGCGGGCTTTCGAGAAAATGTGGATCGAGTTCGTCACATCTTTGCGGTCTTCCACAAGGGCAATACCCATACCCTGTGCAGCATAGGCGTTGCGAGGGTCGAGAGCGAGGACCTTGTCAAAGAACTCCACAGCACGCCTGTAGCTGGTGCTACGCTTGTCCTTTTCTTGATCCGTCGACCTGGGCATTTCACGCGCAACTGCAAGATGCAGATTGCCCATACCAGTCAACGAGTACAAATCATGCTTGTCAAAGTTAACTAGCGTGTGCTTGTAGTGACGTTGTTCGGCATCTTCGTTCAAGGCGAGCGTGCGCTTCTTTGTCTTGTTAATGTACCAGCCGTAGAGACTGCGAATTTCCAAGTTGCTGGGGTCGGACTCTAAGAGCTGCTTGATTGCAGCGGCACCAGCGGCAGGGTCTGTGTTAAGAGCGATGTATGTGAGTCGAAGGCTGGCATCGGTGTAATTCGGGTGTCGTTGCAAGAGGCTGGTGTAGACACCCTTCGCTTCATCGTCCATACCCTCTGACTCGTATGTTCGGGCAAGGTTGAAGCTGATGGTAGTGACCAGGGCGTCGGTGTCAATAGAGCTGTCTTTGTCGCCCATTTTCACGCATGCGTTGAGCGCAGCCTGGAAGTCCTCACGAGCCTGCGCGTACTTCTCGCCGTAGAAATGGAAGCAACCGATGTTGTTCAGAAGCTGAGGGCTGATGAGCTCACGCAGAGCCTTTCTCATCTCCGCCTCGTCCTCAATGTCCTCTGGGCGATCGTCCTCTGGGATTTCATCGATCTCCAACTGCTCGACCTGAAGAAGGCAAGCCAAGCTTTTGTCGTGCGCCTCAGTCTCATAGAGACGAGCAAGATTCAAGAGTACGGCGGCGTCCGGGGATATCTTCTTCTTGGGGTCGCGCCATGATGCCCTGACTTGTTCAAGGAGCGCAATTGCTTTCTTGCGTTCGCTGCTCTTGTCTTCCTTGCCGCCAGCAGCTTGTGCCGAGAAAACGTCCTCAGCATGCAAGATACCCAACAGCGTCATTGCCTCAGGGCTCCTACTTTGTGAAACAATCTTCTCCAGTCTGAATTTCGCGCCGTCGTAGTCCTGATTCGCTATCCTGACTTGCGCAGCGCCAAACTTGGCAGGCAAGTAGCCCTTTTCGTCACCTCCTCTTGCAAGATCTGATTTGTTGTAGCACTCCGCAGCGCTTGCCAAGTCATCCTGATAATGTGCCTGGCGGGCTCGGAGATACCAGCCGTCACTCATGATTGCAGTCGTGTCGGTCTGTTCGACAGCGCGCTTCGCCAGCTTGTCCACATTGGCCCAATTCCTCCTGAGTAAGAAGTAACCTCCAAAGGTAGCGCATGTAAGCGGCTGCATGTCGTTCAGCTTAAAAGCTGTCTGGGTGTGCACTGTCATAGCCTTCTTGTAGAGTGGACCAAATGCTTCGTCTGTGGTCGCAAAATGACTGCTCTGGTCGAGGAAGTACAAGCCGAGTAGAGTGTGCGCAATGCTCGAGTTCGGGTTGAGCTCCAGCGAGCGGTCCCATGCCGCATGCGCATGATCTTTGTGACCCAAAGCCCACAAGCAGCATCCCAAACCGATGCGAGGATCTGGATCTGTCATGTCTGGCGCACGTTGCAAAGCTTCCTGGTACATTTGCAATGCATCCGCATATCTGCCCATTGTGTATGTCGCCCTCGCTTTACCAAGCAACGCCATGATGTTCTTGCCACTCGACTGGCGCAGCGCCTCGTCGAATGCTTTCGCGGCGTCAGTGAGTTGTTTACTGCGATCACCGCCTGAGCGGCCTGCAGGCTGTCCAGTCAAGAGTGCTGCCTTCAGCAGGCCCAACACACCGCGAGCAAGGGATAATGGTGGATAGGAAGGACTAAGTCTCATCGCATCGTTCAGTGTCGCGGTCGCATCCTGGAGGAAGTTGTCCTTGTTTCTCTGGTCTTCGGCGTCTGAGTCGGGTTTCGTACGGCGCGTGTGCCTGCTCCTCCAAAGCTGTAGCCAGATCAGACATGTGAGCAGGCCCAGCCGATCCTCTGTCTTTCCTCGCTCAAATGCCTGCAGTCCTCTTTTGATCATATCGATGGCGATGTCAACCTTCTTGTCCTTGACATACGCCAGCGCAATCGTGATCCAGTAGTTTTTGGCTGCATTCTCGTTGCCGAGCAAATCGCAAAGCTCGTCGGTCTCGTCCAGAAGCTCGGTCAGATCGAGGTTGACTGCTTCATCACCGTCTTCACCGCGCACGGGAATATCGATGACCGCTGGGATGTCGCCAAAGCGCGTGTATCTCTCGGCTTCAGTGCCGTTTGCGTGGCCATTGGTGAGGCCATTCGGGGCGGCCGCCATTGCGGCGGAGGATGAGGGAGGCTCGTGCGAGGGGTGTCTTTCGATGGGTGTAGTTGGTGTAGCTATTGGGATATGTTCTGATGGGTTGAGGCGCGCCGGGCGGAGGAGATGAGTGGTTGGTGGAGTTGTGTATCAAGTGGTAGAAGATGTGTTTCGCTACAAAAGTCCAGGTCGCGTTCCCTTTGCGGTTGCGCAGCTCACCCCGGAGCGCTCCCGCAGAGCCTCAACAGCTGCTGCGCTGCGCTAGCGTGGCCTGATGGAGTGAATTGAATGCATGTGATGCAACTACAACAGACGATCAATCTGACCAAGTCAGTTCACAAACCAAATAACTCTTCCTTCGCGGACTGTTGATATAACCAACCCTGCCGGTCTGGTCAATACTGGAATGAATTAGCCAACGACCAAAACCAGGCTGCTCGACCCATCGCTCCATCCACAGCAGCAAGCATCATGTCTTGGATGCAGCCGCAGTCCAATGGAGGCGGCTACGCGAATGGCGGCAATGCTTCTTCCGACCGCCTGCGCCGTTATGACTTCGACAGCAGCCGCGATACCAGCGCGGATGAGCGTTCGCGGTCTCGAGGGCCAGGAGGGTATGGAGGCTTTGGCGCACAGGGTGCTGGTCGCGTTCGCGCCCCAGGAAGGCTGAACAGAGAGCATGCGACTAGAAAGAGCAGAGACGAGGGCACATGGAGCAAGAGTCGTAGCCGGAGTCGGCCAGGTGGACTGCAAGGGCAGGCTGGAAGTCAGGTCGAAGGTCAGTCTACATCGTATGTAGAATCCAATGGAATGTGGTTACTGAGACGCTGTCACAGAGATCTTACGCTACATTGAACAACAATGGTCCTTCATGGCCTCGCCTTCGTGCATACCGGTCAAGGTGGCCCTACAGCTCAATGATCCCAGTTCCCTAGGCTTGATGGACCAATACGATCAATTCCAGGAAACCCACGAACAGCTCCAGAACGCTTTGAAGGTTATCGTGAACGAACACCACCAAGGTTTCAACAGCAGCATAGGCACATTTCACAAAATCCAGGCGGCGATCTACGCTTCCCAGCACCGCGTTCGCACTCTCAAAGCTGGATTACTTGCAGCAAAGGGCAGTCTAGCCTCGACAAGACCCGAGCTCAAGGCGTTTGCTCAGAGTAGCCAGGAATATGACCATATGCTTTCAGTGCTGGCGACGATCGAGCAGCTCCAAACGATTCCCGAGAAGCTGGAAGCAGAGATATCCGAGAAACGTTTCCTGGCCGCAGTAGAGACACTGCAAGACGCGCTAAAGCTGATTCGCAAGCCAGAGCTGGAAGACATTGGCGCCTTGAGTGATTTGAGGGTCTATCTGGGTAACCAAGAACATTCACTCACAGATATCCTCATAGAGGAGCTGCACAGTCATCTATACCTCAAAAGTCCTTACTGCGAAGCACGATGGAAGGCTCATGCGAGAAGGGATCCAGCTAGAGGTGCCATTTCTCCGGAAGACCGAGCTTTGCATACTTTCCTTGAGGGCTACAACGGTAGCGAGCCGATGCAAGAGGATACTACTCGCAACCCGGAAGCGGACACGTTCTACTACATTCAGTTGTTGACGGAAGCGTTGAACAACATGAGTCGACTCGATGTCGTAATTGACGCGATCGAGCAGAGGCTACCCGTTGAGCTGTTCCGAGTTGTTGAGCGTTCGCACAACGAGGTTGAGCAGCGTCATCCAAACACCTTGCATTCCAGCACTCGCACTCGACCAGAAACCCTCAGTCGGAATGAAGGCCAAAGTGGCGATCACAATGCCACACTCGATGATCTCTTAAACACACTTTTCGCCAAGTTTGAAGCGATTGCGGAAGGGCACTCAGTTCTTCATTGCGTGATTACTGCCGTGCTTAAGCGTGAGGGCTCACTAGATGGCATGACTCTGAACCGCAGCTTTAGAGAACTTTGGAAGCTCCTGCAGAGCGAAATCCGCACTTTGTTGCATGACCACCTTGCCTCGAGCGGCAATCTTGGCCCCGGCTCAAGGCAGGAGAACGACCCTACGACCAATATCTTCAAGCCAAGGCCCAGGGACAAGACCCGAAGACTGTTCAAGCTTGCGGATACCGATAACAAGTCTACAGAGCTCGCCACAGAGCGCGAAGATTTGGAGTACATCCTCAAAGCATCTGTTCCTGGCCTGGTGAACCGGAGTGGACGAGATGCGAACAAGGAGAACGAAGAAAATGATGCCCTTCCAGACCGCTCTGCGACAGGACACAAGCTTCTTGTGGAGCCCAGTATCTTCAACATGAGCATCCTCTTACCTCCATGTCTGTCATTCCTTAACAGGCTCAGGGAGGTGGTGCCTCCAAACTCGAGTGTTGTCGCGTCGACTCTCGAATCCTTCTTGGACGACTTCCTGATCAACGTATTCTATCCGCAACTTGAGGAAACGCTCGTGGACCTCTGCTCGCAGTGCTTCAACGATATCAGTGCTTTCCAGCCGCACACGCAGTGGCAACAGCATGCGCAGAAACCGATCTTCAAGGGAACAGTCCGCTTCTTCGAAATTCTCGAAGGGGTTTGCAAGATGCTGGACGCGCTGCCACATGAGCAGAGTTTCAGTCAACTTGTAATCGCGCAGATGCGAAGCTACTATGATCGCTGCTACAATTGGTCAAAGGGTCTTCTCCAACGTGCACAAATGACACAGGACGAAACCCCTCGGTTGCGTCTGGCTGCAGACCTCGCCACCAACGGTGCTGTGCATCAGACGGTCGTCGATCTGATGAACAGCACAGATGCCGACAACGTCCCGTCTCTCGTGGCAGACGAAAGCACAGCTCTTCTGAAACAATCAATGGAACGACCAATCGAAGAGTCAGACCTGATCCACGATCGAAAGGCCCTCGGGGCCCTCTGCATTCTGCACACAAGCATGAAATGGCTGGCAACACGCAGCAAGGCACTCGAATACATCTCCCCCCGCGCAGTCGACACATCCAACCTCCAAGCCCACCACAACCGCCGGTGGACCATCAACGCCAACCTCCCCTCCGCGCCCGCCCACCCCTACCTCCCCCTCGACCAGCCGACATCCGAGCAATTCCACGGCGTAGTCTTCTCCTTCTCCGAGCTCAGCTCCCTCATCCTGCGCACCCTCCACATCGACCTCCGCCTGCACCTCCTGCACGGCGCCGGCACCTCCATGCGCCACACCTACGTCCTCAACCAGCCCTACAACGACCCGGACCCCGCCGTGCTCGCCCTCGCGACCTCCATTTCCAGCTACGACGCCCAGCTCAGCGTCCACTTGCTGCCCGCGCAGTACGAGTTCCTGACCGCACACCTCGACGACCTCACCAACGCGGCTCTCATAAAATTCGTCACGCTCTTGCCCGCCATGGACCAGCATGGAAACGCTCGCATGTTGTTGAACGTGCTCGTTTTGCAGCAGGCGCTCAAAGCCGTGCAGCCTAGCGCGACGCTCGAGCGGGCCGCTCGCTTCTACGAACTGGGCACGTTGGGCAAGGAGGTCATTGATGAGAGGGGGAGGGTGGAGGAGTTTCCGGAGGAGAGTTTGAGCGCTTTGGTTAAACTTGTGGGGTAATTTGTGGGAGTGGGCCATCGAAGTGAGCGAGGTTTCGGGTCATCACTACTAGGAACGAACTGTATTGTTTTGCAAATACCTCAATGAAAGGCTCGTGTCAGCAAAGATTCACTACCGCGTCACGTGTCGTGTTCATTTAAAGAGACTATGCAGTCAAGACCCTCGTTATAATAGATTGCTGTCCCAAAAATATGCAAGCAGATGTTTCTTAGGCTAGCTCTGGACAAATGCGCATGCAGATGGTGTATGGTGTGATGAGGCAATAAAACCAAGATAGGACAAAACATGACATGACATGACAAATCGAAACAACGCGAGAAAGATGGAAAGAAGAAGCAATAGAAAATAAGAAACATAATCATTCATAAGACAAACTCCCGCCCCTCGAATTGGCATTTCCCAAGTCAAGGCGGGGTTTTTCCCCCAAGCCCTGACTCCGGCCTTTCTTTCCCATGCATGCTTTTTTCATCAAAAAATCTATCATCTGTATGCCATTTGGCGGCTGTCCGCCCTTGTCTTTTGGTGTGCATCGGTCTTTCTTGGATACTGGATCAATACGCAATTTCTTCAGATAAGAAGAGAGAAGGCGCTTAAACGGCACCAGATGCAATCATCTTCTTCTGGAGAGCCTTCTTGTACTCGCCGATGCTGCCGTCCCAGCGGGTGACGGTCTTGTTCTCGCAGACCATGATGTCCTTGGCGATCTTGTCGAGGAGTCTAGGGAGATGCTTGTTAGTTTCTATTCTGAAATTTGGAATACATGGGTGGCAGGGATTCTTACCTGAAATCGTGAGAGACGACAACGCAGCCACCAGTGAAGTCGTTGATGGCGTCAGCGAGCGAGTCGATGGTGGGGATATCGAGACCGTTGGTAGGCTCGTCGAGAAGAAGCATGTTAGGACCGTCGATGGCGAGGAGAGCAAAGACAATTCTGCTCTTCTGACCCTCGGAGAGAGTACCCATGAGGGCAGTCTGGGCGTCACCGCTCAGACCGTACTTGCCCAGCTGCTGGCGCCAGTACTGGTAGTCCTGGGACACGGCGGGGTAACGGTCACGAACGAACTCGAGGGCGTTCTTGGTCAGGTCGAGCTGCTCAGCGGAGTGCTGAGAGTACATGCCAAGCTTCAAGTGAGTGTGGCGGGAGACCTGGCCGCTGGTGGGCTGGAGCTTGCCGGTGAAGATGTTGAGGAGGGTGGACTTGCCGACACCGTTGGGGCCGACGAGGGCGGTACGGGAGTCCATGTCGACACCGAAGTCGAGGTTCTCGTACAGGTTGTCCTCCTTCTTGCCGGAGTAGGAGAAGGTGACGTTGTCGAGAGACAGCACGGGAGGGGGGAGCTTCTCGACATCGGCGAAGCGGAAGCTGAAGACGCGGTCCTGGTGCACGGGCTGGATGAAACCGTCGGCCTCCATCTTGTCGAGGATCTTCTGGCGGGACTTGGCCTGACGGACCAAGTTGGCGTAGGTACCGGCAGAGGCGATGAACTTCTTGATGTGCTTGATTTCTTCCTGCTGCTTCTCGTAGGCCTTCATCTGGTTGACTTCCTGCTCACCACGGGTCTTGATGTAAGAGTCGTAGTTACCACCGAAGTACATGAGCTGCTGCTGGCGCATGTCCATCATGTTGGTGCAGACACCGTTGAGGAAATCGAGGGAGTGAGAGACGAGGACGAGGGTGCGGTCCCACTTCTTGAGGTACTCCTCGAGCCACACACAGGCCTCCAAATCCAAATGGGCAGTGGGGTCGTCGAGAAGGAGAAGAGAGGGCTTGACGAAGAGAGCCTTGGCGAGGGCAACACGCATACGCCAGCCACCGGACATGTCCTTGGTCTTCTTGTCCATGGTCTTCTTGTTGAAACCGAGACCAGTCAGGATGAGAGAGGCGCGAGTGTGGAAGGTGGACGGGTCCATGCCGTCGATGCGCTCGTACAGGTCCTCGAGCTTGGGGCTGTTGGGGCCCTCCTCCTCAAGGATGGTCTCGGCCTGCTTCTCCATCTCGTCGAGCTTCTGCTGAGCCTGCTGAACGACCCACTCAAGGGCGCCAGTGTCGGACTTCTCAGCACCCTCATTGAGCAGGTAGATGTCGATGTGCTCGGGGAAGGGGTACTCGCGCTTGGAGATGGCCTTGAGGAGAGTAGACTTGCCGCAGCCGTTCTCACCGAGGAGACCGTAGCGGCGGCCGTAAGAGATTTCGAGGGTGGTGTCGTTGAACAGGACCTTTCCGTGGAACACCAGGGAGGCGGAAGTGATCTTGACGTCTCTGGAGGCCTCGAGAGAGGAGAGCACACCGGTGGTGACTCTGTCGGAGATACCGTCCTTGTCCTCCTGGAGATCCATCTTCTTCATCTGCTCCTCAACATCCTCTCCCTTCTTGGCCTTGGGCGCCTTGCCGGCGGCGGCCTTCTTGGCGTCACGCGCAGCCTTGGATGCTGAAACCATGATCGCTATATATGTGTGTGGTGGGTGGTGGGTGGGTGTAGGAGGGTGAGTGTTGGAGGGAGCGGCGGACGTCAGGCTGAAAAGCGTGTGAAATCTGTGGGGTCAAAGTCGCTTTGTGGTGGGGGTGTATGACGGACGGGCAGCGACAACAAGGCGCTGAGAGGTGATGTCGGTGCAGGCTCAAAGGTTTGGGTATCAAAAAAAGAGTGAATGAGATTATTGTAAGGATAACACAAGTGAGTAGACGATTATCTGGCTCAGCAGCGTCCAAATACTTATTTCTACTTCTCGGGTCAACAACAACCCAAAAATACTGTTGAGTTCTAATAATTTTCTAAACTCGTCCTTTTCACGGAGAAGTTTGTCAGACTTTGTCGCGTGAAGAAACGCTTTCGGTGGCGAGCATTTGAACAAACTTCACTTCAACACACCAAAATGACGCAGGGATCTGCCAAGCGTAAGCAGGGTAACAACTCTATTGGTTAGGCGAAGAGTGGCAAAATTTGCTGACCCTGCTGGCCAAGGGCACGTCTTGAGGCTGAAAGTCGGTGTGTTAGATACTGCTGTGGTGTACGAGCAGACTCTACTGCTGCACGAGCATGTCCTTGTTTTCAACTGGGGGGTCTCTTCTCTTCTGGAATGTATCGATCAGTTCAAACCTAGAGTCCACACAGAAATGTGGTGTGAGCAAAAAGTTGATAAGTCCTAGACCTAGGACCTCCGTTGCTATATGGTTGTGCCGGCAGCTCAGTAATACACTATTGTAACGGCGGTCCGTGAACTCCTATATACGCATGAAACTCCTATATGCGCATGACCATTGTCTTCTCTGCTTGATTTCTATCCCCTTCCAAGGTCGTAGAATTCGAAATCCGAAGGCACTGCGTCAACCTGTCATTCATCGATCGTTACATAGGCAGTTCGTTTCAATACAGTCGACCGATCGACAAGAAGGCTAAGACTGATATCGGATGATAGGACATCAAGATCGTAGTGTGTGTTTCTGTCATTGTTGGGAAACAGTAATCTCCTCTTACCTAGACATATCGAATGGTAGTGGTTGCTGTGTTTGAGGAGTCAAAGATCTCACGATTGCTGATGTATTTCCAGTAGATATATCAGTAACCTAAACCATACACCCAATCAACCCGAAGACTTACGACCCCATGAATACGAGAAGCGGAGTGATTCGAACCGTAGAAACGTGCCACATCTGCCAACATAGAATGTTTAGGGTTAGGGTAGGGGTTAAAGCGGGCTGGCTAAGACTGGACAGCTCGACTTCACCTCTTCGATACATAGATCCATCAGCCTTAAAGTGGAGGCCGGATCGAGCGATGTACACTACCAGAGAAAACGAGAGCGCGGCTATTGTGTAGAACTCATATCGAAGTTAGTCCTGTACCCATCTGTAGACTGATATGCCCGCATAGAAAAGGAAACCTTCCTAAGTAAAACAGCCCTTTTAGTCCACAAAACCCCGTGGAATCAAAATAAACGCCCCACGCCTGCGGAGAAATCTCCAATTTTCATCATTCAGGACGTGTGTAACTAGTCATCAACTTCAGCCTTGACTTTGTCCTCCTCGCCGTCGTCTTCGGCGTCCACTTCCTCCTCAGCCTGGACCTTGCGCTTCTTCGCGCTGACCGGAGCCTTCTTAGTAGTGGACTGGCCTTTACCCTTCTTGGGAGTGCTTGGAGCGTCTTCGGAGGTGTTGTTCGCAGCGTCAATGCCGTACTTGCCTGGCAGGCGAGAGAAACGTTTGGCGCTGTTTGTTTGTTAGACGGGCCTTGTCAATGGGGAAGTCTGGGTCAACTTACGCAGCGCCTTTGGACGGAAGCTCCAGCTCATCGGCCACCTTCTGCCAGTCCGGCTGTGATAGATCAGTACTTGCTCTGAACGACTAGCTGGAGAGGGAGATACTCACAGTACCGACGCCGGCCAGCTTGATGATAGTGAGGAGGAACTTGACGTCCTCGTCAGGAGTGACAGAGGGTTTCGGCGGCATGATGAAGGTGTGACAGGATGAGTAGGCTGGCGGTTGGTGTTGCAAGCTTGTATGACAGAAGAGTGTGGATGTACTTGGATGGCAGGTGTAAAGACGTTTGGGGGAAGAAAAGCATGAGTTCAAGAGCTTGAGTGTTTGTCTCATTAGCTTCACATCTGGAAGGCACGGATACCGCCGGACTCACATGCTTCTTTCTATGCTTCTGGCCTCACTCTCTGTGGCGGCTTACGCATAATGCACGCATGTCGGCATCTCCCGTATGGTAAGAAACATACAGTGCCCTGGAGACATCTACATCGATGACAAAGGATCTCAACATCAAAGCGACCGCAGAATGATTCCATCGCTGACTTCCGTGGATCAAGTATAACACATTCTTGAGCAAAAGCAAGTCATTGTTTCACGAATTCCTCATCTAACCGCAGTCACATGCCAGCACCAGTAGCCTCGTGATTTCACTAACCTTGCTAGCCCACGTTATGGCGCGTGACTAGGCTCCAATTCGACCAGCTTCCTTTCCTACCTTTCCGGTGACACCATCAAGAACACAACCTTGCTCACCTTCCCCTGTCAACTTACGATACACCATCCACAAACCACCCGAAACTCTCACCACAACCAAGACAACTCAACCCTCACCAACATGTCTTACAACTACAAAATCGCCAAAGACGTCCTCTCCGACAAGGACAAAGAGCGCCTCGTCTGTGTCCACCTCAACCGCCGCACGGACGGCAGTGTAAATCTTTCTCTCCCCATATCCTTGCCTATGGTGTACACCTTTACTGACATCCCCAGACCGACTGGGACAAGGCGGCCGCCGAGTTCGACTGTGCCTCCGTCGCAAGCATGCAAGTCATGACCCGCGGTACTCTAAAGAAAATCGCCGATGCGGGCGGCAAGCTTGGAGAAGGCGGCGAGGTTTCCACCCCGAAGACCAAGGCTGCAGGCAAGAAGCGCAAGACTGCGGCAGCGGCGGCGGTGGCGGATGAGGAGGACGAGGAGTCCACCCCGGTCGTCAAGAAGTCTAAGGGTCGTGACAAGAAGGCTGCTGCTGCTAGTGTTGCCAAGGAGGAGCCGGCCAGTGGTGATGAGGATTGAGTTGCGGGTCTTTGGGCCTTGAGTTTTTGGGGTTGGTGGGTTGGAGCATTTCTATCGGTCGAATTGGTTGTTTGAACGGGGCGTTTGAATGATTCGTTTGCATAAGTGGCCAGAAACCAAGGCCTATCTCTCCTTCAACTCTAAGTGCTCTTTGTTTTATTGTACCATCAACTCTGGAGGCTCTGGAGGCAATCCTATAACAACCAGGAGAATCTCGAGCAAAGTATGTGCCAAATCTCTCCTAGCATGAGTTTTCAGATCGTCCAGTTCTCACCATCAACCCTGAGCTCATTCACAAGCTGCGTAAGGAATGAGTGTCACGAGCTGAAAGGCCGGCGGATTCACATTCACATGTCCAGTCCAGAAGAAACAAACGGTTCAAAACCCTTCGCTCTCTTTTGTTCAACTCTCACTGTCACTCCTTTCCACCAAACTACCAAACCTCCCAAGAAACACGACCAAACCCCACAAATCCAACCAACAAACTGTAGCACAGAAAATGTCTTCCTACACCCTCGCCAAAACCCTCCTCAGCGAGGTCGAAAAAGAGCGTATCGTCTGCACCTACCTCGCCATGGCCGACCCAAACGCCAACGTAAGAACTCACTACCTCCCAATCTCACACGCAACCC
The DNA here is from genome assembly GCA_030772445.1 of Cladosporium sp. MBC 237. Taxonomy (NCBI): domain Eukaryota; kingdom Fungi; phylum Ascomycota; class Dothideomycetes; order Cladosporiales; family Cladosporiaceae; genus Cladosporium; species Cladosporium sp. MBC 237. The sequence continues at coordinate 568,605 of JAPHCH010000006.1, read as the reverse complement.
CGTCCACATCCAGCTCATGCTAATATTCCCCCTATCAGGTCGACTGGGACAAAGCCGCGGCAGAATTCGGCTCAGCGTCCGTGGAAAGTTACAAGAAGGGGGTGGCCAACACGGCCAAAAAGCTCAAGAAAGCCGTGGACGATGGTGTTGAGCCTGGCGTTGCGGTGACTTCTGGCAAGAACAAGGGAGGGAAGAAGAGGAAGGCGAAGGAGGGTGATGGGGAGGGGGAGGAGGCTCCGAAGAAGAAGGGGAGGAAGGGCAAGAAGACGGCCGTTAAGGTTGAGGAGGGCGAGGAGGGGGTTGAGGAGGATGATTGAGCGTTGGGTGGTTGCTTGGTGAGGGTGTTGGGCAGTCTTCGGGCTTTTGGGAAGCTGGTGATGTTCTGCTGAGTGGACACGTGCGATGGGAGATTGGTGCTTTTGATTCTGACTGTCGTTGATTGATTTGCTTTTTTCATGATCAGTCTGGTAGCCTTTATTATCCTCCAGTATACACCACAATCTTACCTAATACATGAATGTCATGAGGCTGTCGAAAATGCACTTACCTTCAATGCCAAAGCATCCATTCGACGCACATACCACGAAGGCTTATCCCAAGTATCAAGACCGACAGACAAAAGCAAATTGAGAGTAAAGTATGCCTTTCGATTCCGTCGGCAATGGGATATCTGTACACCTTACTAGAGCGCATGCTGGCCCCCCAAAGATTTCTCAAAACCCGAGCGCCATATCATGCACAAGTTTGAACGCGACGCATTCCGAAGCCGTTCATTTCCCACTCGATGGGTTCCTCCTTCCGTTTTGCCTCCCCCTTCCCAGTACAAGCCGTTTTTTCATATCGTACAACCGCCCCACGCCTCCTCAGAGCATGCTCGTTCGTCTTTCGGAGTCGTCTGGAATACATCTACTGCGCAAGGGGAGAGAACAACCTGTGCGATGAGTTGTTAGCGGGCTGTTACTGATGTGGTTGAAGTCCGAAGAGGCAGAATCGTACCTGATGAGGCTGGGTCTCGGGTTGCTGCGGGTGTATCCAAGGTAGATGATGAGGGGAAGGTAGCCATAGTGAACAGCGACTTGGGAGAAACCAATGACGCGAGCGATGCGCTCCTATTAAGGTAGGTTCGTCAGTATGTTATCCTTTACTAGATGCGCAGGAAGAACGAGGGGGTTTGGTGAAGTCGCGCGAAGGCGATGGCGGGTGTAATGGACGTACCTTGGTCTCCTCGGAAAATTGCAGCCAGGCCATTGTGATATGTGTTGTGATTTGGATGGGATGTAGCGAGGGTGTGTTTGGCGATGGTGATGCGGCTCGTTTCGGGGTTGCTCTAATCTTGAGGTTGAACTTTTGGGAGACGGCAGTCTGATGCTGCCAAGCCAGCTTTGGGCGAGCAACGCCTTTGCATGTGACATGCGACAACGACACTACATTTGCGACCAACACTCACTGCTTCGTCTTATGCACTTGATCAACTCGTAAGTGCGGTCGCAAAGATGTCGGGAGCAAGACATTGGTAAGAAATGGGCGAAAATTCCACAGCGAGTAAGAAGATCAAGCTACTAACATGCCATCGCAGGGAACAAGACAAGGATAGCACGCTCTATGTTGGCAACCTCGCCGAGCAGACCACCGACTCACAGGTCTGGGAGTTGATGCTGCAAGCCGGTCCCATCGTCAACGTCCACCTACCCAAAGACCGCGTCACCCAAACTCACCAAGGATATGGGTTCGTCGAGTTCGCGTCCGAGGACGACGCCGATTACGCAGTCAAGATCATGAACCAGATCCGCCTCTGGGGCAAACCAATCCGAGTGAACAAGGCCAGCGCCGATAGACGCGGTGGAGGAACCGAGGGCGCAGGATTGGGCGGCGGCGCGGGAGTTGGAGCGGAGCTGTTCGTTGGCAACCTCGATGCGATGGTGGAAGAGAAAATGCTCTTTGAGACCTTCTCGCGCTTCGGCGCACTCGTCGCTCCTCCTAAGATTGCTCGCGACGAGTCGAACATCAGCAAGGGCTATGGCTTCATTTCCTACGCATCCTTCGATGCTTCGGACGACGCTATCGCAAACATGCACGGTCAATACCTCATGAACAAAGAGATCACAGTGCAATACGCATTCAAGAAGGACGGCAAGGGCGAGCGCCACGGTGATGCAGCCGAGCGTGCTCTCGCAGCCCAAGCGAAGAAGAACAACGTCGAAGTGGCCATCCCAGCAATGCCCGCCAGCCTAGTAATGCCAGGAAACGCACCAACAGGCCCAGCAGCCATGAGCGCTGGTCGCGGTCCTCCCAGCGCGCCACCCACACCCTACGGCGGCTATCCTCCCGGAGGAGCCTACCAACCTCCCCCCTCAGCTCCCTACGGTTTCCCCAACGGCGGCCACCCGCACCGCCCTGGCCCAAGTCCACAAGCAGCAGGCGGGTTTGGCCCGCCACCTCCCACCCAGCCCGGCATGCCACCTAGGCAGTACAACCAGTCGCCACTTCACGCACCGCCCGCAGCAGGATTGCCTCCACGCCCGCCGCCTAGCGCTGCTGGCTATGGTGGACCGGTTCAGCCGCCGCCAGCAGGTTTCCCGGCTGGTACGCCGCCGGGTATGCCTCCAGGAATGCCTCCTGGTATGCCTCCCCCCGGAGGTCCGCCTGGTGGTCCTCCCGGTTTTGCTGGACCACCTCCTGGCTTCCCTCCTGGGTTCCCACCTCAGCAGCAGAGGTAAAACTGAGAGTGATAATTCCGCTTTCCAAGTTAACACAGTGGCAAGGAAGCGGATGTCTTCACACTTGCAGCTGTCCGACATGTTGGGAGTGTCCCCCTGAGGGCTATTCTGCACATACATGGGCGTTGGCCTTCAACGGACATGGAACCAACCTTGCCCGACGACTTTATCATCAGCCTTCCGCCATATTCACTGTTCGCGGGAAGTTGAACATTCGGGCTATGGATTGAGATGGAAAACCCCCTCTGAAGGACCAAGCAGCACGCGGGAAGCGTGCGAAGTTCTATCGTCCGAGGACTCGCCAAAAACTCTCTCTGCTCAGCTCTTTACGGTGCCGATTTGGCGCTGGCCTGGAATCCACGATTCGCCCCATCACATGGATTTGTTCACTAAACAAGAGCAAACGATGATTTGCTTGCATAGCGCGGCGTTCATCAGGAAAAGCATGACATAAAATGTACAATCAGACAAGGTCGTCTCGCATCCAACAAAATGCGAGTCAGTGGCCCTTTTAGCTTCACGATACCCTCCAGAAAAGCACAAATTCACTCTCAAATGACATGGAACCAGAATCGTGAATGTTCATGGCGTGCAGCAGCTTTTTGTTCTTTTTGTAATTTCAGCATGCTACATGGTCATGCCCATCTATGCGCCAAACCCAGAACCCTCCAACATCATGGCAACAAGAGACGAGATTTAAAAGTCTCTAAGAGCTCTCCTGAGCCTTGGCGGCCTTGCCACGGGGCTTGGGGGCAGCGCGCTCCTTCTTCTGCTGCTGGGAGAGCTTGACGGCGGAGGCGCGGGCGACAGCGGCGGCGCGCAGGTCGGCGCGGTAGCCACGCTTGGCGGTGGTGTTGACGACGCTCTTGTAGAGCTTGCGGGAGGGGGTGGAGGCGGAGAAAGAGGCGGTCTGCTGGGACTTGGCGGGCTTGTTGATGCGGCCGGGGAGCTTGGTGGTCAGGCCGATGGTGTTAGGGGAGTCGGCGTTGATGCCAATGGCCTGGAGGGTTTGAGTTAGGAATTTTGGTCCTGTCGGATTGGGGATCGATTGGATTTGGGGTCTCGTACCTGCTCGTTGACGAAACCAGCGTACTTGCGAGAGTGCTTGTTGGTCAGGTTGAGCGGGTCGCGGGAGAACTGAACACCACCAGACTGAGTGCGCTTGGTCAGGTAGGAGTTGTTCTTGCCTGTAAGTGATGCAGAGATCGAATCAGCCTGCATGTCCTCTCATGTTTCTGCCAGTTTTCTTGCGACACATCCTGTCCATCCGAGTGATCCTCCCAGGCCAATCTGTTGCGCTCTTGTCGCGAAAGAATGGCATGCCTCAACCACTCTTCCAATCCATCCTTCAACCCTCGAGTCCAACATCTTGCCCTCCCACCCAAAAGTCTTCCAGATGTGCGGTGTTCATGGATCGCAAAAGGGCAAACGTACGGCTAATCTGCCAGATGAGGTCAGAGCTCAGGTTCTCGTACTGGGCGGCCATTGTGAAGGATTGTTCGGCGGGCGATTGATCGTCTTGTCGAGTTCGTCGTCGTCAACGGGCGAGATCTCCAATACTCAGGCGGTCCGGCTGGCCCTCAATTCGGAATTCGAAGAGCCAAGACTTTGGTGTGATGGGGTGCCTGATCCTCGAAGTTGGTGATGCCTGAGGCTGCACCGATCCCTCGGCTCACGGCGGAGACAGATGGCCGGATGGGGAAGGAAGCTTGACGTCGCTCGCGCTGATGGGCGTGTGGAAGTGAACACAATCGCCGTTTGTTAGCGAGATTGTTATTCCACTTGGCTTTTTGGATATCGCCCTGAGGTCGATGCTGTGATAGATCACAAAAAGGCCCACGAGCCTGCGAAACCCGAACACAGTCCACGCGACACCACACTCCTTGAAACACTCTCCTACCGCAGTCGCCGACCAAGGCATCCACATAACCAACTTGACTCTCAAAACACGACAATCCTCCACCTTGAATCCGCCCAAAACCGCACCACCATGGCATACCTATTCTACACCTTCACCTTCCTCTTCCTCATAGTAGCCACAGGTCCGTCCCCTTCCCCTCCCTCCTCCAAACCCAAACCCACCCCATCAACTAACCCCCAAAACCCAGTCCTCTACTTCACCCGCTCAATCTGGAAACCCATCGCGCCCCCAATCCCCTACTTAACCGCCCCGGGCCCCATCCCCGACTGGCTCTACAACCTGCACGATTCGATCGGCAACTCCTACGCGCGCATCCGCTACTCGCGCATCCCGACCACTTTCGCCGCCGACGCCGAAGCGGGCCTGCACAGCTCCAATTTCAATCTTGCGGAGAATATCGAGGCGACGGATTCGCGCGCGGGGCTGGATGAGAATGCCAAGAGGGATGTTTATGTGATCATGAAGAGGCGAGGAGTTACGTTCGATGAGGCTAGGAGGATTTATGTTGAGGGCGTTTTTGGGAGGGAGGGGATTGGGGCGGATGGGAGGCCGATGGATCGGAAGGCGGTGATGTTTTCTTGAGTTTTTGAGTTTCTTATTGGGTTTGTCTCCTCTCTTGTTGGGTTCTCATTTGTTTGCAAGAGAGCAAGATCTCCTTGATGGTTTTGGGATAGCGTGGTGTTCTGGTTTGCCATGGGTGTTCTTTATGAGCACTCTTTTCCATGGGAACGGAGTAGCGAGATAGTATTCTCTTGTCTAAAAGATGGGCTTCTCCTGTGGAATTTGAAGTTGTACTTGACCATCTGCCCTATGCGCCAGCACGACACCGCCTGCCGTTATCTTGCCAGGAGTATGCACTCGCCTCAAAATGTGGTAAAGGGCGTAGCCCTGATGAGAGTCCCACTGTGCCAGAGGCATTTGAAGCTCCTACTCGCTTCCTCGTGAATGTGTTGCATTCTATTGTAGGTCAAGCCGATGGTACATGTATGAGGAAAGACAGAGACCCATCCATCAACGCCGAATCAGTTACATAAAACCGATGTTGTCTCCACAAGAAGCAAAACCAACTCAACTCCTATCCCTACCCGCGAACTTCCCAAACCTCCCCCTCAAATCATCCGCAAAACCCCTCCTCTCCCCAACAACAGGACTACCAGTCCCCGAACCGCCACCCATGCCCGAGACCTGCGTGCTCAACCTACCCAAAGTCGTGCTCTGCCTTCCAGGAGCCTCGCCAGGGTCGGAAACAACCATGACCTTCTCCAGCAGCTCGGCACCCTTGATCTTATCCACCTTGCCAAACTTGATGCCGCTGACGGAGGAGTCGAAGAACTGCTCGCCATTACCCTGAGCCGCCAGCGACATGAGATCTGTAGTCTGGCGCAGCTCGTCGAGTCCTTCGAGCAGAGCGCTGGCTTCGGGTAGAGACTCGACGAAACCCACCAGGTGTCCCACGTCCAGGCCGTAGGCTGTGGCGGCTTGGGAGGAGATTTGGCGGATGTTGGAGTCGAGGGGCAGGGAGAGGATGGCGGCGGAGATGTGCCCGAGGGATTCGTGGTAGATTTGGTCTTTGATCTTCTCGGGAAGGCCGATGAGGACGGACGACATGATGTTGCTGAGGTAGCGGGTGAGCTCTTGCATGTATGGGCTTGCGACGTCGGGGACGTAGGTGGAGAGCCAGTCGTATTCGGCGGTTTCGATGAGGTCGTCGATCTTGCTGTTGACGAGCTCGAAGATGCGCACTTCGGCTTTCTTCTTGCCGGCGGAGAATTCGGCTGTTGCGCTGAGCGAGATGGATACCGCTGCTGAAGAGGAGGAGCGGGCTTCCGCCAGGAGGCTCTCGAGTTCGGCGCATGCCTGCTCGAAATGATCGAGGTTTGTGAGGATTTGCACGATCTGGCCGGGGTATTGCGATGAAAGGCGCTCGACGAGGGAGCGGGCCACGCGGTGGACCAGCAGATCGTCGAGGGAGGATTTGAGAGTGGCGTCGATATCGGTGGTCTGGCTGAAGTGATCATCGGAGAAAAGGTAGATCTGGTTGATGAAGTTGCGGATATCGATGCACACCAGTGGGTACATCTGAGAAAAGGGGAGGATGCACGGGTAGGTGATGCTGTCTGGATCATCCTGGCCGTCAGGCGGAGAGTACCAAGAAACGGACATGACTCTGCTGAACTCGTCTGGGTTGTTGACGGGCATGGGCATGTAGTCGTCGGTACTGACAATTTCCTGAAAGTCATCGCTGAAGCGTTTCTTGAGCAGTGAGCTGTACTTGTCGAAAAGTGTCAGAAGCAGACTGTCGAGGGAAGAGACGGAGTAGCCCCAGCTGTCCATTGTTTGGATGAAAAGGGCGATTACGCTTTTGATCTTGAGCAGCTTCTCGTCGTTGTCGACAGTGGGCAGAGCGGCGCTGATGAGCTTAATAGCAGACTGGCACATATTGTCCCAGAGCTCGTCAACATCGGCTTGCGTGCGAAAGTTGTCGGGTGCCTTCAGCATCGTGGCGCGTTCCACAATCGCAAAGCCGGCGATACCCTCGAGGAGAGAGCTCAGCCCTGCGTTTTCCTCATCACTGAGGTCGAGTACAGTCGGCAGAAGGAGGTCTTTTTGCTGGCGGCGAGTAGCAGAATACTCGGATCGAAATTTATCCGTCTGTCCCAATGCCTCGTGGATGTGAAGACATTCAAAGAGCGGGCTGAAGTCTACCTGCACCTCCTCATTGTTCAGGACGTCAAACTCCTCTTCTTCGTCCCCAACAAGCTCAACAGCCGAGTTCAACTTGAAGCTACCAAGGTAAGAGCCTTCCTCACCCCAACGCTCCTTTGACCTCGTCCGGCGCATCTCAGTGTGGTAGAATGCAACCTCGCCCAAGAATTGCGATGTCTCTCTGATGCGATACAGCCAAGTGTTGAGATCGGCCTTGACAGCCTCAGCAATCAGACGTTGCGTGGCCGGCACAGAGCGTTCGATCATCTCCGCAATCTTGTAGCGGGTGACCTCTCTGAGATGCACATTCTGCAGCTCATCCAACGCTCGCAGCGCAGCATAATGGGACTTCTTACTCAGCAGGTCATGCACCTGATTGGCAAGCCTAAGGACTTCCAGGCAGTCTTTCAACGCCTGCGTGGTGTCGTCAATGTTTTGGCGAACGCTTCGACTCTCAACAAGCGCTTTCTTTTGCTCCGCAAGCTTCTCGGTGGTGGCCTCAATGGAGCGACTGAGCTCCATGATCTCGGAGGTGAGACCAACGGTGCCCTCGCGAACATTCTGCAGCTGATTGACACTGGTGATGAACTCCTGATGGTTCGTGTTACAGATGCGCTCGATCTCCGCTTCTCGCTCCCCCGAGACTTGGTTCAAGGCCTGAATCAGCGGCTGCACCTGGGCCTGCGTCTGCGCATTCTTGAGTAGCGGAATCAACTGATCGAGGTAATCAGAGTCCGAAGAAGAAAGGATGATCTGTGGAGAACATATCGGTCAGTCAAGCTCATCACCTATCGTAGCCTGAACGGCGTCACCAGGAAACACTCGGCTTGCTCCAATACCTCTGCAACGCTTGAGTAGTCGGCGGGCAAATGCGTGTCCTCCATGGACTGCATGCAGGAATTGAGGAAGGCAAGATATGGCCCGGGAGAAAAAAAAAAGCAGAATAATGCATACCTGTTGCACCGCGCCGGTGAGATCGTCGTAAGGCTCGATCATGCCCGGCATAATGCCCGTGAAAGCAGCAGTCTGACACGTGCTTCAGTCACTCTGGCTTCAGTTCAGACCCCTTAAAGTGAGGTCTTGGAGGTGAATGGCTGTGGCGAGCCCTTTCACGTGCAATCCAAGGACCCGAAACACACAAGACCCAGCGCTGTTTCACTCTTTCCTTTTTCACTACCAACCTACTCCGGTGCAGTAACGTACGACCTTGACTTTGAGCTGAGATGCACAAGCTACGCTTCTAGGAAGCCGTGGATATTCTGCCGTGGCTTTGCAGAATGATCGCAATGCTTCAAAATGCAAACTGGACTCGAGTCGAGATTATGAGATACAATCCGGAATGAGGCTCAATTGTCCTGCGGCCGGGCTGGTGTGATGATTTGCTTGATCGAGCGAGCCTTCCACGAAATTCAGCGGCGCCAGTTGGCAGGTGAGGAGCAGAGCCTGGTCATGCAGAAGTGCGTATCTTCTCGATTTTGGAACTGATTGCAAAGCACTGGATATATCGATCTGGATCTCGAATGCTTCAAATGTCTATGTATAGGTCAGATACAGACACTCTCAACTCTCGAGAGCAAGTTGGTACTAAACGCACCTCGAGCGACCAATACTGGACAATGACAGCCAATTGCGGATTCCACTCAACCCAAGGTAGCAGCGGAGTTCAGCTGGATGTGCAAAATACGGCAATAATAATGTGAATCGCCTGCAACCCGGATCGCACGCGTGGCTGGAAACGGCGATGTGGACTTAGTCGATTCGAGGTGCCTGGGATTCTGCCACTCGGGCAGACACTGGGCTCAGCCGGGGGTCTGCTGGATAAAAGCTACGCCCGCCAAAGCCACCCGAAATCTGGCAGAATGCCTTGGCAAATCCTTCCCGCTAGCGCAAAACCTTAATCGACCGCGCTGTGGCGCAGTCTATCAGAAAATCTGGGTGAAGATGTGGATACGGCTGGCTGTGGAGGTGATGACCATTGCGTGCCATCTCGCCGTGGTCTGCGAGGAAAAAGGCACGCACAGTCGTGCTGCATATCAAATGGTAGATCCGAATGGTGGCTTCAAATTGGCTTTGTGCCTGCGTGAAAATAACTTTTGTTGGGCGAGATGTGATGGTTTGAGTGTGATGGTCGACATCGTCCCTTATCATCACCAACAGCTTGCAAAGCTTGCAACGATCGCAACAATCTTACAAAGGCCACAATGGTCGGAGATGCATGGAAAGAATCGGAGATTGTAGCCAAGGTCGAAATGATTCACTTACATGAATCTTGGGCATATTGTCGACCGGGAAGGTCTACATCTAGACTATCTGGTCAACGCCAGCAACACCCCCGAGCAACAGCATGCTGTATACATGTCGGCGACCAATGGGAATGGTGAAAGCCACCTTGACCGCTCTTTCCTTGGCGCACTGCCTCGTGGGCAAGAGCCAGAAGGCTGCACGATCGAATTTCTTTTCGTTCCATCCGACATCCCTCTCAAAACACGCACCCACAACCTCACACATCCATCCCATCCATCCATTCACTCCTTCATTTCACATCTGCAGCCCTTGGCGCGCTGCGTCCCCTTTGGCAAGCCTCTCAGGACATTCACTACCTTCTCTGCCCATCGCGGCGCTCCGCATTCGTCTCGCAACAAGCAATTCACTTCGCATTTTCCGCATCAACCTCCGTCAACCATGCCCAGGAGCAGAAGCAAGCTCATGCGCACCATTCCAGAGAGCCCGCCGTCCACTCCGCCGCAGGAGACTCACGGCACCCACCTCGACGTTGACCCAGACGCTAAGATGCATCGTCGCCCCACCAACGGACGGTAAAGATTCTCACATGCTTCCATCTCATACGCAGAAAAAACTAACAGCTTCACAGCTTTGATATTGAAGACCAGAACCGCCAGAAGCCACCCACTTGGAGCGGCCCCAACCTAAGGACCAGTGGTGAGACGATGCAGTCGTGGGGCTCCAGTGGTGCCGCCACTGCGGGAACGTCAGTCAGGGACTCTGCCACCGGCGACTCCCAGGCAGACGATCGCAGCGATTCGCCTGTCATCGTCACCACTCCTTTGCCCGATGCCGGGGACCCTGTCAAGCCATACTCGAGCCGCTTCATCCGCGTGGACGATGTCTCACTCAAGGACTTCGACCGTGGGAAGCCAATGGACGTTCTCAAAAACATGGTGAGTACTGTCTTCCCCAAAACGCTTGAGCCACAACTAATCATGACCTCCATAGCCCAACTTCCATGAACAGGTGAATAAACTTGGGATCTTCGATTTCAGGCCGCTCAAGACCAGCAAATCTCTTCCCCTTCACACCCTCTACATGTTCAGCGACAGTCTCGCCCTGTCGAGGCAGATGCTCCAGATGCTCAGGAAGCACTTCAAAGTCGGCTATACGACTCGCGAGGGCTTCGCTGCTGCCGATGTCAATATTCCGAGCCACGTGACCAAGTTCTCCGGCACTGTCACCGTGCACGCCAGCGTGAAGGAGACCAGCGCCCACAACAACTTCACCAGGGAGCAAATGAGCGACATGGTCAAGAATATCGCCGCCAGGTTCGGTCCGATCGACTTCTTCCAAGACACCGGCATGAACACGGAGACTCGCACGATCAAAGTCTTCATCGAGTATGACAGTGTGAACGATGCGGCCGATGCCATCCTGAACACTCGTCCCGGCGATGACATTCTCTTCGGTCGCCACGAGGTGAGTTTGGCCCACAAAAAGGTTGACACCAATCCATGACTGACATTTCTCCAGCACCTTCACATCTTCATCGACAACGATGAGTTCGCCCAGCGTGATCCAAGCCCGGCCACCCCGGGCGTGCCAAAGGATCCACTTACGTACAGCCCCACTGGCCGTACCGCATGGGTGGATACACCTTCTGGCAAAACCATGACCTACTCGGGTTATATCGCGACCCCGAGCACTTCTCGTGGTCAGCACGGCAGGCACAGCCGCCAGACGTCCCGTGAGATGCCTCAAAACTATATTTACCAGGAGGCCGACCTGCTCAAGGGCATGAAAGCCTACTCTTACCTCCCACCACCCGGTCAGGGCTTCGTCGGCCAGGGCTTTGTCGACGGCCAGGGCTACGAAGTCGGCCACAAGCCCCAAGATGTCATTTTGCCGAGGATCCAGAGCGGCTTAGATGTTCGTACAACTCTGATGATCCGTAACATTCCGCCGGAGTTCACAGCGGATGATCTGAAGAAACTCCTGGATGGGTGCGTCGCTGGGCAATACGACTTCTCCTACAACCGCATTGATTTTCGTCAGAATCAGGCGGTCGGCTACGCGTTCGTCAATTTCACGTCCACGAATGCTCTTACGGCTTTTGTCACGAGATGGAGGGGCAGACTCCTCCCGCGTAACGTATACCGCAGGCACCAGAAGCCTTGCGACGTCTCGTATGCCAACATTCAAGGCCTTGAGTGCCTGATCGCAAAATTTCGCAACTCATCCATCCTTGATGAGGCGGCAACCTGCCGTCCCAAGCTGTTCTACACCACGGAGACAGCACCAACTCCAGCTTCCATTGGTACGGAGCGTGAGTTCCCCGGTGTGGACAACCAGGCCAAGAAGAATCGCTCGCTGCAGAATGCTCACGTGAACGGGCTCTACACTCCGCGTCCTCGCAGCAATGGGCGTGGACGTGGTCGTCGTGGGTATTCCCAATTCGACCGTGGAACCTCGGCGCAACAGCACGACGAGCGTCAGTACGCTATGAACTACCAGTATGGTGGTTCTACGATGCCCAATTATGGGCAATACTCGCAGCCGGGTTACCAGCCTGGCGTGCAGCACGGGGGACAGAACGGCTTCGACATGCCGTCCCCCACCCCCGTGGCCGTTCCGTCCATGCTTCGTTCATTCACGAACGGAAACCTGGGCTCATACCTGCCGTCGATGCCAGCATATGTGGCTCCCGTTTGGGATTCATCTCAGGTGGTTCTTCACCACCAGGGCGACTTCGAGCCGCTGCTTACGCCCATCAAGGGGCAGACGTCTCGCAACTTCCGCCGTGTGAACTGAGCACGCGCAGGCTCTACAAACCTGGCTCGTACCACTGTCTTCACTCGAAAATCTGGATCGGCCCTCTCACACCTTTTCTGGACACCAACAGAGTTACTTGGCATACTTATCGATTCCTGGACACCAGCTAGAATGAGTAACAGTCGACATCGTTGGCAGTGAAAGTTTCTGGACACCCTGGCTTTCTCTTTTCGATTCTTTCAAGATACCAAGGCGAAGCTTTGGCTTGCCATCAGTTTCTTTTCTGTTGATGGGATGTTTTCAGTATGTTTGCTTTTATTCTGGAGTGTAATGGTATGCTGGAGTTTGCTTTTTCTGGAGGGTAATGGTACTATGATGACATGGCTTTATGGGTAATGAGTGAATCGCTTCAAGTATAGTTATATGTAGTTTGCGCACAATAAAAACCGGTCCAGATTATCACGTACCATTTGTACATGTCGTGTTTGTGTCGTAGTTCGTTGGGTCTTGTTGATGTCGGCGGTCGCGCAGTGTCAGGCGTCATCGGTCGGCCTTTGCCGTTTCGGCTTCGCTCCTCGCTTATCTGGGACTCGACACCTTGTTACATCCAGAAATTCATTACGCTTCCAATCAAATAACTTTCCCTCCGTGCCCTCCGTGGCAGAAGAACGCTCTACTTCATTGCAAACCTTTTTCAGATACAATGTCAAGCTGAACAAGAGGCAACGCTGTTCTCTCTTACCTGCATGACAGTCCGACACAATGTCACACTCCCGCCGACTTCGCTTGGCTGGCCTTACACTCGCGAACGCTCTACTGCCAATTGCTGTCTTGGTGTTTGCTGTAGGTTTCTTTCCCTATAAGCCTGTTCTACCTGGCCTTGCAGACTGGGCGGAGGACGATGTCGGATCACTTGAGTCCAGCGTCAAGGGTGATGCGCCCTTCGACAAGGTCGTCTTTATGGTTGTCGATGCGCTGAGGAGTGATTTTGTGTTTGGAAATGAGAGTGCTATGGGGTTTGTACAGAGGTATGTGATCATATACTGCTAAAGTCCCCTCGCAAACAGAGTCTAACATACAAGCAGTCTCATCAGGGACGGCTCTGCCGTACCATTCACCGCACATGCAACTCCTCCCACTGTCACCATGCCACGCGTCAAAGCCCTCACCACCGGTTCCGTCCCATCTTTCCTCGACCTGATCCTCAACTTCGCCGAGAGCGACACTTCCTCCTCCCTTGCGGCGCAAGATACCTGGCTCGCACAGCTGCGGCGCCGCGGCCAAGGAACAGACAGTGAAAAAGTAGTATTCTACGGAGACGACACATGGTTGAAGCTGTTCCCTGGCGACTTTTTTGGGCGCAGCGAGGGCACCAGTAGCTTTTTCGTTTCGGTCAGTAGACACATTGCATATCGCAGATACCCACACATCGCTGCCCGCCGAGAAGCATCAACTGCTGTTCGGTGGCCGCGGTGCTAGTAGAACAACCAAAAGCTAAGTATCGCTCTTTCTTGCCTTGTAGGATTTCACTCAAGTCGACAACAACGTGACCCGCCATTTGCCCGCTGAGCTGCTGAAACCTGACTGGAACGCCCTAATCATGCATTACCTCGGACTGGATCACATCGGCCACAAAACCGGCCCGCAAGGCCCGGCTATGCTTCCCAAGCAGCGCGAGATGGACGACATTGTGCGCATGATTTACGAAGCTGTGGAGACGCAGGAGCACCTCAAGGACACGCTTGTCGTGCTTGTGGGTGACCACGGCATGAATGCCGGTGGAAACCACGGTGGCAGTGGACCTGGTGAGACGGAACCTGCACTTGTTTTTGCGAGCCCGAAGCTTGCTGGGATGCAGAGACGAGTCTGCCCGGAAACTCCAAAGCATGGGACTGAGTTTGAGTTTTATCGCAAAGTGCAACAGAGCGATGTCGTGCCGACCCTGGCTGGCCTCATGGGCTTCCCGGTTCCTAAGAACTCTTTGGGCGTTGTACTTGAGGAAGTCGCCGGTGGCTTACTTGCGAGTGGCGATCAGTGGACACCATTGCTGCGCAGAAATGCCAAACAGATTGTAGGGATTTTGGAGGCGAGTATGGGGAATGAAAGGTGGATGTCACTTACGTCGAAGTTTAGGGATGAGAAGGTTGGCTGTGTGGACTCCGACGAGGAAGAAGAGATGGCATGTCTCTGGGCGAAGGCCTCCTTGTTGCACGGACAACAAGGGGAGAACGACGCTCTGTCGAAATTCCTCTACACGGCACAGGATGCCCTGAGCAGCACCGCCAGCTCTTACGATGTCCCGCGCATGTTTACCGGAATCGCCATCGCAGGTGCGAGCTTACTGCTGACTCTGCTGGCGTTCCCTGCCTTCTGGCCTCCCAGTCTCGCTGGACTTACTCTGACGATCGTGACATTGTTATATGGCGTGATGATGTTCGCGACCTCGTACGTGGAAGAGGAGCAGCATTTCTGGTACTGGACCACACCAGCCTGGCTTGCCTTACTGGGCATCAGCTCAATGCAGCAAGAGGGCAAGTCATCCACGCCGAGAATCCCACGAGCAGCATATGTGCTGCCCGTCATGGCGTGCCATCGCCTGATGGTCCGATGGAACCAGACTGGACAAAAGCACGCAGGCGAGTCAGACATCGTGCACGGCTTCTTCCCTTCCCATCACGTCCTGATGTGGGTTCTCGTGCTGAGCACATACGTCTTAATTGGCTTGCAAATGGCCAAGACATCTTTCAAGAGCGTCATGGCCGGTGAAGCTGCTTTCAGCACGGCCTTGGTCATGGTCCTCCCTGCGATTGTTTTCAAGCTCAACTTCACGCAGGCCGATGCACCGGAGTTGGTGCTGGGCTTGGGCGAGAAGGTCAGGACTGCTACGGCTGGTTTGGATCTGGTCACGCAGGCTAGGGTGGTGTTTGTGATGTTGACGCTGGCCACGGGGATTGTGGCTGTTGGGTCGAAATGGAGTGGTAAGAGAAATGATTCGAAAGGCAAGTGATGTTATTCTACATCTGCATTTGTCTTGTTTTGTGCCAAATACTGACAACCGCACAGCCACAACCACACGCATTACTCTCGCAGACCGCCTGCACACCCTGCTCACCCTATTCCTCATCACACAAACAAGAGCGCCCAACATCCCGCTCTTCCTACTGCTAGAAGCTCAACGTTTCTGCTTCTCGCGTCTAATCCCCAGTCACAATGGCCCTCAACAACACTCCCCAAGAGCCCTCCCAATCGCATTAACATCCCTCCTCCTCTCCCAAACAACCTACTTCGCCTTCGGCGGCTCCAACTCAATCTCCAGCATCGACCTCAGCAACGCCTACAACGGCGTAGCAGACTACAACATCGTCGCCGTCGGCGTCCTCCTCTTCGCCAGCAACTGGGCCGGTGCAGTGTGGTGGTGCAGCGCCGCCGTTACACTCCTCCTCCCCAGACCCGTCACCGAAACCCCCGACATCCCACAAAAACCCGCACCATCCCACAGCAAACCCTGGATCGAGCAAGAGCGCGCCAAGCTCCGCTCTGACGCCTCGCCAGCACCGAAAATCGACACCACCGAATCGAACAATCACAAGTCGGCATCAGAACCCTCCGCTTGGACACTCTACACCACAGCCACCACGGCTTTCACGGCCGCGAGCCTCATCGCCATCATGGCCGCGTGCACTCTTTTGCGCACTCACTTGTTCATTTGGACGGTTTTCTCGCCCAAGTATCTTTATGCTATGGCTTGGGCGGTGGGTTGGCATTTGATCGTTTGTCTTGGGTTGGGGTGGGGCTTTTGGGGGTTGGGAGGTGTTGTTTGATGTGGAATGGGAGAGGGGAGGGGTGAGATGGTGGGCGGTTGAGGGAGATGAGGGCGTTGGCCTTGACCTTCTGTTCTTGGTTTGAAAGGATTTGGCGGATTCGTTTTGCTCTTGGGTGGGAGTGCCAGGGCGAGATTGAGCGTATGCAGATAGCTTTCCTTTCGCTTCTTGTCTATCAGACCAAAAGCCTGAATCTCAAGTCCAATTTCACCAACGTCGCTTTCCATTCGCACCCTTTCCAATTGTCCGACTGTGCGCAGTTCGTCATTCGCACATTCCCGTGCACTGTTTCCCTGCCCCAGAGACACCAGCTTTATTGCCATCGCGTAGCGCAACTCAGTAGCCAAGGCGGATGTCTATTCTCGAATTGCTTCGACTGTGCTGGCACTGTGGAAGGCCGGAGCTGCGATTCTGTGGCCAAGCGGGTCTGGCTGCGCTGTCGCTCTTGGGCGGAAAGATGTTGAAGAAGGGAGTTGTGGACAAGCGTAGGAATCATTTTTGGGTGCTGGAGGGCGGATGTGGTGGAATACTCAAGAGAAGCATTACGCACAAGGGAGAGCTTGGGGAATTAGATACTAGTGAGTATGCGGACGAATGAATACTTATTAGCGATGCCCCGCCGCTGGTATTTGCGCGTGGAGGTAGTCGTCGGACGCAGTAATACAATCCTCCAAGCAACATGCTTGATTCCATGTGCCCGAAAGTGGTCGAATCTATCTGATGTGCACCGATTTGGCGCAGTGACTCTGTAGATGCATAACTTGGCTGGGATACAGGCACACACCCGGATAATCCAATGCCAAAATTGCACGCCAGCCTGGTTCTCGAAGTGGTGCACATAAACATGTCTTGACGATTGCATTGCATCAGGCGTGCATGGCAGCCAGATCACTCAGAATACTGCACAAGTGTGCTGAATGCAAATACTGTATGGTTTTCCCTTCAAATCATGCAAATATCGCAGAATTGTAAAGACATGCACTCCCATCAGGAATTATGATAGAAACCGTAGAACACAACCACAATTGAAGCAGAGGGCGTTCAGCGGCGCCGGAATCCCTCATGCCCGAAGCTGAGGCTGCCTTGGAAAAGCCCTCACCGCCCTTGTCACCGCCCAGTCTGGCGGTCGGGCAAGCTTGGGCAACAGCTGGATGCTCGCTATCTCTGAGCAAGCACGCACGAATCCCACACGAATCGGCCGTGCTTGAGGCTGACGAGAGCGCGCGTTAGTGCATGAGCTTAAGTGAACCTCATCTGTGGCTGTGGCTTGGTTTTGGTGAGCTTGGTCGCCGGCAAGGAGGTTCCTCCACCAGCGTCGATCGCATTGGGATAGGGTTTGTCGGAGCTTGGTGAAATAGTATTAGAGTAGCCCAGCGCACATGTGTATTCATGAAACCTTGCGTGGCTGCATTATTGTTGACCAGAAGGGGTGGCTCTGGTCGTCGGACGACAGCCTTGGCGGCTTTGCGGGACTTAGAGAGTTTTGGCTGGAGTTGGGCTTTGAAGCCGACAGCGACGTCAGGGTCTCCAGCACCAACACGCCGCAACCACTCACACTCGCCATGATAGTCCTGGTCAGCAGAAGCTACCGGCTTCCAGCGTGCGTGGCACCATCTCGGGTGCTCCATGCAGTGAACGGAAGACTGTGCAAGGCACTCAGATCACCATGTGCTTCCCACGCCTTAAATGCAGACCCACGGAACACCAGCACGGCATTCCCGAAGCCTTTCAGCTACCCATCGCAACCGCGGTAGGTTGTGAGTTTCTTGAGATACTTCCGACATGCACGGGCAAGTCAAAAGTTACTGCACGAGACAGAGTGCGAACACCAGACTGCGGTGGGCGCAAGGCCCGTCGTAACAACATGCACAGGTAGGTACACTTCGATGGTAAGAGCGTGGTACTAGAGACAAATTTGAACAAGCTTGAGTGAACTCGTTCGTCCTCGGTGATTGTGAGCCGGTGCAACTGATAATCAGGGACCTAACATGCCTCCATGTGCAGCACCCTTCCGCCTCAAGCCGAACGTTCTTGTGCTGTTTGACAACAAGAGCGTGTACGACACAAACATCAACAGGATGTCTCAATACAAGGTATGCATGCGACGATTCGTATCTACACCGAGGAATCCGGGTTCCAAGGGAATTGGCATGCCCTCGGACCTGGAGAGGCATTGCTTTCTGCAAGAGGACTTTCCGACCGGCGAGCGTCGCAATAGGTCTGGATCTCTCAAAGCATCGAGCACAAGGCTTCGTGGACAACATTTCTGGTTCCAATGAGATTTCATGAAGACTTGGACCGGCAGCATGGAATGAGTTCATCTGCACGTTCCGTGGCTTCGGCGGTCCCGGCAGTGACAGACAAAGGCCCCGGTGAGCGCAAATCGCCTCAAGGGCCGAGACTGTGCCCAAGTACCATGCTCTCGAAGGTATGCAATGGACATGGACTGCAACCACACATTGAGCATTCATCACATGGCGGCCATGTGAGGTGTGTCATTCTTCGCTGGATCCCTGAAAGCCGTGGCTATAATCGCAACCTGGACTTTCTACCCAGATACTTGGCTTCTTTATGTCGGTCTCACGGATAGCTTCTTAATACTGTACATCCGATCATATGTATATTTGTGGCATACTGGAGTGCTTGCATCCAGATCCCGTGCCTACTGGGCCGGCTGTAACGTTATGTATCCCTGGGCGAAAATCTTCTGGATATGTGACTTAGGACTGTGATCCTGCACGATGCCTATTTGCTTCCTGGGCGAGCGCTTTGTATAATTTGATGTGGCTTCCCACAGCAATCCGGCAAGGCTTTATCAGTCCGTTCCTATACGCCTTTCATAAGCGGAGTGCCACTTGGATCAAGACTGCCTATGTCGACCTCTCGCATTTGCAAGGACAGCAAATTTTCGAAAAGATATGGCTACTCTGCCTGTTGAGAGCATATCTATCTCCTCGCAGACTAACAAATCCCCAGAGAGGCCGTCTCTTCAAGGTGTCACTTCTGCGGAGGCAGTATGTCTTTCAATGTCTTTCCCGAAGATTTTTGCAATCGATATTGTGCGAGGACATTGCACCATATGCCTTCGGCCTTGCGCAGCATCTTGCCCACCGCATCGGGCAGGCAAAGCTCAGGTGTCCGACTGGTCTTTGTGAAGCTTTGCTAGTCTAAGTAGACGTCCATTTTGAATGCCGACTGGTCTGCTCTCAGACAAAACGCAAATCTCCGTATGATACTCATTCGCAAGGCTTTCCTGTTTCCACGGAGCGTAGGCTCTGCTGTGCCGGATTAAGCATCGCTGTTGCGCCTGCTGATGCTGTGCGGCACTTCTTTCGCGGTGGATCAGAGCGTCCCGGGACGGTAGCGTCGTCTTTTGGTATTCGGCTGTGAACATAGTTGGTAATTCATCCTTCTTTCTCCACAGTTGCCTACCAGGCATCGCCGGTCTGTCTTCCCCGCTCGTGGTCCTCGGCGTTGGCGTACATCGCGGGAGCTGCGCCGATGCGCCGTCAATTGTGTCAAGCTCGATGTGCGCAAGCGATCATCACTTTCCAAGTGGTCGCAGTGCTTGCTTCGTCGTATCTCTTCGTATGGTATGCGCTGCCGATACTATGGTCTGTGACAAGCCTTGTGGCAATGGCTTCAGGACGTCGGTGGCACCTCCGTGTTGCTCTGCGTGGTGGTCTTGGTGGCGAACGCTCATTAAGCACAAAACGCCTCCTCCGTCTGGTCTCACGAGATATTGGGGATGCTTTGATGACCACGTCCTGCATCAGGAGATCTGAGTATGTGGTCGGTCGTGCACGAAAGGGGTGTAATCGTACAACTGAGGCTGCCTCTCGCTCTCTGTCGCCAACCGACAGCTCTGTGCAAGGGCCTTTCCGTAGTTTTGGCAGCTGTTGCGGAATTGGAAGCAAATATGAAAACGGCCTTCTCATGTTGTTCGTGGCGATACAATGTCCTTTGTCGTGGGAGTGGAGCGTGTTCGTGGAAAGCACTTGGTCGTTTGCCACGGCGACGCAATCCCTAACAAGCAACAAGCGACATAGACAAGCGACTTTAGCAGTGGGACGCCAAGCCCTCACAGAGCC
Source organism: Cladosporium sp. MBC 237 (assembly GCA_030772445.1). Lineage (NCBI taxonomy): Eukaryota > Fungi > Ascomycota > Dothideomycetes > Cladosporiales > Cladosporiaceae > Cladosporium > Cladosporium sp. MBC 237. The sequence continues at coordinate 548,348 of JAPHCH010000006.1, read as the reverse complement.
AGCACAGCACACGACTGCAGTGCCAATACAGTGTTTGAATGCATGGATGCACATCAGTTCGGGCGGAAGGCTCATATCTATCTTACCCATTACATGATATCAACCCTGGACAACCCCTGAGACGAGCGCAGCCATCGCAGTTTCGGTAACGGGAAGGGCCCATGTAAGTGAGCGGGTTTAGAAGACGCTTAGATGCTCCGCTTGCAGCACCCAAAACACCCGTGAGAGCCGCAATAGTTCTCTCTTGAACAGGGAGATATGCCACTGCAGGTTTGGCGATCATCATCCTTTCTTCCCACAAACGCAGCGACACGATACAGCGACAGTGATTGAGAACACCGCTTCCTACAGAGCAACCAGACCCTCGCCGAATAACACCACGAAACGCACATCTTGCATCGATATACAGAAGAATCTCACGCATCTTAGCCACCACTCGTTCGAGACCACCCGGTAGAAGCGCAACGCATTGGACTAAGTCAAGGTCGTCTTCATCTACTCAGAGCTCAGCACTCCGTCAATCACCTCCGAAGCTCGCCGCTCTGTCTCAGAGAGCAGGCCAAATGAGAACAAAAAGAAGAGCGGTCAGCGGTGTGTGATGGCGTAGGCTCTCGCAAAGTCTGCCTTCTTTCCCTCTCGTTAGCAGAAACCGCGTTGTAGGCACTTCATTGAGAAGAGTGATTCTGAGCGGTTCCTCTGGATAATATGTGTGGATAGCAATGGGACTTCGAGAACGATGAGACGTCAGAAGCAATGAGACATTTTTCTTTGATCTCATGCATAATAGTAAAACACAACTGTGGCAGATAAAGACACTTCGCCATGGCTCTGTTCTTATCACGGATCGTTGCGGGCGGCCAAGTTGCTTGTTTTCATCAGGAAAAAGCAGGAAATGTTGAGGAGGGTCTGCGAGACGGCGACCAAGGTGGCTTTCTACATGCCAGAGTCGCAGAGAGACCACTGGGTTTGTTCGGAAAACAGTATGCAACAGAAGGTGTTCATTGGCCCTTCGATTTGAGATACTACTGGGTGATACGAAAAGAGACGGATAGGAAACATTTCACTCACGGAGTATGGCCACTAGACATATTGGTGGCCAGGGCTGGGAGAAGGAGGCAAACGCTGTGCAAGACAAGCAGGATTACATTCGATCCAATGCTATGTCCGTCAAGAGGTGCTGCAAAAGATAACATTCAAAGACTGAAAGTTTTGAGACATTTACAAGACGCGGGCAGGCCAGATGGACAAAACTGAGCGTATTGAGACTTTTCACAAATCTTCAGAGTTCTTTGGAGCTAAAGTGAGGTCACAACCCAGATTTCGTATCGTGGCCTGGCGGCCGGCAAGCTGAGAGATCTTCCCCAAGAATGGGCTCTGACACTGGGCCGCAGAGTGCGTTTGATATGAAATTGCCAAACGAACAATCTGTTTTATCGCGCAAAAGAATTATTACTCAAAAACGGCGGCATACCCTGCTGGGGGCCCAACCTGAAGATACGTGAATGTATACCCTTCGAGCTTGATAATTCGACTCGGCTGGTCCAAATGAGTCATGAGAGAAACTATGGAATCAATGAGAGATTGAAAGATCTTGTTTCTCAACTTATCGTACAACCACCAGCGCAAACTAGTGGAATTTGCCTACAGTCCACGACATCATCTCCCTCCACCACCAGCCAGCTCCTTCGCCAACCTCTCCTTTTTCTTCTGCTCCTTCATCTCAACAAGCTTCTTCTCACACTCATCGACAATCCCCTTACACTCCCCATACATAGCCTCCATAGCCGCCCAATTGCCAGCCTCGACCTTGTTCTTCCCCTCTCCCTGCCCCAAAAGCTTATCCTCATATCCATAGCCCGTGAGACGCAACGCGATGAAATGCCTGTTCTGGCCAAGTTGGTCGCCCTTCAACTCAACGGAAGCCTTGTACGGAGCGTAGACGAGCTTGGCATCGTAGGCCTGGATTCTCTTCTGCAGATCCGCTTTGGCCGTGGGACTGTATGTTGTGCGGGGGTCTGCGCCGTCGGTGGTTTGTAATAACAGGGTGGGGTTGCTGTATTTCTGTGATGCGGCTGCTTCGTTCAATTTCGGCGCCCACAGAGCTGTGAGCCATGTCTCTGCTCTCGCGAAACCGTGCTCGGGGTCTGAGAGGACGATTGCGGCGATGTAAGCTTCGACAACGTCTGCGAGGATTTTGTTGAGACCTTTGTTTCCACGGTCCTTTGCGTCGCGAAGCATGTGCTCCAAGTCGGCTACTTTGACTTTGGTTTCGAAACTATAGAGGCGAGCGAATTCGGATAGCGTCTCGTTTTTAACGAGTAGCTCTCGGACCTGGGATTGCGAGCCGGCTGGGAGAGCTGAGAAGTGATGGTAAATGAGGCGTGAGGCGAAGAGCTCCAGGTAGGCATCTCCGAGGAATTCGAGACGCTCGTAGGTCAGATCTGAGCTGGTAGATGTGCGGTCATAACCGTAGGATTTGTGAAGGAATGGTGCATCCATGAGTTTTGGGTCGCTGATCTCCGGAAGTGGTGGCAGGTTTTGTGCTACGGTGAAAGGCGTATAGGCGGGAACTTGAGCCTTGACTGAATCGGGTTGCGGAAGTTTCGTGTAGGCGGCCTCATAGTCGACTTCCTTTCCTGATGATCCCTCCTGAGTAGAGTATTCCTGTTGTGGTTTGTAGGTCCTCTGCTGGTAATCAGATGTAGACTGGTGAGACTCTTTGTGCTTTTTGTGGGAGGAGCCTTGCGACTCATCGCGCGTTCTCTTGGTCATCTTGAACAAAATTGATGTGTCGACTCTCCTCAGCGTTGCTTCAAGATTAATGGTTCTGCAACGTGGAGATGAGCCGTGATGGTGTAAACAAGTTAAAAGTTCAGGTCGCGCAGAGGAAGTGAAATGTATCGGCGAGATGGCGCTAGCGGACAGATCCGAAACCTTGTTTGCGGCAACGCCAAGGTACGACTTCACGAGATGGAGGGACTTCAAGATACGAAGGAGGTCTAATCAGTGGTTGTACCGACAGCAGCAAATCACCATGTCAGTTCCACGCTCAAGGATATTGGACCTCATGAAGGTAAGCCGCCACTCCCAAACATTCCATCCGAAACCCTGCGCTAACCCGCTCTCCCACCAGGTCCAATGCAACATCTTCGGCTCCATCTTCAACCCAACCGGCGAGCGCCTCGGAAACAAGATCCTTCGCCAGCGCCTGCGCGGTCCCGCTCTCGCAGCCTACTATCCTCGCCGTGTGGCCACTTTCACGGACCTGCAGAAGCTGTACCCTGGCTTCGAGACCTACAATGAGAAGGAGGAAGACCGCTTAGAATACCTGCAAATCGCCAAGAGCAGAGGCAAGGGCGCGCCCAAGAAGAGGAGAACGGCTGCAGGTGAGTGCAGAGAACGCGCGCAGCGGATTCTGGTGGCTTTGGCGACAGCAGTACTGACTGATCGTTTTCCACAGACAGCAAGAAGTTCAACAGCAAGAAGAGGAAATAGAGGCATCTTTTGGAATTTCATATTGGCATTTTGCTGCGAGGAGTTTTTGGGAATTGGTGGTACACGAAAAAAAAGAAATCATCATCGGAATTGTACAATATGGCCGCACGAAATACCCTGGCCAGGAGAGTGCAGGCGTCTGCTACCCTTTGTGGCGGCGTGTCTGCTTGTATATCAGACATTTTCCTCTCGCTCGCTTTCCTCAATTCCCTGCAGCTTGCCTACCACCTGGAAAGGCCATTCGATCCATGGAATTGTGTTACGTTGTCAATGGGTGAGAAATTTGAATAGCAGAGCGGCCAAAACTAACTACCAGGAATCTCGAACGTGTGCGCTATATGCTAACATCGTCCACTTGCCATCCAAGTTCGCATGCTGATCTTGCGATAAGATCGCGGTGTGCTACACACGCCAATTCTCCTATACTCTAACTCCTCAAGAGGCCAAAAATTCCGACAACCAAGAGTCCGTCGAAACAACAGATCTGGCATCAGAAAGCCTGTCTTCGACATCCCTATAATGCCGCAAACCACCGCGCGGCGCCCGGAACAACCACTCACACCGCAAACAAACGGCGGCCAGATCCCTCAAATCCTCCCGCGTGGCAACCTCGCCCTCCCCTTCCCAATCATCCCACCGGCAAACCCATTCAAGCGGCACCAATTCGATGGCCAGGACTGGCTCGGGCGTCTGAACGTACAGTCGATAGCCGTCCTCGTACAGAATCCGCCTCGACTCCCGCAGCCTCATCATCTCCCCTTCAGTCGCTTTCGACGCCATGCTTCCCAGACCAAACATCACCACCGTCGGAGAAGCGGGAGGGGCCAGGCAGTTATCGTGTGGGAGTTGTATGAGGATGCATCGCAGGGATGCGATATCATGATCGGACATCGCGTCGAGAGCAGAGCAAGCTTGTGGGTCGCTGGCGTCTAGCGTTATGGTGTGGACTCGGCAGAAGTCGTACATGACTTCGCGCCGGATTAGGCTGCTCACTTGGGATAGCGGGTAGGGCGTATTGCTACTGGCGAGGACGTGTTTGTATTTTCCTAGGCGGAGCTCGGCGGGGAGATCGAGGAGGGGACTTCCGCTATTTTGGAGCGCCGACTGATTGTTGGGTCCCTCATTGGGGTCGCTTTTGCGGGCGGGTTTTGCATTGTGTCGTCGAAGTCGCTGGCTCAGTTTGATTTTTGCTTTGAGGAGCAATAGCACGATGGTGGATGTTCTCATTGTTGATTTTAAGAAGCTGTTGATTGTGGTTGATGGCTGTTGCTTGGTTTTGCGGCGGCATGTGCTTGCGGATGGAGTTGCATACATTATATATCTCAAGAGCCGCCGATTCACTGGCAGTGAGGTTTCCATTGAATGGGCTCTTGGGTGGAGACAATAACTGAACAGCCACCAATTCACCAAGTCTACTTTCAATACCCATGACGCATTTTACTCGTTCTTGCCACGAGACTCGGAAAATGCGGTGCAGTGTGAAGAAGTGGTGAATATGGATCCTTCACTTACACGCGGGACACAACGCGTGACCCCTAAGCAGTAGTGTCAGTTGCGTAATGACATGCTACTCGGTCCTCTCACATCATATGCACAAGTTCAGGGGAAAACCAGCAATGAAACTCTCAATGTAATGAACGGCTTGCTCGAAAGTGGGTATTTGTCTTCTTTTCTATGTACGTTGTTGGAAATAGTCCTCCTTCTAACATGCTCGAAATGCATTCATAAACGTGAACGCTTTTCCTCTCCCTTTACTTTTAACCCTTCTAAATAAAGAAAACACCAGTTCGCTAAACCCTTTTCTATCCAAAAAGGGCAACATCCCCATAAATTTACTCCAAAAACGTAAACAAATTCGTATGAACGACGTTAAGCGCGCGATTCGCCTCGCGCTCCTCAATGACGCACGAGATATTGATCTCGCTGGCGCCCTGAGAAATCATCTCGATGTTAATCCCCTGCTCGCCCAGCGTGCTGAAAAACCTCCCACTGATACCGACCATGCTGCGCAGCTGGCGGCCCACCAGGGAGATGATGGCCATATTGGGGACGAGGTCGACGTCGCCCCAGATTCCCAGGTCGTCGACGGCGCCCTTGAGGGCTTCGTCTTCGATGCGGAGTTCCTCCTCGCTGTGGCCGGACAGCAGGGAGATTTCCGAGTGCAGGGCCATGGACACGTGGACTTCGGAGGAGGAGATGAGGTCGACGCTCAGGCCGTGCTTGTCCAGGATGCTGAAGATGGACATCAGGAAGCCGTGGGCGCGCGTGCGCTTCTTGCTGTGCACGTTAAGCACGGTGATGCTGCGCTTGATGGTCACGGCTGTCGGGCGCTTGGGCGTGTCGTGCTGGCTGAGGTTGGACACGGAGCGGTCGCGGAAGAGGCCCGTCTTGCGGCGGACCGAGTCGTCGCTGACGTCCGGGTAGATGACCGTGCCGGCGTTGCGGGGGTTCATCACGTTCTTGATCCGGATGGGTATGCTGGCGCGGATGACCTGATCCATGGTGAAGGGGTGGATGACCTCGGAGCCGTAGAAGGTCAACTCAGCGGCCTCCGCGGGCGTGACGGCGTCGAGGAGGCGTGCAGTGGGCACCTTGCGCGGGTCGGCGGTGAAAATGCCGTCGACTTCCTTCCAGATCTGGAGCTCCTTGGCTTGCAGACCGACGGCTGCCAGGGCGGCGCACAGGTCGGTGTATCCGCGGCCAATATTCTCCAGAAGACCACCAGGGACGGCACCAAAGTATCCAGTAATGACCGGGACGGCGTCGCCGCCGTGCTCGTTGACACGGTCAGCGATGGCGAAAGCCAGGTTCTTGTAGAACGCATCGTCCAGGCCCTTAGCCACCAACTGGAAGGTGATGACATCGCTCAGGTCGATGTACACAGCATTGGCACCGAGATCCTTCAGCAATGCGGTCATGTACAGGCAGCTGAGCTTCTCGCCAACGGAAATGATCATGTCATTGGTCTGGTTGGTGACAGCCTTGAGGAACTGCGCACTCTCCAGAATCTTGAGCAGCTGGAAGCACTCGGCGTTGACCTTTTCGACAAACTCGTCCAGTATCGGCTTGGAGGAGATGGTGTCCTGACCGGCCTTGACGTGGTCAAGACGGATGGCCTCGACAATGTCGCGGAACTTCTGCGAGTCCGACTCGAGGACGTCTCTGGCGGCGCGCAAGAGACGGTTGGTGGTGCCCTCGCTCTTGGTAGCAGTGCTACGTGCAGAGCAGACGACGGCGGTGCGGTGCTCGTTCAGGCTTGCCCTGTATTGTAGAGTCAGCAATTGACCAAGAAACGCTTCAACGGCGAACGTTTTCGCTCCCCTCTACCCCTCCACCATAGAAATCTCGTAGAGACACTTACAGCACAATGTCCTGGGCGATTCCGACCGCGAACTTGCCGACACTGGTTCCGCCGAATTTCTGAACGACCCAGTTGCCACCGGTGGGCAAGTCCTGCTCCTTCTGGTGTATTCTGTTGATTTGGAACTCCATTGTGAATTTGGAAATCGGACGGGCGGGGTGGGAAAAGTGTGCGAAAACTGTCAGGACGTGGTGGTGTCGGTGGTGTGAAGTGTGATTCGGTTGGGTGGTGGTAGCGAGGCTTCCGAGGCGTGTTGTATCGAGTGCTGGCGAGCGAAGATTGCGTGTTGTGTGTATAGTGAGGTGTGAAGAGGTGAGTTGTGGCCTGTCTGGATGAATCAAGAAGGCCTTCGGCGTGACTCGGCGACTGCTGTGGCTCAAGCGCAAAAAGTGTCTCCACTGCAGATGGGGCTCCTCTTTGTTTGCCCTCCCTCTCAAAACCAGTCATATACGTGCCGTCATTGGGTTTTGCAGAAGGACCATGCTTCTCTCTGTAAATTACCGCCGAAGACACCCGAAAGTATTGTGGCGAGTGACTCAAATTACTCTTATAACATCCATTGAGGTGTATATACTCCATAGAACATCGAAAGAGAAAAGCTCCAGTGCAACCAACTCCCGCCTCACTCACACATTATGAGAAAAGGACAACGACAATAAGCTCAACCAGGATTCGCCAGGAACCAAAACCAAAAACCCTTTTTCCGCGCCACCTGAGGTTATTCCCAGCGAAACCTGACAGCTATATCAGCCTCGCACTATGACATTACTGTGAAGAATGGCATTTCACCATGCCACCGAAAACCCCAGCCACAGCTCACTTCACAGTACATTTTTGAATCTCAGGATATATGCCGTGTGTCCTCTCTCTTGCGTGCCAAGGTCCATGACCCATCTAGAAGCCATCATTGAAAGTGGCAAGCCGGTATCTCCAGCAATTCATCACTGCCGATAAGTTTAGTAATGGGTGTTTGTAAATTCCTCGAGGGAAGTACTTTTTGCCGAGGACTTGTGAAGCCTGCTTGCCCTAGTTTTATGAGAAGCATCACATGTAGGAGGTATCTCAAAGCAGAAGTACTAACCAAACGGAATGCATGATTGAAGTGTAAGCTATTCGCATGTGGCTGTCGAGACTGTTGCTTTGCCATATGTTGCATGTCTTTCAGCCTCGATTCGGGTGAAATGCAAGCTTTTACACGTATACCTAACCTGCAAATATATCTACACATCGATCGTCCTCCCACCAACGCCTCGCTAAATACAATAACACAAAATTCAGCACTCAAACCACACCCCTACACAACCTAAGTCCCACCACGCACAGCGCCCGCGCCCCTCAGCCTCAACCCCTCACTATCCGTCCTCTTCAACCCCCTCTTCCTCTCCCTCTCATCCGCCTCCCTCATCTCCGCACCCGCAAGTTCCAGATCCGTAAGGCCCTCCTGCCTCTTCCCAGGCGTAGGAGTCGTAGTACCGTTGCCGTTGCCGTTCCCATTGCCCTGTCTACTGGGAGGAGCGTGTTTCGCCGCCCAATCTCTAGTGCGCTGCTCGGCCATAGTTTCGCCCACGCTGCTTTCTTTCCGCGAGCGCGGCGGTTCCATGGTAGGCGTGTCTGCCACGGCTTGCTCGTTGGCGGAAGAGGAATTGTTATCCACCGACTCGCCGGAGTTTTCGCGTTTCTCGTCGCCACCGCCGCCACGCGTGTTCTTTTTCCGGGGCCAGAGAGACGGCAGCACGATTTGTTGGAAGCGCGGCTCGACGCAGCGCGTGTCGAACCACGCGTGGATTTTGTCTTCGACCAGCTGGGCGATTTTCGGCACGTCTTGCAGGCGCGCTCGCGAGCCGATGAGGGAGTGTACGCTGAGGTCGAGTCTGTAGTCGTCCATGAAGGTGAATGTTAGGGTTGTTGGGGATTGGCCGGTGGGGTTTAGGGGGTGGCCTTCGTTCTGGGGGCTGGGTTGTGATGAGGGGGAGAAGGACAAGCTCAATGTGCCGGAGAATCGCACCACGGAAACCGCGAGGGCGACGGGGAGTCCGGCGGTGAAGGGTTTTGGGTAGTTCAGCATCAGCTTCGTCTCGATGCCCAGGGTCAGCACGTCGCCCAAGTCAACGTCCATTCTGGCTTGCAAGCGCTCGCCCCTATCGCCTCTGAGCTCTTTGATCGGCGTTCCATGCTCGTCCACAGGAATCACACGGCAATTGCTGAAGATCGGAAACTCCTCTCCCAAATTGATCTCCGTCACGCGGATCTCATCCAGAAAATCCGGCTTGCTCGGTCCGTTCAGCAACTGCGTCAAACTCCCCAAAACAGCCTGATCCTCCGCAGCATCCGCTCTCAACTGCGCAATAGTCTGTGCTATGAGCACATTGAACCAGTCCAAACTCTCCGGCTGATGCCCTTGCACATTGTAATAAGTCTTTTCCAAAATCTTCTGCACGGTCAGACCGCCCTCCGCACGCGGTTTGAGGACCGCAGCGCTGGGTTGCGGGCGTAGGGCGGAGCTGAGGGTTCGCGAGCGCGTGCTGTGCGAGAGGGTGCGTTGGCGGCGCGCTGCTGCTCGCTGCGTCGCGCGGGCGTCGGCGCTGGGCGCTTCGCCGAAGATGAAGAATTTGATGAAGACGAAGAGGATTAGGGCGAGGGTCAGTTGGCCTAGGAGGAATCCTGAGGCGAATCCGGCCGAGGAGGAGGGGGTGCCGTATTGTTGCTGCGCGCCTTGGTGGGGGGTGTTAGCTGGGCGTTGTCTCTGCCTGTATGGATGGGAGGGGGTTGTACTTTGAGCGGCTTGCGCTTTCGCTCGTGACATTTCGCAGAGAGGAGCTTAACACAATCAATTGCGAGGGCCTCTCATATACATCTCCCAAGCGAGTCCATGACTTCGGTCAAGCGAACTTCAATCAAATGCGGGAGGGCGATCGGATGACGTTCCTCAATCAAATCCCGTCCCAGCTTCCACCTCGTTACCCCACGGCTTCTAGATCAATTAGCATGAACCCCGAAAGGCAATCAACTTCACCTACAAGACCACCTGCCCTCTCCTCCAACAACCGGACATGTAGCATACCCATAACAACAAACCGCCGCAATGGCGGCCACATCCCCCTTCTCACCCACAACACCCTCATCGTCCCTCTCGGCCCCCCGCCTCTCGCTCCCGCCAAACACCGACCCACCCTCAGAAACCAACCCGCCCACCCCCAAAGTCTGGATCGTCTTCGGCGCAACAGGACACATAGGCCGCTCGCTGGTCAAAAAAGCTCTCAGCCATGGCGACAGCGTCACGGCCGTCGGCCGCACGCACGAAAACACCCTGGCGCAAATGCAAGGCTGGCACGAGCGCTGCCTCGGGCTCCTATGCGACGTGCGCGTGCGCGAAACAGTCGACACGGTCATCAGGACGTCCGTCGAGCGCTGGGGCCGCGTCGACATCGTCGTCAACGCCACGGGCTACGGCGTCATAGGCGCCTGCGAGGACCAAGACGACTGCGACCTGCGCTCGCAGTTCGAGACGAATTTCATGGGCACCCTGAACATCATCCAGCTCAGCCTGCCGACTTTCCGCGCGCAGGCGGCCGACCGCAAGGACGGCGAGAATGCCGGCAGGTATTTGATTTTCTCGTCGACGTCGGGCGCCCTCGGCGTGCCGGGTTTGGGCCCTTATTGTGCGACCAAGTATGCTACTGAGGGGCTCATTGAGAGCATGCTGTACGAAGTCGATGCGTTTGGGATTAAAGCTACGCTCGTGCAGCCCGGGCATATGAGGCTTGACGAGCCGACGGGTTTGGATGATAAGGCGGCCGATGCGCTGGAGGAGAAGGACGTGAAATTGAAAACCTACGGGCACTTCTTCGTCAAACCGCCTAGCAAACCTTACGCCACGCCGACGGCTCCGGCGGGGCATGCGAGGCGCATAGTGCAGTGGTTGTCGGATCGGCAGCCTGTGAGCGCTGTCAAGGGGGCAGAGCTTGTTTGGCAGTTGGGGCATTGTCGGTATCCTCCTTTGAGATTGTTGTTGGGGAGTTTTGCTGTGGAGTCTGTGAGGGATCGATTGAGGAGTGTCATTGAGGAGATTGAGGATTGGAAGCACTTGTCATTTCCTGCGGGCGATGAGGTTGTGAAAGATAAGAAAGGTGCCAAGGGTGATAGGAATGAGTCGGATGAGAGAGATGGAGAAGATGGTGACGAGGTCTTGGAGGAGGATGGTCATGCTGACATGTCAATGCGAGATGAAGGGGACGAAGATGAACAGATGTGATACATGATACCGTACAGCGCAAATAGCATAGCAGAGGGAGCAAACAGTGAAGAAGCAAACCAGATACTCCGTTGAGGAACGCCACCGACTGCCAAGGTCCCTGCAATATGAAGCGAAATCGTATGTCAAACACGCGCAACATCCACGTCAGGTCGTAGATGGAATTATACCATAGCATCACACTCGGAATCTTTTGCGAGGCACAGTTCCATCTGGCTTTCCAGGGCGCTCTTCCTGGTAGATTGACTGTGCGAGGCGCTGGTCCCACAGACTCTGCTCTTCAGAGATCTCTCCACCGGCCTCGGGTACTGGATACGATTTGGGAGGTGCGTAGTCCTGGATCGAAAGGAATGAGAGGCCGTCTTCCACAGCAGTACGCTTCATTGCTGTTGAAGTCATCAGGTCGAGATTGTCGCGGGAGAAAGCTGGATTACTCCTTGCATTTAATGGCGCGGCTTTTGCACAAGTAACATCGTCGATTGGTGACAAAGGTGCTTGTGACTGGTTCCCATTGTGGGTTGCGAAGTCGAAAGATCCGATGTTGCTCGGCAGTGTTGGCATTTGAGAAGTGAAGTAATGCGAGCGAACCTCCTCGTGCAATCGAGCGTCATAGCCAGGTGCTGGGGTTTTAATTTCGTGTTCAGGATTCTTGACGTATTCGATGAGGTCCTGGGCGTTGGCACGTGGTTTCCAATCCGCAGTAGCACGAGCATACTCGGCATGCATAGCAGCGGCGAAGCCGGGGTGCGCAACCCATGGGTGCTGCAACGCCTGTGCGACTGACATGCGCTGACTCTCGTCAAGCGTGGCACAGCCTCTGATGAAAGATTTGCATCTGTCACTGGCGCCTTTCCATTCTCTTGAGGTGTCCAAGAAGCTAAGGTTGAAGGCGTCTGGATCTTGAGTGATATCATTGACTGGCTCTTGGGAATGTACGCTTCGTTCTGGTGCGAACAAGAAGGTGTTTGTAATCAATGTGCCAGCCAAGCAGCCCACCGACCAGATGTCGACCATTTCGCTATAGCCAGGTTGTTGCTTCGCATGCAGGCCATCGCTTTGGTAATAAACTTCACTGCATCAGAGTCAGCAGCCTCCTCGGCGAGTCCAGAGACAGACGTACGGTGCCGCATAACCCCGTGTCCCTACCACCGACTGCATACGAGAAGTCGATTGACCGTCTTTCCCTCGAGTCTTATCTTGCGTGAGCTTCCTCGACTGACCAAAGTCCGTGAGCACGATTCTTGCGCCTTTGCGCCACGAGGTCAAGAGAATGTTTTCCGGTTTGATGTCACGATGCACGATGCCACGGCTGTGGAGGTATTCCACAGCTTTCAGTAGCTGGAAGACGACGACCGCTGCTTGGGGCTCGTCCAAACCACCTTTCATCTCCAGATAGGACAATAGATCGCCGCCGCTGACTAGCTCCTGAAAGATGTAAATGTGATCAGTCGCGTATATCGCCTTTTCCAGTCTGATGATGTTAGGGTGGTCAATGCCTTTGAGGACTTCAAATTCTCGGCGAAGGTTCTGGCACTTCTTGCGATGTCGAATGATGCGAGCTGTGGCCTCGTGGGCAGGTGCAAGCTTTCCTTGCTGTGAAGTCCAATCACTGAGTCTAGGTACTGGCGGCTTGCTGGGCAAAGGTACGACCTTGCAAGCAACCTGCTGACGGCTCTTCTTGTTAATCGCCAGAAACACATTTGCGAACCCACCTGCTCCTAGAGTGCGAGGGGATATCTCATACTGCTTCGCGAAGCACTCCGCTTCGGCTTTGACGACAGGTGCGAGGCTTGTTTGCTCGTCTTCCTTTTCGATAAGTGCGTCGTATCTGAGAAAGATCTTACTGGAGAGTCGGAGCACATCGCCATGGTTGAGCAAAACAGTGGGTTGCCCCCTTTCCAAGAAGCATGTTGAATTGCTTCCATCGGGCGCTCCTTGCGTAAGGTGGACACGGTGACGAGAGATGGTTCGAACATACACCATTGGCGCGACGGTGGCGATAGTGTTCTCTCCGAACGATACACAATGGAACCTCAAGTGATGTCTGGAAATGGTGCAGTCGTCAAAGCCCAGAGAATGCATTACTTGCTCTCTCCCGAAGTCGAATTCCGCATTTGCAAGAATTGGCAAGTCGACGTAAGAAGAGGCATCATCTCCGCGGTAGAGCAGCAAGCAGGCCACTGCCTGCTCCTCTCGACCATTATCGTTTGTCATGTTTTTCAGAGAGCTTCGACGGAGCTCTCTCCCAAGACCAGTGCAATGATCGAGATTCGGTTGGATAGCGCTGCGTTACTTCGGAGCATGTGAGAAGCCAATTCGAGGGAATGACCAAGTGACGTCGAAAGCTTTCCAGGTGCTATCTCACGTGCAACCCCGCCAAGCCGCTAATGCGGTTACCCCCGCTCGCCGCACACCGACGAGATCAAACGTAAGTTCGAGCTCAGTACAGCACCTGTTCTTCTCTCTCTCACCCCATCTCATCCAAAGCAAATGTGAGTATACGCTTGCCTCAATTGGCACACGTCCCGAGGTGATCGACCGCAGCGTGCTAACAATCATCCGCAGAGCCCAAGATGAGAGCGAAGTGGAGGAAAAAGCGCACTCGCCGTCTGAAGCGCAAGAGAAGAAAGACCAGAGCGAGATCGTAAGTTCTCACACACACATCCAATGGATCTTCCGAGCCAATACTAATCGCTTCCCACAGCAAATAAGCGACTCGCCCCATCTCTGCCTGCGATGACTCCGGCAACCACCACATAACAACCTCGATCACGCGACCACAAGCCGCGCCACGCTGACGACCTCGCGCTACGATTCACGGCTTGCCTTATTACGACCCTGGAATGGCATCGATTGACGGTTGGGCGGGAGTTCGGAAGGAATTGCTTCAATGCATCTCAGAGTTGAAGAAGTTCATGCCCTGTACGATCCAAAGCATCTCTAACACCGGCCTGATCCGTGTACCACTACACGGAAGCTGCCTTTGACTTGCTTTTGGCGTGCGAAAATCCAGTTAGCTTGGTATCAAATGATTTCTTTGCTGCTGAAACCTGCTGTCCACATGTTCCATTGCTTGTTTCACCGACTTGATGATGTCCTTCGACCCGATGCCATGGCCTTTTTCCCATTGTGTGTGCAATCCAAAACACATGGCCCGTGCTCCACATTAGATCTTAGCATCACACAGCAAAATAACAATGATGGCATATGGACCTAGACAGCATGTCTTGCGATACGCCAAGTCCGTGATGTTTCTTTACCGACTTGGTGAAGTCTGTCCAATGCACTCCTCAGTTCACCATGAATGCCCTGGGACAAGGCTGGGTAAGATCATCGAGCAACAGAGCAAGCAGCATGCTCCCGTATGCTGGTCTCATTGATAATTTCTCATGAAAATAGACCTGATGTCATTGAGAGACACAAAAGGTATGGCGCACCAAATGCACTCTTTCCTCATGTTACCATCAGAACGTCTGCAAGGCCAGGCGACATAGTCATTGAGAAATAGAACACACTTCTACATGCTAGTACAATACATTATGCTTCACGATGCCAATGAGAAACACAATAACCATGGCGCACAAAACCCATACAAAAATACGGTGCTGACAATACATATACTCATCTACCTCTATCATAACCCCTGCATTCATCCAAACGCTCACAAACTAACATCGTAATAAACACAATGGCCCGTCCTAAAGTTGAACACACAAGCCTCCCGAGGCCCATCAAGCTCCATCCACTTCTTGCGCCAACTCAACAGAATATCCTGCACCTGCTGCAAATACTGGCGCTCATTCAACTGCGCGCTCTGCACCATCCTCCTCCAACTCTCCGCATCGCCCAGTCGAGTCTCCCGAAGCAGTTCCAGCACGTCATCGCGAGTCTCGACCGCCAGGATAGGAGCGTCTTTCCACTGGTCCAGTTTCTCCGCCCATTGGCGCTCGGCGGCGCTGACAATGTGGTATTTGTTGGATTTCTTGCTGCGGTGCTGCGCCATGAGCACTTGGACGTTACCCTTGTGCTCTGCTTCTTGGTGGCTGCTTGGCGCGCGCATGAGAGTGGGGTGGCGAGGTTTGGTGCCTTCGCGCTCGCGGAGCTCTTGGTGGACGTGGCTGATGAGCGAGGTTGTTGGGATGTCGGACTCGCTGGAGTCATCACCTGTGCCACGCACTCTGACGGTCGTGGATGCTTCGTGGCGGAGAGTGACGACGAAGCGGTACTGTTCTTCCTCTCCCATTGCTCGCTCGTCGACGGCAAGCTCTGCGCTGATGTGGCTCGCCCAGAGGGATGACAAGATCTTCAGACCTGCTGCGCGCACACCATCTGTGCCGCCCGCTACAAGAAGAACATTGCAGCGCTTTTCCGTGTGCTGATGGTGATTGTTGTGGTGGTCTCTCACCGACAGGGTTTTTGAGTTTCCCTTACCACTCTTGAGTATGTTGGCTACCAGCCGATCAAGGCCGATAGAGATACCCACAGCACCCTGGGGAGTGTGGCTGGCACTGGACGTCCGCTGTGCACGAATTAGGCTATCGTAACGTCCTCCAGCCGCAATCACATCTCTGGTAGACTTGCGCTCGTGTACGCACTGCACGAGCATCCCGCCGTCGTAGAATTTGGCGTTGAAGCTTCCAAGCGGTGTCAAGTAGGCCTTGTGGTAAATGCCGATATGATTCAAGTACTGCAGCACATCCTTGATGTGTTTGATACCGCTTTCCAGCTTGGCGATCAGGCGTGGGCCAGCGGTGTCCAGCAATGTGCGGACTTTAGCGAAAGCCTTCTCTGGGCTATCCCTGAAGTCGAACTGCTGTAGATCGTTCACCGTCGTGATGGAAAGACCAATTGCGGCAGAACGTAGCTCGACGCGTATCTTTGCCCAAGTGAAAGAATGGTAACCGAGTTTGCTGATGCATTCTTTCACAGCAGCCTGTTGCGCCGTAGGAACCCGACATGATTCGAGGATAACGTCCAGAATGTTGGCGTGGTTGAGGTGGAAGCAGATCGAGCCAGATGAGTTAAGGTCGGGCAGCTCTTCTGTCACTTCATCGAGTATCTTGATAATTTCGGCATCATCCATCGCCTGATCATCGTTGTCCGCAGGGCTGATGATGTCGAAATCCACCTCTTCGTTAGCTCTTGGAGGACCTCCTGAGAATGTGTCACGATAGACCCTATCAAAAGTGAACACATGCCTCAGCGGGGCCTCTTTGCGCGCTAGCTGCCTGGCATGGGGCAGTGTCAAATCATACGGTAGCTGGACCAGGTTGCCGGAGGCATCCAGAAGCTGTACCACGTTAGGAGAATTGTAGTACCCGGACCGTGGAAACACGGATTCTCTCCGACATTCTTCAGCTCCATGGCGACGAAACACTGACTCGAGAATGCCTTTGGCCACAGTCCGCATGCGTAGCCTGGCGGTATCTTCGCCCGTAGACTGATCTTTCGCATCCCACGCTAGTGCCTTAACTCTGCTACTGCTCGCCTTGTCGTGGGAAAAGAGCGCTGACATCATCTTCTGGTGGTATGGGGATCGTGGATCTGATAATCCACTGAGTGCTTGTCTGATGGTTTCATCCTCAATCTTGAGCGGTAAGATGTTGCTTCGAAGGAGTTCGGTGCTGCTGGGCCTTTCGCTGGGCTTGTGGGAGATTAGACACTCAATGAGCTTGCCCTGTGCTGCTTTGGAGCCGCTGATGAGGTATGCCGGCGGAAGTTCGTGGTCCTTTTCCCTGATAGCCTGCAAAGCGCGGATGCGTTCCATGGCAGTGCCGAAAGGCTCGCACATCTCGAAGAACATGATTCCAAGAGAGTACATATCGACCTTATCGTTATAGTTTGTGCCAGAGGCTGATCGCAGCTCAGGTGCCACATACAGCGTTGTACCAACACTCCTCGTCATATCACCTCCTGTGGCACTACTCATACTCGTGACCTTGTCAGCGACATGGTACTGGCTCGTGGTGGCTAAGCCAAAGTCACCAATTTTTGGATTTCCGGCAACATCAATGAAGATGTTGTCGGGCTTGAGGTCTCGATGGATGATTCCGTGGCTGTGCACGTGTGCCAAACCCTCTGTGATCTGACGCACGAAGCGCCACGAGTCATCCTCGGTCAAACTGGCTTTGCGGATCAGATCACGCAGTGTCTGGCGTTCGCAGTATTCCATCTGGATATACAGAGTTGACTGTGTCTTGCGAGGATCGGAGCGCGTCTTTTTGAGTCTGAGACGGCTATCTGCAGTAGATCGATCCGAACTCCCGTTGTGTGAATGCCCATTTTGCTGAGGGCCTGTATCTGAATCCGTGGAACTGGCTTCTGAATCGGTGTCTCCACCGAATTCAATGTGAGGGTAACCGCTTGAGCTGACAAAATCCAGGCCACTTGTACTCTGGTAGCCGAATTCGAAGGTTCGCTGGTCGTTCGAGTCTTCGTCTTCGGAGTCTTCAGTGGCATCTTCAGTGGCATCCTCAGTGACAGTCTCGTCCGTTGTTGACATCACTTCTTCTGAGTAATGAAGTGTTTCTTCGACCCAGGTAGAATAATACCTCACCACGTATGGATGATTCAAGCGGTTCAAAAGCATCACTTCGGATAGAATCTTGTCAAGTTCGGGTGCTTGGCTGATCTTCTTCACGGCGTAAACGCCGCCGTCGAGTTTGTTGCGAGCTTTGACAACTTCTCCGAATCCACCTTTTCCAAGGCGGCCGATTTCAGTGAAGTCAGTCGTATAACGAGACATTGGTTCCATAACGTTTGATGAGTTATGGCGCGAGCGGCGCTTGAATGGGCTTTTCAAGCCACCGGAGTAAGACGACCTGTCTCCTCGCTTGTCTGCCACCTGGCTCGTCTCAACAGCAGCTGCTTCGGTGCGCAAGAACTCCACCGGTAAGAGATCAAAGGCGCTCGGGCGTTTCTTTGCGTCGCTGTTGATCATCTTGCGAACAAACTCCTCAAAGGATTGCGTGAGGGAAAGCTTTTCGAGCAGAGTTTGGGGAGAGCCCTGATAGAGGACTTCCACACCAAGGAACATCTGCAGCACCAAAATGCCCAACATCCATATGTCAGTCTTCCGGGCAATGTTTTCAGATAACGCTGTTGAGCCTTCTGGGGGCTGCCACTTCGGAGTCAATTCGTATTGCTCCGATTGTATCACGTTCGTGTATCCAACATTGGCAAGCTTGGGTACTGGGGAATTCCCGCCAGAAATGCATACTGTCTTGACGCTCAGACTTCCGTGCGCAACTCCCTTGCGATGGCATTCATCCAGGGCTTCTAACAGCTGTATCGTGAAGGCGCGAGCTTTATCCACCTGGAGTGGACCACAGAGCATCAAAAGGTCCTCCAGAGTTCCACGGGATGCATACTCTGTACAGAGCGTGAACTCCGAATGAAGGTCGGTTTTGTCAATGCGATATGCAAAAACGCTGAGAATGTTCTGATGCCTCAATCCGCATACGCCATCAAGAATTTTCTCAATGTTGAGCAGCTCCGCACGAGACTTTTCAGGCGTAGCATATCGCTTTATTGTGACCAGCGGTGGAAGGATACCGGGTCGAAGTGCAGGCTTGGCCAAAAGAAATCCGCGCCCGTGGCTGACAATACTGACTTTCGAGAACTCGAGCTGCTCAGATCCAATAGGTATTTTGGCGGGCTTGTCAAAAGTCACGACTTCGTCATTGACATTGAGTGCCATGAGATCAGCTCCCTCTCCATTGCCAGTCCGAGTTGGTCGGCGCTTCTGTCGGCGAGTGACTTCTTCATCCACCATTTGCTTCAGAACGCGATCTTCTTCTTGCTGGGCTTCCAGATTGCGGCGTGCTTCAGCCTCTTCGGCCTCTTTGGCTAGAGCAAACGCAACTTCCTCTGCGCTGGCACGTTCTTCTTCCAGACTCGGAAGGGTGCCTGTCTGCTTTGCCTGTACAGCGTCTTCCAAAGCGTCTTGGATTTCTGATGCAATAGCATGGACCATTACTTCGCCGAACATTTGACGAGGCCTGTTGCGGATGACATTGTTGATGCGTTTCTGTGTTCGCTCATGGAAGGCTTGCAAGGCTGAAATGTCCAATACAGGCGCCGATTTTGGATACGTTGCCGTCAGTTGAACGGATAGCACCACGAAACTCTCAGCGTCGCTGAAAGCTCTCAGCTTGAGCTTAAAGCGTACATCGGATGTCTTGCTCCAGGCACTCTTCGTTTCGATTTCTTCGAAATCCTCCATGTAGATGGCCTTGAGGACTTCAACCTCCTCGGCCTGGACTTCTGCATAATTGATGGGTGGGCCAGCCTGGTCGGCTGGATTGGCGTGTTTCTGAACATTCGGTGTGGGTGGCGCTTTTTTAGACCACGGTGATTTAGGAGCCATATCTGCTTTTGACAAGGGCTTTACGGCCGTCTCATATGGACGACGCAGGAAGACTGGCAGCCGAAGCCGCAGTCCCTTACACGCGGTAAAAGGACATGATCTCTCTCTGTGTGTTTGCAGTGCGGTGAATGGGCGGTGGGAGTCAGGTATGAGCGCATGTGGAAGGGTCCAGGCTTCAAGTGAGTTGGCAGAGCCTCTAGCGCTTGGGAAGGCGCGGGGAGGCGAGTCAGCCGTTGCCCGCCAAAAGCCAGGATGTAAACACAACAAAAACAGGTCTTAGAATGTTTGCGCCGGCAGACATCACTCGTTGAACACTCGCTGAATGGTGACGTATTGATACTCGAGCACACTTCTCGCCTCTCTCAACATGTTGCACTGGCTTGCCGGCGCAAAACCGCCAGACGGTGCAGGTAAATGCACGCACCCGGCCGCGTTTGATGTTTTCATTAGCTGACAGGGTTGCTCTAGACCACGACACGAGTGCAATCATGGAGCCACCAGAGACTCCAGCGCCAGTTTTTGCCGTACGCGCCTTCAAGCATGCGATTTTTGGAACACCACAACAGACGCCAGGCTATCCGCGTCGGCACTCAACCCAGGAACGAGAACGACCACGCGCAGCTGCCATGGGGAGACCAACGAGACCACAGATGGCGCGACCAAAGAGTGCCGGCGATGCGGCTGCACTCGCAAAACAAGACGACATGCCAGAGCCAATGCCTTCTCCTACTAAGGGAATTCTCATGACGCCTGGTACGGCTGCTGCGAGACGGAAGACGGTGACTTTTGGAGATCACGTCGTGGACAACGAAAAGGACAGGACAAAGGAGGGAAGCAAATCAGGACTACCGAACGATTTTCCTGGAAAATTTCCCAGCCCATGGGTACAGCCTCCGGAGAAGATGGAAAAGGATGAGCCTGCATCTGGAGAACGGAAACGAGGGCGCAGCAAGCTTACAGAGGAGCTACACAAAGCACGAGAGGACTCTACAAAGCGAAAAGCTGCTGAGATCAATGAGCGTCAAAGCGACGAAAGAGACTCTGAGGAGCCAGACTCCGAGTCTGGAAGGTACTGGAAGAAAGAGTACGATGTATACAGAGCCAACACAACGCGCGAGGTCAAAAAGCTGGTGACGAAGCAGAAGGCGGCTAAGAGCTTTGCACGGGACAAGGATTTGCAGTGTACTGAGCTTTCCGACCAATTGCGACAAGAAAAGAAGAAAGTCGAGAGACTTGAAAGGCTCACGGCGGAGCTGGAATCGCAGGTGAAGGCGCTGCAAGCCCAGATTGACGAGGGAAATACTACGAAAGACGTGAGATCTACTGCTCGGCGATCGGTCGTAGTTGGCGAAGACACATCCACAGCTTCAAGGCTTGCACACTCGCGCTCTCGGTCGACAGAGCAGCCTAGCTCACACGCGGACAGAGAACCGCACAACTCCCATGATGCTGAGCCTTACAAACATCGAACACAAAAGCCATTACCCGACGTCCAAGTAGACAGTTCAGCTGTTCGAACGCGCACTCGCCATCAACCGGGTAATCTACCGACAGATCTATGGAGTCATAGTCTGACCTCTCCAGTTGCTGCATTGCCCGCGAACACGGAGATCTCATCGAATGGCATTAGAAATGGAAGGGCTGTCACCAGCGGCACAGACCTGACACCTCTTAAGTCGCTGAGTATCAACGCGCAGAAGAAAGACAGACACCCAACCCTGGAAACGTCTCGGCGATCACGCGGCGTCGAGCGACAGACCACCAGCGTACCAGAAGATACGGCTTCTGGCGACAACAAAGATGATGCGCGCTGCGACTCTCTCGACGTGGCCGGGGATGGCTTGTCGAAGCTGAATGCTAAGCCCAAACATACATCTTCGACAGAGAAATTCGCATCGCACACCTCGCCACTCCTACCATCTAGTCCCTTCGATACAGACGCTAAAGCGCACCCTTCGACAACAACAACAACAGCATCGAACAAGCCATTGCCACTACCCCCTGGTGCCGCTGGAAGGACTGATTCAAAGGAGAATGTCAGTCCATCTCGCGCATCAGGCACGCTGTGCGGCGACAACAAGGACGCAATACATTCTCTGCACGGTCCGCGAGCCGAAAAACCCTCCGGGCCTCGACGAGACAAGGCAAAAGATGGCGTCAGTGAGGACCGAATGGCAGCGGCGAGAGCCAGGATCGCAGCGAGGAGGCAGGTTCCCTCTTGAGGTGCGCAGTCGTGACATACATGTTTTCTTTTGTGTGTGGTTTCGGGGTTTTGAGATTTCTTGGTATAATTAGCGTGGTGTTCTGATGGGTTGTGTGGTGGGTCGGATAGGTTGTGTTTCTTTTCTTTTGAGAGGATCTGGGTGGGACGGTCGTTTGTTACATTGATATACCCTGTTCAATTTCGCGATTTCAACCATGACTTCAGTCGCAGACGGCATATGTCAATCTCGAAGTCAATTGCACTTCACGGGTGAAATACGCGTAACAACAGCTTTCACCCAGTAAGTTCTCAGTCGACCAAACCGTCATTTAGTCCATTCAAAAACCTCCCGCCGCCATCTGCTGGGGAATAACAAGCCCCGCGGTAGGGTTAGGGTTGGGGCAAGGTGAAACATCAAAACATCTTCGATGACCCCTGAGAGCATGCTTGACCACAAGCCACAGCTACGGAGGTACATGGCTATGTATCTGGTAATCCCATGATAGACAAGTAAATATACACGAAAGTCTCCAATTGTTATCTGTCATCTGGCTAGTCAGACAACTCATCAATCCGCGGTAGGCGGTAGAACCTGGTAATCTTCACAGCGTTCAACGTCCGGCCGTTGAAGCGGACCGAGCGAGACCGAGCTCTCTCTCAGGGTTTGTACTCGGAGGACGCGAGTCGTCTGGCGTGCTAGAGGATAAGGTACCGAAGTACAGAACTCGATCGTACATTCTCACCACCTGATGGAGCGGTAGCGGTGGTGGCCGGCGTGAGATCGTCAACCCAATGACAGTGTATGCCAGCCTCGAGGCACCTGAGCGCCAAACATGGCCTGCTCTGTAGGAGGAACCTCTGACATGTATATAGGTCCCACATGATTCATGCGCAAGGAAAAGGGAGCGTGGGGAAGTGAAGACGCAAGCGCCCCTTTACCACGCAGCAGGGATTTTCCTCTCGCCGCCTGCATATGTACGGCAGACGAAGGAGTAGAGAGAGTGGGAGGAGTGCCCAAAGAGTCTTGCTCTCCCGCGAGTTCTCCTTTGACAGACGCACGCCAGCCAGAAATGTGAAACGCCGGGCAAGAGTCGTCAGGCTAAGGAATAGCCTCTCGGGAGTATCCATATCAAGGGGTTCTGGGAAAGGGCCAGGCAAGCGGAGAGAGAGGCTCGCAGGCTCGGAGGGCAACAGGACGGGTGGGCAAAGCAAGTTGTCGTTGGCTGTGCGGCCAGCAGCCGCCGCCGTTAATCGACGTCGAAGCTCAGATAATAATTAACTAAGTTGATGCCACTGACACCGCCCATTGCTATACCCGCCTCCGTGTGCCTGTACAACCTCCATCACCTCCACTACTCCTCCAACCCCCTCCCTCCCACTTCTTTTCTTCCATCACCGTCGACGCCATCCCAACCCGGCGCCGACACGCTTGTCGCTTCGCTGGCTTGCGCGCGCTGACGTGACGGACCTGCTGCTTCGCATAGCGCTGGCGTTACCCTGGTCCCTTTTTGCTTCGACTACTCCCAGCTCCTAATCCTCTTCTTCCTCCGGTCCCTCGCTGGTAATCAATTTTCTTTGGAACGCGCAGTGGGCCGCAGTAAGAGCAGTGAAAGCGGGTCACATCTTTTGTATTCCCTCCTCCATTCCGCACTCAGCGAGGATTGCTAAGGAGGTGGACGCCATACCAGCTCAACTGAGCCACAACCACACCTTTGCTTGGGTCGCGCGTGTGGGTACCAGACAGCCATGTCGCATACCTACGATGTCGGCACCAAGGCCTGGCAGCCGGACTCCACCGAGGGTTGGGTTGCCTCCGAGGTGGAGCAGAAGATTGTCGATGGAGAGAATGTAAAGCTGGTGTTTGCTCTGGAGAATGGAGAGGTATGTTCCAACCACGCATTGCTCACCGTCAATCAGGACCCCGTTCTGGGCTGACATTCATGCCTCGTCAGAGCAAAACGATCGAGACGACCATCGCCGCGCTCAACGAAAGCAACGCTTCCCTTCCTCCGCTTATGAACCCTTCAATCTTGGAGGCCAGCGATGATCTGACGAACCTTTCTCACCTGAACGAGCCTGCCGTCTTGCAGGCTATCAAGCTCCGCTATGCCCAGAAAGAAATATACACCTACTCTGGTATTGTGCTGATTGCCACGAATCCCTTTGCCAGGGTGGATTCGCTCTATGTACCCGGCATGGTGCAAATCTACGCCGGCAAGCATCGATCTTCACAAGCGCCTCACTTGTTCGCAATCGCCGAAGAAGCGTTTGCGGATATGCTTCGTGATGGCCACAACCAGACCATTGTGGTATCCGGTGAGTCTGGTGCCGGAAAGACCGTCAGTGCCAAATACATCATGCGCTACTTCGCTACACGAGAGCCTCCTGACCAGCCTGGTCTGAGGAGCCGCGGCCGCAGCGATACCATGAGTGAGACGGAAGAGCGAATTCTGGCCACCAACCCTATCATGGAAGCCTTCGGTAACGCAAAGACAACCCGCAACGACAACTCCTCGCGTTTCGGCAAGTACATTGAGATCATGTTCAACAAGGAGACCGACATTATTGGCGCAAAGATCCGAGTATACCTGCTTGAGCGTTCAAGATTGGTCTTCCAGCCGCTTAAGGAGCGTAACTACCACATCTTCTACCAGCTCGTAGCAGGTGCCACAGATGCCGAGAGGGAAGAGCTTGGACTGATACCAGTGGAGCACTACGATTACCTCAACCAGGGAGGTGCGCCTGTTATTGATGGCGTTGACGATGCGAAGGACTTCACGGAAACAAGAGACTCTTTGACCAGATTGGGCGTGTCCGCTGAAGTTCAAAGTACACTTTGGCGTATTCTTGCTGCGCTCTTGCACCTCGGCAACATCAAGATCACAGCTTCAAGATCGGATTCATCACTTGCGGCAGACGAGCCTTCTCTTCTCAAGGCTTGCGAGCTTCTTGGTATCAACGCGGCCGACTTTGCCAAATGGACCGTCAAGAAGCAGCTCGTCACTCGTGGCGAGAAGATCATGTCAAATCTGAACCAGGCCCAGGCGCTCGTTGTGAGAGACTCCGTGGCCAAGTACATCTACTCCTCTTTGTTCGACTGGCTCGTGGAGACAATGAACGGTTTCCTTGGCCCGGCGGAAGTTGTTGCAGAGATGAAGAGCTTCATTGGCGTTCTGGATATCTATGGGTTTGAACATTTCGCCAAGAACAGCTTCGAGCAGTTCTGTATCAACTACGCCAACGAGAAGCTCCAGCAAGAGTTCAACCAGCATGTCTTCAAGCTGGAACAGGAAGAATACCTTCGCGAAGAGATCGACTGGAAGTTCATCGATTTCTCGGACAACCAGCCCTGTATCGACCTTATTGAAGGAAAGCTTGGTGTTCTCGCCCTTTTGGATGAAGAGTCGAGACTGCCCATGGGTTCGGACGAGAGCTTCGTCAACAAGCTTCACCACAACTACTCTGGTGATAAGCACCAGTTCTACAAGAAGCCCAGATTCGGAAAGAGCGCCTTCACTGTCTGCCATTACGCTGTGGATGTTACCTACGAAAGCGAGGGCTTCATCGAGAAGAACAGGGACACTGTGCCCGATGAGCACCTGGAGAACCTTAGGAATACCACAAACTCTTTCCTCGGAGAAGTTCTGGAGATGTCCGCCGCTGTCAGAGATCGCGAGACCGCTACAGCGAACCCGAAGGCGGCGAATGCAGTTAGCAAGAGAAGCGCCATTTCTGCGAAGAAACCGACTCTGGGTGGTATTTTCAAGAGCAGCTTGATTGAATTGATGCAGACTATCAACTCGACGGATGTGCACTATATCAGGTGTATCAAGCCGAACGAGAGCAAAGAGTCTTGGAAGTTCGAAGGCCCCATGGTTCTCAGCCAACTGCGTGCTTGTGGTGTCTTGGAGACCGTTCGAATCAGTTGTGCTGGTTACCCAACAAGATGGGTCTACGAAGAGTTCGCGCTCAGATACTACATGCTTATCCCATCAAACCAATGGACCACGGAAATCCGAGAAATGGGCAACAACATTCTGCGACAAGCACTTGGCGAGGCCAAGAACGATGGAAGCGACAAGTACCAACTGGGTCTGACCAAGATCTTCTTCCGCGCTGGTATGCTCGCTTTCCTCGAAGGCCTGCGTACCGCTCGCCTCAACGACGCTGCCATCATGATCCAGAAGAACCTCAAAGCAAGATACCACCGTCGCCGCTATCTTGAGGCTATCGACAGTTTTCGCTCTTTTCAGGCCGTCGCCCGCGGTCACATGGCACGCCGCGATGCCGAAGAGCGTCGTCGGATCAAAGCCGCCACCGACATCCAGCGCGTTTGGAGAGGCTCCAAGGAGCGCAAGAACTACCTACAATTCCGCAACGATCTCATCGTCTTTGAAGCGGCGGCCAAGGCCTTCCTTTGCCGCAAGATGATTCTGGATAAGCGTGTTGGTGATGCTGCCAGGAAAATTCAACGCTCATGGCGCACCAGATACCAACTTCGTGGCTGGAGAGAGAAGCGCCGAAAGGTTGTCATCGTACAGAGTCTTTGGCGCGGTAAATTGGCCAGAAGAGAATACAAGAAGGAGCGCGAGGAAGCCCGCGATCTCAAGCAAATCTCATACAAGCTGGAGAACAAGGTCGTCGAGCTCACACAAAACCTTGGTACGGTTCGATCAGAGAACAAGACTCTCAAGAACCAAGTTGCGAGCTACGAGTCCCAGCTCAAGTCCTGGAAGGAGCGCCACAACGCTCTCGAGAACAGGACAAAGGACCTTCAGACCGAGGCCAACCAGGCTGGTATCACCGCTGCCAAGCTCACAGCCATGGAGCAGGACATGGAAAAGCTGCGAACGAACTACGACGAAAGCACAGCAGCAATGCGCCGGCTGCAAGATGAGGAGAAGACTCTTCGCGAGTCGCTCCGTACCACCTCCCAAGAATTGGAGACTACCAGACAGAGCAAGACCGTTTCGGAGACGGAGAAGCTTTCCCTCAGGCAACAGCTTGCGGATCTGCAGGACCAGCTCGAACACGCCAAGCGTGCTGTGCCTGTGAATGGCGAGGGCATGAACGGTATTGGACAGCAAGCGCCGCAGGCAAGCGGACTTATCAACCTGGTCTCGAGCAAGAAGCCGAAACGCAGGTCCGCCGGTCCCGAACAAATCAACAGCGAGAGGTTCAGCGGCGCCTTCAACCCAAGACCAGTATCGATGGCTTTCGGCGCGACATCTGGTCACACTCAGAACCTGTCTGGATCTACGTTCAACCCTGCACAGGAGAGCGTTGAGATGGAACTCGAGAACCTGCTGGCTGACGAGGACGGCCTGAACGACGAAGTCACCATGGGCTTGATCAGGAACCTCAAGATTCCTTCACCAGGTTCGACGCCACCACCTACTGACAAGGAAGTCTTGTTCCCGGCCTACCTCATCAACTTGGTCACTAGTGAGATGTGGAACAATGGTTTCGTCAAGGAGAGCGAACGTTTCCTCGCCAACGTCATGCAGTCGATTCAGCAGGAGGTGATGCAACACGATGGCGATGAGGCCGTTAACCCCGGCGCTTTCTGGCTCAGCAACGTGCACGAGATGCTCTCTTTTGTCTTCCTGGCCGAGGACTGGTACGAGGCACAGAAGACGGACAACTTCGAGTATGACCGCCTGCTCGAAATCGTTAAGCACGACCTCGAAAGTCTGGAGTTTAACATCTACCACACTTGGATGAAGGTATTGAAGAAGAAGCTGCAAAAGATGATTGTACCAGCCATCATCGAGAGCCAGAGTTTGCCTGGTTTCGTGACCAACGAAAACAACCGCTTCCTTGGCAAGCTGCTGCAATCTTCCAACGCCCCGGCCTTCAGCATGGACAACCTTCTCTCGCTTCTCAACAATGTCTTCAAGGCGATGAAGGCGTTCTACATCGAAGACACCATCATCACCCAAACCGTTACCGAGCTGCTGAGACTTGTTGGTGTCACTGCGTTCAACGACCTCCTCATGCGCAGAAACTTCCTTAGCTGGAAGAGAGGTCTGCAGATCAACTACAACATCACTAGGATCGAGGAGTGGTGCAAGAGCCATGACATGCCCGAAGGTACATTGCAGCTTGAGCACCTGATGCAGGCCACCAAGCTGCTGCAGCTGAAGAAGGCTACCCTGAATGATATTGAGATCATTCAGGATATTTGCTGGATGTAAGTTGAACCCACTTTGCCACCCACACTCACCTGATAACAAACATACTAACCCAATTCCCCCTCCAGGCTTACCCCCAACCAAATCCAAAAGCTTCTCAACCAATACCTCGTTGCCGACTACGAGCAGCCCATCAACGGCGAAATCATGAAAGCCGTCGCCTCGCGCGTGACCGACCCAAAGTCCGACGTCCTCCTCCTTCAAGCCGTCGACATGGAAGACTCGGGACCGTACGAAATCGCCGAACCTCGCGTCATCACGGCCCTCGAAACCTACACGCCCAGCTGGCTACAAACGCCGCGCCTCAAGCGTCTGGCCGAAATCGTCAGCGCACAAGCCGTTCTCCAGCAGCAAATCGACGCCAAAGGCGGCGATCCCGGTCAACTGGATGGCCACGAGGAGGATGGCGATCTCGGCGGTGCGTCGCGCGGCATGAACGGATTTGGCGGAAGGCATAGTGGTGGATACCAAGGGAACGGAGAAGTCTTGAGCGAGGAAGAGGGCGAGGGATGATCGATGACGGTTCTCTGATGGTGCTGCATGGTACGAGAGAGACCGCTTTATATTCTGTCCAGACATCCTTTTTTGGAATTCGGCGTTCTTTGGAGAGATGGGGAGCGAGAGGAGGCGGTGGGATTTGGGGCGGTTCTCTATTTTTTGTTGTAATCCGCGTTTTGTGTCCTTTTTTTCCTGGCATCGATTGGGAGTCTTTTCTTCGCTCCTATTGGTTTTCGTCCTCAAGCGAGGATTACACGCTGGATGAGCTATGGGAGACTTTTTTTCCTTTTTTTTTTTTTGTGTTTCTGTAAGACGTAAGATAGAAGAGGAGATGAATTGAGAGTTGGGCTGGTGTTTTAAACTTCATATCCTTTGTCATGCTGCGTTTTCACTATTGTCTTCTGTGATTGAGACTTCAAACTACCCCAAGTCGCTTGTCCTACGACTAACTACCACATTTGTGTGATATAATATGACGACTAGCCATGGGGATACTTTGGTACTCTCAATCACACGCCATTGAGCAGCTCTGTACCGGTGCACCAGCCAAACAAACCCCTCACCCACCCCAAACGCGCACAACAGAGTTCACTAACGCCCTCCCCGTTGATCCTCCGCCGTCGGTGGTACGGTTTGATTGGCGGCGCCATTGATCTTATCTAATTGATCGGAAAAATCTGATCATCAGATTCGCGTGATTCGACTGCATCCTTTTCGCTAACCTCGCGAGTATGTTGCTTTAGGTCGATTTCTGGAGGGTGGTGCGTGAGAGATGGAGGGTCTCTGGACTGCGAAGACTGGGGAGTAGAGTTTGATGCGAGGATCCCTCAGTTTCTTTTTGCTCATGAGCTGAGTTGAGCTTGTTGGCTGGGTTTGGGGGTTTAGTAGGGGTATACCTCTTGTCCTCATCTGTCGTTGTCAGAGTTCTTTTGTGACCTTTGCATGCTCGCAGCGCTTAGAAGGTTGGTTTTCTAAGATCTATCATGTCGTTGAACCTTCAGGGCATTCCACTGGGAAACCGCAGATCATCCGCTACTAAAGTTGAAGACATCAATCAGACTGTGACTTCCGCAGATGCTTCCTACGATCTGCCAGAGAGCGGCAATCCTTCTTTTCGGCAAGATGAGGATGGGACTGAGATTAGGAATGAAGCTTGGGGGCGTAGGACTAAGATTTTCATGTGGTTTGGGTGAGGTGTTCCGCGAATCGTAGGATTTTGGACAGATTGAACTGACATATTTGTAGGATTGCTTTGATGTGGACGATGTTGTGAGTCGGCATATTCAGGCAAGCACTCTTTTGCTATACAAGTATCCATCCTGACCGCACACACGTAGTGAGCTCGACAACGCCACGGTCTACAACTACCAAAACTACGCAACCTCGGAATTCCAAAGCATCTCCCTCCTCGGCGCCCTCTCAACAGCCGGCACGATAGTCTCAGCAGTCCTGAAACCCCCCGTCGCCAAAATCTCAGACATCATCGGCCGAGCGGAAACCTACTGCGGCGCCGTGCTCCTCTACATCCTCTCCTACATCCTCTGCGCTTCCTCGCACGGCTTCGATCAATACGCTGGAGGATACATTGTCTACTGCATCGGCCAGACGAGCATGCAGATTCTCAACCAGCTTTTAGTGGCTGATATTACGACTGCGAGGTGGCGGGGTTTGGCTAATAGTTTGGTTAATATCCCGTTCATGGTTATTCCGTGGATCGCGGCTTTTATCGTCGATTCTGCTCTGGTCACTGTCGGCTGGAGATGGGGTATTGGAATGTTCGCGCTCATTCTACCGGTCTGTGCGGTTTCGGTCGTGGTTCCTCAATCGCTATTTCAGCGCCGCATGAGGTCGCTGGGGTGTAGTACGAAATGCCGCATCACGCTGTTCAATTTTGTCTCGCAGAGCGATGTGGTCGGCATGGTGCTGCTCTCTGGCGGTTTCGCCATGCTTCTCCTACCCTTGGCTCTTGCAGGCGGTACACAGGAGAAGTGGCAGACTCCATGGGTATCGGCGGTGATGGTTGTTGGTGCGGTTTTCCTCGCCCTCCTGCTCGTGTACGAAGGTCGATTCGCCGCTCACCCACTGATCCCACTGCGCTTCTTGCGAAACATCTCGCTCGTTCTGGCCTGGATCATTGGTCTGATGGATGCATTCGCTTTCTCCGTCACGCATACTTACATGTACGCGTGGGCCACCGTCGTACACGCCTATGGCGCTCGCGATGCAACATTTCTGACCTACACTGCTGGATGCATGCAAGTTCTCGTCGGCCTCTTCGTGGGCTACTTCATGTACCGGACTAGGAACTACAAATGGATTCTGGTCATTGGCGTCTTGGTGCGATTGATCGGCTATGGTGTGATGCTACGTCTCCGTGGCGCAGAGAACAGCACAGCCGAGCTCTTCATCGTCCAGCTGATTCAGGGCGCAGGCTCAGGTGTGGTGCAAACGATTGTATTGGTCGTGGCGCAAGTCGTCGTGCCTCGCTCCGAGCTCTCACAATCCACGGCGCTGCAACTGCTGTTCATTTACCTCGGGAACGCGGTTGGGAGCGCTGGTGCTGGTGCCGTGTACACAAATACGTTCAAGGAGCGATTGCAGTTCTACATTCCCAACGCGAGTCCGGAGAATATCGATGCTGTGTTCAATACAATCGACGAGCCCGCTTATGCTCTCGGGAGCTTAGAGGATATTGCTGTCAATCACGCTTACAGCGATGTCATGCGGTATATGACCTATGCCGCTCTTGGTGCTAGTATCTTTGGGGTGGTGCTGGTTTGGTTCCTGCCTGATTTGACTTTGACAGATAAACACAACCTTGCGGAAAGTTTGGAAGAGTCAGAGGGCGCTGCTAGGAAGAGGAAGGACGGTGAGGGGAGTTTGAAGTGGTGGTGGCGGACGGGGAGATTGTGGTAAGTTGGTTTGAGCTGAGTAGGACGTTGATATCAGTCACAAGTCAACAGAAAGAGGATCCATACGGTACAGATTGTTTACATACATGCACTCGGTAAATCAAAAGCATATACCTCAGCTTAGTCAAAACCAACCTTTCCCTCCATGACCTTGACCGAGCTTCCACTAAGCATCAAGCTCTCCACTCCATCCAGAGCATCGTTCAAGGTGACAGAAACGCCAATATCGCTCTGCCTACCCATCTCAACGCCCTGAGTGATCTCATACGTAACAGTCTTCTCTTTCGCCTTCAGACTCAAGAACGAAGTTAAAGCACACGCCGCACTACCCGTAGCAGGATCCTCCAAGACACCCTCGATCATCCTCGTCCTCAGCTTGACCTGCCTCCCGCCATCCTCCGATCCAGTCTTGACGTAGAACAACGCTCCGCAGAATCCCACATTCCACTCGCTATCCAGCTTCGCCGCCGGCCTCTTGCCAGTACACTGCACTAGAGCCAAAGTCTCGAGATCAGGCAGTTCCACGCACACGAAGTTCATTCCACGCACGGGACTGACGATATCGATCTTGGAAACCTCCTTGCCACGCAATTGCGGCTGCAGCGCCTCGACCTCAGAGACAGAAAATGGGTTCTCACTGTGCAAGTGCACATTATGCGGAATCGCAGCCTTCGCCGCACCATCGACGAACTCAGCCTCAACCGTACCAGCAGGAAGGTGCAAGCGACCCTTCGCCTTGCCCTGCACCAGCGAGCCGAGAGTATAGCACGCGGTACCAATAGTCGGATGGCCAGCGAACGGCAGCTCAGCGTCCGTCATGAAGATGCGAGCGCGCCATTCGGGCACAGTCGCTTTGGAGGCATCGTCGTTGAGGTACAGGAAGACCGTCTCCGAGAGGTTAAACTCGCGCGCGATAGTTTGGAGAGTCTCGGTCGGTGGGTCTTGGCCCGAGGGAATCGAGACGATGGCTAGCGGATTGCCTTTGAAGCGCGTTTGGGTCTGTGGAGCGGATCGCTTGGGTTAGCTTGTTTTTTCTTGCGTGATGATTTGAAAGCAGAAGGGCGGAATTGCCGTCTTTAGGGGACGCGTGGTGTCCGATCATGGGAATGTTGCTTGCCAATGTCGAAACGACCCTGCATTGAGCCTCAAGCCCTCAGTCAGATGATGGCATAAGGATTGACCTAATCTCGCAGCCGTCACTTTGAGGCTCAAAACCAAAGATTGAAGCAAGCTCGCCATTCGCCATGATCATCGCGTGCGGCATTCCAAATCGGTTACTCAAACAGTGGTGGCATGGCACATACTAGGAATAGTCAGATTGCATCCAATCTCCCCGAAAATCGCGTATCGAATCTTACCAAAAACATCCAGCGTGACGAATGAGAATTGAGGCATGATTCTAGCGCAGAGTAAGGTGACTTGTTGAGTCTTGTTGCTTGCGTGCTTTTCGGTATACGCAGATCTATAGAGCACGTTAACATTGACTCTCCATCTCGACTCAAGAAACTCTAGCCGTTGCGACAACAAAAGACATGAAAGGCATCGCGCGTTGACGGAGTATGGCAAAGCAACTGCACTCTTGATGGCGGGAAAGTCCTAAAGTCTCGAATCTCCACGCGCAACGCCATGGCGGGAATGGGAAAGTATAAGCTGGCGCTCTGAAGATCGCCAGCCCAGCAGTTATTGAGTTGCACGTTGATCATTGCGGTGCAGGGAGGCTGCTGTATGTCTGCCGAGAAACACGGCAGAGGCACGCTGGAAGGTTTCGCCTTACCTTAAGTTGAGTTGATCAGTACTGAAGATCTGTTGTGTGGTCCGTGGAACGCGAGGTGGATTGAGGCGACGACGATCTGAAGATAGAAGGCTTATATCCGGGTTGGGAGATTGTGAAAATAGATTCTGCTGGGACCGTAATGGAAATTGAAAACAAATGATTCTTTGGTGGTTATTATTGATGAAGAGCAGTCACAGGCGGGAAATGGGGTTTTACGAAGTTGCAGCCGCTCAAAAGTATGACTCCACCTCGTTCGTCGATTACAAACGAAGCTCGGCAACACCAGCTTACCTGACGGAAATTTTGGCAAATAGGGCGTGTGCGTGACGAATAGGGCGTGCGCGCGATCTAGGGATTTGGTATGAAACATGGCGTTTCCGCCATTGTTGTGAAAATATATCTTCGTCTTGGTAGCGCTTTATCTGTGCTACAAGCCAAACCCAATCCTCAGAAGGGAAAGAAGAAAATAGACCCCGTCATAGCCCATTTGAACCCAGAAGGACGCCATAAACAAGCCCAATTACCTCGTTGCAGCCTTTTGTGATGTGCCCATAGCGTTACACGCTTCCGATTCCAGGCCTCCAAGCCCCGTTACCAAAAGACACTTTTGCCGCCTGCGAGGGCTCATTTCATTATCCGAACGCCCCTTCTCATCTGCCCAGAAAGCAGAACTAAGATATGTAAAACAGTAAGTGGAAACAAGAAGAGAAAAGTGCAGCGTAAAAGAACATGTGAAGCCGGATTGTCCGGCGTGGGTCGTGGTATCATCGCAACAAAAGAGAGAATAAAAGCAAGAACCGAAAAGAAATCGTACAGTCCAGGAAAGTCATGGTTCGGCTTGGTGGAAGTGCATCCTCAGGTTTCAAAGCTGTGGCCGCTGACCATTCGCTTTTGATCGTATGCCAATCGATGGCGGCGCATTTCTTCCACGTCGAAGGCGGGCGAGTCGTGCCCTTGAGCGGATTTCAGGGAACGGTCGGCGATGCTCCCCATGCTCTTCATCTTGCGCAGTGCTTTGCTTGGTTGCTTCTGCGGCGATGTGGTGAACATCTCTTCTTTGGGGCCGATTTCGGTCACGTCAGTCCTGCTTCGGCCAATGGTTTTGAGGCCTCGAGCGAGCTTCTCCAATGCTGTGCCACGGCCGCCAGAGGGAGTCTTTGGCCTGTGAAGCCCTTCAGTTGAGGTCTTTGCACTGCCTGAGGTCGTTGGGCGGGTGTCAGAGCCGTTTAAAGAGATGCCGGAGTCCTTCTTGAGGTTCCTGCTTCTGGCACTCATTTGCTTTAGCGGTTCCAGATCCTCAAGATCGTGGATGTCGCAGCACTCGTTGATCATACTGTTGGCGAGCTGGAGGTACATCTGCAGCTGACGGACAACTGGTGCCCACCCGTTATTGTCGCCGGAAGCCATTCCTTGGTTGATGACAGCAGACAGGACACGAGGTCCGTTTTTGTCGACGGCAGAGATGTACTTGAAGAAGCCGTCTCTTTGCTTCTTCAGAGTTTCCTGGGAGAGCTGCACGGAGGTGGGAGCCGATGCAAAAGGCGGGTACAAGGTGTTAAGCATCGCCACGCAGTTGTGCTTGTTGAAGGGAGACAAGGAAAGCTCATTGATCAGGATCTGGAGTACTTGTTAGTTTGTATTACAGTGAAGGAACTGTCGCAATGCTGCTACTCACCCAGCGTCTTAGCCCAATGTACAGTTGAGTGTACTGTGACTCAATGATACGCTCACGTTCCTTGATGCTTCGCCTCCAGCGAGCCACGCCGGGGTACTGCTGGCGCAGCTCAACTTCATTCTCTAAGATGGCCGGATCGACTTGGATGCGGCCAAGCGCATAGACCATTTCCCGCTGTCTCCGCGTCTCAAGGTCCTTCAAGTAATCAAGTCCAGTGAGAGCTTGAGGAAAGTCGACACAGACCAGGTCGGGAGGAAAGCATCTACCAAGGAAGGATGTGATGAAACTGGGAGGTAATGAAGTCGGCTGTGTGGGCAGATGTGACATCTGCGCCATGAGGTTTTCGTTGAAGACGTTTGTCGTCGAATTGTCGTGCCACGCATTGCTGATAACAGGAGAAGTGGGAGAACTGCTCGTGCTGGACGTGGGTGTGCCACGCCGAGGTGGCAAAGGCTGAGCACGAGGTGCGCTGTTGAGCGTATACATGGTGCGGAGAGGCAATTCGTAACCGGCGTTGTATGTCAAGACATGATCAAGGATGTGCTGATAGGAGGAGCCGGTTGATGAGGTGTCGGATGAGTCTGAGCGGCCGTGATCAATGAAGGCCATGGTGGATGCTTATTGGGAGGCCTCAGGCCTGGCACGTTGATGAAGCAGTTGATGGAAGACGTGGTGGTGTGGAAAGAGTATGGAAATGGGTGAAACAAAAGATGAGCGAGTGTGTCCAAGTTCGGGCTTTCGTGTGCGCGCCGTTCGTTGGTGCTGGTGTCGATGTTGACGTGTTGTTGACTCGGCTTGTTGTCGTTTGATGTCTCGGGCAGGGCACAAGAGAAAGCTTCCCCACAGATGCGCCTAATCGTCTCCCAGCTGCGGACACCCGTTCAGCAGCTCTCAAGTCGAAATCGAGCGAGAAAGAAAACGAGCGTTCTGGATGAGGTCGACTGGGCGTACAAAAGGAAAGCGCAGTAGCACGCGTGCGCGAGGCCGAGGGGCGTTCCGGGTTTGTAGTGTTGGGCGAGGTCTTCGAAGCATAAACGAGCCCGCAACGCCGGGTTTGCGCGCGCACGCTACAAGGGTCCGAAGTCAATCGGCAGCTGCGCCTGCACGAGCACGAGCACGAGCCGGGAGAGAGACTGGGGTGAGGCAGATAGGCTCGCAGGGTAGGCTGGTCTGGTCCGCGGGTGCTGGCTGGGACGGGTCGAGTCGTGGTCGTCGTTTGGCAGGCCTCACTCCATGGTAACACGCGCGCACAAAGGGGGGAGAGGTGAAGAAAACAGCTGACTGCAGCACTGCAGAAAATATGACGCCTGTGAAGAAGACGGCGGAATCTGCAGGTCCAAGGACAGCTGCAGCTACGGCGCTGGCGAACCTGCAGCGACCCGGCGGCGTACAGTAGGCACAAACGCAATCAGAAATCCACCCGCCTCTGCCCAATCGCCTGTCCCTGCCAGTCCCCAATTTATTCAATGGTTCACTCCAGTTGGAGGAGACGGCGGGCCGTGGACCCCAGTCAACGTGCAAAAGGGCCACCTTTTGCTGTGCCTGTGTGCTTCCTTCTGCGTGCTACACCATACAACAGCCTAATGGATTGCTAGACCGCAGTAGCCCACACGCACGGCACGGACACTACCTCGTCCTTCTGTGCGCGCGTTTGTGGAGCACCTCGGCGAACAGCGATGAAAGGTAGCGCAGACGTGCGTACCTTCAAGGCGTGTGCATGGCGGCATTGACCAGCTCCAGCTCCTCCAGGCCCTCCTTCACCCACTGACAGCTTTGCGATGACTGCTAGCCGTGAGCAGCGTCTGTTCGCGCCCAGCGCCCCAGGTCCGATATGTTGGGGAGTCGAGGGAGTGTGCCGCGTCGCCGTCTTCTCGCACGAAC
Organism: Cladosporium sp. MBC 237; assembly: GCA_030772445.1. NCBI lineage: Eukaryota > Fungi > Ascomycota > Dothideomycetes > Cladosporiales > Cladosporiaceae > Cladosporium > Cladosporium sp. MBC 237. The sequence goes on along the minus strand of JAPHCH010000006.1, from coordinate 511,735 downwards.
ATTTCATCTATCCGTACTATGGCCCAATATCCACCGCCCCTCCGCCGCAGGGCTCGAGCATGGGCTGGCCCTGCAATCGCCATCACGCTGACCGAGTTGAGATCTCTACTCTCCACGCATCACACGCGTTTGATTCTCCAGCCGTCGCTCCCTCCTAAGTACGACCTTCACGACGGTCAGTATGGTGAGGTAGTATTGCAAAGTGGTAGTAATAGCGCCGAGGCACGACAGCAACCCACGCCTCTAAAAGCTTTCCCTAAGGAGCCTTTTTGCTTTGCGCCATCGGCAACTCATCACCACCGGACAAGCCCTACCAACGTTCTTCTCCGCTACTGCACTCAACCTCGATCGGAGAGCCACATATTACATCTTCAAAACTCGGCCAGATGGGTTTGCCGGCCTGCATACCGAAGCATACCGAAGTATAGACGCTGCATGTGCTTGTGCGTTCACTTTGTTCAGATATGCGGTGGACTGCTGGATTGTTTGTGTTCGCATGTGATGTCTCTCATTGTTATCATTTCAGTGAGATCAACAGCCTTTGCGTCGCTTTCTTCGACGCCACTTCCATGCGCCAGGTCTCTGCCTGTGCTTCGGCCCGCCACTATTGTGATGCTCGCACGACATGGTGAAGCGAGGCGTCGGCCTGGACGCGACCTGCCGCTCCGCGTTTATCATCGTGTGTTGTGAAGGATGTGCAAACGGCGATCCACCACGGCGGCTTATCGTCGCAGCCACGCAGCCAGCCTTCAATCCCATGAGGTGTTTGATCCAAGCGTGACCATGCTTCGCACCGTCGCAAATCCTCCGACTTCACGCTCTGACCTTCAAGTACGCAGAGCTGAAAGCACACGCGGTGGTGAAATCGCAGGCTCCACACTGATGTGCATCCAAGCCCACCCTCAACATCATTCTCGCGTGCCTTCGCCGTCCACAGGATTCTGACCGGCTGAAGGATCCCACTACTGGGCCTACTTCCTACTGGGGCACGAAATCGAACCGCTCCATCGCCAAAACCTCCCTGCAACGGGGGGCGCACCTTCCATATTACCATGCATTGGCTGAGTTTGATTGCAAGCAACGCCGCCCTGCCTACCCCGGGGGGCAAGCATGGTTGCAAACATGGGCAACCCGGGGAATGCCCATGCCGGGCCTCTTGGGAATGTTATACCCTAGACGAGATCAGGCGAGCCTGGGCAAGCCTCCTCTCAACGGTCACGGGCGGGCGGCCACGGCAAATAGCGAGGCTTTTAAGCGCGTCCGCGGCAATCTGAAACCGCATCTTGCAAAAACCCATGCACGCCGTGCAAAGGGAAAATACGATGGCGACTATGATGGACGCTGATGAGTGATCATGGAAGTCCACAAAGCTTACGGAAAAGGACCGATAACCAGAAACGGCAATATACTACTGTAGTAAATACTAAACAAACAAACAAACTTCCCACTTCGTGCATCCTTCCTGTACAGTTGGAAAGTATGCGTGTACTCTGATTTTAGCACTGTCCGCTTATGGAAATGCGGATGCTGTTTCTCCTGTCGATCGATTCCACGTTCCCGCGCCTTGCTCTTTGACCCTTCCTTCCTTCCTTCCTGCCAACTTCTTTTGTTCCCGGCTCCTTCAAAGATGGCCATTTTATCCGACTTGGGAATCTCAATACCTCCGTAAAAGCGATGCGCCGCTGGGCTCCGCCGTGATCTCCATGCTGCTATCTACGTATTCCTTCAGCAGCAGAGCGGAGGCGAGTACGATGATATATTGCGGCTTATGCACATCGCGGGGGACCTTTGGCATCAAGGCGTGATGGAGAATCATTCTGCCGGCAATGACCGTCCTCGCGGTACTGCGATTGTGCGCTGCATGAGATAGGCATTCCCCTTCTCAATTAGGTCCAATCATCTCATGCAACTGACTTTATCGCTGACATGGGGCACATTTGTATTTCAAGTATTCGGTCCCGCTCGTTCCCAGTGCCGAAAACCCCAGGTGACTCTACTCTTACATTGCATTCTGCAGTCTGCAAGTTGCGATGTTGACTGCCCTCTGCATTTATTGACAAGTAGACAGTCTTGCACGAACCAACTGGAATTTCTTCCTGCTACGCGGCCCAAGCATTTCCGGGAACGTGTTGATTAGATTGCAGCTGACGCGATGCAGGACGGCCCAAATGTCCCGTAGCAATGGCACATAAGCGCTGCGGCGTGACAGTACATGGAGATAGAGTATTGCATACCGCTGTACAGCGTAGCCGTTCTTCAGCTCTCGGAAGGCTTTCGATAAGCAGCTCGCCAGCATTCATTACACGAACGACTAGAGGCGGGTTGAGGAATCTATTGCTTCTGGCTCCAGTGAACACGGCGCCATGAGTCACACACTGCAATATCGCTGGACTTCAGTGAAGCGAAGATGTGATGCGGTATGTCCATTTGTTATGAGCACATAGTGAACGCAGAAGCGACGCAACGCGACTCAACCCAAACAAACAACAAATTTACCTGCTGGTGCTGTACAGTCAGAGATCCATACCATCGCTCACCATCGAAAGCGTTTGTCAGGCAGGACTGATATGAATTATTGATCGGCGACGAAAACATTCAATATTGGCTCGACAGAATATGGCTGTCTGCACTGGCGCATGGCTGCGGTGTATACACCAAGGTCTATTGTGAATGATGCAGATTTTCTTACCCCTTATCATTATAAATCTATTTTCCAACAACAACATGGCTTCTCCCAGTATATTCTCTTTGATCTGTCAACGGAGCTCATACAAACCAACACAGCTCCAAGATGTACCGACGATTAATGCGCCGAAGGTGAGCCAAACCCAACCCATCCATGGCGCAGCACAGCCGCTGAACAAATCAATTCTGATGACTTCCCATACCACAAAACATCCAGCAAGAGATGCCCTACCCTCACGATGTAACATTCCACGACGACGATCTCATGGTCGTCGACCCAGTGAGCAAAGACAGCGACGGCGACTCCGACTATTCCGATCTGGGACTCTACGTGACCCCGGATCAAGAGCGAGCCGAAGCCAACGGAACCATCACAGAACCTAATACCGCAATCAACGCCAAAGACGCCCAGGAACATATCGACCCCCCGCGGCGAGAATCGCTAGAAGCGAAAGTCGAAGCACTATTCTCGCTGCTCGAAACTTTCCGCTCGACTTTCAAGTCGCAGCTCCAAAGCCTGCGAGAAGACGTGAATAGGCTAGCAGCGACTAGCGATTCTGCTGGGGCTTTTGGGGCTTGCGTGCAGCGTTTGGAGAGGGATGGGAGAGCCGCTTGGGACGAAGGCGTGGGCGACCTGCAGGAATTGCGAAGGGGTTTGGAGCGTTTGGGTGCTGGGGATCAGGCGGCGGCGGCGGAGGAGAATTTGAATCGAGGCAGTGGCGGAGCTTTGGACAATGATTCCGACGATGACAGCGACGATGATGGTGTAGGCCTTGAGCTACACGATTGAGAAGCGTATCTTGTGCCTCTCTCCTGCGAATTGGTCTTTTGGGTGTTACTAGAAACCTACAGGGGAGTTTTGCTTTGATGTGGCGATTCTTTCTGATCTTAAGGGGCCTATAGCTGCAGTTTTGACGAAGATTGAGTGAGATCTATCTTCGTAGAGACATGGGAGTGCGGACTGGTTGCTGAGGAAAGTGCTACGAGGAGTCAACTAGGCAAAATCATTTCTGGATACGACTGAGTGTGTCCGTATCTCATTGAGGTATAAATTCCAAGCGGCTTCAGACCAACGATTCTACGAGCCTGGTCGATTACTGCGAGATACGATGCATGGCGATATGTCGCGAAGAATCTGTGGAAGGAGAAAGGGAGTGACAGCGGTCTTGCGAATTTTACATGCGTTTGGGCCTATGGAATATTGTTGGACGCTAGTGTTCTGTGATTTTGATTGCGAGGTGCTCGGAACGACATCAGGCGTTGTCTGTGTCTACTACTGCCAGTCTACGACTCAGGTTGAGCACCGGGAGAGCAGAGCTGCGAATATAACAATCATTCGAGTGATCCTCCCATACCCTCAAAGTCGTTGATCATGTAGAGTAGTCATGCAAGCACATGCGTCACAACCGTGAGGATCGACGTCTGATGGGGTAGTCGGTGAAAGTGATAGAAGAGGAAGATTTCGACTTCGCATTCGATCCCACTATCCAACGCTGAATCGGACTTGGCTTCGTGGATTTGATCCCTATCCAAGAATAATGCCTCAGATGGCATTGCAAGAAGCGTGCTTTATCCGGAGGGGCCCCTCAGTTCGAGGCAGATGGGGCAGCTGCCAGTCGTTCGTCGGAACAAGCAGGTTGGATCAAACCTGGAGACCAGTCCAATCGATTGCCTTTCCTAAAGCAATGCGCGTTGAACGTTCTTGCGTCCTTGGAAGCGATGTCGTTGAGGTTTCGGTCATGGCACCGTAGTCGGTACGAATCAATGTCGAATGCTCAGCCACTGCGCTCGGCCTTTGTGGATTTCTCATCGTTCTCCTTCTCGGCCTGACTCTTCTTCTCGCCCTCAGAGTCAAATCCGAGCGAATCGAGCTGCCGGATCAGCTCGTTCATCTTGATGACCTTGGCGAACTGCTCAGGCAGCAGATTGTCACCCTTCTCTTTCTTGTCTTGAAGATCGCGAGCCTGTCGAAGCTTCTTTGCCAGCTTCTTAGCTTCTTTGACTTTCTCAGCCTCCGGGTCAACCTCCTCTGCTTTTTGTACAGCATCCTGAGCAACAGTCTTCACGGGCTTGCCAGTTTCAGCCTCAGCCTCCTCGCCCTCTTTGGACGCAGCGGCCTTCTTCCTTGCCTCTCGTCTCTTTGCATTTTTGTTCGCGGCAGCGGTAGCAGCACTTTCCTCGCTTTCTTTCTGTGCACTCTCAGCGCCAGGCACACCGCCCTTGCCCCGGTTCTTCCATGCTGCAGCGGTGCGGTTCCTGTAGAGTTCAACGTCCTCTGGTGGTTTGTAGCCAGGCTTGACTTTGATTTCCTTGCGCACTGAGCCGTCGGCACGCGTTGACGAGGGAATGACCGACGATCCGTTGCTCAGGCGTTGAATGCCTGAGTTGGCGACCTTTTGTGACTGTGAAGCAGACATTTTTTTTGGCGGATGTGTTGGTACCGTAGGCTGTAGATGACGGCGTAGTAAGAAGCGCCAGGCGGCCAGACGAGCACCGAACAAGCAACAAGACACAAAGAAAAGACGAACGTACCACAAGGATGGTATATCACAGGCTGACAAGAGCGTTAATGGGTAATGGCGTAGTGATGTTCGTATGCCGACGGGTATATCCGTTCGACCCGGTACCTGCGCCTGCGCTTCTTTGGCCCCGCCGCCAGCCAGACAGCGCGGGAGGGCCGCGTCGTTTTTGAAGCAATTAGGACGAGCTTGGATCCAGGCGGTGACTTCACTTTGATGCCGTTGCTCAACGTATTGCTGAAGGTCAAATAATACCTTGCTGCAATTGCCCTCTCCCTGCGCTGTCTGCCACGCCACTACTCCATCTCTGCACTCATACAAACCTCCTCTCGACTCACTAACCCGCCTGGCAGTTCGGCAGACTCTCACGCAAACCACTCCCTGCAAACCGCAGCGCCGCACGCTCCGTCGTCGCTTGGCAGCCGGTCCAGCACGCTATCAATCAGCGTGACGTAGGAAACGCCGATTGTTGGTGGTAAGCGATTGCACTTTTTTGCTTGCTGGCGCTGTCTGCAGCTTGCTGCCAGCTCTTCAAGACCGCGAGGCTCCGTTGCCGAACTTCACTGACCTTCTCAGGGAATCCGCGCCGTTTGCTGTCGAGGACTTTCACCCGCTGGTCACGTGTTCGCCGCAAGCATGTCAAACAACGACTACTTCGCCCGGCCCGGCCAAGCAAACCAGGCAGACAACTCTGGCCGCCAGAGAGGTAACGATGGCCGTCCGCAAGTGCCTCGCTTGCACTCGGTCAACCAGGATTTCAACGAGGACAACAACGTCTCCATCCCAGTGACGCCTGGTATCCAAGACTGGGCTGCGGTCGATCGCCCCTATCTTTCCGCCGAGGCCATTGCAAACCGCCTCGAAGCGCATGCCGCGGGAAATCATCCTGTTGCTGTCGACGACCCTTCAACTGGCAACCGCCATGGCCGCGGACCAACTTCTCCATCCGAGGCTGCCGCAGGCGCAAGGAACCCTGAGGAAGTCCTGCGTCGCCTGAGTCTGAACGACTCGCGCCCTAAGGCGCCGTCCATCGAGGACATTGATCCTACTAATCAGCACCCTGGCCTTGGTCTGACTGGCAACATCATCAGCGCCACCTTCTGTGTCCCTTACAAGGTCGGCTACCGCCCTGGATCCGACTGGTCACTCGACAGCCGTCGCGGTACTTCTGCACTGTTTGACTCGTTCGGCTTCCTCGCCAGCGAAGAGTCAAAGTGGCATCACACGCTCGTGGGCTGGACTGGCGAGTTCGAGACCGTTGCTACCAACAACAACGAGGGAACCTCAATGAACGCCACCCCTCTCAACAAGGCATCCGCTCCGATTCCTATCGACTCTCACCACAAGCCACCGCAGCCGCACGAAAGTGCCGAGATCAAGGTTCCCGAGGCTGACAGGCGCCGTCTGGAGAAGCAGCTCGAACACGACCACGGTGGTCGCGTTGCGCCCGTCTGGCTCTCAGACGACGTTGACAGCGAAGGTGTTGCGACTTTCAGTCACCAGCGCAAGTGGCGCCGCTTCGCCGAGCATGAGCTCTTCCCGTTGTTCCACTACAAACAGAACGAGCCGACCGACGGCCGTGCTGTGAAGAATGCTTGGGCGCTCTACTACAAGATGAACAAGGCGTTCGCCGACACCATCATGACTGTCTACAAGCCCGGCGACGTGATTCTCATCCATGACTATCACCTCCTGCTCCTCCCAAGTCTGCTGAGGCAGCGTCTGCCCAATGTCTACATTGGCTTTTTCTTGCACGTCCCTTTCCCGAGCAGTGAGTTCTACCGCTGCTTGAGCCGTCGCAAGGAAATTTTGGAGGGTGTACTTGGAGCAAACATGATCGGTTTCCAAGCGTACAGCTATTCTCGTCACTTCTCTTCTTGCTGCACTAGAGTGCTTGGGTTCGACTCATCTGTGGCTGGCGTAGATGCTTATGGAGCACACGTCTCGACCGATGTGTTCCCGCTCGGCATCAGCGCAGAGGACACCCTTAAGGCCGCCTTTGAGGATAAGAAGGTCGAAGAGAAGATCATTGCTCTGCGTGAGCTGTACCACGACAAGAAAATCATTGTCGGAAGAGACCGCCTTGACTCCGTCAGAGGCGTTGCGCAAAAGCTGCAGGCGTTTGAAATCTTCCTGGAGCGCCACCCTGAATGGCACGACAAGGTTGTGCTTATTCAGGTCACGAGCCCCACTAGCATTGAGGACCGTGAGGAAGGCGGATCAGATAAGGTTGCAAACAAGATCAGCGATCTTGTTGCCCGCATCAACGGTGCCTACGGATCCTTGAGCTTCACGCCTGTTCAGCACTACTCGCAGTACCTGTCTAAAGAGGAGTATTTCGCTCTGCTTCGCATCGCTGATGTGGGACTTATCACAAGTGTCAGAGACGGCATGAACACTACAGCCCTGGAGTACGTGGCGTGCCAGCGCGACGGTCACGGACCTCTGATAATATCGGAGTTTTCAGGAACCGCCGGCAGCCTTGGCAGTGCTATGCACATCAACCCGTGGGATCTCGGTGGAACTGCTGATGCCATCGACACGGCACTGACTATGTCGGAGAAGGAGAAGGCTAGGGTCCACAAGCGCCTCTTCGACCACGTCACCAGCAACACAGTCCAAAACTGGACCACCAGCTACCTCAAACGTCTCCTCACCAACCTGGCAGCATTCGATCAATCGCACGCCACTCCTCTTCTTGACCGTGCGCTGATGCTTGGTCAGTACCGCAAGGCCAAGAAGCGTCTGTTCATGTTTGACTACGACGGTACCCTCACTCCCATCGTCAAAGAGCCGCAGGCAGCCATCCCGACCGATCGCGTTATCCGCAACCTTAAGAGCCTTGCGGCCAACCCCAACAACGCCGTTTGGATCATCTCTGGCCGCGACCAAGGTTTCCTTGATGAGTGGATGGGCCACATTCCGGAGCTCGGTCTGTCGGCTGAGCACGGCTCTTTCATGCGTCTGCCTCACTCCACCAAGTGGGAGAACCTCGCGGAGCACTACGACATGGAGTGGCAGAAGGAGGTGATGGCGGTGTTCCAGTACTACACGGAGCGCACTCAAGGCAGCTTCATCGAGCGCAAGAAGATTGCTCTCACCTGGCACTACCGCCGTGCAGACCACGAGCTTGGCCTGTACCACGCCAAGGAGTGCCAGAAGAAGCTTGAGCAAACCGTCGTCAAGAACTTCGACGTAGAGGTTATGCCGGGTAAGGCAAACCTCGAGGTCCGCCCTCGCTTCGTCAACAAGGGCGAGATCGCCAAGAGACTCGTCAACGAGTATGGTGCGGAAGAGGGCCAGGCGCCGGAGTTCGTGCTCTGCCTCGGTGACGACTTCACCGACGAAGGTAAGTTTCCTTCACGCTATGAAGCCAAATTCTTAACTAACTAACACTCTTTCCTCCAGACATGTTCCGCTCGCTCCGCGCCTCTTCCCTTCCGGACGAGCACGTCTTCGCCGTCACCGTCGGCGCCAGCTCCAAGCAGACCATCGCTTCCTGGCACCTCCTCGAGCCCTCCGATGTCATCTCAGCCCTGGCACTGCTGAACGGTAACGCCGACGCCCCCAACGTCGCCGCAGTGTCCGTCGTCGAAGGCGCTATCCCCGAGACGCGTGCCTAAACGTAGTTTCACGATTGTTGAGCAAACATTCTGTTCTCTCATTTTGCTCTCAAATGGAGTTTGACGCGGAGAAATCGAGGCGCAGAGGATTAGATGGTGGCTTTTGCTTTTGCTTTTGCTGTTGCTCGGGGGTTTCCAAGTTTTTTTTCCTTTCTTTTTATCACCACGGCGGCTTGCATTGAGAGAAAAATCAAAACCGGGTGGGGACTAGCATGCATATTTCCATTTCGGCGACGGAGCAAAGTTTCGGTGCGCGTGCGTTGCGTGTAGGTAGTTTGCTTTTGGGCTGTGGCATAGTGCTTTTTTATTCGCGCCCGACACGTTGCTTCTTTCCTTTCCTTTCCTTTCCCCTCTCCTTCCCTTAAGATACGCCTTTTCGCCTGACGTACGTTTCATGAGACATATCAGCTACAATCGCAGGACCAGCAGTGAAGTAAATACCTAGATAGAGAATCACGGGTCATGAATCACGGAGAACGAGATGAGAAAATTCACACCGATGGTTGGGATCGAAATGATCCTGTCACACGCACTTTGCGTCTCTTCCTCTTCACGTGCTTTGTATCTGCCGCGGTGCAAATTTGGCGTTGGAAGAGGGATTTGGGCACGTCTAACCAAGACATGTATGTCCAGGGCAGCGGTCTTGCCTTCGTTACTAATGACGCGGCCGCTTTGTTCATTCTGTCTCAAGCAAGACTATCCCGAGGAAGACTGTACCGTGAGCTCGACCTAGTGTTCGTTGTCAGCTTTAACTCAACCGGCAAATGCTTCTTGATTATCAAGATATTCGCGAAGAGGGTCTGCTGTCCGCTCAGTGTAGAAGGCCGGACGGTTTGAGGACTAGAAAACCGCGCGTAAGAAAGTTGGAAGAATCTTCTTCGTTGGTTGGTTGGGTTGGAACTAAAGTCGTGGTTGAAGGAAAGTTGAGAAATCGTATGTACATATATACCCATCGCTGTTCGCGCCGCTATGATGAATGAAAGCGGAAAAAGAGGATTGAAAATAAAAAAGCCAAAGCCAAAGAAAAGGAAAAAGGGAAAGGAAAAAAACCTCCAATTCATGATGCAGAGCTACTCGACAAGAAATGCCAAATTCTCAAGCAAAGAAACGAAGTCAAGGGAGGAGAAAGATCACTCCCCTTCCTTCGATTTTGCCCCCATTGCCCCCGACTCTGTCATGCCTGACATCTAACCGGGCCAGCCAGTGCAGGTCGATGACAGGAGTCGGCGAAGTTGGGTTTCCAAAGAAGAAAGAAAAAGAAAGAGAAAAAGTACTCCTCGTATCAACAGCCAGAATGCTTCTATCGTGTAGCTCGTTGAGGGGTGCCGTCGTAAACCCCAATTTGTCGCCCATGTACTTTTTTCAAGAAGGCATAGCCTCGAAAAAATGCGTTCCAAGTGAACTGACCCAGCGGTCGTTCAAGCTTGAGACCTTCATGCTCTATTCCCCACCAGGCAGTCATCAATGACGCCCTTTTGGTAAGAAATAACCACACTCAAATCTCGCCTCCTCTCATCACCACACCTTACTCCTCCGATCCCCACCTTTGCCAGTGAAGACCTCTGCAACTTTCACGCCTGGCATGCGTTTGGCGAAGCTGCCGCTGCTGCTCGCTTTGCTGTTGGTGCTGGACGTCGGTGAGGTGACGGTGGACTCGTTGCCGTAAATGTATTCGCCGTCGACGTACTGCGCGCCGGACACCCAGGTGGTGCGCTTTTCGCGGCGCGTGTACCGCTGTTCCAGCCGGTAGATTTCCAGTTTGGCTTTGAGGGAGTCGATGAGGCCCATTGTGGTGGTGTTTTGAGGTGTATGTGCGTGGTGTCGATTGTCTTCTCTCGGGAGAGGAAGAGCTTCGCGGGAGGTGTATTGGCTTTTGGGGTATTCCTCTTTCAAGGTGCCTTTTTCTGGCGTGCCGGCGTCTCAGGGATGGTTCAATGGATGATAAAGCTGGCTGCTTGAGGTGTACGGCGGTCTCTCATGCGGATCGATGTCGGTTCCCAACGCTTCTGTCCTTGTCTTGTACCCAATGGCTCTCGGCTGCTGTTCAAAAGAAAGAAATCGGGTCGGTTGGCAGAAAAACAGGTGTATGCGCGCAAGAAAGGTCTGTTAAACGCACTGGTGAGCGATGGAGCGAGCGAGCGAGCGATTGACAGAGGAGCGAATGGCCAGAATAACGAAAGCAGCACAGGGCAGGACAGGACAGGGCCGGGCAACGATGGTGTGTTAATAGCAGAGGGGGTTAGACAAGCCACCAACCCGGATGGGGTGCTCGAGGCAAGCGAGCGTTGGGGAGTGTATCCACATCCGCCATGTGGAGGACGGGATGATAGGCCTTCTGTGGGCTCGTAGGGTTCGCCTGGGCGACATCCCTGCGCCGCTGCAGTCGTGAGAACAGTTTGCGCGGCGTGTTTAGCGGAGTGACGGACTAATTAACCGGAGGCCGGATCGAGGCTTTGTGGATCTCGATGGCTTTTGGCCTTGACTCGCCCAGCGAGAGATTCGGAGGACTATGATGGACGATAGTGTACGGAGAAAATAGTCAAAATACGTGTTGTCCTTCACAAGATATATTTGTTTTGCAGCTTCGACCGTTGAGCGGTTCTTCAGATGCGTCATGTCTCAAGAGTAAAGACAGGTGAAGGTTCAAAATAATATATTTCGTCTCGGCGACAAGACGAGCGAGTTTCATCGATTCCCCACAGCTCTTCACGCGAGTAATACGAAGCACGTGCGCAAAGCCACTTCTTTACTTCATCTGGAAGGTTGCATTTGCGGTCGCAGAGTCCAGCCAAACGGCGAGCCAGACTCTGCATTCCGCCATTCGCCGTTGATTGGCCACGCTTTCGTGAAGAAAACAAGGAAATACCTCCTACACTGCAGAAACGCAGAATTGAAGACAAAGGAGCACTGGATGATTTATTTATTGATTCACCACCTACGTTGTATCGAGACCATATAAGAGCCAGGCCAGCCACAGGCCGTGCAGCACGTGATCAAACCCTCACGCCTGGCGTATGTTGGTACCAGAAGTCTGACTCGAGCCGGCGCCAGGTAATATTGGCCGTGCCTCGTCCGATGACGAAGGATGATCTCCTGAACCATAAACGCAGGGCTGACTCGGGCTTTACCATGGTAACACAGGACGTTAAAGATGTTGCCCTTTTGTTGAAAAAAGGCGACGACATGTAGGGTCTGGCCATAATTTTACCGTGAATGTGATGCATGGGGTCAAGAGGCCTGTAGAGTCTTCTGGCTGCGGCGTGTGCAACAAGTACCTGGTCTAGGGTCGAGGGCAGAGACGGGAACGACGAAGAGGGAGGACGATGGCGATCTCGTGATCGGCTTGTGCTGGAAGAAACGAAAAGGTGTTGTTGGTGATATCTTGAGGGGGTATGCTTCGATCGATCGGATCGTGTATGGACGGCGAGGGAACAATGACCGAGGGTTTGGATGCCGCCGGTGCGAAGGGGGGACGGGGGTAGGGGGACGCAGTGAGGACGTGGTAAATCGGACGGGTCGTCTCGTGGACTATCGTTTCTGCTAACTTTTTTTGTTAAGAGGCACCCATCGTCCCATTAATAACGCCAAATTCAATCTGTCGTGTTCCTTCTCGGCAGATACTCACGCAGGCCAGATTCTTCGTGGTTGTAGACCTTTCTCTTCGCTTTCTGCTGCTGCTCCGTCGTATCTTTTGCATCAGGCCACCGGGGATCCTACTCGGCGGTGTCGAGGTCATCATGTTGAGGAGGTGCCGGCTCATCTTGTTCTGAAGGCGAGAACTCCGTAAGCTAAAGGAGAGCTTGCTCTGAGGGTAAATGGTAGCACTTACCTTTCTGGTCACCACCGTTGGTGCCATTCGGCTCAACATCGCGCTCGTCGCGCTCGGCATCACGATCAGCGTCACGGTCAGCGTCACGCTCCCTCTCACGCTCACGGTCGTCGTCGCGGTCGCGAGGGTCCTCGCGGTCACGAACGTCCTTTGCATCACGATCGCGATCATCCGGGCTGCGAGAGCGATCGCGGTCACGGCGGTCGCCACGGCGGTCGTCATAGCGATCGCGGTCGCCGCGAGGAGACAGCTCACGAGTAGAGCGGCGAGGGGGAGTCACAGAGCGACCACGTCCACCGCGAGGAGAGCGACGACCACCGTCACGGGACGGGCGGGAGGCGCCGGCATCGAAGCGCCAGCTGGCAGAGGGAGGAGTGCGCGCCCACTGTTATGAGCGTTAGCCGCAGTGTCCAAAAACCCAGGGTGTTTAATTCCGTCATACCTCAATTTTCAAGAGATCATCGCGACCGATGCGCTTGTTGTGCATCTCGTGGTAAGCATCGTCGGCATCCCGGCGGCTCTCGTACTCGACAAAGGCGAAGCTGCGTTGAGTGTCAGCAACATGTACGGACTGGCTAATGGTCGGAAGCTGGTGTACTTACAGTCTGCTGGATGCAGTACGCGGGGCAGGAATGTCGCAGCGGACGAGACGTCCATACCTTCAGAGTCTTGTCAATAAATGCATTTCCTCAAAAGACGATTCGCGAACGAGAAGCGTTGGGCTGGTGGATTGTAGGGTATAGAGGCGCAACGGAGGATTCGAGAAAACGACATCGCTCATTCGATCATACAGTGTATAGTCGAACAGACAAAGACGAGCTAGATCCGACCATTTGTAGATATTGTATCGGGCAATGGAGGTCCGCAATGTTGACGGTTGGTGCAGAGAGCGCAAGGTAGTGACGTACCGTTCGAATTCGTAGGCCAGGTCGCGCGCGCGAGTGCCCTGGCCGAAACCAGTCACGTAGAGGGTGGTGCCGCCGCCGCGAGACATGGTGGTTGTGGTGATGGAGGTAGGAGAGGTGTGTCTGGCGGAGGGTGGAGTTGGTGATGGTGTGTAGATGAGATCGAAGTGAAAGGCGCAGCGTAAGCCTGCTGCATGCGCAAACGGAAGGAAGCCTTGGAACGTAGACGCGAGTCATGCAACGGTCATGTGATCGCATCTTTCCACCAACCCCGACCTACAACCAACCATACCTATGTAAAGCACGTTGGCCAATACTAACGTATATCCGGTGTTTTTCTCTCGAGTTCTCGGATACCAGCGTCGAGATCTCATCCCACGACCAAGCGCAGCACATGATATTGGCTCGCTGCTCTGCAGCTGGCGCATACGATGCAAGATTAGCTTTACAATCCATCTTCTCCCGCCCGCTATGCCAATACATCTCGAACGAACGTCGCACTCCCGACCGAGGTCTCAGGAGACATACTCAGCAACCACATCATGTCATAGTTACCACGCGACGTTCATACAGCTCGGTAGACCAGTCCAGCACAACACGGAAGACCGCGGCCGCCACCGACGATGACACTGCACGTAAAGCTCAAAGCGAGCCAAGGGAGCCTGATATCCTCTCGGTCCATGCTGAGCGACGAGATGAATATCAAGACGATGATACTGCACTACAAGGGCAAAGCGACGGCTTAAACAAGTTTGCTAGCGATCTGTACCGTCCTGAGCTGCGAGACGAGAATGAAACCGACCAGATCGCGCCCAACGATGGTATGGACGAATGGATACGCAACAGCCGCATGGACCTATTTGAAAGAGCTCTGGGTCCTTATAAACCGCAAAACGACCACAAAGACGATCGGACTGCGTCCAAGGATAATACTGCACAACGAGTACGACGCGAGCGGCTGAACGTGTTTGATGAAATGATAGACAACCACGAACTGCACAATGACCACAAAGACCACAAAGACCATGAATTCGAGGCAACGCTGCAGAAGACTCTAGATGGCTCGAATATTTCCAAACTGCCTCCAGACCACGACTGGAAGAGGCATATGCTGCACTTGAGCCGGTACATTAGACAAAATAAGAATGTGGCTTTTAAGTCCGAACTCCCACAGAAGCTTGATCCGCGCAAAGACGACATCAACCAGTACCGAATGCCTCTCGACTACGCAGGGCTCTGCATACCCATTGAAACAAAGCGTGAGGATAAGTCACAGCCTCTGCCTTGGGCTCAGAGTATCGAGCAGCGAAGGGCGGCGTCAGCGTCGCAAGTGCTCGATCGCGAGATCGAACAGTTTGCTCAGAATCTGAAACAGACTCCTAACGAGCGGGCTGTCCGGAAAATGATTTTTGAAATGCTGGAAGGTTATGCGCGCGACATATATAGCGCCGATGACGCCAAAATTGCTTGGTACGGCTCAAGCTCTACCGGTCTCGTCCAACCAACATCGGACATCGACATAGGTATATACTGCAACTCCAAACGTTTCCAGCTGCCGAACCGGTTGAAACACCTCTATAACGTCCTCCAGGGGCCGAAAGGGAGCATGCGTTTCACAGCCACGGATTACCGCGACAACGGTTTCCCAATACTTGTGACAACTCACGTAGCAAGCGGCATCGAGGTGCAGATAATGGAAAAGCTCCGGACTAGCAATCAAGATCATTCGGTCAGAAAGCGTATTAAAGACATGCCCAACCTCCAGGCTCTGTACAGAGTTATGCGAACAGCGCTGGGGTTGCGAGGCCTCGTCGGTCCCTTCGGTGGCGGCATCTCATCATACGGGCTATTCATGATGCTCGTCGGCGCTCTCGCACTTCGAGACACGCCCGCAGACGTGCACATGTCGCTGTCGTCCCAGCTCTTGCACATTCTCGACTTCTGGTCCGACTTCGACACAACAAAGTTCGGCATCTCCATCGGACCAGGTTTGGAACCCGCGGAGGTCTTCGAAAAAACCCCATTCGAAACCGTCAAAGATTTGACGGGATTTGTAGACTGGACGCAGGTGGACAATTGTCGCCGGCTTGGCCATATGAGGGTTGCGGGTCAACACGTCATGGGCGTAGTACGGCCACGCCAGCCATACCTGCTATGCCTGCAAGACCCGGCCAACCACTGGAACGACCTGGGCTCCAACTGTCACTCAATCAAGCACATCCAGACAACACTCAGACACCTCAGGAACCAGCTGCGGCTCTCAATGCAACACCACGACCGCCTGCGCGACCAAAGCCAAGCCCTCAAGAAATTCGGGATCGAGCGCCCGGACGAAATGCCAGAGGGCGAGACCTCCCTGCTCCTGCCGCTGGTCGGCCGGTGTCACGAAGTCTACAGCCAACGCCGCTGGATGATGAAGAATTTCCTTGCGAGGCCTCGGGATATCGTGAGAAAGGTGGCGTCGGCCGAGCGGAAGAAGAAGGCTCCGAAGCAAACTCCGAAGAAAGCATCTGCAGATTCCGAACAGCGGCAATCATGAAGGTGAGAGAGATTTGTACGATATGAATATATGTAATTTCGCTGCCCATTGAATGGGAGTATACGCGCATCTGCTGCCATGAATGAATGCTCATTTCGTGAAATAAGTATCGAACGGAATGCTCGCATACCTGCCATCAGCAAAGGTGATCTCTTGAAATCTTCTTAAGAGGTCATGAAATCATCAACACTAGCAGACCCATCCATCTGCTCGCATAGCAGTCAGACCGGAAGTAAGAGTGAAAATCAAACAAAATGCAATTCGCTTTTTTACCCTAAACAAAACAAGTGCGAAGCGCGATCTACATTCAAATGCTCACATCTCGCCCAACGGAGATGAGTGCTCTACTTCTACTCGTTGGCGAAAGCGTCGCCGGTGTCCATGCGTCCAACGCTCCAGACCTCCTTTTCATCTTCCCTCTCGTCGCCACTGAGGCCCAAGCCACCAGCACCGCCCTCGGCCTCCTTCCTCTCCCTAGCCTGTCCGCTCAATCTGAGAGCGACGCGCTTGAAGTACTCCTGCATGCTCCTCTTGGGGCCCGGTGCGAGCGCGCCGCCGGCGTTGGGGCTCGCCATGTACTTGTCGAAGACCTCTGCTTCCTCGTCGACGACGTTGAAGACGGCCAGGAAGGCTGCTTCGGCGGACAGCTTGACGGGGATGACCATGTCGCGCACTGAGGCGAAGACCGGAGGCACGATGGAGGGCAGGTGGGGACGGACGACGTCATTGTGCTCGCGGGCGACGGTCCTGATTACAACGAGGGACAGACGACGCGTGTCGACTGCGTTGCCTGGCGGGATGACCTGTGCGAAAGCCTCGAAGAAGGGCTTGGTGGCTTCGAAGCTCTTGTCGCTCGACTCGGTGAGAAGGTATTTTCCTGCCGCAAGAACGCAGTTGTCGGCAATGAAAGGCTGTGAGTTGGTGATACCCTGGACGATGATCGAGGGCGTGACCTCGGCGAAGGTACCCGTTGTGAGCGACTCGGGCGACTCCACAAGAACGGCATTCAGAGCCAGAACGGAAGCGTGGGTAAAGTGGTTGGTGACCACGCGGCCCCTGCGAAATTTGTTAGCTTATTGCATCGAGAAATTGGGTAGCATTTTACGTACTTGATCAAACCGGTAGCGCTGTCGGCAGGGAGAACCTTGATCAAAGCACCAAGCAGCTTCGCGTAAGTGATGGTCATGGAGTCGTCGTGCTCGTCTTGGTCTGAGTCAATAAGTCCAAGGATGGAGTTCATCGACACATCGCTCATCTTCGATCCAGCCTTGCTGACGACCTCATAGAGGGCCTTCAGCATAGCGTTGCGCACACCAGCATCGGGAGTCTTCGCGCCCGTGACCAGCTCGGCAATAAGAGGGTCAATACGGGGCGTCATGACAATGAGAGTACCCAGAGCCTTGGCTGCTCTGCTACGCAAAACCTCACTGGACGGGTCAGCCAGCGACTTGGCGAACGTGCGCTGCAGCTGCGGCAAGAAAGGCTTGAGGAAAGCCGGAATCTTCTCAAGCAAATTATTGAGCGTAAGCAAGATAGCCGCCTTGAGATCGGTCGAGCGCTCGGAGACAACACGAATCAGGGGACCAGTGATCTGTGTGACGAAAGGCTTGAGGGCATCCGGGGCAGTCCTGTCGATGAGGTCTGACATGGCGAGCGCGGCCTGTGTTCTTTGCTCCGCTGAGCCATTCATGAGACCCTGCAAGAAAATAGGCAGGATAGCATTGATACCCTTAGGCAGGGAGAAGCCAGGCAAGCCGTGTCCAGGGACACCGACCTGGTTGAGGGTCGCCCTAGTCGAAATAACGAGGGACTCCATCTCCTCCTTCCTAAGTTGAGATGTGAGGGCGCTGAGGGCGGTCCACGCAGCCTTGACGACCTCTTTATCGCTGTCGTCGAAGGAGATGAGGAAGGCACGGATAAGGTCGGGGTAGTACCGGGAGAAGTCAATGTCCGTTGCTCCGAAGAACTTAGCGAGGTGGTAATCGGCAGATGCGCGTTTGCGGTGGTCGTCATTCTTGACCATAGCCAGCATCACACTCATCATCGTGTTCAAGCCGTCATACTCGTCGACAGATACAAGAATGGTGTCGAAAGAGCTCTCGAGTTCAGCCTTGAGCTCGTCATCCTTGCAGTTCGTGATGCTATCCATAAGCGAGTTCAAGATGGTAGGCAGCTTCCTTGTCATGGCAGAACCGGCCACCTCAGACAACGACGCAAGGGCGCGGGCATTGAAAGGCGTGATCGGAGGAGTGAGGAGCGTGGGCAGCAGGTTGGGCAGGATGATGTTTGAACGCGTAGTCTCGGTGAGGAGCGTAAGGAGCGCCGAAAGAGCGTGGTCGGCCTCTTCCTCGGAGCGCAAGAGGTTGAGCAGATGCGGCAACACCTGGTCGACGGCACGCTTGCCAAGAATCCTTTGGAGCGAGTCGAATGCCTCCGCAGCGGCCTCACGGACGTCGCCATCTTGGTCGACCAAGGCAGTGCGCACAACGGAGATGAGAGTCTTCTCGTAGTCCTCAAGCGCGTCGGGAGCGGCGGCAGAGATGAGCTCGCGGAGTGCCATGCAGATACCCTGTCTGGCCTCTGTGTCTGTTGACGTTTGCAGACCCTCTTCGAGAGTGGGGAGCAAAGTGGACAGGACACCTTCGCCAGCCTTGCGAATAAGCTCTCCGAGAGAATTGCCAGCAATGACCTTTTGCTCCATGTTGGTGCTTGCGAGTCTGCGAATGACCAGCCCAGTGAGGGTCGGGATGAGCTCGCGAAGGGTGCGTGGGGAGGAGACAAGGGCCTTCCATACGTTGATGGCGGCGGTTCTGACAAGACCAGATGTGTCGTTGCGGCAGATGTAGAGGGCGGAGAGAACCTTGTTACGCTTCTCCTCGCCCAAGACCTCAAGCAGAGACGCACCGGCTTCGTTGGCGTTCTCTTCCAATTCGTCTTCCTGGTCTGCCTTGGCAGTGATACCAGTGAGGTTGAAGAGCAGATCACCCACGAGCTCGACGGAACTGAGACGAATGCGGTAGCTGTTGTCTTCAAGACCACGCTCGAGCTCGGGAAGCAGGAGATCAATGGAGCGCGTGGCGAAGTTCTTGACGAGTAGACGACCGGCGCGCAGGGCGGTTTCGCGAATGGCTTCGACCTCATCGGCGAGACCAGACAAGATGGGCGGAATGACCCTGTTAAGGTAGTTGGCAAAGCTGTTACCAAAGCATGCCGGCAAGAAGATGAACAAGGACATGAAGCCCTCGCGAACGGAAGCCTTGCTGCTGGAGACGTTCTGGAGAATGGAAGGCAAAGTCTCCTCGAGACGGGTAGTTCCAAGACCAGCGAGGACCTCCGACAACGCCTGTGCGGAACCAAGACGGTCGCCAGCGCCAGTGTCGGACTTGAGTGTTGCCATGAGGCCTGGAATAAGGTCTGGCAGGGCATCCTCGCCGAGCTTCTCCACGGTCGAACCCAATGCCTTGGATGCGGTGGCTCTGGTGGCCGGTACAGGATCGACAATGGCAACACGGAGGCCAGCAACAAGGATGGGGAGGTGTGCCACAAGATCCTTGCGCTCGGTAAGATGAGCAAGACTGCCAATGATTTGGGATGCTTTCCTCTTGGTACCAGAACGATCACCAAGGCCACGCTCCAAGATGCGAACAACAAGGGCAAGCGAGGGTGCATCGAGGTAGTGAACGAAATTGACCTTGATAAGGGCGTCGAGTGCATCGTCAGTGTACTTGGTGGGATCACTCAAGGCCTTGAGCAGAATGCTGACTTGACTCTTCACTTCAGGGTTGCTGATAACTTCGCCGAATCGTTGCAAACTCCTGTTGGCGGATGCGCGGACCTCCTTGTGACTGTCGTTCAGCACATCGGTGAGAGGAGGAATGATTTCGGGCAAGCTGACGGCCAGCTGCTCGGGGTCAAGGTAAGCCATGGCACCCAAGGAATCGCAAGCACCCTTCTTGCTTCGCCATTGTTGCTCATCGAGACCCTCAAGAAGCGTGGGAAGAATTTGCTTCACACCGTAGGAGCTCAAAGAGGAGAAGCAAGTCTTCGCTGCGTCCAAGCACGCAGCACGAACATCGGCGCTCGTGTCGCCGAATCCAGAGAGCAGCTGGGGCACGATCTGAATGACGTACGGCTCAAAGACACGTCCCAAGAGCAGAGAGAGCAGTTCATATGTAAGGAAAGCGCCCTGCCTCTCGTTGACATCCTTCTTGTTTTCAGCAGCGCCTCTCATAGTCGACAAGACGCGTGCCTCACGGAGGACGGCAATACCCTTGCCCTTGACAATACCTCCAAGACCGTAAGCAGCACCACGCTGAGCGGCGTACTTCTTCGAGTGAAGTACCTCATCGACCATTTGCTGCAAGAAGCCAGTAACCTGATCGCTGCATGCACGGATAAGGGGCGGGAGACACTGAGCTACAGCATACTGCACAGATTCGGACGGCGTGCTGAGGGTGGCAAGAAGACGCTGCACAACCTTCGGTGTGCGAGTATCACCGTTGGGCAGATGCTGAGCGAGCGCGCCGTACATGATGACGACCGCTTCGTTGACAAGATCCTGAGCCTGAGAATTGCTGGATCCTTCGAGAGTGCTTTCGCAGAGCTTCATCAAGGGCTCTACGAGGACCTTGCCCTGCGTCGTTACAACACTGACGGCGGATTCGACCATACTGTCGCGCACTGTTGCGTTGGCATCGCACAGCGGTCCGCTTTCGACCAAGAAGTGCACGAACGGAACAAGCTTGTCCTCGGGGAAAGTAGCAGCAAGCTCCTTGAAGGCAAGGGAAATACCATGCCTTGCCTCCCAAGGGTCAGAAAGGTCCTTCTTGATAGGCATGCCGTACCGGTCGAGCTCGGGCTTTCTTGGCTTCGCACGCTCCAGGTATGTCTCTTGCAGGCTGTTAAGGATCGACTCGAAGG
Organism: Cladosporium sp. MBC 237; assembly: GCA_030772445.1. Lineage (NCBI taxonomy): Eukaryota > Fungi > Ascomycota > Dothideomycetes > Cladosporiales > Cladosporiaceae > Cladosporium > Cladosporium sp. MBC 237. The sequence continues at coordinate 490,715 of JAPHCH010000006.1, read as the reverse complement.
ACGAAGGCTGCTCTTTCACGGCACCAGCAGTGGCGCGAGCGGCTGCTCTTCTGAGTTGGCTGTCTTTGGACTCGAGATACGGCAGAAGTTGAGCAGCCGACTCGGGAAGGACCTTAAGCTCGTTCTCCTCCCAGATCTCGTTGGCAATGTCACGGTGCTCAACAACATCGTCGTAGCGGGCAAGCCAGATTTCCTCGTAGAATTGTCTGTCGGAAAGATCCAGCTCCGCACTGATCGCCTGGAGGGCAGCGTTTCTGACCGAAGGATCGGGAACAACGGTACCCTTGACAGCAGTATCGGTTTCAGGAGTGCTCATAGTAGGTGCGACGCTTCGGCAGAGGTCAGTGAAGCAGTCCTTGAATGTACGGAAATGCTGAGTGTATGTTTGCATCGAGTCGATGAGGACGCTGAGCAGCTTTTCGCGCGGAAGAACGGGGTTGCTGCAGGCATCGGCGTGGTAAGACACGACTTCAGCAGCAAGAACAATCTGCTCGTCGGCGTCTTCCGCCTCCTTGCGATCAATGCCACCGTTTTCCAAGACCAGGAAAATGAAGGAGAAGATGTAAGAGAGAGTCACGGTGTCGAACGGTCTCTGCTCACCGAGGAAACGAAGACGGTAAAGAAGTCTGGTGACAAGGTCACCAAGAGGCTCAGCAAGCAAGTTCTCTGGCAAGATCGTGACACCTGCTGCACGAAGCGTGGCAACACCAACGAAAGGACGCAGTGGTCCAAGCCTGTTTGAAGTTCGTTCGGCGCAGCTCAAGTAACCGAGCGCGGCAGCATCTCCAAGAACGAGCCCAGCACCCGCTTGAATAGCATCGAAGAGAAGTTTCACAGAAGGTCCAAACCAGGCCTCCGCTGCAGTAGGTGGCCCAACAGCCAAGGCGTGGATGATTCCGATACCACGTCTCAGCCGGATATCAACTGCCGTGACGTTCCTTCGGATCTCAGACTCCTTCGCAAGCTGGGCATTGACCTTGGATTGCTCCTCAGGGGTCAACTTCTTCGCTTGACCCTTCTTCTGAGCAAGCGATGCCCTCAACTCTTCTTCCCATTTGAGAGTATCATAGTCCTTTGAGTTTTTGCTGATAACCTGGGAGCTTTGCTGTTTCGAAAGGACATCAATGAAAGCTGTGCCCTCAGGTGTCCGGTAGATTGCCGCCTCCGTAGGTCCGACGTCAACAAGCTGAGACGAGTCGAGGTCTAGGCTGATCTGGGAGATGATAAGGGGTGTCATGACCTCGGGCGCAACGAAAGCGAGTTCTGCCATGGCACTAAACGCAGCGGCCTGGAAAGTGGGAAGCGACCTCCACTTTGAGTTCTCGGTAACGGCCAGGACGTTTGATAGGCAGTCTTCTGGCGCCTTACTTGCGAGTGTACCAGGATCCGTGCCGGTCTTCAAGCAGAGCTCAATCCACGAGATGCGCGGAAGAAGCTGTGGCCTGCAAAGAACAAGCAGCTTAGTCATTTGTGACTCAACTACCTCCTTGTCAATGTTGGCGCCCAATTTGGCAGCGGTTTCGGTGTCAAGGCAGATGGCACGAACGGCCTTGAAAAGGTCATTGCGTCCGGTTTTGGCGATGAAAGCTGTGCTCTCCTTGGCCTCAGACTCGACATCCTCACACCACTGCCAAACACCATCAATGATGACTTGAGAGGTGAAGGCGGGATCAGATATGTAGAGACTTTGTAGTGCCGCAGTAGCCTGAGATTTTACCTTGGGTGGCATGCCCACAGCACAGAACACGAAAAGGAAGGCGTGCGCCCACGAGTTACGCACGTTCAGGGAGTCATCTGTTTTGGGAAGCTTGGGAAGCGTAGCGGATAGCGCCCTCACAAGCCAAACCAGGTCCTCTTCGGTGGTAAGCTTGGTATAGACACGGGCACTGAGCAGGAAGGAGGGTTTGGGTTCCAAAGTCAAGGCTTTGCTTGCAAGCGAAGCCTTTGAAATGGCAGGGCTGCTTTGCAGACCGGCCATTGCGGGTGCTTTAGACAAGCACAACGCTGTCGCAGCGCATGCCACTGACACTTGACCATTCTGTGCAGCCTGAGAAGGGTTTGCGAGTACCTCGTTGAAGGCATCGATGAGTTTTCCGGCAGAGGGGTCGAAGAAGGCGGCGGCGTTCTCTTTGCTGAGTTCCGCCTCGCTCAAGGACCAGACAATGTTAGCCAGCCCAAGTGTCCAGATGCGTCGCAGAGGCAGGCGTTTCTCCGCCAGTCCCTTTGCGAATGCATCAACCACCGTCTTATCGAGTGTGAGGTCTTGCTGCAGTGCATGAACAGTAAATTTTACAATAGTGCTCAACTCTGCAGAGGCAGCAAGCTCGTTAGTCTCCTTGCTGGCAACCGGGACCATTCCCTGGGGAATCTTCGTAGCCATCTGAGGACCGGAAGTCAAGGCGGACAGCATTTGAGCGTGGATTACCCTTTGGTCGGCAGCTGGGACCTTGTTGGTCTTCAACGGGGTGAGGATTTCGTCTGCAATCTTCTCGACCAGCTTCTCATCGGCGCATCGCTTGGCGATCACGGTGAATGTATGGACAGCACCCCCGCGAGTAGTGGCGTTGCTTGACTTGATGTTCGAGAGAAGCGGCTTCAAGAGGTTTGAACTGAGGATCTCAGAAAGATCGTGGCCGGCAGGGAGAGAAGCGAACAAGGGCGCAATCAAGTCATTGAGAACGACCTCCGGAGCACGCAACAAAGATTTCTCCAGAGATGGGACAATGTCCTTCTGGATATCTTCCAACGTCAAGTATGAGCCGAAGAAATCCTTGAGGCTCACTCCTAAGTACTGCGGCAGATGAGCCTTAGAACCCAGGAATTCTCGTAGGTAGAAAGCAATGTAGTCCTGTTTGTGTGATTCGAGGGTGGCAGTCCTCTCAGGAATGCGCTTGCTCACGCCGGCGATAACGCCCAACGTAAGTGCATTTTTGGGCGTAGGAGATGCTGCTTTCGCGGATAAAGCAGTGACACATTCGTGGATGGCTTCGTCTCCGAACTGGCTCTTGAACAAAGCACGGAATGCGCGTCTGCTGACCCTAACAGCTGTCGCACGGGTGCTATCCTTGGGCGCAGAAGAGAGCAGGCTGTTGAGCGCATTCGTGAGAGCGAGAACAAGCTTTTTACCAAAGGAATCCCACAGTGCCTTATCCTTCGCCGAATCCTGTATCAATTGCGAGCTCCACCTTATGAGCACGAAAGCGTTCGCGGGTGCTATGCTAGTCTTTGCCGCCTCTTGCTCTATCAGAGTTGCAAATGCCGAAGTGATATCTTTGTTCTCGGTAGAAGATGCTATTGAACTCAGGCACTGCTCGACGGCCAGTCGTGATCTTGTGTCGACGTAGAGGGGATATGTATCGAAAAGAATGCTAAGAACGGAAGAAAGCTGAGAGCCTACGCCACCTGCGATTCAATCAGCACTGCTCTGAAGGAGCATCTGCTCGCAAAAAATGAGAGTCTTACCTACCTTGGCTTACGAGCTTGTCGTGTAGCTGGTGCAGCTCGGAAGTCCTCTGCTTGGTCGAATTGGACAGAAGCACCTTGCGCAGCTCACCCAGATCCAGCGTCTGGGAGTCTCCGTTTACTGGCGTCTCCTCCGCCATTCTCGCAAAGATAGAATGGCTGTAGATTTGATCAAGAACCGCGGTTCTGGAGTGTGATATGGAAAACGTTGCAGCGAGCCTCGAACTTCTGTGGAGAGAGTGGCATTCGATCTGTGATCGCCCAAGCAGGCAAGTTTCGCGCTGACTGGCTGGCGTCAGTCACCACGAGAGGGTCGACGTCACATGGGAAAAATGATTGATGGGTTCATGTAAAGTTGACCACTAACCAAAACATCTGGACGACTGGGCGAATTTTTTTTTTTTTTAATCATAAACCATCATTACTCTCACGCCCTTTTCGGCAGTATAAAATGGCCGGCAAGAAAAAGAAGCCGGCTGCCAATCCAGCACGAGGCTTTGCTACCACCTCAGTCGCCTCCAAACCAAAGCCAGAAAATACCAGCAGCAGTGTCGAGCCCTCTGGCGTAAACACACCAGACACGAAAGCTACCACACCTGCTGCAAAGGACGACGACGCAACCAAAACAACAAACGCAAATGCAGAGCCAGAGCGCGAGCTGCACGAGCTTAGTCCAGAAGAACTCGAAGCGCAACTCGAAACATCCGAGCTCCAGCAGTTTGTCGAGCAATATGCCGCTAAGATCCGCAAGGAGTCCACACGCCATGTTACTCGAATGCAAACCGATAAACGCTTGTTTCGCGGACAGTCCGACTACATGTCCGTCCGCGACTGGCTTCCAGAAGACTTGATGCAGCAAATCGTCGAATTCGCCTTACAAAGCAACAATGACGTGGCAACTCCAAACAAGCGTATTTTGCCAAAGGGTGATGAGCTTCTGTCAAGAATATGGCAGCTTCGTCTCTGCTTGTTCGGTTTAGAGATTCCCGCTGAGAGAGTCGACGATGTTGTTGCACACGTTCTCTCAAACCCGCCATCTGAAGATGCGTCTGGCCAACCGTGGGGTCTTCCAGAGGCTCTAGACTGGATGTCCTGGAATTGCAACAACGACGAACTAAAGGATTACGACTATGAAAAGCCTAAGCCTGTGGCTTTGGTTCAAGACCCTGTAGATGACAGCACCGATTCTAAGAACGCACCCAAATGGAAGAAACCCCAACCGGAAAACAACACAGCCAGCGAACAGCCAGATGATGATGGCATCGAAGTTAGCGATATCGAGAGCGACCTTGAGCCCGACGAGCTGCTTTCCATTTACATGAGAACAAAAGCCAGACTTTTTGACATGAATCCCGAAGGCGAGGGTGGATCGGCATCTTCTAAAAAGAAGCAAGGCAAGAGTCAAAAGGGCGCAGCGAAACCCGCGCCAGGTCGGGGCCAAAAGAAGCTACAAGATAGAGTGCAAAGGATTGAGGCAGATGTACTTTTTGACCGGCGCGAAGCGGAGGCACAGTGGTCCGAAAAGAAAATCGAGCTGACACGCGAGCACGCTGAACGTCGGAAATGGCAACTGCAGAAGCAAGAGGATTCTAAAGCTAAGGAAGATACCAAGCCAGAACCCACAAAGCCCGAAGACAGCACGGGCAACGACATCAGCGACGAAGCAGAGCGTTTAGGCCAGGAGTTGCTGAAAGAAGCCGAAGCAATGGGCGATGATGACATGCTTGGTGGCATGTTCGGTGCCCTGCCAGGCGGCGAAGACACGACACCTTCTGGCGAATCTTCGTCGGGAGTTGTACAAAGCAGCAATGCCATTGTCAGAGACTTTGGCAGACTTACCGGCATGAACCCCAAGCGTGTACTCGAAGAGGCTTGCAAGGCACGAGACTCTCGTGTCAAACATACATACAAGCTTGTTTCTCCAACCACTTTCGCCAGTAGACATTCTTTGACAATTCAGTGGTCGAAGGAGCCCGAACCCGTGGATGGAACATACATGCAGACACTCAATGTCGAGGCTGGCCCAACGCGTACAGTCATCACCATGATGAAGGAAGCCACCCCAGATACTGCACAGAGCGAAGCCTATGTGGCAACTGCAGCACTCTTTTTGATATTCTCTGGGTCTCCCAAGGAAGAAAAGGCACACCTAAGGCTCCCACCCGCTTTCAGGGATCTTTGGGATGAGTTCGCGAAGGTCAAGCGCGACAACATTGACGCATCGGACCGCGAGCTTGTCAAGGAGCTGCGAAAGACAATCGAGAAGCATGCACAGGCTGAAGTGGAAGAAGATGACGAGATCGTTTACAACCCAGCAAGGAGACTCAATGGTGCGGCAAGTGGAGCATCTACGCCATCATCCCGACAGGAGCTTCAAAAGCCCGGCAACATCGAGCCTTCGCAAGCCCTGCAAGAGATGTGGTCACAGAAGCAGACGTCTCCAGCATACCAAAAGATGCTCCAAGTGCGAATGAACTTGCCAATGTTCCAATTCAGATCCGAAGCGCTTGAAACCATCCAGAAAAACCAGGTCACTATCCTTTGTGGTGAGACAGGTTGCGGCAAGAGTACACAACTGCCAGCTTTTATCCTTGAGAATGAGCTTGCACAGGGCAGACACTGCAAGATCTATTGCACAGAGCCTCGCCGTATCTCGGCAATCTCTCTTGCCCAACGTGTGAGCGAGGAGATGGGTGAGCGAAAGGGCGATGTTGGCACTTCGCGCTCACTTGTTGGCTACGCTATCCGTCTCGAATCCCAGACCACGGCGAATACGCGGCTGGTGTACGCAACCGTCGGTATCGTTTTGCGTATGCTGGAGCGTTCGGATGGTCTCAACGAAATCACGCACTTGGTTCTCGATGAGGTGCACGAGCGCAGCATCGATAGTGACTTCCTTTTGATCGTTCTTCGGACTCTTCTACTCAGTCGACCGGACCTCAAGGTCGTGCTCATGAGTGCTACAGTGGATGCCCAGCGGTTCTCCAATTACCTCGACAACGCACCTATCATTTCTGTACCCGGAAGAACATTCCCTGTTCAATCTAGATTCTTGGAAGATGCTATTGAACTCACGGGCCACACCAACGAAGATGCACAAGCTCAAGCACCTGGCGGCGAAGAAGATGATGACGCGGAGGCAGAAGGCCAAAGCAAGTCTGGAGATGCACAACAACTATCTACCTACAGCAAGCGCACCAGGAACACATTGGCCAATTACGACGAATACCGCATCGACTTTAGTCTAATCGTCAAGCTTGTCGAGAAAGTTGCTTACTCCAAAGAGTACGAGCAATTCAGCAAAGCTGTCTTGGTGTTCCTTCCTGGTATCGCAGAAATCAGACAACTCAACGACATGCTGCAGGGCCATCCTTCTTTCTTGAAGAATTGGCGTATCCACCCTCTGCACTCCACTTTCTCCAGCGAAGACCAACAAGCCGCATTCGAGGTGCCGCCTCCAGGCGTCAGAAAGATCGTGCTCGCAACGAACATTGCCGAGACTGGTATCACCATTCCCGACGTGACATGTGTCATTGACACTGGCAAGCACAAGGAAATGCGTTTCGACGAACGCAGACAGATGTCAAGACTCATCCAGTCTTTCATCGCTCGTGCCAACGCGAAGCAGCGTCGTGGTCGTGCCGGTCGTGTGCAGGAGGGTATCTGCTTCCATCTCTTCACCAAGTACCGCTTTGACGAAATGATGGCCGAAGCACAGACTCCGGAGATGCTTCGACTGTCGCTGCAAGACCTGGTCATGCGAGTGAAGATTTGCAAGCTTGGCGACATCGAGACGACACTTTCGCAGGCTCTTGATGCTCCATCCAGCCGAAACATCCGTCGTGCTATTGATGCTCTTATCGAGGTCGATGCTCTTACCGCGAAGGAAGAACTCACTCCTCTGGGTCAGCAACTTGCCAAACTGCCTTTGGATGCCCAGCTAGGTAAACTCATTCTCTACGGCAGCATCTACGGCTGTCTCGACTTCGCACTTACTGTCGCGGCCACGCTCTCCTCCAAATCGCCCTTCTTGAGTCCAATGCACGCAAAGAAACAAGCCGATACTGTCCGTCTTGGCTTCAAGCGTGGCGATTCTGACCTCCTCACCTCTTACAATGCATACGCAACATGGCGTAAGATCTGCACCACACCAGGCATGTCCGAGTTCAGCTACTGCAACAAAAATTTCCTCAGCCCGCAGAACCTGGCAAACATCGAGGATCTGAAGGGTCAACTCCTCATGTCTCTGAGCGATGCTGGTTTCGTCACCCTCGGACCGGAAGAGCGTCAAGCTCTCTCGAAGATGCGCTACAACCAACGCCAGCGCCAATTCGTCGCACTGCCATCGTCAGCCACCCGCGCAGACGAGAACGACGACATCGCCAACTCCGTCGTCGCCTGGTCCTTCTACCCCAAAATCGGTAAGCGCGAGGGCAAAGGCTGGCGCAACATCGCGAACAATCAGACGCTCGGTCTGCATCCCACATCGGTCAACAAGACCTCTCTCAACCCGGACGTCAAATACCTTTCCTTCTACAGCATCATGCAATCGTCCTCCCGCTTCACCAACGCGCAAGAGACAAGCCCCGTATCCGACTTTGCGCTCGTGCTGCAGGCCGGCGACGCGGTGTTCCACATGTACGCGGGCGTCATTGTCGTCGACGGCAATAGGCTGAGAATCAAGGTCAAGGACTGGAGGACTATGGCTGTGCTTAAGGTGCTGAGGGCGAGGTTCAGGGAGGTGTTGGGTAGGATGTTGAAGTACCCTGGCCGTGACTTGGGCGCTAAATGGGGCAGATGGATGGAGATCTTCGAGGCCATCTTTGCAAGAGCCGAGAGGAAGTAGGGTTGAAGAGGGGAATGGGGTTTTGGGATGGTGATGTGATTTCTTTCTCTTGACTAGACGCATGAGTTGACGCTAGGTATGAAATGAATGAATTCCGTTCGGTCAAATTGATATGACATGAATATTATTTCTCTTAAATTGGTATAAGATATCAAAAGACGTTTCAGAGAGGGGCGAAGATTTACAGTGGAGACGACATGGCTGACGCGGGCAGAGAGGCGAAGGGTTCGACTTTGCCCAACCGAGGCCTTCCGCCTGCTAGTGCACTGCCATGCGGCGAAGACCAGATGCCCATTCTTGCTCCATCCATCCATCCTCCCAATATCACTTCGAGGTGATACGGCTCTCTGCTGATCCATCATTAAACACAACAGCAACTATACCGCCCACCACAACAATATCAACCGCGCGGCCATAAAGGGGAAGCCAAGGCTGCAGCGGATAGATCTGAGGTCTGAGCCACGAGGGCTTACAGCCTCCCGCCGACTCCGTCCTGTGCTGCTGTTACATATATAGCGCACCGCGACTTCTCACCTTCTCGCGCCTGTCCCCCCTCCTGCCTCTCAACCTTCACCTCGCGCGAGTGGCTTCAACATGCGCCTCTCTCGCGTCGTGCCCGCCGCGCTCCTCGCCCTCCTCTCCGCCGTCGCTCCATCTCTTGCCCAGGAAGAAGACTCCGGCGAGCCTCCACAAGACCTCCAGGTCGACATCACCAACCATGTCTTCTGCTCGCACCCCTCCGAGAAGGGCGACACGGTCAAGGTCCATTACAGCCTCAAAATCTTCGGTTCGGACGATATCATCGAGACCACGTTCGAGAAGAAGCCGTTTGTCTTCATGGTCGGCCTGGGACATGTGATTAAGGGCTGGGATCAGGGCATGCTGAACATGTGTCCTGGCGAGACACGCACTCTGACTATCCCGCCTGGGCTCGCATACGGAGAAAAAGGATCAGGAGACGATATCCCGGGAGACTCGACTTTGGTTTTCGAGACGGAAATGCTGTCCATCTATGGCCACAAGCAGAAGAGCGTTAGCACTTGGGTGCCTGTGCCGATTCCGACGGCTATTAACGCGACGGTGACGCAGTCGAACGGTTCTGTTTTCACCACCCCTAGCACTATCATGACTGTCACTGCTACTGCACCGCCAACGCCTCACTGGCCGATTCCTGGAGCCGCCGGCGCTGTGGCTACTGGTGCCTTCAACTCGGCGGACCGTGTGGGAGGATCTCCCAAGGAACAGGCAGCGGAAGAGAACCAGTGCAAGCTCTTGGGACCTTTTGCGCTACTTGTTCAGGGCGCACTTGGTCTTTTGGCTCTTCTCACGCTGGTCTTCAAGCGTTTCCGCGAATCTCCCAAGCGCCCTTGGAGAGTCTGGTTCTTCGATGTGGCTAAGCAGGTCACTGGTTCTATCATCCTCCACCTCATCAATCTGCTCATGAGCGAACTTGGTGCGGGCGTTTTGGAGAACCAGGTTGCTGAGATTGGAAGCAAGACGGAGGATGAAGAAGGAAGGAAGCCCAACCCGTGCTCTTTCTACCTTCTCAACCTTGCCATTGACGTAAGTTGAAATGACAACTATCCGCAGATCAAGCATAAACTAACTCTCACGACAGACAACCATCGGTATCCCCGTCCTCTTCGTGTTCCTCAAAGTCCTCCACAAAATCTTCCTCCGAACCCGCCTCGCCAACCCTCCCGAGTCCATCGCCTCAGGAAACTACGGCAGCCCACCCCGCTGGCCCTGGTTCTTCAAGCAGCTGACAATCTACACCATTGGCCTAGTGTGCATGAAACTCTTCGTCTGGCTCCTCTTCGCCCTCCTCCCCTGGCTCCCCTGGGTCGGCGACTGGGCCCTGCGCTGGACCGAAGGCAGCGAAGCCCTGCAAATCGCCTTCGTCATGTTCATCTTCCCGCTGCTGATGAACATCATGCAATACTACATCATCGACAGCTTCATCAAAGACAACAAGCGCGGCCAAGGATACCAGGAAATCCGCGGGAACGAAATCGACGCTGAAGACGATGAGGAGCGCGAACGTTTCGTCGTCAACGATGACGATGATAGTCTTGCGGACGATGATGAGTTGCACGGCAGGAAGTCTGGCGAGGGTATGGTTGAGGCAAACACTACTCCCATACCTGTCAAGCCTGGTCAGGGAAGTGGTAAGGGCTCGAGTAAGGAGGATTAAAATCTTTCAGTGTTCCTTTGCGGTGTACATCTTTTGTAGGTAGTGTTATGGCTTCCTTAGATTGTACTATATCATTATCATTATACTAGGTCGATTGCGAGCATATGAAAAGGCGTTCATCCATGACACAGACTCAGGGCAGTGGCGAACTCTCACTCTGCGACCACACACTCAACGGCGCAGTCTTATGTCCAGTGTTTCCCGAAGCAAAAAGAACCACCAACCGAAAGCCCTGAAACTCTCTCTCACTGAACATGCTCGCGCGATGAACTGCTGTCCATGTGTTTCAAAAGGGATAAACCACCGACCAAAAAGACCCTGACACAACAACCTCTCACTGAACCCGCTCGCGTGACGAACTGCTGCATTCCCGACCCGTACGAGGTAGGGCCAATCGCTTTCCCATGACTACCTCCCCTCCCACCGCAGACTAGCTCGACAGACAGGGTCGAAGGATTCCTCGCCCAGCCCAGCGCAAACCGGGTACCGGGTCGAATCTTCATCATCTCGTTACTGTACCTCCACCTAGAAACTTGGCTCTCCACGCCACGCATGTTTGCCAATGCTGAGTTCCCGTTGCTCTGTGATCCTTCGGGCTCAACTGACATCGACTCACGGGGTATTTGTTGGAGGAGATTGCGTTTCTAAGGGAGTGAGGGAGTGAGTGGTGCTGCCGTCTCGGCCGAATCCGATACCGATGCCACTTTCACTAGTCTCTGTCAACGACAAGACCTGCCTTCTGCCGTCTGCCGTCTGCACTGACATGACACGCGAGGTGCACACACATGCCGCACTAACTGCAGAGAAAGGCGGAAAGGGAGTCAGTCAGGCGTCCTGACTCTCCTTTCAATACGGAGGTAAGGGCTGGGAGTTTTCTTTTGACCCTGTCGTACCTCCTGCGATCCTACAGGCCGAGCCGGCCACAGATCTCCGTACCACTGAATCAGAACCGGCGTGCCGGGGCATTCGCTCAGATTGTGGGCTAAACCAGCACGAGTCTAACGTCCCTCCACCCCGGGGGATTTACTGAACAAGCATCCCAAGCAATTCGGAGATCCAGAAACATTATTCATTGGGAAGGAAAGCCAAGGCGGCAAGACGTTCTTGTTGCTGCTGGCCGCCATTCTGGCCGTGTTCTTGTCTAGTGCCCATCTCAATGCGTGCTGACTGTGTCGGCTCACGGTTGACGGTTGTCTGTCAAAAGCACTAGCAAGCTGTTTTGTTCCAATGGCAGGTATGAATTATCTCCCTGGCTGCCTGGTACAAAAAGACTTTATCACCAACGCTACCTCCTAGAGGGAACGAGAAGAAGTCAATGATATTTGGCGTCTGCCGATCGGAGAATTCGCCTGCGGCTCGTCATTTGCTGCAGTGGTCTCAAAGGAAAGATGTGCATCTTCTGCTTTGCGCGCAGCGTCGTCAGCAAGCCGAAGGATTCACAAGTGAGCCAATCATTGAAGTGACGAGTCAGCTTTCATGCCGTGTGTTGCGACTTCCGACATTTTGCCCCGGAAGTGTGGAGGAAGTGTCGAATGTTGCAGAGACGTGAGAGGCTCGGGATGTCTTTCGAAGAGCCTCAACCTGTTGGACTTTCTCTTTCGCGCGTGCCTGTTGATCTCCCTACGCTGTAAACCTAAACCTTGCCACATCCACCACCCACTGCCATCCACCCTCCATCTTCGAGCCCTACACGCCTCCGCACACTCGACTAGGATGCTCATCCCGCCTCTTCACCTTCGGCGACCGAGCCCATTCGTTGCTCCTGTCCTCGCCGACAGCCTGGTAGATTAGCAGGTATGGCATTGCTGATCCTGCTCTCTACACGGCACAGCAGCCTCGGTGCCAGGCGGTATTGCCTCGTTGAGAGCCCGCACCCTAACCGATTCTTTCAAGCATTTCAGGGCTTTATGCCACTATGAGGTACTCCAATGCTCCCATCTTGCCCATATTCCCCATCTCCGGGTTGTCGCGTGAAGACGATCGCCCTCGGGGCCCGGTGGAGTGTAGGGTTGTCTGGTAGATCCAGCGGTGCTCACGCTGGATCAAACCTAGAATGTGGATGGTAGGACTACTCTGCACTACTCTCATCTCTCCCTTTTGCATTCTTTCATTTTTTCAGGGCTGTCAGGACTTGAGATCACTGGTAGGGCCACGATTGGAGAACCCTAAGAGTTCATGATCATCTCGACAGGGCATGCTTTAATCTTTCCTTTCTCTCTGCTTGCACCTTTTCTTACCAACCCTTGCATCTCTTTCATTGAGTTTATTCCTTTCAAGACGACTGTCCAAAGACACATTGGCCCCCCAATCGTCAATTCGATCGTTTCCCACCCAGTGCATCAGCCGCATCTGGACAGGACATTTTCCAAAACGCCACACCACACCCCAGAGTTTCAGGAGCTTGCAGACGACTGGGATTGTATCGAAGCACGAGCCGACGAGGACGATCGCATTGCATTCGAACCCTGCCGTGCTGCGACTCTTACCGCGTTGCATTAGCCTAGGCCCTTCGTAACCCGGTACGTTGATTTCTTGCCACTCCTACCAACGCAGCATTCCTTGCCATGCCTCTTGGCCGAAACCTGAACGATCTCAAAAGTCGATTATCTTCCTTGCACGCTTTGATTCAGGCATTGGCGTCGTTCATCACTTTTGCGAGGTTCTCGTGATTGATGCAACTCGACTCCCCTGATCGAAGACGATGGCATTGACTTGAAACTAATCACCGACCGTCTAGATATCACCCTGGGCATCCTAGAACTCCCACGCAATGTCGATGTCAACCGAGCCAAAGACTTTCGTATACGATGGTCACGATGGCTTTTTCGAAGCACCACATAGCGTCGCCCCTCTACCCCGGGGACTCAACACAGGACTAATCGTCCTCGGAATCTGTGGTCTTCTATCGTTCCTCGCAACACTCTCCCTCCTCAGTTTCGTCGCATACCGGTTCGCGAAATGGGAGCATTACTACAAGACATTCATTGGATACAACCAATACGTTCTGCTCTTCCTCAACCTTGTCCTGGCCGATTTGATGCAAGCAGCATCGTTCCTTGTTAGTTTCTACTGGGTGGCCAAAGACGCCATCCTCTCTCCAACACCAGGATGTTCAGCCCAAGGCTTCCTCCTCCACCTCGGGGACATCGCCAGCGCCTTCTTCGTGCTTGCAATCGCCCTCCACACTTACTGGACTGCCGTCATGAGCCGCCGCGTGCCCTATCGCATCTTCGGCATCACCATCATCCTCCTCTGGATAGCAGCTCTCTTCCTCACCGTCCTCGGCCTCGCAATGTACAGAGACACCTACTTCGTCCGCGCCGGCGCCTGGTGCTGGATCAGCAACGAGTACGAGAAAGAGCGTCTAGGCCTACACTACTTCTGGCTCTTCCTGTCTGAATTCGGCCTCATCGTCCTCTACGCCGTGACCTTCTTCGCCCTCCGGCACAAAACCCGCTCCTTCTTCTCCAACGAAGACCGCGCCGCCGGCATGTCCGTCACGAACCAGAAAAGCATCGACGCCGTCAACCGAATCACCACCCTCATGATGCTCTACCCCCTAGTCTACGTCGTGCTGACCCTCCCCCTCAGCTCCGCACGCATGTGGTCCATGGCCCGCGGCGGCAAAACCCCCAGCGACGTGACAAACTGCGTCACCGGCGCCCTCCTCGCCAGCTGCGGCTGGGTCGACTGCCTCCTCTACACCCTTACGCGCGACCGCCTGCTCAACCAGACCATGGGCCAGGGCAGCTCCAAAGGCGACACGGGCCAATCCCAGTCCGAAAACCAAACCAAAGGCGGCACGATTCTGCAGACAACCACCTGGACCGTGCAAAACGACAGCGCCGAATCCGTCGGCGAAGAAGGCCAGCAGAAAGGCAACGCTGCGAATGCTGAGGTCGCGAGCAGCAGCGATGGCACGTCGGAGATTTCTGTCGGCAGAAGTAAGAGCGAGAGCGAGACTGTGGCTCGGGATCGCTCGCCTAGTCCCAGCGGGTCTGTGGATCCTATTATTGCGCGCGAGAAGCAGGGTGGTGCTCCTGGGATGAGTGGTGTCAGTAGGGTTTTGGCGAACTCGAGGAGGAGGGATTTCGCTGCTGGCGTTAATCAGGCTAGGACTTATGAGTTGGATGAGTTGGCTAGGTGATTTTTGTTTGTGCGTTTCTTCTCCTTCTTCTTTTTTCTTGGGATGCGTTGGAGATACCCATTTCAAGCTCACTTTCATTACTTTTTGGTGGACGGACGGAAATACGGGAGATTCCAGACTCTGGGAAGGACGATCATCAGAGTCGTCGTTTTACGCCTCAGTTCCCTACCTACCTAACATAAGCTCGGATTTTTTCGTTTTATTTCCTTAAGTTGCATTGTTACTACTACTACTACCATCCATCCGTCTTCGGATACGGATACAGACAACATATATAATAACTGATGATCATACCCATTACGCCTCTTATCTTTTCTAACAAACAGCCACCTAGCTAGCCAACAGAGCAGCGCATACTCGCTGCAATAACTCCAAAGAAGATCGTTTCCATACCTTATCTACCTTATGCCATACCTTACGAGTATCGAAGCGAACAAACAAAGGCCCGAACCAGAGCGCTCACCACCGCATGTTCCTTTCTTTCTATAATCTCCATGACGCTGCTCTCATACCTTGATGACTCTCCTCCCAAAGCCATAGCCTCGTCAGATGGAAATTCATTGATTTGGAATACCTTATTGATAGGTAACGGGACAAGCCAACGTTGCATGTATCATGTCGTTGATAGGTAAGGCATGCAGCCCCTCCCTGGGAAGTCCTCTCAAATCGGCCCACACGCATGCTCACCCTCAATACCTTACATTCGTTCACACAGTGCTTCGAACAGAGAACCGACTTGTCCCAACCTCACAAACCCACCTAAGCATGAGAAGGATATCAGGCATAAAAGAAGGAGGGGGGAAAGGTCTAGATAAGTAGAAAAACACACCAGCCAGCGTACCTAGACCTAGAACCAACTAATAACATCTCAAAACGCTTTTACGAAAACAAAACAAGAACATCATCACCAAGCCCACGAAACCATAAACCACACAAAACCGACCAAAGTACGAAGCAAACAATAATAATTCAGTTCAATTCTTCTTCTCGCATTTCTATTCCCCATTCATTGAAAGTCTTCCAACGAAGTCAAAGGAAAGAAAGGACAAATGCAACTTAATAACGCACAAACCGTCCCCTCTCCCTCTCATTCCCTCCGTCCTTCCGTATTGTTCGAACGAACCTCCCTCCCTCCCTCCCTTTCTCTTAAAACAACCAAGGTCTCAAACAAGCAACGTAATTAAAGTACCTATACCTGACCAAACAAAACCAAAAACGAACCAAAAAGAAAATTGACAATAGTCAAGAACAAGTCAAGTTCGAAAAACGCCCCCGACTTTCCCCATGTGCCACGGGTGGTATATTTCTCTTTCTTCCCTCCTCTTATTAGGTACTCTTCTTCTCCTCATTCTTCTTAACATTGATTTTTTTTTTTGAAAGTTTTTGCATTTTCTTCGGCTTTTGGCTTATTTGCAGACCCGCCCCCCTCAAGAAAGAGCGCAATCCAGAAATCTATTGACGAGGATACAAGCGGGAAAGATTGACTATGACTTTGTTTTTTTTTTCTTTCGATAAAGACAGCCATCAATACCGCTGTGCTCGGATTAACAATACAAGAAGAAAAGAAAATTGACTAAAAGAACAGTAAAAGGAAATGATCTGTTCTCCTCATATACCGAGGTAGGACAGAGAATGCGTCAAGTGATGGATGTCCCGGGAACTCTTCCTCTTTCCTTTTTCTGCTGGTGCTGGCGCCTAATGCCTGCCTGCCTGCATCCCTTCGTATCCTATTATTCTACCAGCTCCATGACTTCTATCGTCTCGTCTTCCTCGTTTCTCGAAGGGTTGGGGCCCGTGTGCTACGGATAGCGCGCGGGATTCTTAGTGGTTGGTGCCGGGGCCAGCGGCGCCGCCGACAATACCGGAGAGCTTGCTGTTGGCGTAATCGGTGTATTGGCTAGGGAGGGCACCGGAGGAGCCAGCGCCGCCGAGGAGGAGGATGATGGTGACGATCACAAGGCCGATGACGATCAGCTTGCGGGCGGCGGGGTGGCGGACGCCGTAGTCGGCCCAGGCGCGCTGGCCGGAGCCGAGGTGCTCTTTGATCTTGTCGGCGCCGAGCTTGTAGTAGACCAGGCCGCCGAGGGCGATGCTGTAGCCGAAGAATTGGAGGGGGGAGACGGGGTCGCGGAAGATCATCATCGAGGCCACGACGAGGAGGATGTCTTTTAGGACGCCGCAGAGGGTCATGACGAGGCCAGAGGTTTTGCCGATCTTTGGGGGTGGGGTTAGCGAGTTTTCTGGGGGATGGGATTGAGGGATTTTGGGAGCTTACGAGGAAAACGACGGAGACGTTCAGAGCGAAGGCAACGAGAGCGTTGGTCAAGAGGACGAAGTATCCAACGTTCTCAATTTCCGACCATGACATCTTGGGCACCTCGACAACCAAACTGGTGATACCGTTCATGACGGCGCAGGCCGGCGCGAAGTAGTAGAGGGAGACAAGAGGGTCCATCTTGAACTCGGCGGAAGAGAGGAGCTTCTGCACCATGACCAGACGGGTGGCCTCGAAAGCGATACCAGCGAGCTGGAAAAGGAAACCGGTCATGACAAACTTGATCTCGCCGTAGGAGGCGATGATCACACCGAGGACGATGAAAGAGACGTTGCCGAGGGTCTTCATGTTGGGCGGCGCAACGCCCATGATCCAGGACGCGATAAGGACGGCGACCGGAGTGGTGGCCTGATGAGATTGTTAGGGCTGAGAAAGTAAGCGTTCGTTTGTTGGGTGTTGCGTACCTTGAGCATCTGGATGAAAGAGACGGAGAGGTAGAGGTAGGTGACGTTTCCGCAAATGAGCGAAAGGGAGAACATGACACCAATGGGCACAATGGCGCGCAGGTAGATCTTGCCGGTCATGGGGACCTTCTTGCGCGAATCAAGGACGGTGGTGAAGCGGGCGAGGATCTGGGTCATCAGAGTCGCGAAACCCAAATGCCATGTGGTGAGGACAATGGCTAGGATGTGTCAGTTTTTGCTGGTGTTTTTACTGCGATTGGGCATGCTAGGAGGGAGCGCGCGTACGGTAGCGGAAGTTCATGGTATCGAGGATGTACTTGTTGAACAAGATGACGGAGGAGGAGAGGGAGATCCATGCTCTATTGTTGCCATTAGCATGTTGACCAGATTTTGCCAGTGGTTATCATAGAACGTACGCGATGTAAACTGCCGGGTGCAGAGAAGGTTGAGCAGGCGCAGGCTTCTCTGTGGCCGGGTTGACGGTAGGGAGGACAGGTTCCTGGGGAGATTGGCGGGCCTCCATCTCGATGTCGCCCGAGACTCTTTCCTTCTCGGCCATTTTGAAGGGTGTGTATGTGAAGGAGTGCGCGAAAGAGTGGTGTCGGTGCTGCTGTGAAGGTGGTGTTGCCAACAACGCAGTAGGATGACCGGTGGTGGTGGTGTTGGCGGTGCTCGTTTAGTAGCGCGCGCGGGTGGAAGTCGAGAATGAGAGTTGCGGGCCAGCCAGCTAGCGGAAAGATTACGCGCGGCGTGGAAGAATGTTGCTGCAGTAGCGGGCAGGGTCCTTTGGTCTTTCGGGGAGAGACAAGCAACGACGAGCTCTCACTCTGAATGGGGCCAAGCGAAGTATAAGATAGGTATTGAACCGTGATGTAGAGAGATGAAAGAGACAAGAGTGCAACGCAGACAGTTGGTCAGTGGTGAAAAGGAGTGGCGTGTCACGAAGAAAGCGTAAGAAAGAGGGTTGAGGGGGACAAAACCGCGGGTAGGAGCAGGCAAAAAACACAGCGATGATGGCAACGGGCGTGATACGGCGCAGGAGTGAAATAATACACTCGGTACAACAAGGGCGGGCAGGGATGAGGGATGGATGGTGAGGGCCGATCGTGAATCAACTAACGGACGACTTGCGACGACGAGGACCACTACTGCGATTCCCTCACGGCCAACAAGACACAGGTAAATCGTTATTATTCGCGCGACCACGCAAGCTGTTGGCCACACGGGGGGATAGGGGAATGCTGAGAATGCCTGCGAGGCCATGCCAGAGACATGCGCCGTCACTTTGCACCAACCGCTGGCCGTCAATGATTGCACGCGGCCTATGCCGGTAATGCTAACCTCATAATGTCAGAGTGTGGCTCAAGTGGGTTGCGTGTACGTAGACCCGTTGAGATCTGCCTTCGGTTTCATGCTCAGTCAAACGGCCGTTGCGAAACCTTGATCGGCGACCGCTGCTTGCCTCACATGGAGCGCGCCCGCTCTTTATTATCTTCGACCATGGTGGTACAGTTACACCCTCACGACTGCACTTCCATCTTTTTCTCCATGATCTCCTAGTCTGCAGCAGACTGCAGCAGCAGCACATCATACCCGTGCCTAATGCAAATACCCGCTTGCCAGCCAGCCAGTTCTAGAGCTGTCGAAAGGATTTTGTGCATGTCTCGCTGTCGCCGCCGCCGCAGCAAGCCACCCGTATACAAGTGAGATTTGACCCGCATCTCATCCTCAGGAGGCGGCGTGCAGCATACGTACACATCCATTTATCGAGGACCCACCACCTACAACAATCACCCACGACAGCAGAGCCTCCTTTCAAAGCCCTGAGCCTCCTTAACCTCGTAGCGTGTCGATCGCTGATGGCAGGCGAGGGAGGTTCGAGAGGCTGTACGCTTTAGAGTAATCGTCTTGTTATGATCATCATCATTATTCACTTGTCCGTCTTCAACTAGACCAAACAAGCATTGCTTCCCCAAGCCCGTGCTGCGGATGTTCGCGTAGCGTGCTGGTGTGACCGGCGAGGCATGAGAGTGCTTTGTCCAGAATATTTTTCTGCAAAGTACATCCTGCATGTACTCGCGCAGAGCTGTGAAAATCTATGAATGGCAGGGTGATGACCGCATGAGCAGGGTAGCGTTCAGATACCGACTGTACTTGTAACTGACTGTACCTTGCAACGCGTCACTGCATCCGACAAACGATTATTTCCAGACAAACACAGAGCCTCGGAGCATCGTCCTCGATGTCATGAAGAGCAGATGGAGACTGACCACGGTGTGATTGGCCATGCACTGAGCCGCACACGCAGCGTTTCACCGGGCCTTGGTCCAAGCGTGGTGGGAAAAAGTGCAGCAGCTGGACCCTGCCGGTGCCTGAGATGGTGGGAGGTGGGATGGCGAGTTGTTAGTGAGAGAGCCAGGCGCGCGCGGCGGGAGTAGCGGTGGGCGACAGCTTGTCACTCGGCAGTATTATTGTTATACCAAAGGCCCCATTCCCTCCTCGCCCCTCCGCCACCTCCATCTCCATCATCACCACCTCCTCCCTCTCTTCACTCCATCTCTCACACCGCTGCATCAACGCAGACACAACCTCTCTCTTCCTGACTTGCCACTGCCAAACATGGCTCCCAACCACCAGCGCAACCTCAGCAAGGCCAATGGCAAGGAGATGTATGTCTCAGCGATCCCCATCTTCACCATCCAAGCAACACACTAACAAGACATCACAGCGACGTCGATGTCCTTGTCATCGGTTCCGGCCCCACCGGTCTCGGTGCCGCAAAGAGACTGAACCAGATCGTAAGAACAGTCCTCAAAACCCCCCCAACGAGACAGACCGCATACTGACAAACTCCCTAGAACGGTCCCTCATGGATGATCGTCGACAGCAACGAGACTCCCGGTGGTCTTGCCAGCACAGATGTCACTCCCGAAGGCTTCGTAAGTTCCCAGAGTCTTGAACAATCCCGAAAGAACACCCTCTAACACTTCCCCTCCCAGCTTTACGATGTCGGCGGCCACGTTATCTTCTCCCACTACAAGTACTTCGACGACTGCATTGACGAGGCCCTCCCCAACGAGTCCGATTGGTACCACCACCAGCGTATCTCCTACGTTCGCTACAAGGGCCAATGGGTCCCTTACCCCTTCCAGAACAACATCTCCATGCTGCCCAAGGAGGACCAGGTCCTCTGTATGGATGGTATGATCGATGCCGCCCTTGACGCTAGAGTGGCCACCACCAAGCCCAAGGACTTCGATGAGTGGATCATGCGCAACGTCGGCGAGGGTATTGCGAACATCTTCATGAGGCCTTACAACTACAAGGTCTGGGCTGTGCCTACCACCAAGGTAAGATGCAGCAGTTCAAAGAGCATGGAATTTTACAACAGGAGACTGACAAGATAATCAGATGCAATGCGAGTGGCTCGGTGAGCGTGTTGCCGCTCCCAACCTCAAGGCCGTCACCAAGAACGTTGTCCTCCAGAAGACCGCCGGTAACTGGGGTCCCAACGCCACCTTCCGTTTCCCTGCGGTCGGCGGTACTGGAAACATCTGGATCAACGTCGCTAAGACTCTTCCCGAGGAGAAGACCCGCTACGGCCAGAACGGCCACGTTCAGCTCGTCGACGCCGATGGCCACCGCGTCCTCCTCGGCGACGGAACCACCATCAACTACAAGAAGCTGATCAACACCATGGCTGTCGACCACCTCGCTGAGGCCATGCGCGACGAGGAGTGCAAGAAGCTCTCCGAGGGTCTCTTCTACAGCACCACCCACGTCATCGGTGTCGGTATCCGTGGCCTGCGTCCCGAGCGCATCGGCGACAAGTGCTGGTTGTACTTCCCCGAGGACAACTGCCCCTTCTACCGCGCCACCATCTTCTCCAACTACTCCCCTCACAACCAGCCCGAGGCCAGCAAGAAGCTGCCCACCATCCAGCTCGCCGACGGCAGCAAGCCCTCCTCTTCCGAGGCCAAGGAGGGTCCCTACTGGAGCATCATGCTCGAGGTTTCCGAGTCCAGCATGAAGCCCGTCGACCAGGAGCGCATGCTCGCCGACTGCATCCAGGGCCTCGTCAACACCGAGATGATGCTGCCCACCGACGAGATCGTCAGCACCTACCACCGCCGCTTCGACCACGGCTACCCTACCCCCTCCCTCGAGCGCGAGGGCGTGCTCAAGCAGCTCCTCCCCAAGCTCCAGGCCAAGGACATCTGGTCGCGCGGCCGCTTCGGCAGCTGGCGCTACGAGGTCGGCAACCAGGACCACAGCTTCATGCTGGGCGCCGAGGCCGCCGACTCCATCGTCAACGGCGCCGTCGAGCTCACCCTCAACTACCCCGACTTCGTCAACACCCGCCTCAACTCCGAGCGCCGTCTGGTCGACGGTGCCCAGTTCTTCAAGAGCATGGACGGCATCAAGGACCCTAGCAAGCCTTTCAAGCCTGCTCAGGATGCATAGATTCTTCTTCTAGAGTGAAAAGAAAGACGATAGAGTTAGGGGAAGCAAGGAATACGATGACACGCCCTGTTTTGGTTGTTCGTCGATGAGGGCAAAAAAGGTCAGAAGCATGGTTTACTGTCGTTTTCGGCTGAGTTTTTGTTTGAAAGATGCATGAGATGAGACGAGGAGTAGTTGCATAGAAACTAGATACCAGAGTTTATTTTTCTTTCCTATCGTCCACTGAACACCAGGAAATCACGTATCCCAGTGTTGGCTGGTTCTCAGGTCCCGTACCCTGAACTGTGGGCAGCATTGTTGTCCAATTGTCCTCTCAGTAATTTGAAGTTGGTTCAAGGGCTTGCTTGTCTTTTGAGGACCAAGTGAGAGATTATGCGTTTTCCTTCATCCTTGAAAGAGTGTTCTACACGCCGGGAGGTATCTCATTCCTCTGGGAATTTCGATTGATATTTTCAATGCACTTGTCTCTTTCGAGATTGTGCAGCTGTCTTTCGAAGGAATAAGTCGATAGACTGCTGCCCTGTGTGAACTGCCTCGTGAGGACGATTGATGGCGAGCATCCAGTGAACCACAAGAAATTCATGAGCTCTGCAATCGCATTACGCAGCCCATTTTGTCAATGCTTTGATTCGTGAGGAAATTCAATCAAATCAACGCCTTTCGACATGCCTCAAATCAAAATGTCTCTCCCTCGCGAAAGTCGCAGAGCCAAAATTCACACTAGCCCCAACCCGGCCACAGCCCGCTGCCAGCGAAACAACAGAGTGAATAAACACAAGCCCAACTTCCTAGCAACGAAGCGTCCACATCTTTTTCGTTCACTCACTGATACACCCAAATTGGCCTCACGGCACCGCAAAACAGGCCAATTGAAGCCGCAATGTCGCGCTACCAACAGGCCTCGGCCTACGACATCATCACCGGCGGCGACCCATCACCCCGGCCCGCACGCCAACAACAACAACAACCACAATCACGAATCCCTCTAGCAGACTCAACAGCCTCTTTCAAGCAATCCACAACCACCCGCCCCGACCACGGAAACGAAGACCTCCGCGCGCAACTGCGAACGCTGCACTACGAACTCGACAGTCTAAAACAAGAGCGCGAACTCTCCGCCCTCGAAACACAGCAGGAACTCCGCGATGCGCTCGCGCGCGCGGACGAGGATTTCAAGCGCGCGCAGACCGCGGAGAGGGAGCGGGATGTTGCCGTTCGCAAAGCGGAGAGCGCAGGCAGGGAAGCTGCGGAGGAGCGGGACCGGGCTGTCAACGAGCGCATGGCGCTGGAGAGGAAGAATCGGGGCTTGCAGGAGGAGGTGAGGGGGTTGAGGGAAGAGGTTGAGGAGGCGCGGGCGGAGGGGGAAGAGAGGGCGAGGGGGGCGGAGAGGATGGTGGGTGAGCTGGAGGCGAGGTGTGAGAGTTTTCGCGTGGCGGCTGAGGAGGTCAGGCGGGATTTGGAGGGGAGGGGGGAGGTGGTTGCCCAGTTGCAGAGGAGGGTTGTGCAGGGGGAGGAGAGGGTGGGGGAGCTCGAGGGGGAGGTGGTGAGGTTGAAGGCTAGGAGTGGGGATGAGGAGACGCTGAGTGTTGTGAGGAAGGAGCTGAGCGAGCAGGTCGAGTATATTCGGAAGTTGGAGGGGACGAGCAGGGAGCAGGGGAATGAGTTGAAGGGGTTGAGGAAGATGGCGAGGAGTGTGGAGGTTGTCGAGGAGGAGAAGAGGGGGTTGGAGGCTAAGGTTGGTATGATGGAGGATTTGAGGAGGGAGTTGTCTGAGGCGCAGTTGCAGAGGAGGATTCTGGAGGATGAGAAGAGGAGCTGGACGAGTTATTTGGAGAATGAGGGAGGGGAGGATGAGGCTGCGTTTGAGACGCCGGAGCAAATGGCCAAAGCGTTCTTGCAGGAGAGGCTGGAGAGGTTGAGTCTGGTTGACAAGCTTGGGACCATACAGCCGGAACTGAATGTTAAGGACGAGAATATTCGCGTGCTGGAAGACGAGAGGGCAAAACTTCAGGCTGAGATCGAGAATCTACGACAAAGTGCTGCTGCGGCTCCAGCGGCGGCGGCTCCTCCAAGCGATGCCAAAGCACGCGCGAGACTTGAGCGACAGAAGAACCTCGCAGTCAAGGAAGTGGAATACCTGCGAGCACAGATGAAAACGTTTGAGGCAGAGGAAGCAGAGTTCAACGCGGAACAGATTGACGAGGAACACACCAAGCGTGTGCAGGAGCTGGAGAGCATGCTTGAGAAATACCGCTCAGAGCTGCAAACACTACACGCAGATCTCACAAAGCTCGAAGCCCAGCCACCCTCAACACCATCACAGCCAATCCTCTCCTCACCAAAGAAGCGATCCCGCGAAGAAGAAGAGGAATCCGACGAACGCCTCGGAGCCCTCCGCCGCAAACTCCGCACCGCACAAGAAACGCTCGCGCAATCCCAAAAACAAACCTCCATCCTCGAAGCAGAGCTCAAAGCCAACGCAACCCAACTCTCCTCCCTCAAAGAAACCTCCCGCACCCGCGTCCTCGAGCTGCGCTCCAACCCCACCGCCACCGCCGAAGCAATCAAACTCACTACCCTCAAAACCCTACGCGAAGAAAACGCCTCCCTCCTCGCCCAACTCGAATCCCAACCCAACAGCAGCAGCAGCGGCAAAGTCGTCCCCATCTCCACCCTAAACGCCGCCCGCCTCACCCTCGACGAACTCAAAAGCACCCTCCAACAAACGGAGAAGAAATCCCTCCGCCTCAAACAAATCTTCACCACCAAATCGCTAGAATTCCGCGAAGCCGTCGCCTCCATCCTCGGCTGGAAGTTGGATTTCATGCCCAACGGGCGCGTGAAAGCTACTTCCATTCTGTACCCTAGTCACTTCAATGGTGAAGGCGAGGAGGAGGAGAACAGTATTACTTTCGACGGCGAGAATGGGACTATGAAGGTTAGTGGCGGGCCTAGGTCTGTTTTTGCGGGGGAGATTAGGCAGGCGGTCGAGTTTTGGGTGGAAGGACGGAAGGAGATTCCGTGCTTTTTGGCGGCTTTGACGTTGGAGTTTTATGAGAGGACGACGAGGGCGCAGGGGTGATGGTTGGTGAGGGGGCTTGGTGATGTACGTGTATGATAGGGTGGGAGTTGAGGATTCAGAAGAAGCAATTGAACTTAAAGATAAATTCAGAAGTTGTTGAACTTTCTCCGAAAACGAATCACATGTGTTGATAAACCAGTCGCCGTAAGGTCAGTCAGAGCTTGTTCTACATCAAGCAAGTTATTCTCAGCATACGTTACTGATTTGACAAGTAGTATCCCAGTCTATCCAACTGTTAAGTGTTGCAGCATGGTGACGATTAGAACAGAGACAGAACGAAACAATGGAATTAGCACACATGAGGACATCACAGAATCTGCGTTGGCTGTAAATGAATTTTGAGCGCTCACTGCTGGTTGTCCTTGCCCATCATTCATAAGCAAATTTATCGTGTTCACTGTCGGAAAGATAAGGTCAGGTACACTTCATATAAGAGCAGAAACAATGTACGCACGCGTGGAAGAGTACTGAAGTACCTTTCACCATTTCATCTATGGGCTTGTTACGAGCGACTTCCAGTTGAACCCAGCGTGTACGTGGTCTCTTGCGAAGGCACCATGTTCTAGGGGTGAACTTCCCTAACATGGAGATCATGGTCGTTGCTCCTGCACAAGGTCAAGCCAATTGGAAGCCTCTTGCCATACCACATCTCCCACCGTCACTGTCACATCTTCATGTCCATCACTTCTCTTCACCTTTCGCTCTCCTCCTTTCCCTCCCTCCGCACAACACACATCGTATACCACCGATTAATATTCCACAACCCAATTCGCTCAACAACATAATCACAACTCACATCCCTACTCTCGCTACACCAAACATGCTCTTGCCTCTATTGCAGAGGCAAGTGGAGGTTGCCGAAACCCCCCATGAAGCCGTCTATCCCACCCCCAAGCACGGCGAACCGAGGAATGAAGCAGAATACAACAAAGACAAGAAGATTGCCACGGCCATTGGTGTGATTCTCGTCGTACGTCTGCCCATCAACACCTTTACACTCCAAACTGCCAGAAACGGGACCCGGAAAGATAGAAAATCTAACAAACCCATAGGGCAGCTGCTTGATTTTCTTCCTCATCGTCTTCCTCATCAAGAAATTCCTCCACCGTTCCCGCCTGCCCAACACAAAAGCCCACACGCTCCGCCGCAAAGCCAGAGAATACAGGCAAGCCACTCGCGAGCTGCTCTTCAACATCACCCGTCGAGGCCGTTTCTCCACCGGTAGAGACCCAGGCCTCGGCGCCGTGGAGCTTCCCGATCTCCCAACCCTGGCGGCACAGCTACAACCCTCGCCGCAAGATGATGACTCCGCCACTCTTCGTCCCAGCCTGGGCTCGCGTTGCGGACATTGCAGATCTTGGATCGCAGCCGACTCAGCGCGATGCCGAGGTTGATTAGAGGGGTGGTGGGGATTTGATGGTGGTTGTTGTTTGTTGGGGTTGAGGAGGAGAGGGGGGAGTTGAGGAGGTCTTGGTGTAGACGCTCAATTTTTTTGCGAGGGGTTGTTGGGGTTTTGTTTCCGGCGCACTGATGCTTTAGGGTTTTGTTTTGTGGGCGAGAAAGCGAGACGGGCTATGGTTTTGGAGGCGATGGGACGTTCTTTACCTTTTGTATCTTCTGCCATCGGCGTAGGTACAGCGAATTAACGACATGAACGGGGCAACTTGCTCACACGTGGAAGCGCATCAATGCACCTGAAAAGCGGCTTTCCGGTTGTCTCGGGTCAAAGCGAACATGTTCTGTTCTATGGATCTAGATCACGCTATCAATGTCGTGTACAATTGTGTCTCTCCATGAGAAAAGGTAGATGATACTCGTGTGGATCGTAAAAGTCTAGAGCCTCATCCTTCTCGGAAGTCTCGTGAGAAAAGTAAGAAGAAGAAGAGGAAGAAGAACGCCATGAATGTACGAAAAAAATTGGGGACTGCTTTGCCCGCATGAAAGTCGATCCAGTACCACGTGGCTTTGATGATAAGGTGTATCTGCCTTGCCATCAACGGGAATCGTTCACAGGACCAGGCTTCAAGATGCGGTGGGGAAGACTCCAGTCGGGGCAGGAATACCGCCAGGGGGAGCGGTCGGACCAGTACCCGGAGGACCCTCAACACCAGTAGGTCGGACACCACCACCAGAGACGACAGGAGGTGAGCTGGGAGCACCTGGAGTTGGGGTTGGTCGAGTGGGCCTGAAAGGCTTCCAGGGCTTTTTCGGGCCACGGCCTCGCGGGCCTTCGAAGCGCTTTCTGTGCAAGTTGGCCTCTCTCGTATCGATGGTTGGCCATGGGATGTCAGGGCGTCGGCCGGTAGGAATGGCGGTGCCGGAAGGGACAATGCCAGTCGGGAAGCCGCTGGTTGGGAATCCGCCTGTTGGCAAGACGGGTCCGCCAGTTGGGAAGATGGGACCGCCGCTGCTTCCGCCTGTGGAGCTAATAGTCACTGGGTTGACGAGTGTCTGGGACTCAGAAGGGATATGGTAGGCTGGGGGGCCACGGTATGGGCCATGATATGGACCTCTCTCGCCGTTGTATGCGGGCGGCGGAGGTGCGACGCTTGATGCAACGAGGAAGGATAGCCCTATAAGGGCCACGAGGTTGTAAGAAGGCATAGCTTGTATGTGGTGCAATGCTTTGCCGGTGGTGGAAGGATGACAGACCGTGTTGAGGATTTGCAAGGGCCGTAGAACTAATATACAAAAGCAACGCCCGACTGAAAAGATGGAAACTGATAGCTGAGCGGGAAATGCACTAAGAGCCAAGATTAGTGAGTACTATGAATACGCAAGCAGTCCGAAGACGAAATAACTGCCCTAAACAGGCAGGGAATCAGTTAGGTCCCAGGTCCCCGAGGTGTTGCACCACATCAATGAGGCGCAACGAGGGCGGCTCTGGAGCAATCAATCAATGAGCGGTGCATGTCGACCCACGAGAGAGAGAGAGAGCCGCATTACGGGTTCCTGCCTTTCCAGCATGCATGGCAGCATCGAGCCATCTGCTGTGCTGTCTTTCATTTCCGTTGAGACGATCGCCGCTCAGAAGAGCCATGCTGACGTGAAACGCAACGCAAGCCACACATGGTTGAGATTGGCTGATTTGGGTTGTGTTATCATCGTTGGGCAGCTGGGCGACAGGGTGGAGCGCTGGCTGTTGTTTGGTAGCGAATGGCAGTGGTTCTCTCATGTTGTCGTGACCAAATGGGTAGATCGAAGAATTGGGAAATGCTTTGATTGTGAGTTGATTTGGGAGATGGTGTTCGCCCAAGATGCGAACTCAAGAGACGACCTACGATATCCGCAAGATCGTGAACTAGCACCTGCGAGTGCATTGCGACATCCTGGTGCACTCCATAGCTACACGAAAGTCTTGCCGACGGGTAATCCCTTGTGATCATGTTCTTCTATCACAAGACAGCAAAGACAGTCTGGACATCTCAGGACTTTATTCCGACAGCTTGCGCGTCGCTCTGGCGAAGTCAATAGTTGCAAACACCGGTTTGAAGACCTCTGGAACGGGCTCCAAATAGCTCGGGACCGCAAATGATAGGAGCCGGAAAGGTGTAAGGCGATGACACGCACTCGAGCGGGTGGATAAGAGAGTGTGGCGTGCTGCAGATGAGGTGATGTCGAGAATGCGTGCGTGAGCCTTGAGGTGGGTGGGATATTGTATCGGATCCCGAGCGCTAGGGCCAAAGCCAATCTCGATGTCCGAACATCCCTGCGACTGTTCATGATCCTGACATTCCAGTTGCATACTCCATGCCGACTTTCATTGCTGGCTTCCAAGCAGGGTAGGCTCTAAAAGTCTACTCGAGACTCGAAATTCGCGACCATCAATCCCGGAAAGCCAAGAAGAGACGTGTCGACAACTCAACACCGGGTGATAGCATGTCGCACCACATCCTCGCGTGGCAACAGACCTCTACATGCGCTGTTTGATGTCACACAGCATCTAACAAATTTATCGACACGGCAAGCCAGCAAGCTCATCAGCATCCCATATCACAGTCACAACATACCTATCCTGGCTACCACCCAAAGTCCAGGCAAACATGTGAACACCAGCAGCGAATCCCCTGCAGCGTGCATAGCCAGGCTCGCCAGGCTCGCCAGGCCTTCAGCTTGATTGCTTATGTGCAGACAGCTGCAGGAACGAGACCCGACCCGCGCCGAATATGGAAGCCGTCCGCTGCAGGATCGGGACGCTGGGAAGTGCATTTGCTGATCTTGTGCTCTGGACCGGATTGCTGACTGTTACCGCCGTCGGTATGGGGGACTCTTCCGGACTGCCTTGGCGTGTCGATCTTGGCCTGTTTTGTTGGTCTTGCTTGTTATCTCGTGCAGTACATGCTTCAGATGTTGTAAACTTTTGTCCGCGTTCGGTTGGAAAATGGGAAGCGCAGGAGCAAATTGAGAGATCAGGATGGGTGGATTGTTTGTTAAAAGTGTAAAGTGATTGAAGCATCTATGAACGCCTATGAACGCCTGTGTACGCCTGTAATCCTTGTGAAACCCCATAAGAAATGCCCTTAAGGAAAGTGATGAAGCATCTTAGACGAAAGAGTGGCTGCCCTTAGACTTGCGCCTGGCAATGTGAAAGAGAGTGGTAAAGAAAGCCCCTAGAAAGAAAAGCAACCCTGCGCCGAGACGCCTTTCGCGCTTCCAGAGCGCGAAGACCCAGTCCATGGTGGTTAGAGACAGTGTGATGTTGAACGAGTGTCGTGGAGTGTTGAACGAGTGTCGTGGAGTGTTGAACGAGTGTTGTGAAGTGTTGAACGAGTGTCGTGGAGCGTTGAAGGAGTGTTGTAGATTGACGTGGTACATTCCAGATGTGCCTATGTTCGCTGATGATCGCTTTAAAGAAAGATGCTGGTCGGATGATCTGGGTATGGAGACCGGCCCCATATATGCGTGTAGACGCCGTGCGCTTGACGACAAAAGAAATTCAAAAGAGTGTTGTGCGAAGCCCGTTTAAGTGGGGGTGGCTGCGCTGTCGTCAGCAGAAGAGGTGCTAGTTGAGGAAGAGCTGGTGGCGGTAGTAGTGGCAGCGGAAGAACGAGTAGTGGTTGAGGTCCTGGGCCTCCTGCCGTTGCGGCCTCGGGAGCTAGAAGTCGAGGTGGAAGTAGAAGTAGAGGTTGAGGTCGGGGTTGATGGGGAGACCGTGATGGTGATGGTCTGCTGGGCAACCGTGGAAGTCACAGTCACTGTACTAGTGAGGACGTCGTCTGAACCTGAGCCCCTGCCGGAGTTGTCGTCGGCGCCACCAGTAGCAGCAGCGAGACGGCTCGTGTTGTCTTCAACGCTGGAGCCACCGGAGGAGGATGTGCTCTTGTCATCCTTGCCCTTGTCAGGGTATGCGTTGCGTCTAACGATACCAGTGCCGATCGGTAGGGAACCAGTTCCAGTCGGCGTGATGATTGAGATGGTGCCGCTTCCACCAGTGGGGAAACCAGGTGCTGTCGGGTCGGCGCCAGTCGGGTACGGAACTGTAGTAGAGCAGTCCTTGTCATCTTTGCCTTTGCCCTTGCCACGGCCGGGGCTGTGAGGTAGGCGTGGAGTATCGTCATCGCCGTCGTCGTGCTTGGGGAGTTTGTCGTCATTCTTGTCCTTGGGCAGAGCAACTGCAGAAGCAAGGGCGAAGTAGACCACTGCTGCGGCCAGGACGTTCTTGCCAACCATCTTGAATGATTTGATGAGTAGTGTTGGATAGAAAGCGAAGAAGAGATTGTAGAGATTGTAAGAAGCGAATGTGGTAAAGCGAGTGTTGGTATGAGTCCAAGAGCTGTTTGAATGTCTTTGATGCTGATGATGATTCAAAGTTGATGAGAGAGCAACAACGAACCTCTTATATATTCAATCTTCCTTCTGTCGACTCTGGGGATTTCCGTCTGGCTGGATACATTTTGAGTTTGGAGTGTCTAGATCACACGTGGTTCTGGAAACCTACCGCGCCCACGGCTGTTAGAAGTCTGAAGAACGCCACGTTTTCGGCAGGTCCCTGTGAACACATTAGGGCAGTACACCTAGACTCCAAGTCAACGAACAGTGACAGGGGCCTCGTATGTCTTCGTACGGTTGGTAAGCTTGCAATGTCCTCATCGCTGGCAACGGAGACTACACGCAATTACTCTTTGATATGATGAACGCACTGCTTTGAATCAAGTGCAGAGTCTGACGAGACCTACAACACTGTACAGCATAGCCCGTGATTTTTCGCATATCTTTCATCGTCCTCATTCGTACTGAAGCAGTGCGAGCCTTTGCCGGCTCATTCGGAGATGAAACACGCAACATCCAGGCATACAGATCGCGATATCGCTGCGCCATGTTGGCGTTCAAGAACGCCAGTGGTATAACCAAGCATTGCCTGTCAAGTCTTGGATGCGCCCACCGCATGGAAAGCTCCAGGTGGAGGACCGGTCTTCGTTTCATGGAAGCGAAAGCTAGATGGGTCCTCTCGACGGCTCGAGACAACCTGCTTTATCCAGATTGGGTAATCCTTTGAGATGGTTGGAAAGCAGGGTCAGGTGAAGAGTCGCTGGCGGGATGAAGGCGAGATGGGGTAGAGACTGGCGCAATCGATCTCCAAAACTCTATCCCCGCAAGTGATGAGGTCGAGACTGGGGATGCTGCCAAAGTTTAATCCTGGCGCAGATCTGTCTCTCCATCCTGCTATCTGCGCTGCGGATCTTGCGGCACCCGGCATGTGGGTATGATCATGCTGCTACCGCCAGCGAGTGCATTGGACAAGGGTATGAGATGTAGAGTCATGCAAATGCTGCATAAACCCCCATGCCTGTAGTGAGTATGCGAGCGAGAGAAAGGTGAAGTCTGTCTGTCTATGGCGCCGCGAAGCCGGGTCTCGAAAGCGGGACAGCGGGACAACCAGAGTCGTGGGCCAGTCCGTAGGAACGCGCAGTCTGCTGGACGGGTCGGCTGTGTTTCTCGTCATCCACGTGTTTTGGGTCAACCACAGTTCTTACGACCCAGACGCCTGGTTTCCCCTGGACCCAAGGGTCGCTCGCCTCAGCAAAGAACTTACAGTAGCGACGTCCATGCTGATACGCTACAGGTTCTTAACGGCTGTCAGCAACGTTTCATCAGTACAGAATACGCCCGCCTGTTGCCAGTATCGCCACCGATACAGCTCCTGGATGTTCCTTTGCCATGATATCAGCAACATGGAAATTTCTCGCCAAACTGAATACAAACCGTAATCCACGAGTGGAGCTCACCGACTGGTTCTTCTCCACGTCCATGACCGACACACCCTCCTCCATCTTCGAAGGTTCGCGAGGGCCAGATCTGATAGCCATCTTGGCACACCTTGGCAATCTCACTTCAAGCTCACCAAGAAAAGTCTATCTGGCTTGGGGACGGTGATCCAGATGAACGCCTCAAATGCAAGAGGCAGACCAATCTTTATCTCTCTGATCGTTTTCACGGCATGCCATCGTTTCACCACCAAGTCCACAAAACGCCTGCTCCTCGTAGGCGGGGCCACAGAAGACCTTAGGCTCTGTTTTGCCACGTGGAAATCGTCCGACCGTGGTTCGCAGCACCGTCCAGAGGTCTTGTGGGTCGCTTTGCTGCAGCTCAACACATTCTAGCCTGCCATTTCAAGTGATGTGAAGCGGTCTTGCAGGCGTGCACCTTGGTATGAGATCAACGATCCTCGGACTTTCTCACATCAAGCAACGATCGAGAATGAAGTGGGGCTTAACTGATCGCAGCTACATTTCCCCACATGTTTGGTTCCCGGCATTGTCGACAAAGGCCAATTTGACCCTGCTCGAACATCTCAAACAGACCATGCGCAACCAGTAAGCAGAGATGCACTGTACAACTGTAAGCTTGAGCTTCCCGCCAAGCTCCCCTCCCATCTGCCCTGGAAGAGCATCGTCCTTACACATCTGCCGCGATCTCCATTATCCTCATCAAGCAAAGAACCGCGAGCCTCCATTCTGGAGTCTGTCCTCAGTTTCAGCCACCCTCCACCGACCACTCGAGGCGTTAGCGAGGGCAAAACGCGCCACAAGCGAACGCCCTCAAAATCCCCCGGTTGAAGGCGTAATAGAAGTGAGTCTGCGACTGCCTCCAAACGCCTCTGCCAAGAATGGCTGGGCCGGCTTAGAAGGCCCTTTGCCCTAAGTGCTCTGCGTTCTGGTGGAAGGCGTGGGGAGTCTGTTAGGATTAATAGAGTGGCATCATAAGAGACTCGATTGATGGCGCTGTATGGCTGTGCTGTGAGTATAGTGGAGCTTTGTTGGCCTCGAATCACGTAGGCTCTTGGTGATCCAGAGCAGAGCAGAGGGCTCGTACGGGAAGACTTGCCTTACTTGCAGAGCATTTGGATTAGTATTTCTGCGGCAATCGGGGGCGTCTACGTCTCTCGTCGAGAAGATGAATACTACCGGCCTTCATGTAGTCTTGCCATGTCAAGAGCTTCTGACCAAGCTCGTCCGATTGGTGCTCAGATGTGTTGCTGAATAGATGTTGACCATCACCATCTCGAAAGAAATGTGACAATGTGACACATTTACAATAAATTTTGGCTGTTAAAGAATCGTTACTTGCTTTGTTGGTATTTAAGCTACACAGTAATATACTGGTAAAAATTACACATACTGTCCATTAAAATCGGAGAGATGATATTTGATGTCGCGTTGACTCGCTGTCGTCTGGACCCAAAATAGGGGACCTTCCATGTAACATAGAGGAAAAAAAACAAAAAAAAAAAAAAAAAAACAAAGGAAATAATGAATTCATCCAAAAGAAACCCATCCCAGCATGGACTCAAAAAGACATGATAGAGAAGCAAGCGCCTTCCTAGAAGCCCTTGAAAGGGTCCATGCCGTTCTCGTCAAACACGTAACCGGCCCTTCGCTTGTCGATACTACCGGTGCTCAGATTGCTGTTGCCTCTGCGTCGCCTGCGAGGGGACTGCTGTTGCGGGATTGCTGGTGGCGGGTTTGCTGGCATGGGCGGTGGTGGTACGTAGAGAACGCCGTTCTTGACTGCCGGGTCGACGAAGGCTTGCATACGGACCGTTCCCATGGCGTCAAAAAAGTTGAAAGAATCTGACGGAATTATTGGGTTGATGGATGCGCGGCGACTGTCGCTTTGCGAAGACGAGGACATTGGCTCTGGCTTTGACGAGCTTGCGCCGTTGAAGCGGAAGTTAGACGACGCGCTCGTGGGAATGGCCGTTGAGGATAAGGAGCGGAGACCAGTGAGCGGTGGCGCAAGGCCGGGTGACGAGGCGGTGTTGCTGCGCTTTCGCTGGTGGCGGTTCGTGTTGCTGTATAGACGCGGGATGCACGGGAAGTCGGCGCCCTGGTCATCTTGCGAATGAACGTGTGATGGGCCAGGGATATCCGCGATTTCTGCGGCACTGGTATTCTGTGCGGAGATGCTGCGGAGAAGGTGTGGTTGTCTACCCTTAGCAATGCGTACGGAGTCGCGGAGATTGGCTCTCCCAAAAGACGGCGATCGCGGGCGTTTTGCTATCGTCGGAGTTTGATATTGATCCGGGACAGGCGGCGCTGCTGGCAATTGAGGCAGCTGTACTTGATTCGGTTCGGATAGGAATGATAGAGCGTTCATCCACATTGCGTGGCGTTCAGCGTTGATCGCAGTGAACTTCAGAGCTCGTGAAGGGGTGAGAATCAGTATGGAACGATGGAACGCTGTTGCAAGCTCGGGTCTCTTGGGCAGAGGAGTCTCGTCTGCAACGTCGAGGACAGCTTGGATAGCAACTGTTACGAGTTAATATTGCCAATGTCAACAGCATGAATCGGGGCTCACTTACGCTTTCGTCCTTTCTTGCCTAGCAGAGCTGAGCCAGATGTGGGCTGTTTACTGTCCCACATGATAGTTCGCTCATACGGCGACAACCAGACCCATCTCTTGTGCCTAGTGCCATGACTAGTAAGAGAGACACCATTTTCTTCGCCATTCTTAGCAGAGAAAGTTTCTGCAGCATCGACTCCGAATGACTTGCGCTTGCGCATGTATTTCCACATCCATTCACCGACCATAGTGCCGGCAATGGAGTCAACCAGTCTTGTCTCTTCTGTAGGGACAGCGGAGCTAGTAGCAGTGTCTGGTCTTTTGTGCGAACTCGAAGGGCGATTCCCCCAGTCAAATGCAAGAGACTGTTGAAGGGGAGTTGGAAGTTCGGGAATGGGGAAGTCGGTTGGCGCCGGGCTATCAAGCGCCATTGATTGCACAGGCGTAAGGTTGGGTGACCTTCTCCGACGCCGTGGCTTCTGCGGTGACATCTTGCCCGGTCTCCCCCTGATCGAGGCAGCCGACTGTACTTTTCTTAGACTGCCTTGTCTATGGTGACCACCACGCGTTGCCCGATTGCTTCTTGAGGCATTGCTGTCAGGAGTTGGGCTCGGCGCACCCTCACTATGTGTGTAAGGTGAGTATCGCGAGCTCGATCGTTTGGGGATTGCATGTGGTGGCAGCGCAGACTGCGTACTGTAAGTGCTTGAGCCGATACTGCCGGAGCTAGGGCTGCGTGAACGAGTCTTGAGATAGGCACTGGATCTTGACGGAGGAGGACGCTTGCCACCAACACCTCGGATCGAGGTGTTCCTGCTGCTAGCGATAGATGGCGCTGGGGCTGCGTCATACGAATCCGCGGTGGTTGGCCTTCGCTGTGGAGAACCCCCGAAATCATCTGCTGGTACGAAGAAGGATGGATCCGGGCCCTCAAAGCGTCCTGCTGCATTCAGCACTGGCATTGAGCCAGCCTGATCTTCAGCCTCGCTTCCCTGGCTATCGCTGCCATCGGAGACATCGTCGATTTCGGCGAGTTGCCTAGTCGAAGAGCTTTGCTGGCTAACCCCAAACTGGGAGGAGCGGTTGAGCGGGCCAGTTGACTTTTCTCTTGCTACCTCATCCATGGAAAAAGCCGGGGCGAGGGTTGGCTTTGGCAATGGAATAGCTTTGAGTGGCATTTTGCCGAGGTCCTTGCTGCTTCCGTCGCGCGAGTGAGATGAGGTCGAAGCTTCCGTAGGTGATCGCATGGGCGGCGAAGGGAACGATGATAGCATGGGCAGATTGGTCGAAATATGTGGCCGACGGGAGTGTCCTCGTTTGGGCTGTTTCTTAGGAGCAACAACAGGCGCAGCTGGAGGAGCAGGAGAAAGTTGAGGCGCTGGGGGCTCTGGGAGCTTATCCAGATGTGAGGGTAATAGATGTGGCGGGAGTTTGACAGGGCGCTGGTCTACCCGAATTTCTTCGGTTTGTACAGAAGCATCTTTGCCAGGCCAAGGCAGACTCACTTGAGCGCCTGCATTTTTTGTGCCCGGAGGCAAAGCGTAAGGTCGAGGTGATGATGGACGTGAGCTCGGCGGGTGGATAGCAATCTGAGGGACAAGCACGGGTACCTGTAGGCTGTTTCGCTTAGAGGGATCATCCTTGGGGAGCGTCGGAGCGGTGACCTCATCGGTCTGAGTAGAAGAACTAGCATATACCGGGGCTTTCTTGCTCTCTGACCAAGTCATCCCATCACCAATGGGCGTTTCTGGTGGGCTGATTGGCGATGCGGCAAGTTTCGCAGCCACAGACACGGGACGCCGTGTCTGACTCTGCTGATCAATGGCTTCGGCAGAATCGATGCGAACTGTAGGAGCTGTACTGAAGCGGTGGGGCACTTGAAGTGGCATCGGCTTGTGCTTACCGTGCAACGGCGACGTCGGCGGCGACGGTTGGTATCCAGAATCAACATATTCCACCTTTGGCGCAGTGTCTGCGAATTTGGGCGTGTCGGGCTTCCTTTCAAGAACCACGGGTGTCTCATCTCGCACTTCTTTGGGAAATTCACGCATTGATGGTGAGACCGGCATGTCATCAGAGAGTCCCAAGACACGTTTGGCCTTGGAGTCCAGATCTCCGTTCACAGAGCCCTGACGTGAGCCCATCAAGTGTTTCGGGCGTGTGTGATACTCCAGGTCTTCGTCGGCATTATCAAAATCGTCAATTTCGTCTTCGTCCTCTTCGTCGATACCGAGTTCATCGGCCAAGCTGTTACCAGGTCGAGCGAACGGCTCCGGCGTGTCGGCAGATCTAGAAACCACAGATGACCTGAAGCCATTTCTGAAGCTCAAACTGCTGACATTGCGTCTGTGGCGTTTGATGGGAGAGGCAAGGCTTGTCGTTTCGCTGTCATTGCCGATTCCGCTGTCTTTGAGAGTGCCTTCCTCCTCAAAGTCTTCAGGCTGCTCAGGAGGTATCTCATCCGCAGCCTGTTGAGCAGCAAGCCCGTCGACGAATGATCGTAGTCGCGTTTCAGTGACATGTATCCGTCTTTCGAGTTGGCGGCGCTCGTTGTCCCACTGTTCCTTCTCCCGCTCCCAGATTGACTGTGTCCGTTCTGCGTCCTCGTCTTGTCCCTTGGTCTTTTTCTGCGTCGCCTCAAGTCTGGCGCGCATCTCCTTGAGCGATGCGTTCGCATTGTCTCTCTCCTTCACCATGGTCTCCAGTGCCTCGTATGTGCCGCTCTCCATCTGAGCCACTTGTGCTTTCGCACTGCGGACTTCCTTGGCGCTTGATGTAAGCTCTGCCGATAGCTTCTCGGTATCATTCTTCGCACTCGCAAGACTAGACTCCAGATTTTCGACCAAGTTGTTCTTCGAGTCCAGGTCTCTTCGAAGAGACAGTATTTCCGAAACTAGGGAGGCATGCAGGGTTGGAGTGAATCGGCGAGGATCGAGCGCGCTGTAACGGCCCTCTCGCGACTTGTCGGCATATTCGGTGGCATCTGGTGGTAGTGGTGGTGGAGAAGCTGACTGTTCCCGTGATCGAGAGGAACCGATGGTTGTGGCTCTTGAGGATCGCTTAGATCGCAAGTAGCCTGGCGTTTCATAGGGGGTGTCGGCAGGTGAGGGTAGGCCTTTGGCACCCACGAAAGATGTATATTCGCTAAAATAGTCCGCCATGTTGTCTGCGGTTAGTAAGTCTTCCAAGTCCACGTCCAGGTAGAACTTGATCCAGGATCTATGTACGGGCTCGCCGGCCAGGGTATCGAAATATGCACACAAAAGATCGCATGCTGTCGACAGTGAGCTTCTCATCCTGCAAGACGGCGCCGTGGGTTAGGTGGACTGACCTATGAAAGAAAGAAAGGAAATCAATATACCATTGCGCCGGTTCTAAGGTATACAGATGCTACCGGGCTACGGTCACATGAGCTGTGCTACAGGCAACCTGGGCTCCCTGGCAGCTGTCTTTGCCCCGGCACAATTCGTGAGGAAGTAATTGAGCAGAATGTGCTGTGTGCTGTGTATCATCCTGTCAGCGACATGCCCGTGTATTTGTTCGCTAGCCATGACTCGGGCCAGCCTCAAGCCTCGCCGTTGATCAGAGTGCCGTCGGTAGTGAAACGCGCTCGAACCGCTGGGTGGAAGGGACCCTTGGCTGGACAGCCTGTACATACCCCTCGACTTCCTTGAAGTCCTCAATATGTGCTGGCAGGGCGCTGTGCAACAAAGAAAATGCAGGATAGGCAAAGGCTTGCAGGAGGAATGTCAAGCACTGTGTGGAGGAGGGAAGAGTACAGCAGTATGGTGCAGTAGTAGCTAGCGATCATGCACACCACCTACTAACACCGTGCTGAGCGTTGGATGGATCTTGTCCGTGCGGTGCTGCATGGGATATTATTGACGGCGTCTGTCGATCATATGTGATGCTCTCCAGGCGGTGTCTAGCTCTCCTGAAATCAGCGAGGGGCGGCAAAGTTGATTAAAAGCCGCTCATAGGATTTGGTGACCCTTGAAAAACGACAGGCCTTGATGTTTCAGCGTGATGCTTTGCTAATTTCGCAGCCGCATGAGGCGTCCGGAGGGTATCTTCTCAGGCGCCCTTCATAATCTGCCACAATAGTCACACCAGTCTGTCCATAAGGTTCATGCCCGAATCCGTAGCTGTGGTACTATAATACTACGGCATGCTACCGACCAGGGGTTTGAGTTTAGGTTGGGCTGGGCTGGGCCGAGGCCTCCGCCCCACTAGTACCAATATCACAGGCTCTGTATTGGCTGAGATGCGGGTAGCTCCAAAGCACGAGACATGAAGAGGAAAAGCCAGCCGCCGGATAATCCGCGCCGCGGGTGACAGGTTCGCCGTTTGCGTGAAGATGCAAGCCCCAAAAGTTGATGTTGCATGATTTCCTCATATAGTCATGGAGGTATAGTGTTGCGAGGCACGTATCTGCTTTCATGGCTCCCTGCAGGACGACATGCAGGCACGCGCTCTTTCATGCACGATGAAACCCCGTGCAGTGCATAGCCGCCTCGCCAACTGTAGCCGGATGTATGTGATTGCAAGGCCTCCAGTTAGCGGCGATTTCGAGGGCCACAGCTCGCACAGGAAGCGTGGAGCGCATGATCACCAGTACGTCTCGCAAGGCCACCGAATGCAAGAGAGCGCACAATCGTGCAGTGCCGAAACGCCACACGTGAAGCTTGCATTAGTTCAGTCGTGTTGATGGGGACGAGACGCCCGGCTCACTCGCGAAGTGTAGAGTTGATTGCTATCACATCCTCATGAGGTGTGAAGACCATTGGTGACCAGCATGAGTGCTCTGTGATCGAGAGACGAAGAGAATTCTTCGAGGATCGAACCTCGACTATTGTCACTTCGCTTAGAAGGCGTGCAACGTTTTCCAGCAGGTCGCCCACGTGTGGTGTGTGCTTGGCCTCCTGGTGTTCCTACCGAGCTTGCGTGTGCCTTGCCAGCGCGCCGGAATTGTGCGGCACATTACCGGGCTGCTAGTGTAGGAATGGCCAACGGTCTAGTAAGGCTTTGCGGCGGTAGGATGTTGAGTCGCAAAACCAGGTGAAAGAAGAGGTGCTGTCTTGCTCGGAAAGAGAGACCCCTAGCGAGGTGATATGGGCCCTTGTCTTATTCATATCATTACTCCAGAACCCCAGAGTTGATAGATCACTTCGAACCGTGGATCTCGAAGATTAGGCTGGCCGAGCGCAGGGAAGAACCCGGTAGCGTATGAAGAGGGACTCCTCCTAGGAAACGTTTTGCATAAGTCATGGGCTTGTGCCCTAGGTCCAATGCGGCCTTGCGATGTTGGATTTTTCGTCCAGACCAGCCAGACCAGCGTCATTGATGAACAAAGCTGCTATGCGCGATGTTAACCCACACTGATCATTCATCATAGATAGTTGGCAAGGCCGAGAGTGCAAATCTAAGATGGAGAAAGGGTTATCATGGTGGACCAGCTCAAATCCAGAATGAGG
Organism: Cladosporium sp. MBC 237; assembly: GCA_030772445.1. Lineage (NCBI taxonomy): Eukaryota > Fungi > Ascomycota > Dothideomycetes > Cladosporiales > Cladosporiaceae > Cladosporium > Cladosporium sp. MBC 237. The sequence goes on along the minus strand of JAPHCH010000006.1, from coordinate 450,524 downwards.
CATAATCGTTGATGCCTCAGGCATGCCACGGATGTCATACCAAATTTTTGAAGTGAGGTAATGCCGATTTGGGCAATGTGAGTAAGTATCGACAAATTTGAGTTGTCACGGTTTCTTAGAAGCACTCTACCATTTTTCAGCTCGACTGGATAACATCCTACTACGAAGAATATGGCAGACCAACAACCAACCAGTCCTGGCCCACCTCCAGCCCAAAACACAAAAAATGAACCCCAAGTCCCAGCAGCAGGAGCAGAAGCACCCCCACAAACCGCCACAGAAACCGACTACGACGACACGGACGCTCTCTTCAAAGAACTCAACCGCTCGCCCTTTTTCATGACCGAGCTGCCCGAAGATGACGGGCAAGAAAACGTGCTGGTCGAAGCGCTGAAATCCATGGCCTACGAGGGCACCCGCGACCAAATCGCCGACAACTTCAAAAACCAGGGCAACGAAGCCGTGGCTGAGAAACGCTGGCTGGATGCCCGGGAGTTTTATTCCAAAGCTCTCGCTGCGTTGAAGGGCCCTTGGATTCCTTCTCATCTTGAGGAAGGCGATCCGACGGTCAAGGTTGTTGAGGTGGAAGATGAAGATGCGATTGAGAAGAAGGAACGGGCTTTGGAGCAGGCTTGTCTGGCTAATAGAGCTTTGTGCCAGCTTGAAATGAGTATCGTCACCCCTCGTTAACCGGAGCAGATGTTACGCGCCACTTGCTAATTTTACGACTCACAGAAAACTATGGATCCTGCAACAAAGACTGCGCTTCTGTTCTCAAAATGAACCCTCGCAACGTCAAGGCCTGGTACCGCGCGGCGTCCGCTTGCCTCGCTCTGGACAAACTCCCCGAAGCTCTCGACGCCGCCGAATGCGGCCTGCGATTCGACCCGAACAGCAAGCCGCTCCAGGCGATCAAGGAGCGAATCGAGAAGCGCGCCAAGTCAGTTGACGAGCTGAACCGCTGGCGTGTAGAACGCGTCGAGCGCGAAAACCGCGAGAAGTCAAATCTCAAATTCGCCATCCGGTCACGCAACATTCTGTCACGAAGCACGCCCGACCCGCCCGACATGGAAGATGCCAAAATCCGCCTGGCGGACCCCAACGATCCCAAGTCCGTTCTCAGCTTCCCTGTGATTTTCCTCTACCCCCTGGAAGCGCAGAGCGATTTCATCAAAGCTTGTGCGGAAGATGAGACCCTGGGTGATCACTTGGAATACGTTCTTCCGCCACCGTGGGATCAGAAGGCCGAGTACGCGCCTGAAGAAACGGAGTGCTACATGGAAACTGTCTCGGGAGGTTTGATTAAGGCTGGCAAGAAGTTGATTCTGCTGAAGCTACTGAGCGGTGGTAAGATCGAAGTTACGGATGAGTTGGTCAAGGTCAATGTGGTACCTAAGAAGAAGGCGGCTGTATTTATTGAGGAGTTCAAGAAGAGGAAAGGAAAGCAATAGATAGCATCATGACGGCAGTAAAAGGCGCATGAAAAGCGCTCTCGGTTTTGATTAATATCCTGGTATTTGCATGTTCTCGCTGTGGTGAGTGTTCTTACGCTGTGACCTGTGCTTCTGCCCTGTTTGTGTAGCATGCTATGATCGCACGGTTGTCGTTGGATCTTGTATGCATGCCCTACCTTCCCAATTGCTCAGACCAACTTGTCTCGTTAATGCTCGCTTTTTTCTTTTCCTGTGACGCGGCCCATTCAATCGTGAGGTCATTCCCAATGTTCCAGTCCCATTTGTCCAATTTGTACCATGGTTGCCCGCTTTAGCGAGTAATCCAATCATGCATGGTTGTGCCTCTCCAAAATCTACAACTCAGGTCTGGGTATCCATAGGTTCAACGGAGCTCTCTGCACCAATCTGAGCGGCCCGGGAACCATCAGTGCTTGATGTATCAGCAGAAGTGTTCACTGTTTCGCCAGTAGAATCTCCGCCAGCCGTAGTCGATGCAGCTTCGCCAGAGCTTGTGAGATCAGCAGCACCAGTGTCGGTCTCTGCAGTGTCGTCAGCGCCAGATTGAGTATCCGCAACCTTGCCCTTATCCCCGCCACCACTCTCTTGCCCACCCTGCGCAGTCGAAGTCTCGCGATTCATATACTCCAAAGCAGCCCAAACAATCGAGAAAGCGTAAACCCTCTCCTTCGTGCAGAAAAGATCAAGCCACATGGTCCGCTCGAAAACCGGGCTGCACCAATTGCTGTCTTCAGGGATCGGGTCCGGCATGACGCCTGTGGTCAGGTAGTCGATGTATGCGTCGTGGATGGTGAGTTTGAGCAGGCAGACGTGGTGGAAGAGGCAGGAGACTAGGAAGATCTGTTGTGAATGTTAGTGAAAGTCCCAATGGAATGAAAGGGGGTGGGAAATGCTCACCTCGTCGTACTCGGATCCAGGCTCCTTGCCAATGGCCTTGTAGTCAGTCTTGCTGTCCCACACGGCAGGGTTGCAAGCCATCTTCTCCCAATTGCGAGCAGCTTTCTGTGCTTTCTTCACATTGTGTTTGGCCTGTTCTTCGAGCTTCTTCAGTTCTTTGACTTCGTCGTCTGATTTCTCGGAAATGTCTTCCAGAAGTGCCTTGACTTTCTCCATTTCGTCTTCACGCTGTTGCAGCATCCCAAGTTTGCCACCAGGACCGCCACCCCATCTCTTGCGCGTAGTGTACCATTTGCCTTCGCCCGACATCTGTGGAGTCTTGCCTTCGCGTCTGCGTTCCTGTGCGATGAGGAGCAGGGCAGCGGCTTCTCTCAGGAAATCATGAATGGATTTTCTGTCAGAGACTACGAGTGGCTTTCTCGCGCCGCTGGTGAAGTCGATGTCGTTTCTCTCCAGAACACCCATGATCGGACCTTCCAGGATGCGTGCTCTTGCCTTCTCGTTATCTGAAGGGAGGCGTGATACGACGCCTGTGAGGCGTACTGGCTGGTCGAGATGCTTGATCTGCAGGATCGGAGTGAGGTGTGGTGCCGTGACGTGAGGAGGCGTGACTCTGCACTTGAAGGCTGAGGCTATGCCGGCAACGAACATGCTCACCGCGTCTGCGCGGTAGGAGTCGGGCATTTTGGCCCCGTTGTCAATACGGCGGCCTTTGTACTTCTGCTCCTCTCCTGGTCTCTGGACGTAAGTTTCGGCACCCGGATCTTTCTCTGAAGTCCAGTACTGTGCCATGTTATCCAGGGCGATCCAGAAGCCCCTGAAGTGTGCGAGCCGAGGCCTTTGCTGGCCTGGCTTTGTCGTCTTCGAGAGCGCACGGAACGCCTCGTCGTTGCTGATGTTGAGCTCGCCGATCCTGTCGGCGTAGTTCGCCTCCGTACTGGAGGCACTCCGGATGTAATGAGAGCCATCTGCCCTCTTGGGAAACCAGGTCCACGCGTTAGACGCGGCCTGGTGGTTGAAGTTCAGCGCCTTGACGTGGCGCGCGAGGACAACTTCCGGCTTCTGGATGCTCATGAAGAGCTGCTGGAAGTTGGGCGGTGGGTGGGCATCACTCCACCCGACCGCGGCGGCCGGCCTCAGGCGCGGCATGATGATGGTGAGCGGCCTCCGAGGAGGCTCTCGCTCGGTCTCAGGGTCAATGCCGCTGAGAACGGCTCCTGTGCTGACTTGGTCAGCAAGCTCTTCAACTTCGTCCCCCCAAACTCTCCCTCCCGGCGCAGTGGCAGCATTGCTGGAGGTCTGAACGACCTCCCTCCTCGTAAACCCAACGAACCAGCTTCTCTCCCTGGCCATGGTGGTGCGGCTTGGTTGGGAGGACATGGTTGCTGCACAAGAAAACAAAAACTCGGCAGTGGGTGAGGCGTGAAGAAGGAAGAGTGAAGCTCGCCAGACTTCGCTATTGATAAAGCCCCAAACACACGCATACGGCAGTCACATGCATGGGATGAGGTCACAGACCTGGGTCGTACCTTCCTCATCCTACTTTCGCGCGGGCTATCTGCCATTGGGAGCGTATTCTTACTAAGCCCATGATCATGACTGATTCACATGACTGGTTTCGCGAACAAACATGTGAAATAGCAATGTTTAAATACGCACCGGCAAAAAACCCGCCAAACATGTTTGCTGTGGTTGCGTGAAAGGAGCGGATGGAGGTGCTATCTTTGTGTATAGGTTTAGAGACTGCGATGGTATCAGAGAGAGCCAGATATTAGAGGAAGTAGACAGAGAAACATGACGAGAGAATGAGAGGAAACCTGTGGTGGTATATCAGACGCTGGTGTCACGCTATATGCATGCATGGGCTAGGATGTCGTTCGGTTTGGCTCCACAAGCTCGCAGCCGGCTCGCGCCATTCCGATCCATTGGACTGGGTCCTTTGATAACAGCACCTGTACAACCATACATAGCCTTGAGATATGATCATTCAGGTTGAAATTGTTGAAACAGAATGAAGTCAGGTCAGTGCAAGAGAAGCGCGCTGGAAATTGGAGAAATAGGCATGAAGTCGGAATTTGCCGAAACCGGACCAGCCATCTCCGAGATACCATAGTGCTTCGATTAGACGAGAGGTGATGATACATGCATATATTTTACACTTCGCCATGTGGTTCGCGAACGCCGCGCCAATGTCTCTACGAGGATCCGAAGCGTCCTCAATATACGAAAGGCGATGATATGCGCATGGCTGGTCACAGAGAAATAGTCTCTGACATAATCACCTCATCCTAGCCGCCAATATTCCTCGGAGAAATCGAATCGTTCAAAATATACGAAAGGCGATGATATGCGCTTGGCTGGCCATAGAGAAATAGTCTTTGACATAATCACCTCAACCCAGTCATCGTATCCACAGACTACCTACTCTCACTTCTTCTTCGACCCCTTCCCGCCCCTCCCCTTCTTCGCTCCCCTCCCCTTAGCGCCTGACTTCCCTTTCTCCGCGCCCGCCGACCCGCCACTAAGCATAACCCTCATAGTCTTAACAGGTACAATGCCCACGACCTCAACCTCCTTCAACCCCCTAACCAGCTCCGCCTCCCTCGGCCAAATCATCTCGCGGTCCTGCGCCGTAGGATCGAGGTTCTTCTTCTCGCCTCCAGCCTTGTTCCAATTGGTGAGAATCTCACGAATAGCCTTGCCCTTCTTCTGCTGGCCGGGCTGCAGTTTGACTTTGTACTTGTACTTGCCCAGAGCGGTCCAGGGCGCGCAGACGGGCATGGCTTCGAGGATTTCGTCGCCGGGGAGGGGCGTGCCGACGAAAGAGTCGAGTTGGGTCATTTGTGATTTTTCTTCGTCGTCTAGGTCTTGCACGCCTTCTTCAAGGTTGAGGCGGCGGATTTCTTCGGCTTCGAGGCCTTCCTTCTGCGCTTTCTCGTGCTGGGCGCGGCGGCGCGCGCGGGCTTCTTCGGCGGATTCTTTTTGGACGGCTGGTTCTGCGGCTTTTTCTACGCCCTTCTCTTCGGGCGCGCGAGAGCCGAGGAGTTTCATGGCGAGCTCGCGGTCTTCTTCGTCTTGGTCGGCGTACTTGGCGGCTTGCCTCTTTGCTTTAGCACGCTTGCCGCGCGTTGGCTTCTTTTGCTTGGGTTCGGGTTTGGGAGGTGCCTTGCCACTTGCGCCCTTGCCGCCTTGTTTCTTCGAGTCCGCATCCGCAGCTTGAGTCTCATGTGTTGCCTGTCTGTTGCTTCCATCAAGAGGCTCACCCTGCTCTTCTTGATCATTATCAGAGTCGTCATCACCACTGCTGTGATCTTCCTTCGAACCAGCAGCTCCCTTGCTCTGCAAAGGGTTGGCTCTGACAGCAAGTTCGTGATCTTCATTCGCCTGCTCTTCATCATCTTGTGCATCCGGGAAATCGTCATCATTATCGTCATCCTGATCGACCTCGGCAGCATCTCTTCCAGCATCAGGAAACTCGTCATCCTCATCAGAATCATCGCCATCCGCCTGCTCCTGGGCGATTTCCTCAACGATCTCCTTCTCCAGCGCTTGCTCACGAGTCGCAGCACCGTCGCCGCCCAGCCTGTTCTTGAAATGCCTTGCCTTGCTCTCTTCGCTAACCTGGAACATGACAGCGAATCCCAGAAGCAGTTGCGCAGGCGGGAGGAAGTTCTTCTTGCCGCGGATCATGAAACCACCAGTGGTGAGGTACTCGCCCGTGGGTGCAGTCTTGGAGACCTGCTCGCTGTTCACCCACCAGGCGGACATGACCGCTTTGCTGTCCCATGCACTGCTCGTGCACACAGACAGGTTGCCAGCCTGCGACAACGTGGAAGGTGGGATGGGCGCTTCAGGCGTGGAAGGGTTGTTCTTGATGATCACAGATGCAGCACCGTGCAAGTCAGCGTGCACGTATGCATCACCCTTTCGCAGGTAGCGGCGGTACAGCGTCTCATTCTGCTGGGCATCCTTGCCTGCCAGGACCAGGTATCCATCGCTCGAAATGAAGTAGATGAACTTCTCAAACCACATCTGCTTCCTGACTGGACGCAGCACGTCCTTTTCTTGCTTGAGGTTTTTCTTGAGATCAGCCATGACTTTCTGTTCCGTGCTCTTGAGCGCTTTCTGAGAGGCCTGCGCGGTCTTCTCCTGCTTGACAGTAGCCGTGCGTCGTTGGTCGTAGTAAAGCCTTGCATTTGCCCAAGGAGATTGCGCAAGGTCGATATCGATCGCGAGACGCTTGTCCTCTGGCTTTGCGCGGCTCTTGCTGGCAGGCGTATCTTCGGCCTCTGAATCAGATGCCTCGCTATCCGTTTCGTCTGCCATGTCCTCATCATCATCGTCAACGTCGTCATAGCCGGAAAGAAGCAGAGTAGCGGTGTTCTCGTGCAACTTGAGCGGCAGCTTGATCGTTTGTGCGACGGGATTCTGTCTCGCTTGCTCGTTTTCAATCAAGCGACCAATATCCACCCAGTCCATGCCTTGCGCAATCAAGCCGTTGACCGCCGCAACCGCCTCTTCCACGCGCTCAACATTGGCCTCGATAGCCTGTGCCTTTTGCACGTTCAAGTCTGCCGTCTGTTGCAGACCCTGGATGCGCTTCTCTTGTTCCTCTCTTGCCTGATCGATCTTCCTCTTTGCAGCGTCTTCGCGCTCCTGAAGTTTTGACTCGAGCCTTTGTCCTTCGATAGAAGAGAAGAACTCGTCAACGGCCTTGTTAAAGCCCTCGAACTCGAGAAACTCCACTCCCTCGCCCACAAGTTGTGCCGGTTTGAAAGGATGGAAATCCTCGTAGAGCATATTTTGCCTCTCTTCGCCCTCTTCCACCTGCTTCACTCCGGGCTTGTTCTTCGCAACAATGTAACCCTTGGCGACATCAGCGCTGGTGATCTCTTTGAGCACCTCGCCAGCCTTCTCCAGACATCCCATCAGCTGTCCGAGGAGCTCGTCATTCTCAACAACGGCTTCAGGCAGAGTCTCTCTGTCAAACCCGCCCTCAATAAGAACGTGATCAATCAGCACCGGCGGGAACTCAGTAGTAGTAACCGCCAACGCCTTCCTCAACGCATCGCCCTTCCTCTGCTTCTGTTTCTTGCCAGGTTTGTTGGCTTCCTCTTTCTGCCTCTCCACAGCCTTGATAAGCCCCTCTCTAACCCTCTCCTTCGTCAACTCCGGAACGCCGCCATAGTTCTGTCTCAACTCGAGATCATATTTCAGGCCAAGACGATACTGCTCATGCTCCGCACCCTCGGAGACATTCCTCAAAAGTCCGAGGATCGTGCATTCGCCATCGGTCAGAACGATATTGCCGCCGGCGTAGAATTCCAGGAAAAGTCGGTACTGGCCGTCCGAGAAGGTGATTTCGATCACGCGATCGGTGCCCACTTGGCTGACGGCCGTGACGCGACGTGTTCGGAGGAACTTTCTGAGACGTGCGATGAAAGCCGAGGGGGCTGCTGCGGTGGTGCGCGCAAAGGATGTCAGATGGGCGCGGAAGCCGGAATCGATGACGAGCTGTTCGCGGTGCTCGGGTTTGGCGAACTTGAGGAGGAAGATGCGGGAGGAGAGGTCGTAGACATTGGCGAGGCGGAGGGAGACGAGCTGGGTGGAGAGCTCGTGGGCGATGATCTGAGGGAGATTGTGAGTAATTGCTCGGTTGTGCTGGAGGCGTGTTTCGGCTCACCTTCACGTCCAAGGACGAGAAGCGCTGCTTCATGGTTACAGCAGCTGTGAAGGTTGGTTTTTGTCAGATAAGGGAGAGGAAAGGTGCTAAGAAGATGAAAGGAAGTAAGAGAAAAGTGTGGGATGAAGGGTTAGGTGGGACAGACATGAGCGACGTCATGCGGCTCTTTGCAGCTGTCACTGAATCCACTTGCAACTTTAATCGCACATGTCTGCAAATGTCAAAGGGGATTTGTGTACCTGCGCAACTAGCATGTACACACAGAAGTACATTAAAAGTCACGCAAGTACAATTACCGCTGGCCACTGCAAACGCAATGAAACGAAGACAGGTCTGTTATCCAAGCGCGTGCGAATGATCAAACTCCAACACAGGCAGTGGGACCTCTGAACAAGTTTTTCAAAAAATTGCTTCGAAGGCCACTTTGGGCACGAGCATCTAATACCACAAGTATACGAAAGTCATAGGTGTCGAGAGTATCTGTTCCCGATAGTACTGTACAAGTCTTGTTCCTTTTCCCACAATCCTCACCCGTTCCCAGCGATCATTCCCCAACAATCAGTCCAATTTTCATCATACAGCTCCAATTTCTAGCTCTCTTCCAGCGGGTGACTAAAATCCCTGCTGTTGCGCCGGAACATCTCAGGACTGGTCGCGACGAACGACTCGCGCTTGCGCTTTTCAGGACTCGATGGTGGCATGCCGTGTGGAAGAGAGCGCATCATTTCCGGTGATTTGGACATTGATGCTGGAGGCTGATAGAACGGGATTTGGGAGATACTTTCCCTTCGATTGTCGTTTTCTGGAATCTGGAATTCCGAAAACGGTTCCTCGACAGTATCGTGGATCTCCGATTGTTCGTTGAAATGGTGATGTTCCGGTTGTGCTTGGATCTCGGACACCGGCGCAACCTCAGACACGGGCGGTAATTCGTGGTGCACTGCTGGAGAGGGTGCAGCTTCCTGCTGTGCATCGGTCGGAGCCTTTTCCATCCCGTGGTCTTCTGAAGAACCGTTTTGGACAACACTAGCCGGCGATGATCCATCCTTGTTCTCAGCGGTTCCCATAGACACGCCGCTGTCGACACTGCCATCAACAGGAGGTGGAATGCCCATCGGCATGAGTCCGCCATTTTGCTGCTGGTAAGCTTGGATGTAGCCATCCCTCTGGCGATTGAAAGCTTGAATCGCGGCGAGTCCGGCGTCCCCATTTTCGTCCCCGCCACCGTTCATGTCGAGCACTTCGGTGGCGATTTGTTCAAGTGACGGTAGCGCATATAGGGGTGGCCGCTCGGCAGAGGAATGATCGGGCATGTTGAAGGGCTGGTTGGAAACTGAGAATGGTCCGTTGTTGGAGGAAGGCTCTGGGTACATGGAGAACAAGCTCGGATCAATTGGTGGAGCACTTCCGTGTGGCTGGACATTGTGATGAGGCTGCTGGTGATTTTGATGTTGCTGATGATCCTGGAGATTCGACTCGGGCTGCTGCTCGTGGTGTCCTTCTGATGATGGTCGGTAGAACTGACCAGGAAGCTTGTGATACACCTCGGGTGGCGCCTTGGGTGGCGTGACTGATTTCGAAGGCTGTTGTTGACCAGAAGGCTTCAGAATACCGTGCATTCCCTGAAGGGGCGTGGAAGTAGGAGAAAGACCAGGTTCCGCAGGTTTCAGGCGCTTATTCGCATCGAGCGGGCTGCCGTCCTCGGCAGTACGCTTCTTTGATGCGACCGACCCTCGAGGAATAGGGCTCTCTGCAGCCTTGACAGGATCTACATTGCCGCTCTCATCGTGGATACATCTTCTCTGGTCTCGGTATCAGTACATATGCCAGGTGGCGGTGTGTGGCAAAATAAGAAAAACTCACTTTGCTTTTCCGGCATTCGAAGCAAGCCTTGCTTCTACCGCGTTTGGCCACATCGCCAAACATAGGCACGCCGTTCATCGCCATTGGTATGTGTGCGCTGACATAAGCATTTGTGCCTGGCAAGGGGCTCTCGAATGGCTGCTCGCCATTTGTGTGCGGGGCGCCACTCGCCAGTAATTCGGTCGGTGTGTGTGACTGAGGTTCGTCATTAGTTCCATGCTCGTCATAATCATGCTGATACATTTGCGACTGCGACTCCCGTGCCTGAAGCGGGGAGACTGTGATATTATCACCCACCTCCGACGATTGCGGAATGAAGTAACCCTCAGATGCGCCGCCCTGAGCGAACTGCTGGTTAAACGGAGGAGGCGTTGGCGCTTGAGTGACCATATCCTTGTGCTTGCACCTGATGCGGCGCTTGCGACAGGCATCGCACGCGACTCGCTTCGGCCCCAGGACGGAGGTCTTTGGGGTGCTGAGAAATTGCCCGGGAAACGCACTCATCATCATCGCGGATGGAGGCGCAAAACTTTGCGGCGAAGTTTCACCAGGCGATTGATGGAGTTGATGGGGTAATAAGGCGGTGCGCGATGGCGACGATGATTTTTTAGGCGTTTCGCTGCCACCCTTGAAGTTCTTCGCGTCGTTCAAGATCGAAGTCTCGGCATTTCTCTGGCCCGGAGCGGATAGGCCCGGGCTAGCGGCGGCTGTGGCCGCATCCTTGGCGGACTTTTCCAGCACTCTCTTAGACTGGCGATCAGGCGCAAGCTTCCACGCTGCAATGGCCTCCTTGCGCTGCATTTCCTTGAGTGCGCGTGCAGACAACTTCTTCGGCTCGCCCATTTCTTTGGAGTTCGGCAAGACTGCGTCAGGGTGCGCCCAAGCGGGAGGGTCTTCGTTGCCCCGCTTCCAGGCTACCCACAACGCGAACGTTTTGGCAACTTCAAGAGGCTCGCCGTGGCCCTTGGGAATCGAGGCATTGACGCGCTTGATTCGGTCAGCCGAGATACCTTCAATCCGGCCTTGCACAAGCATGACAGTGCGGAAGATGAAGTCCACCAGATCCGGCAAGCCATCCATTTCAGCCTGGCTGTAGTAACGGGCATTCTGAGCGCCTGGCCTCTCGTCCGCCTGAGACTGCTCGCCATCGAAGTCCGCCCAGATAGGCACTTCGCGATGGAACTGTTTGCCGTCATAGAAATCCTGCGACACAGCTTGCGGAAGCGGGTCGTCTTTGAGGTACTTGATGGCCGTGTACCACATCACTTTCTGGAAGTGCGGGTAGCGGAATTTCTGTGGCGTATTGTTGTTCTTCTCAATATCGACAATCTTGAATTGGTTTTTGAAGGACATGCGTGTCAGGAAGTTGCCACCAATCACAAGACTTGTCTCAGGCGTCCAGACCGCGTGAATCCACCCAGAAGGAATAAGCATTGTATCGCCTGCGTGTAAATCGACTCGGTAGCACTCTTTCGTAGTATGCGGTAAGAATGTAAAATTCTGTTGTGGACTGTCGTTCCACTCCTCGTACGCCTTGAGATGCTTTGGTTTGGGTGGAATGAAGAAAAATGTCTTCTTGCCCTTGAGAATGTGATAGTACACACTGCTGCCGCCAAAGTCGATGTGAAAATCGGTGTAGCTGTCGGCGACGGACATGAGGCAGTAGAACTGGACTCGTGGGAATTTGCCCTTGTCGATTTCCTCCTGCGGCCACACTTCGTCCTGGAGATCGATGTCGCGTACCACTTTCGGTCTTCTCAGCAAACGACCAAGAAGGGTTTGGGATACTTCAAGACTGATGACATTGCGGATCGGCTTGTCGTCGCTGTCTTCCTCGTAATAGTCTGCCCATTTTGCAAGGTTCATCTTCGCTCCTGAGTTCTGTGTTTTGACATCGATGACATCGAGCGGGTAATCCGGGCCAACCATGTTAGCCACTTGGCGGACGGTCAGACCTTCCGGCATAACCATATCCAGCTTGTCTTGGCCGTCGTCTACCACGGTGTCATATTCGTGGTCCTCAGGGTCCAGCATTTCGATATCCTCCAAATTCTCGTGTATTTCATGTTCATTCGATTCCCCGTTGACAGCCCCGGCTGCTTCTGCCCGTTTTCGTACGTCCCATGGCCGTGGGTTCCACGCGGCAGGTATGCAGATGGGTTCAACAAAGGCACCGCTCTTCTCCATAAAGTCCCGCGTAACCAACTCCGGGCGCATGCGAGGAAATGTTTCTTGATCAAAGACAAACGTGCCGTCTTTGATTGGCTGGATGTAGTGGTGTTCGTTGCTGTCTTCGCTCGTCTTGAGAACTCCGCGCTGCAGTTCTGCGTAATCAACACTAGTGTGAGCCCGGGCACTCTTTCGGACATATGTTGTTTTGCCATGAGATGGCTCACAGCTGGCGCAAAAGTACTTGTCCACATCGCGTACTTCAATGGCTTTCTTAAAGCCAGCACAGTCGACGTGAAACCAGCTCTTGCAGCCATTGCAGGAGATCCACTCGTCCAGCTCTCCGCCTTGTTGAGCAGTTTCGCGCGTGCTATTACAGCTTGCGCATACAGTCTCTGGCATGACTTTATTGTTCTTTCGCGAAGCCCGAGAAGGCGTTACCTCTCGTACGACCATTCTAACCTCAGGCGGAACAGACTGCGCCCGAGGACCTGATGAGGCGCGCTCTAAATTCTCGGGTGCTGGTGTTTGGCTCGAGCTATGTCGACGTCGCGTATCTTGGCGGACCTCGAGCGCAGCTTCCGCGAAGACGTCTCGTGTCTTTGCTGCTTTGGCATTGGTTCTGTTTGCCCTTTTTGACGCCACTTTTTCGGCGACCGCTTTCTTTGCGCCAGATCTAGGCTTGCCCTTTGGCCAGCCTCGTTTCTTAGGCGGCGCATCGGACGCTTCACTCGTTGCTACGTCGTTAACAGGTTTTGACAAAGTCGCCTCCTCTGGAGGAGTCTGTGTTTGGTGAGGCTCAGGTTTCCGGGTGGCGGTATTGGAGAGGCGGGCCTCTGGCGGTACGTTGGACACAGGCACACCGTCGCTTTCGCGCCTTTCACCCGCAGTCCTTGGACTCAAACCTCCGCCTTCACTCGTTCTCTGTGGCGAAGGAAGGCTTGGAGGCAATTGGCTCACTGGCGGTTGCGGATTGAACGGAGGAAGCAGTGGCGCTTGTGCAGGCCTCACCGCCTGCTCGATAGGACGCTGATGATACACATCTGAAGGAAAGCTGTTTGCGTGAGGCCTGACGCTGGGTTGGGGGTATGCGGGAAGTGCCCTCGTGCTTTGCGCATGAAATCCTCCAGTTCTGAAGTTCAAAAGCAGTGCAGCTTCTTCCACGCGGCTTTCGTAGGTCGCGGGTCCATTCGAGGAGCTATTGGGCCATCCGTTTGTTTCGTAGCTTGTTACCGGTCTAGAAGCATACTGCCCGACGTGCGGGGAAATGAAGTATGCAGACCTCGCACGCTTGTGTGGTGGTTCCGAACTTGGAGGATATGTCGGATGAGCATGGCTGTGTCCAGAGTGTCTGTTGGTCCCTTGCGTGGGTGGGACCATGGTCGGGCTTAAAGCGAGTGCTGCATCCGCCAATGTGTCGATGTTTGAAGGTTTACGCCCATGTCCTCTGTGATAATCGCTCTGCGCACGCGCTCTTGCGGGAGGAGGTCTGGAGGCATCTTCATGGCGCGATTGCTGTTGCCAGCCATATGCCGGGGCGGTGGGGTTGTTGTTGGTCGCCGGGTAGTTGAAGCTAGGTTCTAGAGCGCGTAGCTTTGATGGTGGCGGTGATAGAGGCTCGATGTATGCTCGAGGTGGTGTCGGCGAGCGGCGGGGTTTGACATAGCCCTCTGGGCGTTTGAAGTAGCGGTTGTGGTGGTGTTGCATTGTCGCTGGTGCCGCCGCGGGCTTGCGGGCTTCTCGGTGGAGGAGGTAGTTTCGCGCTGAAGAGCGCGTCGGCGCCAGGGACAGCTAGATGCAATTGGTGGTTGTCATACAGACGTTCCTGGTGAGATCCGTTCGCAGCGTGTCATGGGCAGCAGTAAGTATGAGTCGTAACAGAGACAGTGGTGCTCAGGCGCGGTGAAGGGCAGTCGATGTAGCCCCGCGCAGCCCGCGAATCGTGTGGGTCTCGCAGTACTGAGTGACCGAGACAAGACACCGACGGCGGTTCAGCAATGCTCAACGGCGAGATGGATGAAATTGGACGAGACAGAAGGGTTTGTGAGGGCTGAGAAGATCACGTGTATAGGCAATAATGGTAATATCTTCAGCAGAGCAAGAGTGAATATCGAGTGAATACCTGTCGAGGGCGCATTCCAGTCGCAGCGCGGCAGTCTCGCAGTTGGCGGCAAGCAAGCAAGCAAGCAAGCAAGCAAGCACAGCCTCGACCGTCGGCGGAGAGAGAGAGGGAGAGAGCTTGGGGCAACTCTCTCGCCATTGCTGCCTGGCTTTTCGGGCATTAACTGATCACTAGTTCATGCCTGAGGCAAACTCCAAGCTTCACCATCTCTCGAGATCTCCAATCAATCCACGTGCGCCCAATCTACAACAACCCGAGCCATCCTCACCCCTCCACATCGCTGTCCAAACTCACCCAACCAGACACCCAATACACAACCCAGGAACAATACTAGCCAAGCTATGAGCCGCACCTCCAGGCTTGCCCCCGAAGTGAACAGGCGAGTCCCGGTCCTTCCTCTTTCTTGCCATAGTCCACCGACTAACACCACCACTCGCAGAGCGCTGTTTGTCAAGAACCTCAACTACGCAGTCAGCACCGAAGAGCTCTTCGACTTGTTCGGCCAATTTGGACCCATCAGGTATGCGCGCCCCATTGCGCCTCGCAACCCGCGCCCGCTGGCGCATCGCCCACTCTCACCAGCATCCACCCGCTAACACCCGACCAGGCAAATCCGCCAGGGCATCGCGAACAACACCAAGGGCTCCGCGTACGTTGTCTATGAGGACGTGAACGACGCCAAGAGCGCCTGCGACCGCCTGAACGGCTTCAACTTCCAGAACCGCTACCTGGTCGTGCTCTACCACCAGCCGGAGAAGATGTCAAAAGCCGCCGCCGCCGCCGCCTCATCACAAGATCTCGCCGCCCGCGCCGAAAACTTAGAAAAACTCAAGCAGGAGCACGGTGTCGCCTAGCGGTGCGCGGGAGCCAGCAGTAGCAGCAACAACAGCGACAGCATTATCATCGACAGCATCAGCGAAGATGACAAAAGAAGAGACTCTGGAATCAGCGGTGCTGAGAGCCAGGTCTCTGCTGCTTCTGCTACTGCGGCTCCCATAGCGATTATCGATTTTGGCGAAATCGCTGGTAGTACGAAATCCAAGGCCGGCGAGGACGGCGGCAGCGGCGGCAACACAAAGACGCCAGTCGTCAGTGTACGTGGAGGGCAGCATGTTACGATATCCGCCGCTTCCACTCAGGAAGGGCACATGAGTTATTGGAGGCGGGTCAAGGACAAGGCGTTCGGGAAAGTCCACGTTCGCTGTGGCAAGGCTTGAGGGAATTGGCGTTTTTTTTCTTTGATGCTTCTCTTTTTGGAGTGCTTCTCTTTCTCCGACATGGCTGGGTTGTTTTATATGTCTGTCTTGTTGTTTTATTTGGCAGTTGTCTCGCAACATTGAGACATCGATGAGTCCATAAACCCTTGCAACAAATAGGGTTTGCGCCCGCATGATGGCGCTTGCTTCACCTTTCTTCATGCTGTGATGTACGGACCCGCATGCCTCAATAATATCTTCAACAGATGCTTGCATTTGCTCAGCATCACTACCGGAATCGAGTCCATCGCTCCTGGCAGTAGTTATTGTAACAACTCTCCGGATTCGGCCGCATACAGTTCCTGCATACCTATATGTACATGTCTGCGGAGGGCGATAAGCCCACTCCTTCCATGCGGGATCAAAGAAGTTCCATGCATATGCCCTACGCAAGTCAACTTGCCAGGCGCCTCGCACCAATACATGTACCTTATTCTTCTCACAGAATCGATGTATCAAACTCCACCGCAGACTGCCAAAGGTGCCAAAGCATCCCTAGTGAGGAATTTCACACTCCCCAAGTCAGCCCAAGCCAAAAAAACAAAAATTGACAAAGTACCTAACTTTATTGCACTGCTTGGTCACGGAACTCTTTTATCTCACATTGCATCGCTGCCGTTTTTACGAGAGTGGATAGATGTGATCCGCAATTGATCGGCATAAATTGAGATTCAGCGGACGTGGAACTATGTATAACTTTTCCCATCCACCTCTATCTACAACTACAAAACCCCATCCATCAATCCTCCCGAAAATCAAGCCTTATCAGCCGGATAAACAATCCCCCCCTGCCTTCTCAAATCGCTCGTGACCCTCACAACATCCTTTGAAATCCTCTCCAACTCCTGCACAGCCTTCTGATCCCCCTCGTTCAAAATCCGCGCAAACTCCTCCGCCTCCTCCTCCATATTCACCTGCGCCTTCTCGTCTCGCAAAGGTCCCGCCAGCTCCTCGCTCTTCTTGGTCTTGGGATCCCAGTGTGCGACGCTCTTGATGTCCGTCGTGGCGTTGACGCTCAGCGTGCCCTTCTCGCCGTAGATTTCGCACGGCGCGAAGCTCTGGTAGCCCTTGGAGTGGTTGATCTGCACGCCGAAGGAGTCGTACTGCAGGATGATGACGCCGCCGCCGTCGACGCCTGTGCGGCAGATGAATGGCACATAGGTTTGGGATTTGGGCGCGCCGAAGAGCGCGATGGCGAAGGTGACGGGGTACACGCCGATGTCGACCAGGCTGCCGCCGGAGAAGTCGAGGGAGAAGATGTTGGGGACTTCGCCGGCGAGGACGTTGTTGTAGCGCGAGCTGTAGGAGGCGTAGGTCAGGCTGGCGCCGTAGATGGGGCCCAGGCGCTTTTGCTCGTTAACCAGGCTGCGGAGGAGCTTGTAGTTTGCTTCTTGGATGTGACGGAAGGCTTCGATGAGGAAGACGTTGTGCTGCTTGGCGGTCGCGAAGAGGTCGTCCAGCTCGGCGGGCGTCGACGTTGCGGGCTTCTCGAGGATTACGTGCTTGCCGGCTTGGAGGAATTGTTTTGCGTGGGCGTAGTGGTGGGAGTTGGGCGAGGCGATATACACGGCTTGCATGTCTTTGTCGGCGGCGAGGTCGTCAAGAGAGGTGTACAGCTTCTTGCAGTCGAATTTGGCTCCGAAAGCCTCAGCCTGCTCTTGCTTGCGCGAGTAGACGGCGTGAAGCTGCCATTGGCCTTTCTTTGAGGCGGCTTTGATGAATGCTTCAGTGATCCATCCTGTGCCAATGGTGCCGAAGGTGATGGCCATGTTGTTAGAGTGTGTTCGTGAGTATGCGGTGTTTCGGAAGAAGAAGGCCCTGAACGTGTGTGCGTGGAAGGAAAAATGCAGCGGTAGTGTCGGTGAAAATAATTATTGTTTGTTCAAAAGAATGGAAAGCTTGTATGGACAAGAAACGAGCGTGGACCTTCCTCACGATTGAGGGTTGAGCTTTGGACGAGACGAAGTGGGGGTGGATGATGCACACCGCGGGGCAACAACAAACGCAGGTGAATTTGTCAAGCCACTTCAATACAAGCCACTGCAGCCAGCGCTACCATCTCCCCTGTCTCATCAAAAGTGTCAACAACAACCACCTACCAAATTCATGTATACCTACATGTTATGCATCACTGCACCTTGACGACATGTCAAAGGCGTCCGACATGACATGGCGTTGCTATACCCGCCTTCGAAACTAGACTGCTTCAACAACACAGCGACACCAAGAGCGAGCCACGGTCAGACTGTCATATCTATTTCAACGCCATTTACTGTCGTCACGTCTGCGATACGGCAACAGAATGATTACAAAAGGCGTGTGCGTGCAGTTTAGTTGACCAGACCCTTCGAGATAACTTATGGGCCACAGTATCCTGGATTTCGTGCTGAAGGCGGATCTAAAGGCAGTCATCGGTGATACGCAATTGATTCGACACCGATACATGCAAGCGCTCTTATATTCTGCCTATGTTGTAAAGTACAATGCCTTCTATTGGACGGGTCTTCTGGGTCTTGGTGGGTTAATACTTCGATCACATTCTCTCAAAGGTCAAGTCGATCGCTGCATTGATGCAGTTGCCGCAGGTTCCAGATGCGTGAGTTTCAAACACGGATCCAGACATTTTACTTTCGATCCCAAAGAATCAATCCTTTGAGCGGCGAGACTGCCATCTCTCAATTGACACACTCAAGCTCATCAAAGGAGAAATCGTCTGCGAGTACGATGGATTCTCGTGCGCACTTGCCCTCGCGATCGAAAGAGGCAATTTCCTCCCGTCAGCTCGTCGAGACTCTCCCCACAGCTCCATCAACGCCTCCCCCACACACGACCAGAGTCTTTCCCTCGCTCGATACGGCAACATGATCGATACGAAAATCACCTTCACGATCCAAGTTCCAATATAGCAGGTATGATCTCGTCAGGGCGGCAGCTGGCTTGCTTGTCATCAGGAATAAAAGAGAAGTAGCAAACCTCTCTCTCGTCTTCTTCTCATCCACAGTCTACTCATCTCCCTGTTCGGAATTCTGCAACTATGTACGGGCTCCTATTCGGCGCCATCGCCATTCTCTTTGGCATTGTGGTCACTTTAGGAAAATGGACTTTCGACTACTTCAGAGATCCGAAAGGTCTAAGACGCTATCCTAATTTTGCACCTTTTGCTGGAATCACCAACATTCCTTACATGCTCTTGTCTCATGCCAACTTCCGCTCCCACCGCTTGTACGAGCTACATTCTCAAGGCATGCCTATCATCCGCACTGGACCAAATTCCGTCTCTGTCAGCGACATGCGCGGCATCAAGGATGTTTACGGTCACGCTTCCAAATGCACCAAAGATGGCAACTACATCGTCCAAGCTGGTACCCATTACCATCTTGCTGATGTTGTCGACAAGCCGGACCACGCCCGCAAGCGTAAGGTTCTCTCATCAGCATACGCCATCAAGAATCTCGAGGACTGGGAATTCAAAGTCGCCGACAAGATCGAACGCCTGATCGCTCAGTTCGACAAGCGTTGCTCTACAGACGACAACGAGATCGTAATCGACTATCGGCCGTGGACTAACTTCTTCACCATCGACGCCATCGCTGACATTGGTCTTACCCACCGTATGAACTTCCTCGACAACGGCAGCGCAAAAACAACCTCCATGCGCCCCGACGGCTCCCTCCACGAAGTCGACTTCCGCGACTGTCTCTACGCCAACTCCAAAGCCACCTCGGTCCTCTCCTACTCCTACGACTGGTTCCAGCGCCTCACCAAACTCAGCAAACTCCACCCCTACTTCAACAAACTCTGGCAACTCAACGAAGGCTGGGACGGCATCCCGCGCTACCTCGCAGCCCAACGCTGGCAACGCCACCAAGCGGGCGAGAAACTCGACGACTTCTTCGAAGCCCTCATGCAAGACCGCACCGGCGCCCCCCACAACCTCGAGTGGGGCGAGATCGTCGCCGAAATCACCATCATGATGAACGCAGGCAGCACCACCACCGCCATCTCCATGGCAAACGCCATGTACCAACTCATCAAGCACCCGGACTGCATGGCCAAAGCGCGGGCAGAAATCGACGAAGCCCTCGACGACGACGAAGCCGTCGCCCCCTACGAAACGGTAAAACACCTCCCCTACCTCCGCGCCTGCCTGGACGAGTCACTCCGCCTCTTCCCGCCCATCTCCCACGGCTTGACCCGCGCCACGCCCCCCGAAGGAAGCGTGGTGGCGGGCGACTTCATCGCGGGCAACACAACCGTCGCCGTGAGCGCTTTCATCGCGCACCGCGACCCCGTCGTCTTCCCCGAACCCGAACGCTTCAACCCCGAGCGTTGGCTGGGCGAGGAAGGCAAGGAACTCGGCCCTTATTTCATTGCTTTCTCTGCCGGCGCGCGCGGTTGTATTGGAAGGAATATTGCGTATTTGGAGCAGACTGTGTTGCTGGCGAGTATGTTGCATCGATACGAGTTTCGGTTTGCGAGGCCGGGGTTTGAGCCTGGAAGGTATGAATGGCAGAATTTGCATTTGACCGAGCTGCCGGTTGTTATTAGACGGAGGGAGAAGGAGGGTGAGAAGGCTTAGAGTGTGGGGTTGGAGGTCTTGCATTTAATGTGATGGAATGTCTTGAATGAATGTGTTTTCTGAAAGGATTTTGTCGCCAGATTGGAGCATAGGATCGAGGTTTCGATCGTAGGAAAGGTGATTGACGATAATGACAAATGAAAGACTTGAAGACCATCTTATCAAATTGTGCTCAGAACACTCCATTTGAATTCCTTGTCCGGGCGGGTCAATATGCCACAACTATACATCTCGGCCTCTACCACCACCGGAATAACCCCTATTACAATGCGGACCAAATCGTTCAAATTCGTGGTCTTCGTTAAAATTGAATCTCGCAATGGACTCATCGACCCCATTTTCTGCATACATCCCTTTCCTAGAGCCCACGATAACTTCTATCCGCGCCAATCTGCAGACTACGATATCGTGACGCAGTGAGGTACATATCATCGCATTCATCCCGGTCCCACCCTCCCCACCAAATAATAATCTCACTCCCCAACAGAGCCATCCAAATCCTGCCACTGACTCCGCAGAAGGTTAATGGTAGAATGCGTTCTGAAACCCATGGCGTCTTGTACTCGGCGGAGGAAAGTGATGCTTTGTTCTCGTTGGGTCGGGTTGCTGATATGATAACCGCCTGACAATAATATCAGCTCGACGAAACCTGAGAACTTGCAAAACAAGGAAGAGAGCTTACTTGTTCTGAGCATGTGGTGAGCGGTGAAATTTGCATTCTCAACCCAGGTGTTGGATTCGGCGAGGCCGATGACATTTCCTAGAGCTGTGACGAGGTCGCGCTGAGATTGTGTTAGCTTCGGGGTGTGCTTGTTGGGATTGTGCTTTTGATTATCCTCACTTCAGCGTTTCTTCTTACTTTGGCCGCTTCGAAGCCGGAGAGCGATTGATCGGGAGGTTTGTGTTGGCGGAGAAGGACATGGCAGGCGTTGAAGTATTGTAGTGCGACGACTATTGCAAAGAGTCAACGGGCTTTTCAAACGGTCCTTCGCGAGAAAGACTTACCTTGAGCCGGATTCGTGAGGCGTATGATCGGAAGAGGTTGATCACGAGTCGGATCTGCTTCTTTGACGAACAGCGGTTTAAACACCAGAGACCGCTGCGCATCCCACACTTCAAGACTATGTTCCAAATCATTCCAGGCGTCGAGATCAACGGTATAGGCCGACGAATACAAAAGTCGAAGAATCCTAGCGAAGATCAAAACAATCACATTCGCACAAGCATCATCGTCACGGAAATCAAAAACTCGCGATCGACCATAGTTTTCCAAATCGAAACTGGGCTGTACTTTATTGAAGAGCGCCATGTAAATATCCTGCCGGAGAGCCTGCCACGAAGCCGCTTCGGCCAGGCCTCCAGAGTAAGCGAAAGTCGGAATTGCGGTTAATAAACGGCCAACGCCTTGGAGGTGCAGGAAGTCGTCGACTTCTTCGTCCAGCTCTTCGTAGACCCGCATGCATACTATTGTGGCGAAGAGGTTGTCGTCGTACGTCGATTCTGGTTGGGAGAGGGCGTTGATTACCAGCTCTAGGCACTGGCCGTGGTAGTAAGACGCCTCTAACTCGTCGTAGCCGGCCATAAGGGCTTGATGACGGGAGGAAACTGCTAGGACGGCATAGAGGACCATTGGGATGCGGACGGCTCGTTTGGGAACTTCTTGGGCAAAGCGGCAGGTGCAGTCGCAGCAGTCGACCTGTGCTGTTAGCCTTAACGTTGCACTTTTACTGATGATAGCATGACAAGCACCTACCCAAGGCGCCAATTTTTGAATGAAATGCTGTATCAATAGAGCTTCTCGATGCGACAAATCAAGGGTGGCCGTGCTCATAGGTGTTCTGATTTCCCCAACAGGACTGGCATGTATGCTGTCTCCGGCGAGAAAGCCATGTTCCCCGGTAGCCCAGGTTAGCTGTCGGCCGCTCTCGTGTCGTCGAGAAAGCTCTGATAGCGAGGCTGGCGATGTATAGTCATCAACCGCAGCCGATGCTCTTGTCCGTGGTCTTGTCGGGTCACTAAATCGGCTGCCGGCTTCGCTGTGCCGGTCAGAATGCTGGTTCCAGGATATCACTGCAGGTGACTGTGTGGCTGGCGCTGGCGAAGGAGCTGTCTCAGGAGCTGGAAGATTACTTTCGACGCGTCTGAGATCATGTGTCTCATGCTGGAGTGGTTCTACAGGTACGGACTGAGCCCTTGGAGGTGGAACCAAGCGTTCACTGTCCAGCTCGAGCGGTACTGCAAGGCTTTGACCAGGCCGCTCGTCCTGTTCAATGAAGTCGGCAGTGCCATACTCTGCACCAGCGCCATCTTCCAGGACAAACCCCACAGCCTCGCGAGTAGGAACCCAGAGCTGATCGTCCTCATAAACAAGGTGGGTCCTCGACCGCACGCCCTGCGAAGCCGTGTCGACGTGTCGAACTTCCCTAAAGCGAAACTTGGAGTCGAAGACACACTGCCTATCGGCTTCTTTGCATCGCATGCAAACAGGAGAGCCAGGTTCCGTCACGCACTTGACACTATTGATGCCGTGTCAGCTTCTGTGCGAAGACATCCATCAATGGAAGCGAGATGAACACACTGCCGGCTGCGACACGATTGGCAGCCTTTTCCGTTTCGCATGATGTTCTCATCCGGCCTGGCACGCGCTCCCAAGAAAAGCCTGTTTTTCCGTGGCGGACGGCGACATTGCTGGGTTTGGCACGGTTAGGTTGCGTGGTCGGGGGAGTGCTATGTATAAGGTAAAGACGAAAGCAGGTAACTTGCCCCGCGGGCAAAGAAAGCTAAACTAGGTACATGGATCCACGCGAAATCAAATGGGTCTGCGTAGCCAGGAATGGGAAAGTGGAGATCGAGAGGCGGACATCGAACAAGCTAAGAAACCTTGATGATGCATTCACAGATCATACCTAGATATCGTCCTGTCGATTGCTTCTATACAGCAAGTGCTAAATTCCATGCTCGGTCTCAACCCCAGACGTCCTGCTGCCAGCGCTTCGACCGCTTCTGGCGATCGGCAAAAGCTTTCAACTGCTCCTCATCCCAACCCTGTCTCTTGCTCAACTCCGAGCCTACTACATTCGACACCTCTCTTGCCATATTGGCTGATCCGCAAATGTAGAAATACGTATCCTGGTTCATCATGAGATCGCAAAGCTCCTCAGCATTCTCCCGCACCTTGTCTTGGACGTACGCCTTACTGCCTTCATCGGGCCTTGAAAAGGCAGCGACAAGACTGAAGCGATCGCCCAAAATATTTGCTGCCTCTTGAATTTCTTGATCGTAGATGAAATCGTGGTGTCGGTTTCGGCAGCCAAAGAAAAGGATCGTACGTCCAACTTCTCGACCCATCTTGAGCAAAGTGGCGCGTTCCTGCAAGAATGCGCGGAAAGGCGCAACACCAGTGCCTGCGCCGACCATGATCACTGGCCGAGATGCGACAGTTGGGAGCTTGAACTGAGATCTGCGGATGTGGGCGTGGATCTTGCCATTTCGCAAGAGGTTCTGAGGTCCAGAAAGAGCATAGCTCATGGATCTTGGGTGTGCGGATGGTGTCTGCTGCAAGGAACCATTCAAAGCGAGCAAGTAGTTGGTCGAAAGCCCGGGTATGCCGTGCTCGGGGTTCTTGAGGGGGCTGTCAGAAATCACAGCAGTGATAGCGGCCTGGCGCGGCTGAACGACTGAAGACGACGAGATTGAGTAGTAGCGAGGGCGCATGGCCGGGACGGCTTCAAGAACGTATGACAGTGGCACCGAAGACCAAGCACCAGCGGTTCCGTCGGCGTACTCTAGCAGTCGGCCAAAGTTTACATAGTGGGAATGCGTGAATTCGGAGAAGACCCTGGCGTCTTTGCTGAGGGCAAGGAGTCTATCCTTGGCGGTGTTCTTCGGAGCAAATTCGACAAGTGACGAGACGACGTCTCTTGAGACCGCAGCCGTGATCTCCAAGTAATGGTTGAGGATTGCAGATATCGAAGCAGAGGCTGGGATCTTAGGTCTTGTCTCTCCTTCGAGCGATTTGACAGTGATAATGGTCTGTAGCTTACTGGAAAGGCCCAAGCAGTGGACAAGCTTTGTGACTTCAGCATCGGGATTGATGGGCCACACTGCTAAGTGGTCGCCAGTTTTGTACTTCAGACCAGTGACCACGCTCAAGTCGAGTTCCATGTGAAGACAGTTGCGCTTTCCGGTAACCTTGAAGAGCTCATGGGAAGACTTGACCGGCAGCGCGTAGATTGGAGAGATGGTCCTGGCTGCAGCTCTGGTGGTAGCCTGCTCGAGGGGCACACCATGGCTGATAGATGCCTCGTCGGCATTGAACTCTTCCACCACCTGGATGGACGGCTCATAGACGGGATCGTGTTCCTCCAAACCAAGCTGTTTCTTCAATGTGGTTAGGATGTTATCTTTCCACTCCAGAAAGTGCTCCTCTGTCTCGCCCTTGATGTCATCAGCGCGTCCTGTGGGAAGAAGAGACTGCGCCCCGAGCGTTTCAATTCTTTCCACGACGTGATCAATAACAGCATTGTAGTGTTTGTAGTTGCTGTTCCCCAGGCCGAAGGCCATGTAACGAAGTTGGCTCAGAGGCTTGCCACGCTTTGTATCGATCCAGCTCCAGAAGTCATGTACGTTGTCGCTGGGGTCGCCCTCGCCGAAAGTTGACATGATGAAGAATGCGACTTTGGTGTCGGTAATGCGAGCGACAGAATCGGACTCATAGTCTGACATGTCTGCCACCAAAGCTACCTTGCCGAAACGTTGCTTAATTTCTTTGGCGAGACGGCCAGCAAATCTCTCAGCTGTTCCAGATTGTGAGCCCCAGAAAATGACGATGTCAGCACCCTAGAGAGTGTTTAGATCGTGGCATTCAAAGTCGTTGTGTATGAAAGAGCTCACCACTTGTTGCATCCTCTCCGCGACGTCTCGTGTGACCGTTGTGGCGGTCTTTGAACCCATCTTCTCCTGTGGGCGCTCGTACATCTTGTACAGGTAAGGATCGGGCCTATCCCACAGGGTCCCACGCATCAGGTAGACGGCACTGAGGATGGCGAGTACCGCCATCGCCACCACATCATCGACGGAAGCGGTTTGCAGTACTTGTCTTGCTTGGGCAAATGAGCCTGTATGGTGAATATCGGACAATGTCCAGCGTTGAGAAAGAGTGGCCGCCATTGTGAAGGGAAAGTACTATTCGTGCTCGTTCAGCCTGGCATCTGGCTCTTGAAGGCGGGCACATCGAGCATTTTAAATCACTGGCCAATGCCACTCCTCCCGTGCGGAAGCGTCCAAAGATGCACTCACGTCCATCGCGAAAGAGGGCATCCTGCCCCGTTTGGAGTATATCAGTAAGAGGGTCCATTGGTCCGCCGCACCATCTGCACAAGCAAGTGTTCCCCACAAAGAGGAGCAAGTGAGTGTGTGAGGGTGTGGAGATGTGAGACCTGACCTTGAGTAGTGAGAGATGGCGTGTCTTGCGAGATCGTGCGGATGTGGCAAGTTTGCCCGCGGATTTTGATGCCTCTTTGAACAAGCGGGGTCGTGAATCCTGGCCCTTCCGCGCTCGTGTTTCTGTGCCATTCCACCACGTATCTCTCTAACTCCATGATCTGCTTTGGCGATATATTGCCGACGTGATCAGAGGCGTCTCATCTGACTCGTCGATGATGCCACATCCTATGGAGAGAGCGTCTCGCTCTCCACAACCCACACTCGACGCATGCGCGCCGGAAATGGTTACTGTCTCTCCCGGACCTATGCTGAATGGCATCCACATTCGATGCTGAACATCTGAAGCGTCAGAGCTCAGAGGAGCCCTTGTCTATATGGCGGCCATTTGTGCCCTCAATCAGACTGAGTGGCCAGGACACTACATCTCTCCACGTATCCGGCATCTCTCTGACCATCTCGGGGATCTGCTGCTCAGCAACACCCTTGAACCAGAAGACCTCCTCTTCTACCATCTTCATGCACGCAAAGACATATATCAGTATTGCTAATGCTCTCGGTTGACGGAGCTCGATCATATCGACAAATCGGGCTGGCAAGAGGCTTGCCATAGCGACGATCCGACGACAAGTCCCGAGAGCATGGTCGAAGCCTTCGGAAATGCCTTTGTAGATCAGTCCCACATAACAGAGAGCCTTTTCATATATGTCGTTGTCGCCAGGGCTCAGGGTTTCGCTACTGTCCATCCACACGAGCAATTTCTCGAACGGTTCGGCATTTTGGCGACAGTAGAGTTGATCGGGTTTAGACAGATCTGGTCCGCTGTGGAAGACTTCACAACGCACGAACTCATCAATGCCAACAATATCTCGCCACTGGGTTCGGTGGAAATCAGCATCATCCTCCTGTGTCGAGAACCCAACGAAGGGAGGAGCCGCAAAGCGCTCGCGACGTACCTGATTGACGATATGCTTCATTCCACGCGCAAGTTTGAGCCATTGCGTGAAGTCGTTGCCGGAGATTAAAGGGCTCTCATGGCGCTCACCCAAAGTAACAAGCGCGGCAAATGTTATACACGTGCAACACACGTAGGCCGCCTCCACATTTTGCTGCGAAAGGTTGGCAAGCGTCTGACGTTGCCCATTGATGGCTTGTTGGAAGTATACGTTCGCAAAGTACGGCATCTTGTCGATGGCCTCTCCTGATGATCCGTCTTCCGTGCCTCCCTGGCGTGCCGCATGGAGCGCCGTCAAACAAAGCAGTCCATCAAGAACGTGGCGATGCTTGAATGCAATAAGGGGAGCCTGGAACTCCCAGTACTTCCGGGCAGTCGAGAACGTGTGGCAGGTATAAGCTGTCCATTTGTGCATCAGGCGCATCTCTAATAGGTGATCGATCTCTGCATTGACTTGGCCAAGCTGTTGTCCGGCTGAGACCACGCCAGGCTGTGGGGTACAAGATTCCGGGCTCTGTTGCTCGCGGTGGTGACCACGGGCTTTGATATAGATGCATTCGACTTTGTGTCTATTACATGCACCGCAGATTGGCTTGCTCTCGTCGCACTGCTTTGGTGTCAGCAAAGACATAACGATCACGATTTTTCAGGCTGCGGTGGACGAAAACTGCGATCCGAAAATCCAACAGAGTCAACTCATTCAACGTTCAAAGAGGAAATATCGTCGCTGACTTACCTTGACTTTTCTCAATTTACATCGCTGGCAGCCCGTACGAGTCTTGACATGATTCAGCCGGGGCATGCTGACTTCTGGTCAATCGTCAGCGAAATCGAGTGTTGCTTGACGATACTCCCGCGGCAAATGGAGTTGCAAACCGAAACCGAGACCGAGACAATCAGAAGAAGCTTGACACGGGATTGGCAAGAGACGAAGGTATTCGTCAAGCTGGGAGACTTGCAGGTCCCAACTCAGCCTCATCCAGACAACGGCGACCCCACCTTTGTGACCAATCATGTGCTGATCCGATACCGAGAGTCAAATGTATAATCGTTGAGTCTGTGCAGCCGCAGCACTAACTACACCTCCCACCACCGTTCCTAGAAATCAAAAACAATGAGCGCAGAATCCTTCGTTCTAGCTCAAGCTAAACGGACTTGCTCGTCCATCAGACGCACCATGTGCGAGGAGCGACTAGTCGCGGAATCGGCATCGGTATCGGTCTCAATGCCTTGATGACATCGTATTATTACAGTTTGCGGCGGTGCATGCATTTCAAGGTACGGCAATAAAATGACTGATTTGACCTTCACCAGAAATATAAAAAGCAGTGATACTCAAGCTTGCGACACGGTTATCGAACATCTACCCACGCCTTGTTCCTGTTCAAGACACCAGACACCCTGGAAGCTATCGACTCACGTCAACACTTGTACGGTCCAATATCTACATTCAATCACCAGAACTACCGCAATGTCGACACCGGCATTCGCCCTTTCCCTCATCGAGGTAGTCTACTTCTCGTTGATGCTACTACCAGTGCTATATCTGACCGCGACGTACCGCAAACCATTCACACTCGGATGGCCGCTTCTTGCTATCTTTCTGGTCTTACAAATTACCGGCGCAGCTCTGGTGCTCAAAAATGGCAAAGACGGCCCGCCTTCCATCACTGGAACCATAATCTCAGGCGTTGGACTTTCGCCACAGCTACTCGGGACTGTTGGGATTCTCCACCAATGTGCACACTCTTCGGGCACATTGAACGACAGCCGAACAAAGAAGCGTGTTGAAATCGCATCTGCAATCTTCCACGTCGCTGTGGTCACAGCAATACCGATTTATGCGGTTGGCCAAAGTGGCAGAAGTCGGATCCCACCAAAAGAAAATGCGGCGTCACTATCCAAAGCTGGAATCGTTCTTCTGCTCTTCCTCTGGCTCCTCTCGGCTATCATCAGCGTCTGGTATTCTTTCAAAAAGCTATGCGGTCACCAAGAACGAGCATCTCGTTACCGCGGGATTTTCATGGCCGTGATATGCAGCATGGCTCTACTGGGCATACGCATCCTTTACCAAACCGTTGCTACCCTGACAGGCGATCCACAGTACGCTGCGATCGGAGGGAGTACTGCGTACGTCGGCTGCCTCCAATTCTTACCGAGCGCATTGGACATTCTTATCCTGGTGTTCGGCGGCTTCCATTCCCTGATGGCACATGAAGGGGCCGACAGCCGTGCTGAAACTGAGTGCTAGCTCCACCAGCCAAAGAAGAGGATCTTTCCAGGGGTTCATATATAAGCACCGGTCTATGCCGTCGAGAATGATGGTTGTTGCTACCAGATTGTCTACAGCCTTTCAACAGCAAACACACCTTCGTTGATGCCGTTCATTGCGAATATGAACACTGGTTTGAGCGCGCTCTCACAGAATCCACTCGTG
Source organism: Cladosporium sp. MBC 237 (assembly GCA_030772445.1). Taxonomy (NCBI): domain Eukaryota; kingdom Fungi; phylum Ascomycota; class Dothideomycetes; order Cladosporiales; family Cladosporiaceae; genus Cladosporium; species Cladosporium sp. MBC 237. Next base: position 421,649 of record JAPHCH010000006.1, on the reverse strand, counting down.
GGAGAAACGACAACAAGACTCGAGTGGGACTTTCGAATCGGAATCGCTGGAACAGTCGCGAGGCAATGGCCGAGTGAGTAATGTCTGTTGTTACATGACATCGGTGGTCTGACATAGACCTCGTGCATATAGATAGCGTCGGTCTCCTTATAACGGTTACCGATCAAAAGGCTGAGCGTAGAAGCATCTCGAAGGATGGTAGCCAAAAGATGATGGCGAGGAAGACGGTGGACATCGGATTTCGAGAAGACAACAAGGGACACGGAGAGATCCCTGATACCACACAGCAAGACTCGGCATGGCGTGCTTGACATCAACACTTGCTCGTCTCAGGCTGGATCCTTACATTGTCTGGTGGTGGCAATACGTGGTTACGGGCTCCAAAGTCTAATAGCCTCGACAAGTGTGACGAGGCACCCTAGCAACAACGCGAATTCGGTCTCTGCGATCTTTCTACAGTCTCGAAAACTTCAGCTGCCACGTCGGGTTTTGCAAACAGCCTGTTCCGCCAACTCGGATTGCATTTACCCCTACCCGCATGAAAGTGACATGCCACGAACTTGTATGCATTACGAAGGTTGTGCCTTCCACGAGCACGTTGCACATCGGTTACCTCTGAAGGAACGCGCATGGTTAGCAAATGATCACCAAGCAGCTGTAGCTTTATCAGTCGAGTTTCACTTACTGGAGTTGTCGCCATTCCTTGCAGCTCACACACCAAATCACAGGCCCGTTAGGATGTGTGCCATGAGCCTCTGGTTCTCTGGTGAAAGAATCGCTGGCTATTCGGTAGTTTGGGTCGAATTGCGAGGTGTTGTTTGGATCTACATATGGAGGGTTCTGCGTTTGGGGTGGAGAGTATCCGCTTCCGTATGGAGGACTCTGTGGAGGCGACTGATATTGTCCTCCTCCAAATGAATCGTTGCGCGGTGGTGATTGGTACTCGCGCGAGGCTTCTCTCGGTTGCGAGTAAGTGCCTGGGGCACCGTAGCCAGAGCCTTGTGGATGTTGTTGAAACGGTGGCGAGGTTTGCATTCTTTGAGGCATGTATCGCTCTTGTGCGACCAGGTCAGGTTGCGGTGAGAACTGTCCAGGCTGCGATACAGACTGAGAGTAATTTCCAGACGCTGGATATTGGGCGGGATAGCCTGCCTGTGGCGGAGCAGATGTCGTGGGTTGGTGAAAGCCTTGAGGCGAACTGCCGTGTCCGGGCGTGAAAGGATTCTCCACTGGGTTCCTGTTCATCGCAGGTTGTGGAAATTGCCCAGGCACACTAGGCTGCAGGTACGGGTTTGACTGGCCTTGCTGCCAGTTGGATCCAACCGGGGCTGTTGCCGTTCGAGAAGGAGGAATAGGTATGTGATCGGGATTCGTTGGTCTCGGTTGATTCTTTTCTATCCCTCCGGCGCGAGTGCTTCCTGGATCGTCCTGCTCTTGCGATCCCATAAAGCCTTGGACCGCGCGGGACATAGTCCTGAGCTTGTGCCAGTTCTGTTGCGCACCGGGATGAGCCATTGTGTGAATGCGATTGGTTCTCTATGCTGAGTACAGCGAGACGCGAACGTGGCTATGCTGGATCACTTGCAGCACAGAGGAAGCTGAAGAATCTAGAGCTCCAGGCGGACGTGGGCAAATGGGCCGTTATCAAGGCGCTCTTCTGCCGGGGTTCAGCCTCGTCTGGTTGCCTCATTTCTGCAGCGGGTGTCATGGCCTATCCATTGTATTCAGCTGAGTGCTCACAATTGGTTATCTATGTCTTTCGCGGTATCTGAGGCCTCGCTTACGTCGGCTTGTATCAAATCAAGATGCCACACCACCCTCTGCACGGCTGCAGGTAAGACTTGTGCGACCACACCTACGTCCCGCAACCAACACCCTCTCACAGGTATATAAGGCTCGTGGCCCTCAGCCTTGCATATGAGACCGGTGAGTCTCTTGGGGCTGCGTGATTCGCTTCTCGTGGCACACTGCAAGCCATTCTCAGCCTTGTCACCGGCAGCATGCGAACGGTGTATAGACTGGACCAAATCTCCGTCTCAATCTGCAGCTCTTGATCCTTCCTGGCAACCCTCTTGATTCTTCCTACTGTCGAAGCCAGCATGGCATTGCAAGATGCGCAAGCTACCCCACTCGCATGCTACATGTCAAGCATCTATGCGATGACAGACGATAATGGCCACACACATGTTGCGAAGGTACAAGTCAACCGCTAACGCATCACGAGACACAATTGCTGAACCCGAACCCAGGCACCCGCGGTCGACAAGGCTCGCGAAGTCGAATTCAGAGCAATGACGGATTATGAAAAAGGGAAAGCTCCCTGGCAATACCATGGCTATCCAGCATTGTCAGAGTGGATGGCTTCGTCGAACGACTTTTTCGTGCTCCGAAGATTTTCGCCCGTACAAGTCAGATGTTTGCTCTGGCTGCAGAACGAGATCGCAACAAAGGATCAAGAGCTTCAGAATTGGGATATGTTTGCACGGTGTCAAAAAGTGGGTGAGGGCAACAGTGGGGCAATAGGCAGCGATCCCGATGCTCTTCCTGGCAATCCGAGGCCACGGCTATTGCAAGAGCTAGTCCCGCTACTGAAGCAGTACAGTAAGCGTTGGCAGAAAGAAAAGGTTCTCACAAGTTCGTCCCAGCTAACATCGGACGCAGACGACCTCATCATCTCATTCTCGGCTCTCAAAGCAAAAACTACAGCAACCGACCTTCAAACACAAAATCTTGTCAACTGGATCAACAACCACGGCCCTGATCCGATTGACGACCAGGAATATCATTGGAGAGACCACAAAGGAGATCTGATCACCATGGTCACAAGACCAACATATCCTCTGGTGGGCCTTCTCGGCCAGTATTCCCTCATCCGCCGCATTTTCACATTGAATAAGAGAGACGACCGGATCGATTCTGACGCCACGACCTACGTCAGCAACACCGGTTTGGAGAGGTTCGCTACGTTCATCTGCTTATTTGTCGGTCTTGCAATGACGTTCGGGTCGATCTGGTGGCTTAACTTTGTCAGCGACAGTATCATTCGGCTTGCAATTATCACTGTATCCGGTTCAATCATCACGATCGTTGCCTGGTTTGCCGCGGGAAATCGTCCATTCGAGATTCTGGCAACTTTCGCTGCTTACATGGCGGTTCTCATGATCTATCTGCAGATCGATAACAAAGACTAACAGTGAAAGGTTTTCTCTCTCTTTTCACATCAGTCACCATCGCTCGCTTTTCAGAAGTAAGGTGGCTGAGCCTTTGTGGCATCTTTATGTTCGTTTCTGACATTGGTGGTCTACATGGAGTTGGCGCATGTTGTGTCGATGGATCGCGAATTTCTTGTTTCTGCGTTTCCATGTTGTACGATTACGCTTTATGCTTTCTCAATTTCTTTTTCCTTTTCTTTTGACCCTGGTAGGAATATAGAGGAGGTGTTGTTCGGCAATCGTTTGTTCATCGAGACCGTCAAATTCTCCCGGCGAGAGTTTAGAGAATCATTTGGCAACATCCATGTACATGTACTCGCAATCATAACGATGTGCCTAAAGATCTTGCAAGCCTCACACGTGCAAAATGTACTTCATTAATGCCTCAGTCCTTAGGTACAAACTTGTTGCTCAATATATCATTGGTAGCCAACATATCTGACAATCCATAGGTCGCATGCCTAGCCACGTCTACGACATGGTCTTGCTGCCTTCGTTGTGAACGAGACCAGAGTTTCACACCGCGAAAGAAGGAAAACAGCTGAGGATATAGATCCAAATACGCTTTTAATACAGTCAAATGCTCGGAGCAAATGGTATCACACACACAAATGTCCTGCTACTAAAAATAAACAACCGGTCTACAAAGAAAGCACCGGACAGTTCGCTTCCCCAAACGCCAATGGAAAATGCCCTCTCTCCATTCCATCCAACAACCCATCACCAACCTCTCCTCTTGCCCCTTTCCTCAGCTCCCTTCTCCTTCATCCTGGCTTTCTTGGCGTCGAACTTCTTCTTCTTGTCCTTAGCCCATTTCTCCGGTTCACTAACGGCTTCGATGCGTCTCTTCCTTCTGCGCTCGTCGCGCTTCTCCATAGCCACCTTCTTCGCTTTGCCCATCTCAGAGACGTAAGCTTCGGAGCCAAGCTTCTTCTGCAAGAGGTCGAGAGTTTCGCGCGCCAGGTTCGATAGTGCGACGTAGGCTTCGCCTGGTGGCTGGACGACTGAGGGGTCGGTCAAGCTGTACAACGGGCGGATGAGCGTGGCGATGTTGGGGAGCGGGGCAGAGAGGTGGTTGAGCAAGGCCGTCTGGCTTTGCAGTGCGGCTGTGCGAGTGAAGACTGGTGTGTTCTCGCGGCGCACGACAGCCGAGAGACGGGAGAGCAAGTAACCGATCGCTGTGGTATCTTGTCCATGAGCCTTGTCTTCTTCTTCGACTTCGTCTTCTTCTGCGTCCTCGTCGTCTGAGCGCTCTTTCCACTGCATGCCGTTCGCAGAAAAGGCGCGACCGAGGAAGACCAAGTTTCGTACCGTATGCGTGACGGCTTCGCTCGCTTCTGCTTTGCTGCTACGCAACACGCGCAGGTTGACGGCGCAGGCAGACTTGAGCTCTTCGGGGCCGAGTTCCAGACCACCTGAGGCACGGAGTGGGAGGGTTGCCAGACCGCGTTCGGTCTTGGAGGTGGTGCTTGCAGCATCGTTGAAAAGCATGCCCTGCAGCTTGGCGGCGATCTCTTGAGCATCTACAACAGGTACGGTGGATCGTTGCTGTACACTCGACCATAGACCGGAGCGCTTCTTGACGAAAGCACGCTCGGGGTGCATCTCGCAGATGGCAGTAAGGAGGCCAAGAGCAGCAATGAGAAACTGGCGCTCGGCCATAGACTCGACGTCGATCTCCGTTGCAAGGATGGTCTCAAGCTCATCCAGCAGTGGGTCGACGATCTTGTCAGTGGGCTTGCTGGAACGGACAAAGAGCGCCCAACATTGCAATGCTGCCTTTCTGATCGTAAGCTTCTTGTCGGCACTGGTCCACTTCTTCACAGTCTCCTTGAGCGTCTTCTCTCCTTCGTCGTCAGCAGTCTCGTAGATCTTGCCAATCAGAACACCAGCCATGTCTCTGCAAGACTTGTCGGTGTCAGAACCCAGCCTAGGAACCAGACCCACGAAGAAAGTCAGCAACAGCGGCTGGATGGTCTCCTCGCCCACTTTGCCAAGCAGACTGTGAAGAACCTCCATCACACTATGGCGACCAGCCACATGTTCGTAGTCCAAGTTCTTGATCAAGAAACCGGTCGTCTTAGTCCAGCGATCTTTGCCCTGCGGGTAATCCAACACGAATTGGACGTACGCGCTACGAGCGCTTTGGCGAACGGATGCATCAGGGTTGGTGATCATCATACGCGCCACCTCATCCATCACCTCGTAAACTTCCGTGATGACTATCTTACGTCCAACAACCGCGCGCAGGAAGCGGAAGAGAATGCCTTGTCTGTCTGGTTCGTCGAGATCCTGCTTCAGTAATTTGAGCAGAACCGCAATATCGTTCTCTTTGACCTTGACTGATCGCTTCTCGCGCAGGATGGCAGTGACAAGGTCAAGACCTGCCTTGGCAGAGTCGGTTGTGCTGTTAGGTGACGCTTTGATCATGGCAACGGCTTCCTTCAGGTAGACTGGAGCGTTTGATTCGATGGCTGGCAAAGGCACGCGAATAATCGTGGTCACGAGCTTAGCAGCGGCAACCTTGACTTCTTCTTGCCCACCAACGATGGCATCACCAACAATCGGAAGGTAGCCAGCCATGTTGGTGGGAGTCTGAAGGTCCTCGTGACGGCGGACGACCTTACGCACAAGATTGAGCGCGAAGCTCGAGAGCTTGAAGAGATAGGAAGTGGTTGCTCCCTTGCGGTTTGCTTTGTGCTCCGATGCGATCATGTATCTGCTGACCCTATAGTCCTCCTTCTCGGCTTGGGCTGCGGGAACTGCTTCTTGGGCATACACTTGTCGAACCATCTCGTGGCAGAAAATCAGCATTTCTCTCGAGTCGGAAGATGGGTTTTGGTCGACACCCTTCCTGACTCTTACAAGCAAGTCGTCGATCTTCTTGACCATCTTTGAGTCAAGCCTCTCAGAAAGCATGGACCGGATTGGAAGCATCAGCTGGCCCAGGTGAGGAATGGAAGCGGAGCGCGCAAGAATCTCCGTGGTGTCGTAACTCTTGCTGCTCTTGATCTCCTTCATGCTTGTAGTGTATTCTTCTGCTTCCTTCTCCTGTCCAGTGACTCCAAAGATGTCATCCATGACCACAGCCATCATATCAGGCAAGCAGTAGTCAAGGTCACCGGGTTGGAATTGGTCGGCATTCGTGACAAGCAGGTAGTGAACCGTGAACGAGAGAACGTGCAATTGGTAGCCACGCTGCAGCGCACTGCGAAGCTCTTTCAGCATGAAATTGAGGTAAGTCGGGCCAACCAATCGAAGGATGGTCGAAAAGGTGCGGCGAGTCTGCTCTCGGGCTTCCAGATCACGACTCTTAAGGATGTGGGAGATGTCGGTCAAAGTTGGTGCCAACCTGTTAACAAACTCGTTCTCGGGCAGCAGACGCAAGAGCTTGACGATAGATACGGCCACGGTGACACGGCGATCAACTGTTGATTCGTCCTTGCGATGCAGGTATTCGGACAGCGGAGGCAGAAATTCGTCCATGATGACTCGCTGTCTGTTAGTGCGAGAGGCGTCTTGCTCATCTGTAGACATCAAAGTCTCCTGCTGGTTGTTCATTCTAGCGGTCAAGCCGTCGACTAGAGCGCTGATCAATCTCAGGACCACTTTCTCCTGATCTGGGTTCTTCTTCAACTGTCCGAAGTAACGCTTCATGACAGATCGGTAGTCGGACCACTTGAGGTTTTTGGCCAGAGACCCAATTGCGATTACGGTCTGATCCGATAGAGTACGCGCTGCATCACCTTCGGCGGCGTCGAAGATGAATTGCTCGAGGAGCGGCAGGAAGACGCGGCTGACGTTTTGTGATTTCAACTTAGGCTCCTCGATCAAGCGGCGCAGTGCACGGAGTCGACGGTGTTGCTGGATGTGAAGAATATTGGTGAAGAAGGATGCTTCTTCATCGCCGTCAACACACAGGCCTGCCATGTCCGTAACCTCGCTCCACTCTGTGCAATGTTCCACAACGCGACCAAGCAAGCGCAAGTACTCAGAACGCACCAATTCGGAAGGCTCTCTCATTCCACGTTGAATCGCTGGGAAAAGGTCGCTCTTGATCAAGTCAAGGTTTCCACTCTTGCCAGATGCAAGGATAAGGAGTTCGAGTGCCCGAGTGGCGCTAGAGCGGTTGACTGTGTCATCTTCATCACGAATGAACAGCATGCAATTGTGCATCAGAGGAAGCCATTGCTCCGTGGTAAATTTCTCCGCGTTTTCGTAGATTCGAGTGAAACCAGCCTCCTTGCGATCATGATCAGGTTCATTCAAACGGGTCGGGTCAAGAGCGTTGATCTCCTCGCAAATATCTGCGCTTTCTGCAAGAAGCTCATCGCCCTTGCAAAGCTTGACGAGTGCGGTGGAGAAAAGCTTGCGACTTTCAAGATCACGCAAGCGAGAGAACAGTCCTGAGATAGACTCGTAAACAGTCTTCGGGGGTGCTGTCTTCCCCATCGTGTCTAGCAAAGGCATCATAGTACGGACCAACCCAGCCTTGACGGAGGGATGTACAAAATTACCGGGCTGGCGCAATAGATTAGCGCAAACCTGAATGACCTCTTCTGCCTGTTTCGGGTCGGTGATGCGACCAGCAAGCTTGGTAGTGCTCTTCACGCAGACGGATAGTAGATCGCCAGCGGGTTGTTGTAGGCTCAGAATGCTGGAAATGCTTGCTACAAACGCCGAGACGTAAGGCTGGAAGGTAGCAGTGATCGCAGCGTTGAGCACCAGGTTATCCAGAATGTCTCGGAGGATAAAGATCTTGACTTCGTTCTGGGCACCGATGTGGCCCAGCAATTCAGCGATTCTAGTGAGAATGCGTTTGTCTTCGAAGAGATTCTCGGAGTATGTCGCAGACTTGCTCCATGCCGCGAACATCCGAAGCATAGACGAAATACCTTGCAAGTTCTCGGTCACAAAGTTGTCGAGGCGGGGTGAGACCAGTTCCAATACCGTAGTCTTGCCTTGGGTAGATAGATCGAGATCTTCAGTGTCAGCGAAAATCTTTACAAGGCACTGCAGGCCAGTCTGGCGAATGGTCCTGAGAAGGGAGGAATCTTCGATGGCGTCCTTTTCCTCGACATCAAGCTTCTTGGCTGCGGAAACTGTACACAGGAGTGCAGTATCCGCCAATTTGACCGCGTAGGGTTCCAGCCCGGAACCCAATGTCTCGAGCATATCATTAACCATGTTGAGCATACCAACTTGTTGACGGAGTGGCATAGAGAAGTCCGCAGAAGACATTAGTTCGCCCTCAGTCTGAGTTTTTGCGACCGCAATATCGATGAAAGCTGCAAGTACCTCAGGTTCGAATCGCGAGAGCGCAACGAAGATGGCCTTGCGGCGGGAGTTCTGGTTGTCCTTTGCACCGCCAACGGCCCTGCCGTATAACAAACGAAGCAACACGGGCATCACAGTAGCGTGGTCCGTGGGCTTCAGTGCCTCGTCGCCTTCGCCCTGCAGGAAAACCGAAAGCTCTTCGCGGAACCTTGCGTCATCAAGGAAGTTTGTGAGACGCTCTTCGTAACGTCTCAAGGCAGGCTCTTTCCAGGCGAGTATCGCCTTTAGTGCTGATCTTTGAATTTCGACGTCGCCATTTGCGCATAGGTTCAGTAGTGCTTCATGCACCTCTGTAGCTTTGTACAACACTCGGGGGTTGTTGAACTTGGCCACAACAGCGAGCATTGCCTTCTGGTCTTTTCGTGCCCATCTCTCAGTTTCCGGTGACTGCTGGTCCTCTTCTGTGGCTCCAGCCCATTGAAGCAGGATGGGGATGAGCAAACGAGATCTTTTCTCCGCAAGATGAGGGCTCCTGTCTAGGACCTTCAATGCCTGGGCCCTTGTGGTTTCGGTGTTTGTTGTCAAACGAGTGTGTTCAAGTCGGAAAGATTGCTCTGGTTGGGGATAGCCACCGTAAGGCTCGTCAAAGACTTGCTTGGCCATCGCGCCCACCTTGGCGAGGTTTGAGCACTCAAAGTCGGACGCAACATGGGCAGCCTCAGATTCAAGGCTGATGGGTTGTGAAATTGGGCCTTGATCGTTGTTTTCCTTGTGTCCCTCTAACCAGGATTGAGTGATCGCAACGATCGTCTCTTCGCCCACTTGATCCTGGCACATCACCGAAAGAGCTTCAATGGCATCAGCCCAGGCTTGCGAGAGTCTTACGTGCAGTAGACCAAAACAGAAGGTTGGCATCGCTTTCTTCATGACATAATCAGATCCAATGTTTTTGTACGCTGCCGCCAATCGGCGAATGTTCATGGAGACACTTCTACTGGTCTCGATGTTGAGTGGTGTTGATTCGACCAGAATGGCGATGCTCAAGACTTCAGGCACTTCCTGACCTTTTCGTTTGTAGATAGCTTCCAGAATATCCAGGCTATCCGATCGGAGTTGATGAGATGGTAGAGCCAAAGATCGAACAAGGGTGTCCACTAGCACTTCCATGTGCGCTTCCGAGAAGTCCAGATCTTGATCGCTTTTGATGAGTTTCACCATGCTCGACCAGAAAGGTGCGAGACCAAAGGCATTAGCGCTAGATGAGCAAAGAGACGGCCAAAGTGCGGCCAAAGGGGACGATCCATTCACAGCAGCGGACAAGGCGTTTCCCAAACTGAAATCAGTGAGCAATGCATTGCCTGTTCCTGCGGATGCTTCAAGTCCAGATTTTAATATGCGACCTAGGGTATCGCGCAAACGCTCTTGAGTTTGGGCCTCTAGTTTCAGAAGTTTGATCGTTTGCAGGACCAGGTTGGCGGAAGCAATTTGACCAGCATCGACATTCGTGTTCGACGCCTCCATGGGTTCAAGCTGGTCCAGCATGTACTTTTGCATTTCTTTGGGGCATTGCATCTTTGTTTCCGGACCTGATGCAGCCAAACGAGGCAATTGTTGCAACAGCGCTGTTGGGTCGTGTTTCCAGTTTGTGATGATGAACTTCTGCAGATGGGGAACGAGGAACTGCTGATATCTCTCGTCTCCAAGTCTCGCAAATAGATCGCAGAACGCAAGGAAGTGCGGTACCCATTCGGCCTGTCGTGTTAAATCCAACAGGCTAAGCGCGGGTAGGATGGCCTCCACTGTCGCCGACTGCATGATCACGGCTAGTGCTGACAGAACATGAGATTTAGTCTGGGCGGTATACAGTGGCTTTTTGGTTCCTGCCTTGACCAGAACTGATACAATCTTGACAAGTCCCGCCCACTCTTGAATACGTGCAGCCTTTCTCACCGACACAATGGTGAAGACAGTTTGGCTGGCGAAGGAAGCGACACTGTCGCTCAAGCTCTCTTCCTCGACTTGCAGCTCGTCTACGATCGTCTTCGCGATGGGCTGGAAAGTTTCGGGAGTGGTGTAATGGATAGTGCTGGTAAGCGTGCCAATTACAATATCCACGCTCGCGCGACTAGGAGACCTTCGAACATTCCTCAGCAAGCTCTTAATAACGGCAACACCACTGGTGTGAATGCCATGTTGAATGCCTTTGACAGCTTCGGTCAGCAAGGTCATCACGCCCTGTCGGTGTAGATCTGCTGATCGGATAGATTCAGAGGCGGTGCAGTCCTCCAAGATATGGCTCAGAATTCGGTTCAAGGGTTCCTGATCCCTGTCGTAAAGGGTGGCTGCCTTCCTGACCAAGAAACTCATGGACTCAGAGGCAAAGCGCACAATAAAAGGCTTCTGCGCTTCTTTACCCATGTACGTAGACATGAGGTCGTACACAGGACGCAAGTCTGGGGTCAATAGACGCGACAGATACTTGAACAGCCAGGCCAGACAACTGAAGCTCCATTCAACGACCGCAGGGTCGGGATGCTTCGACGCGACGCTGGCCACAGTGCTCACGGCCCGCGCAAAGTGCTTCTCGAACCGGGTGTCCAAGTCGTGCGCAAATCGGGATAGCAAGTTGAGAAAAGGCTCCATAGCAAGAGCATCCGCCTTTGCGATGTACTCCACCAAAAGGTCTATTATCTTCTCTTCATTGTAGAGGACTGTGGGCAGGTTGTCGCAGAGCGGCGCAGCCTCTTTTGCGAACGAGACGAAAGTCTCGGACAGGTTCAGATCCCGCCATTCTGTAAGGGACCTTCCAAAATATGTGTCTGTGTTGTTTGCAAGAGCGTCCGAGTCAACTTGGTTCCTCTTTCGTCGGATGGGATCGATTCGTAGGTTTGCGATGCGCTGGGAGAACGATTCGTATCGGTGGTTTCTTGTGGTAGTGGTGGTTCGTTTGGTGTCCTTTTTGGGCTTGACCACCGCGGTGGGTTTTGCCACCTTTCCCTTTGATATGGCCATTTTCACATCCTCCGCCGGCGAGATGTCAACCAGAGAGAGAGTGAGGGCCGGGATTTGAAGATAGAGAAAAAGTTCCTAACGGGCTTGCCTGACGCGAGCAAGGGTCTGTGCTCTTCTTTCTGGGGATGGACCGGACCGACGCCTTCTTGCAGCAGCCGAGCCGATTCCGCAGACTCAAAGCAGATGTGCCCGAGACCGAGTTCACTTCATGTGACAATTTCATATGCGATTGTATTTGTGGCATCGCACGTGATAATAAGGTCTTCACGCTCGCGTGTGAATCAACTTGTTAAGGCTGCACCGCTAATAGCTGCTTCTATCACGTGGCTCGAGATTGGATTGTGAACATAGAAATTGCAAAGCTTAAACTCGTTGCAGTCTTTACAACATCGAACAACACAAAACCTGCTATACTCGAACGCCAGCCCGAGATCCACAACATTGGTATCACAACACTCGCAATATGGCGCAGAAGATAGTCGTCACCGGCGACATCAATGGCAAACTAAGCGAGTTTTTCACCAAGCTCTCCACTCTTCAGTCGCGCCAGCAGTTCGCATTCGCCCTCATTGCTGGCAACCTCTTTGCAGACCCGGATACCACCACTTCAGATGAAGCTGAGGATCTCGCCAAACTCGTCAAGGGAGAGATTGAGGTTCCAATCACGACTTACTTTTCTATTGGACGACGCGCATTGCCTGAGACAGTCGTTGAGAAGCTCAACAGCAGTGATGGCGAATTGTGCACAAACCTGATTGCTCTTGGACGCAAAGGTCGTGTGAAGACATCAGAAGGCTTCAACATAGTCGCAGTTGGTGGCAAGCATCATGAGGGCGACGCACCTACGGATCCCTACGCCGCCTCCTACAGCGACAAGGACGCAAGCACGGCAAAGGGCTATAACGACGCTGATATCCTGGTCACAAGCGAGTGGCCAGCCGGCGTGCGTGACGGGTCAAGAGCAGGACTCGCTGCAGCAGAGCCGTCGGGCTCAGAAGCTCTATCAGAGCTATGCACTGCACTCAAACCCCGCTATCACTTCTCAACTTCAGAGGCCTTCTGGGAACGCGAGCCATTCTTCCACCAAACAGACCCACCTCGACCCATCACCCGCTTCCTCAGCCTTGCAGCGTTTGGCAACACCTCCAAATCAAAATGGATCTACGCATTCAGTCTTGAGCCTTCAGCAGAGCCGCCTCAGCAACTTCCAGCCGAAACAACCGCATCGCCCTTCCTCCTAACCCGCAAACGTAAAGCCCTCGATACCCAAGAAAACTCCTACAACTCCCTCCGCTTCTCTGACAATAACAATCACGACCGCCCTCGCGGAGGCAACAACAAGCGCCGCAGAGGCGGACCACCCGACCCCGCCGAATGCTACTTCTGCCTCTCCAACCCCCAATGCGAGTCCCACATGATCAGCTCCATCGGCGAAGACGCCTACCTCACCACAGCCAAAGGCCCCCTCCCCCTCCCAACCACCTTTCCAGACCTCGGCCCGAGATTCCCAGGCCACATCCTCATCATACCCGTCTCTCACACCCCCACCATCTCCGCCATCGACGACACCGAAGCCCGCTCCAAAGTCGCGACCGAAATGCAAAAGTACCGCTCAAGCCTGCACGACATGCTGGCAGCCGTGAGCAAAGACGCCAGCACGCAGAGCGCGCGCCTCGGCGCCGTGACGTGGGAGATCTCCCGCAGCAGCGGCGTGCACACGCACTGGCAATTCATGCCCGTGCCGTCCGACATGATCACGCGCGGGCTCGTCGAAGCAGGCTTCCAAGTCGAAGCGGAGAACGCCGCCTACCCGACCAAATTCGCCACGTCGGCCAAAGACATCGCGGCGGCGGAGGAGGAGGAGGGAGACTACTTCAAAGTGATGATCTGGTCCGAGTCGGTCCGCAAGGAAATGGTGCTGCCGCTGGACGCCACGTTCCGGTTCGACTTGCAGTTCGGTCGCCGTGTGTTGGGCAAATTGTTGGGGTTGGAGAAGCGTACGCATTGGAAGGATTGTGGGCAGAGTAAGGCGGAGGAGGAAGCGGATTGCAATGCTTTTAAGGAGCTGTTTGAACCGTATGACTTCACGGCTCAGTAGCGGAAGTGTTGGTGGGTAGACGTGGTGACACGTGGAGCCTGGAAGGCAGAGCACAGTGGGCAAGCTCGTGGTACTGCGATACGTAAAAGCAGAGTTTCATTAATTATAAAAAAGTGTAAAGATAAGGAAAAAGACCAAACTCGTATGCAAGTGGCCAAAAGACACATGAAACCCAGCATGAACATGACCCAATGCTGTCCCTTCTTCGTCTGATCATCGTGTAGACTCTTCGATTTCTCACTAAGCGCCTGTAATTACCGAATGCAGAACGGTCCATGCATATATGGTACCGCGAACGTTTGCCGCGAGACATGCTTCTGTGCTCCGAAATGTACAAGCCAACCTACTTCAGCCCAGCGAAAACGCCCTCATCCAACCCCTTAGCAACAAGGTCATCCGGTCTCACGCTTTGCCTCTTCCTCCAGTCGCGTTCGTGCTGTCCGTAAAGGGCCTGAACAGTGGGGCTCATGCCACTCATAGTCTGTTGGCTGGCACGTTTGCTAACATCTTTTGGGGATGCAGAGTTGGCATTGGGCGGCAGAGAAGAGGACTGGCGTGTGGTTTGGGTAGAGATAAGGGAAGAACGACTGTTATTGGTGACTACCGATGGCCTGTGCGGATAATGATTGCTGTGCTGTTTCTGCTGTTGCTGATGGTTGGGCAGGATGAGGGATGAGCGGGAGATGTTCGCCGATGGAGGAGGCTGGGTGAGGGATTGGCGTGAGTTGTTGGCGCTTGGGGAATAGGACGAATGTGGCGTGAATTGGTGGGAGTTGCGGTCATGAGCCGTGTGGTAGGTTGCTGGGGTGGAAGCACCGGAGGAACTAGAGCCAGTGGAGGGCTTGTACGTGGCAGGCGTAGCTGCGCCGGTTGGTGTGCGGGCGTGCGGAGACGAGTTTCGTGAGAAGTTGAGGGACTGTCGTCGAGAAGAGCTTGCGCTGTTGTTCGTGACAATGCTGTCGAGGTTGTTTCCATTGCGACCTTGCGGGCTTAGAGAGCGGGCAGCGTCAGGGCTAACAGTTCGGATTGTGCTGTTGTACGGATTTGGATAGACTGAGAACTTGGAGAAGCGTTTGTTTCGAATAGCAATATCTGCTTCCCTGCCGTGGCGGACAGTTGGCGATGGTGCTGCCAAAGAATCGTCTTCGTTCGTGGGACCCGTGATAACTTCATGTTCGTCGTTCTCCTCCCAGCTGTGGGCGCTGCCAGCACTAGGTGCGCTGCGGTTACCACTGTTAGGGGCAAGGTTAGCGGAGTTGAGATTGGTCGTTTGTATTCTGATGTCGTTCGATACTGGTTGTGCTCTGCCATTGGGAGGCTGCGATTGTCGGGCAGATGGACTGCCTGCTGGTGATGTTTTGGATGCGGCCTGTGGGCTTACTGGTGAGTCGCCAACCCGTGATCGGCTACGAGAGAAAGTCAGCTTACGGTTGGAGTGAGCAACACACTGATGTGTTCGGCTCACCTCTTCCTTCTGGCAACCGAGCTGAATAGCTTCTTGATACCCTTTGGCTGCTCTCCTTGAGGAGATTGGCTCTGCTGACCTTGCTGACCCTGCTGGCTCGTCAGCGGCTTGTTGATTGTTGCGCGACAAATGTTGCGACGTACGTTGTAACTATCCAATTGTCGAGATTCGCGCTCGGGCTCTTGGTAAGACTCCGGAAGCATTGTCTCCTCTTGTTGCGCCAGTTCCGCAGTCGTAGGAGCCCATCTCTCCTCGTCTCCACAGACAACAATGTACCAAGCTACCTTCTCTTCCGGTGCCAATTTATCCCTCAATTCCATCAGAGAAGCCCATTGGTCATTCGGCACACCTTTCCCTCGAATGTCATCTATGTCCACGCCCAGCTTGATCTCTTCCACCACGTCAGCGACGTATGCATAAGGTTGACTGCCTGACCCAGCCGTCGTGTCGTTAGGGTCGTACTGCTCGACAAATCGCAGATGTTGGAGATGCTCCATGCTCTCTGGGTACAACGAATTGAAGTTCTCGAGCATCTCGCGCGTCGTCCCAGGTGCTACGAGCCATTCCGCCGCCGAGTCCTCTAGGTTGTGCAGGATGATGTGAATGCGAATGGCAGGTCGCGGCCAACGGAAGCCGTGGATAAAGTAAACCGGCATGATTTGACACGCGCGTGGCCGGGATTTGAAAGAATGTGTGATTCGATAGAGCTGTGATAGCCTCGGAGGCTACCTGATCACACGCGCCTTGTTGACGGGCTGTCAGCGGCCAAGGCTACGTACGATCTTCGAAGAGGAAATGTCCTTGTGACTCTGCTGGACTCGCCTGTACCAGACAATCGTAATGCCGGCCGTTGTTTGAGGATCCACCCACGCGTGGGAGCCGCGATGGTCAGGAAATGATCAAGATGGCAGCAGATTGGAGAAGGAGCAAGAGGTATCGCGACAATGTTATTACACCATGAGGCAGCCCGTGGCACAGCAATGGGCGGTCTACGCGTGAGTGTCTGTGATCGGGTGTTTCCTTGGGTCGCAAGAGCAACTGGCCTTGAGATGGCCTTGGGGCAAAGGCTCTTGGGTCAGCGCGGCGGCTATATAGAGGGCTTGCTATGGCTGCTTCTTTTGGTGCACGCGCCGATAAAACGTTGGAGATATTGGGCGTTGTCTGTCGACAGACCTTCGCCGGTGATGTTTGTTGTGGCGGAAGTCTCGCGATCCTGCGTGCGACGTGCCTAGTCGATGCCGGAAGCCTGGAAGTGCTGTGCCGAAACTCTGTTTGGACTGTTATGATGGGGAAGAAGAGTACGGCGACGACTTGAGAAGAAGACTCGCGCTAGATGTATATAGAATAGGGAGGATAACAATGCTGATGTAAGAGATATGGCAAGTAGCAGTACGTTCGGCAGTAGTGACCGGAGGCAGTCGCATAACAGAAAAGCGAATGCGTGAATGCCAGCGCATTCGCTTGCAGTGTGTGATCTGAAGGCCTGTTTGCATATCTCACATGCATGACCTCCGTACATCCTGCACACCGCGACCATCTTTCCCCCCAAGAGCCGAAGCCCGTAGCAAATCTGAGCCTTGCGTTGATTGTTGATTTGCCGTGCCATCAACAACGCCTCCAACGCCTCGTCTGCATTGGGCCGACTTGCGACAGGGATTCAACCACATCTCCGATACGCTATACCCGAAACACACGATCAAAGCCACATCGAGCGACGCAGACTTGAGTAATCTGTCTCTGTGCTGCGGACTGCCTACAGCGACTACGCAGCGTGTCCACCTCAGCCCTTCCTTACTCGTATCTCAGCCGCCCAACATGCCCCTCCATTTGCTCGGGAAGAAGTCATGGAACGTCTACAACTCCGACAACGTCGAGCGCGTCCGGCGCGATGAGGCAGACGCAAGGGCGCGCGAGGAGGCGGCAGAGCAGCGCATGCAGGAGCAAGATGCCGAGCGACGCATGGCGCTGCTGCGAGGTGAGAAGCCTTCCGATCTGCCGCCGACGGAAGAGCCGGCAGACGATGTGCATGGTCCTAAGCGAAGAGGTGATGGAAGTGTTACACATGAACGAAAAAGAAGAAGGTTAAAAGGCGAGGACGACACAGACAGGGAAATGCGCTACGCGCGCGAGGACGCTGAGGCTGGAGGTCAAGTGCGTGAGACACTGCGGACGGCATCGAGGAAAGACGACAATGCGCCTTTGCAAGACCATGCCGGACACATACAGCTTGTATCTGCACCAGACGAGCGACCGTCGCGCACTGTAGAAGGATCCAAGCAAGGGAAGGCACAAGAGCGGAAGAAAGACGACAACGACGGACAAGGCATGAGATTCTCGGATGCTGCTGGACATCGCAGAGGAACTAGCAAGCCTTGGTACGCTACCTCTGACACTCGTGGCCGTGAAGACAGTAAATCTACGAGCGAGCTAGTACTTGCTGAAGTCCAAGGTAAGGATGTCTGGGGCAACGAGGATCCTCGTCGTAAAGAGCGAGAAAGAAACCGGATCGTTGCTTACGATCCGTTCGCGATGATGCAACAAGCGCAGCGTCAATTGAAGCGGAGTGAAGGCGATAGGGAAAAGTGGAAGCTTGAGCGTGACAAGGAGATCCGAGATCATAGGCGTGAAGAAGAGAAGAGAAGGAGGCACGAGAGAAAACACGAGTCCAGGCGTCACAGGCGAAGGGAAGTGGAAGACGATGGCCTTGAGGGTTTCAGTCTCGATGGTCCAGCCAAAGAGTCGGGCAGTCGTCGAAGTGATCATGACAGACACAGACGACACAGGCACTCTCGTCGAAGAAGCAGAAGTCGGTCAAAAGAGCGTAGATGAGTCTGAGGGTTGAGAATATCCGTATGATGGGACGGACAATTTTTCCTTACTGAAACGAATATATGAGCTACGAAACCGTGCTAGTGCACAAGTCATATGATGATGTGGTATACCTACCGAATCCACAAATTTTCCGGCACGGCATTTTTTCTACCGGATGTTGTCGAGTTGTTTATCCGCCGTGAATGCTACACGTGTGAATTTGCCATTCGCGCAGTATTAAATGTGAGTAGCGAAAACTTGATCACTTGGTGCCATTTTTGTAGGTCTATAGGCAATTTCCCGAATGGTAGGTGTGCATAATGGCTGGCTGAACATTGTAAACGAGGTCGTCGGTGTGGTTGGTGTAGGATGTGGCTTCAGCAGAGTGCCTTCCTCACGAGGGACTTGAGCGCATCAACTTCCCACAACCTCACGTTCCTCATCTGTAGACATCGGTGTATTCAGCAAGCGTCATCCATACTGGAATGTCAGAATTCAATTCAAGTAAACAATCCAGCCGACCAAAATCTCTGGATATGCTGAATGAAATATAACCGGCGGCAATTGACAGCATCGGAACATCTATACACATCTTGAGCTCAACTCTTTGCACTGCAATCTCATTTAGGGTTCATATGCCATGAGGCTCTTTCGTCTCAAGTTCGCTTACGGCCTCAACGAGTGCTTGTCGGGCTTTCATGTCGGAAACAAGTCTCCGTGATTCACACCTACTCTTAGCCGCAACCGCCGTCGCCTCCGACATTGGGCAAAGACGAACCTGGTTTCAGCCGCCGACACATGGGAGTAACACCGTTCAGTCAAAGAGTCCCGGCATATCCAGAACCGCCGCACGACATCCGACTCTAAGAAGCGCTTTCGGCCATCGGGCGGTCTTGCCTGATCTGTGCGCGTGAGGTTGCGCGCGCGCGCGAGCAGCGAACAGCGAACAGCGAGCGAGACACGGACTTGGTGGGATGAAAGCCTCGCCGCTGGCGGAGGGTCACCCTCAGCCCCGCGGATAAATCGAACGGTTGCTAGGCATGCGGGCAGAGCAGCGTCATGGCCGTCTCAGCTTTCATCACCGGAGATGCTAAACGAACAGTGCTCGGCCAAGCGCGCGGCGAAATAGAACAGCTGCAGAAGCTTGCCAGGACGATAAGGGCGATAAGCGCGGAAAACACAAGGTTGATGTTTGAATGAGCAAGATGTCAGTAGTCAGAGGCGTGAAGACTCGACGGCCGTACTGCGGTTTGGCAGCCCAAAAATCACGGCGATCGCAGTGATCGATGCCGTAGTAGTGGGGCTGGCAGCTCGGCAACGGAGGCTCTACGACTGTGAGATGGCTGTGAGGCAGAGCGAAAGAACCGCGGCTTTGTGCGGTTAGCATATGGGCAAAGGGGGTATGGGGGAAATGAAGGCGCGCGAAAAGCGTGTTGCTGGAGAGGACCATCATCTCAGATAGCAGCAGCATCACACACACGCACGCCGGCCTGAAACACCGCGATTATTGAGCATCTCGTGAGGATCAAGCAGCACAATCGAGCCGTTGACCAATTGCTTACCTGATACCCTCACCTTGCCTGCCAGCCCGGCCGCGACAGTCCGCGCTTAGTGGGGTCCTGCTCTACGGCCTTCCCCCTCCATGGCTTCTTCGTCTATCCCAACGGAACTTTCCCATCACCCAAATACTTACACCAACACATTGCCACATTCTGCGCAGCGTCGTCTCGACACCCTCTCACACCACATCACCAAACACACTCCCGCCAAAATGTCTTCCGAGCCTGTGTAGGTCACCACCGCTGTCACCCCTCATCGTCACCCCCACCCTCAAATCACAACCCCGCCGCAGCAGCAGCATCATCCCACCGCTCATTGCGAGAAATCCTCCATGAGCGTGTTGGTATGCCTGCAATTGAGAAAGAGCATGGCCTGTCGAGGATGGCACGGAGGCACATATCCAGATGCACACTGCTCTAACCCAGCGGTTGTTCATCCGGACGCCCACCGCCAGACGTCACTGCAAAATCTTAAGGCCTATGACACAACAAACACCTGCACCTAAAACAGCTGCACAACATCATACTATACACATGGCAGAACCACAGCAGCTAACCATCCTCCCCTCACAGTGGAGACTTCGGTCTCATCGGCCTTGCCGTCATGGGCCAGAACCTCATCCTCAACGCTGCCGACCACGGCTTCACCGTCGTTGCCTTCAACCGCACCGTCTCCAAGGTCGACCGTTTCCTCGAGAACGAGGCCAAGGGCAAGAGCATTGTTGGCGCACAGAGCATCAAGGAGTTCATCTCCAAGCTCAAGAAGCCCAGGCGCATGATGCTCCTCGTCATGGCCGGCAAGCCCGTCGACGACTTCATTGAGCTCCTCCTCGAGAACGGCCTTGAGGAGGGTGACATCGTCATTGACGGTGGCAACTCTCACTACCCCGACACCAACCGCCGCACCAAGTACCTCCAGCAGAAGGGTATCCGCTACGTCGGCTCCGGTGTCTCCGGTGGTGAGGAGGGTGCCCGCTACGGTCCCTCCATCATGCCCGGTGGCAACGAGGAGGCCTGGCCTTACATCAAGGACGTCCTCCAGTCCATCTCCGCCAAGTCTGACGGCGAGGCCTGCTGCCAGTGGGTTGGTGACGAGGGTGCTGGCCACTACGTCAAGATGGTCCACAACGGTATTGAGTACGGTGACATGCAGCTCATCTCTGAGGTCAGTGCTTGATAGATACGAAAAACATGCAGGAAACGAGCTAACATATTTTCCAGGCTTACGACATCCTAAAGCGTGGTCTCGGTCTCTCCAACAAGGAGATCGGTGACGTTTTCGCCGAGTGGAACAAGGGCGTGCTCGACTCTTTCCTCATTGAGATCACCCGCGACATCATGTACTACAACGACGAGGACGGCACTCCTCTCCTCGAGAAGATCCTCGACTCTGCTGGCCAGAAGGGTACCGGCAAGTGGACTGCCATCAACGCCCTCGACCAGGGCCAGCCCGTGACTCTCATCGGCGAGGCCGTCTTCTCCCGCTGCCTGTCCTCCCTCAAGGCCGAGCGTACCCGCGCCAGCCAGATCCTCCAGGGCCCCACCCCCAGCTTCACTGGCGACAAGAAGGAGTTCATCGCCAACCTTGAGCAGGCCCTTTACGCCTCCAAGATCATCTCCTACGCCCAGGGCTTCATGCTCATGCAGTCCGTAAGTAATATCGCACACGTCACTTGCTTAACTCACGACTAACACCTTCTTCTCAGGCTGCCAAGGACTACGGCTGGAAGCTCCAGAAGCCCGAGATCGCCCTCATGTGGCGCGGTGGCTGCATCATCCGCTCCGTCTTCCTCAAGGAGATCACTAAGGCCTACCGCCAGAACCCCGACCTCGAGAACCTGCTCTTCGACGACTTCTTCCACGACGCCATCAACAAGGCCCAGACCGGCTGGCGCGACGTCGTCTCCAAGGGTGCCCTCTGGGGTATCCCTACCCCTGCCTTCAGCACCGCCCTGTCCTTCTACGACGGTTACCGCACCAAGGACCTGCCCGCCAACATGCTCCAGGCCCAGCGTGACTACTTCGGTGCCCACACCTTCCGCATCAAGCCCGAGTACGCCAGCGAGAAGTACCCCGAGGGCAAGGACATCCACGTCAACTGGACCGGCCGTGGCGGTAACGTCTCTGCCTCCACCTACACTGCTTAAGCGATTGCTCGGTGCACTGCCGGCGAGACCTTGCTTGCTAGTTTGAGATTGGGAAAAAATTGATTTGGTGTCCTGCTGTTACTGGCAGTAAAGACTCCTCAAAGAAAGACGACGATGGAAACGACCACACAACTTGATGATGGATGCAGATAGAGTGCTTTTATTTTACATATGCTCTCTTAAAAGAAAACAGGCAAATGATACGTTCAATATATGATACCACCAATGTTCTCCGTTTCACTTCGTGACGTGCAACGATCTGGCTAATGCAGGTGTGGGATACGTAGGGAAGGCTTTGCTGAAGCTGGGGCTCCAAACAGGACGCATGCAACGATATGAGGTAGACTCGTCTGACTTCTCCATCCGAAGACTGTGTTCCATGGCGATGTTGCACGAATGCGGCAACGATGGCGTGTACGTACATCTGAAGGTGGGGCAAAGGGAGGGGAACTTGGACGTCGCACGCATGGAATGATTGTATGGTGACTTCGGCATGCCAACCACTCTACTATACCACACCACAACATCCAAAGCTCTCCAAATCACACCCCAAATCACAAGTCCTTACAAACAGACCAATCTCCAAGTCCAAAAAGCAAAACAAGAAACAATGGAAGAACTCCGCACCCTCCCCGACTACCTGAAAGCAACCAACACAGACGGCGTGGTGATCCTGCAAGCCACAGCGACATGGTGCTCGCAATGCAAGGCCATCGCGCCGCACGTCGAGAAACTCATCAAGCAATTCCCCGAAGCGAAATTCTACAAGTACGACACGGATTCCGCGGGCGATATTGCGCAGGAATTGGGCGTCAGTCAGATGCCGGTTTTTACGATTTTTAGGGATGGGGATTTGGTGGATTCGGTGACCGGGGCGAGGGGGAAGGCGTTGGAGGAGGCTGTTAGGGGGGTTTATGGGGGGAGGGAGGAGGTGGTTTGATGGGTGAGGTGGGTGTTTGGGGAGGATGTCATTGCCTTTTATTAGATTGATGATGGCGGTTTGATTGAGTGCCTTTGGTGGTAGGGTTGCGAGATTGAAGTCAACGGGTGAAGAGATCAGTTCGAAGATTATTCAGTCTATGTGAATCGGTCGCGATAATACGTTGCAATATATGACCACTGTGACCTTTATTTTCTGCACCAGTATCGATACAAGCACGTTCACAGCACCTTGCCTCTGAGCCTCTGTGTCGCTCAGTGTGTGACGAAAGTGCGGAACATTCCGCTTCAGTCACTCTGGATCCCACTTCCAGACGCGACGCGTCGCGCTTTCCCCGCGAACAAACGACCAAATACATCTGCCTCCGCCACCGCCCAACACTACCACCAAACACCATCATCACACTCCTTCCACCTCACACCCGACATACCCTCCTCTTTGAATGCTCACAGCCTTCCGATAGCAGACATCATGTCGGGCGACGCATTTAATGCCCTCACACACGGTGCGCTCCGTAGCATCTCGGACAGCCAAGAAGTTATCGAGCCCGTCGTGCAGTGTGTACAGATCAAGCCTATGGCACCTGGCGCCAATGGACAAGAGCGCTACAGAGTTGTTTGGAATGACACGGTCAACTTCATGCAGAGCATGATCACCCAGCAGGCGAACTGGATCATCACTGAGGGCAAGCTGAAAAAAGGCAGTGTGTGCAGGCTGAAGCAGTTTCAAGCGAACACGGTCAAGGAGAGAGTCATCCTGGTGGTCATTGATTTGGAGGTGCTAGAGGAATATGGAGAGCCAGAGAAACTCGGCGAACCCGTCGCTGTGGAGGGCCCGAAGCAGGAAGGCCAGAGCAATGAGACGAAGCCCCAGGTTCAGCCGGAGAATATTGGTGGAAACAACTTTTACGGGCAACAGCAGCAGCAGCAACAGCCACAGAGGCCACAGCCACAGCAGCAGCGCAGTCTTCCTTCAAGAGCGAACGGCGGTGGTAGCCACGCAAACATCTTCCCCATCGAGGCGCTCTCTCCGTATGCACACAAGTGGACGATCAAGGCGAGATGCTCGCACAAGGGAGAGGTCAAGACATGGCACAACAAGAACGGCGAGGGCAAACTCTTCAGTGTGAACTTCCTGGACGAGTCGGGCGAAATCAGAGCGACAGGCTTCAACGATGCCGTGGACCAGTGGTACGACACTCTTGTGGAAGGCAACACCTACTACGTCTCTGCGCCTTGTCGCGTGCAGCTTGCGAAGAAGCAGTTCTCGAACGTGAACAACGACTATGAACTCACATTCGAAAAAGATACGCAGATCGAGAAGGCCGAAGACGATGCTGGGGTACCTCAAGTTCGTTACAACTTCACTACTCTTGCAGATCTGCAGTCTACCGACAAGGATCAGACGATTGACTGCATCGGCGTGTTGTCTGAGGTTGGCGAGGTCAGTGAGATAGTTTCGAAGACCACCAGCAAACCCTACAACAAGCGCGAACTCACCCTCATCGACAACACCGGTTTCAACGTGCGCCTCACTATCTGGGGCAACACCGCACAGAATTTCGATGCTCAACCTCAAAGCGTGGTCGCATTCAAGGGTGTCAAGGTTTCCGACTTCGGTGGTCGTTCGCTGTCATTGCTTTCTTCAGGCAGCATGACGGTGGATCCGGACATCGACGAGGCCCACAAGCTCAAGGGATGGTACGACGCCGGTGGCAATGCTGAGCAGTTCCAGTCCCATGCAACCACAATGGGTACCGTTTCTGCTGCGTCTGGAGGAAAGAGTGACGCATACAAGAGTGTCGCCCAAGTATCTGAAGAAAACCTCGGCATGGGAGAGAACACCGACTGGTTCTCGATGAAAGCCACCATTCTATACGTCAAGAAGGACAACGTGGCCTACCCAGCCTGCCAAACCGACAGCTGCAACAAGAAGGTCGTCGAGATTAACCCCGGCGAGTGGCGCTGCGAGAAATGCGATAAGACATGGGATCGTCCAGACTACCGCTACATCATGTCCGTCAACGTCGGCGACCACACTGGCCAGCTATGGCTGTCCTGCTTCAATGAGGTCGGCTTGCAAATCATGGGCGTGCCGGCCAACGACCTCATGGCCATGCGCGAGGAGGGCGAGACAAGGCAGGAGGAAGTCCTGTTCAGTGACGCCAATTGCAAGACTTTCATCTTCAGGTGCAAGGCCAAGATGGACACATTCCAGGACCAGCAGAGGTACGTCGCTTTTGCCAATGAAAGGTGGTGGGAATTTCCACGTTTTACAAATGCTAATCTTTCTAAATCAACAGAGTCCGCTACCAAGTCCAGTACGCCAACCCGCTCAACTTCGGCGTCGAAGCAAACAAGCTGGCCAATATCATCAAGCTCTACAACCAGGACTCCGACAGCTTGTTTGTGAGATGATGATGAGTGCGATTATGAAAAGAGTAAACACAAAATGAGAGTTGTTCATGACAGTCAGTGGTGGAAGGTGGGATTAATGAAAGTCTGCAAAAAATTCGCAGCTTTGCTTGGTTTTGCTCTCAACAACTGCTGTTTTGATTTCTGTCTTGATATGCGCATGCCTTTTTTTTTTTATTCTTCAGGGCAAGGGATCAGTGTAGAGGTATGTAGTCGCATGAATGCGCGAGAAGAGTACCAAACTCGGGAAATCGAGTCTTCTGGAACAAAAAAACTTGCTTGCCTGTTCGCTTCCCAGTCATGTTCTCTCACAAGATACCTGTACTTCTATTCCGCCGACTCTTGATCTTCTGCATCCAAGCTTGAAGTCCCTCATCAGCTCCCTCGATCGTTTCATGCTCGCGGTGTGGTGAAGATCCGTCCCTTTTCCTTCCCCGTTTTCCTCGCTCATGACATGTCTGTCAATGAGGTAAATACACATCGTCTATCTCATCATGATTTACCCAAACCCTAGGTAGCCATGAATGTAGGAAGATTGTCGGGAAGGCGACGATGACCACAGCTCTTCTCGGACAATTGCTGTTCGCCTGCAGCGTACGGACGAAAGAGCGCGATGCGCTTTTTGGCCGTGATCTCATCCTACACGCGTGTGGACTGCCTGCCAGTACACCCATCCACACACATGTACGTGTGGACCGCGTGCTAGAGATCTTCGTGGTAATCTTCAGGGCTTGATGGGATGTGCGTGCACGCGTGGGCGGTCTCGACTCTCGATGATAGGACGCCACGCACGTCTTCGCCAGTGTGGTGTTGATTGTGCTGGTGATCGACGGTTGATTGTCAGGGTTGGTGTTCTCAACAGGGCGAGTGTACGCCTCGAGAAGATCAAAGATGTTGACCGGGAAAGATCGTCCGGATGATTCGGTCGTTGCTTCGGACAGTAACTGCAGCCTTTATGATTGCTCTCACCCAAGGTGACCCTGCAAAGTCGGGTCCTCACGTGTCCCAAGCCGGGACGGAGGGCCGTGGACCGGCAAGCGAGCAACGCCCCCAGAATTCCCATGGAAGAAGGACAGAAGACGCCCTGCTTCTTTCGGTCTGCGCCCCCTCTTTTTGCCATTTGCCTCCTTGCTCGCTACACAACGAGAAGGGGGAAAATCGCGCCACCCTCCCCTGAAAGCGAAAATCCTCCGGCCTTCTGCCGACATGATCAACCTCTAGGAGCCTGCGCCTGGGCTTGCGCCTGCGTCGCCAAAAGCGACTGACGGCGCTCCTCCGCCTCGCGCATCAGCTCGGCACACAACCGGATGCTGGGAGCCAGGTGGGCCATGCGCTCGATTTCAGCGACGACTTCGGCAATGATGACGTTCATCTGGTGCGCGGGCGGGAGCAGAGCGGCCAGCGAGGCGCTGAGCGTGGCGCCCATGATCAGCAGCGCTTGCGAGACGATGCTCAGCGCGCCTTGCCACAGGTAGGGGATGTGGCCGTCGTGGTGTGCGGTGATGTATTCCAGCTGCCGGATGCAGGCTTCCAGGCACTTGCGGCAGGCGTCTTGCACGCCGGGCTCTTGCGCGCAGGACTCGTCGGCCAGCACGGCGAGAATGTAGGGTCTGTAGATGATGGTGCGGCAGGCGAAGTAGCGGAGTCGAAGGACTGTCTGGACTTGATTGCGGGCGGGGAGGCGCTCGCGGGGGAATTTGACGGGTGAGGGCAGGTTTTCGTACCATTGGGTGAGTTGGAAGTCGAGCTCGGTGGTGACGGGATCGAGGGAAGAGGTAAGACCACTTGCGCCGCGTGTACTGCGTTCGGTGGTGTAGATCAGGTGTGAGACGCGGTTCAGGAGACGGCGGAGGGCGATTTCGGCGAGGAAGTACCACAGCTCATCTGAGCCTGGAGGTTCCTCTGCTGATGCGGTTGCGGCGTCGTATGGAAAGGGTCGTGGTAGGCGCATGCTTTCTTCGAACTGTACGATGCCGGAATGTGGTAGGTCCATCTCAGCTAAGAGGTCGGATTCAATCATCAAGGTGTTCCAGTAGACACGTTCGCTCAGCTCGCGGAGTTGTGGTGGTATTGCTTGTTGGGATGACAGCAGGAGCTGCACCTTCATGCTTGTGTTGTACAAAAGGTTCCAGGCTTCCAATGGCCGTACTAGGTAGAGGAGATAGGCTGAGGCAAGGATATGGCATTGCGTGCTCAGGATGTCGTTCCGGGTGAGAAGGCTGGGTAACAGGTTCCAGGCTGCTGCAAAGTATGGCAAACCGGGCGGAAGCTGGTCTGCAGGGACTCGAGAGATGCTTAAGCCTGAATGGGCTGCCTGGCCCAGTGCGAGGACCAGCAACACGATACAGCTGTCAGGAAGCGACCGGCAGCCAGATGCCATGGCGTTATGGTAGTAAGTGTGCCAGTTAGCCGGGTCCACGCAGGCGTACCAGACATTCACACGCTGAAAGAAGGCCTGAGCATAAGCATGTGCTGCAGAAAAGTCCAAAGAGTACCTGCCCATCTCCAAAGGCGGACGGGCCATCTCGAGTTGTAGGAGTGTTTGTGGGTCGCACTGCAGCGAGACCAGCTCCCGGATGATAGGCCATTGCAGCAAATTAAGCGCTGGTGTAGTATGCGTCTTGGGCATTGTCGAGATGTTTGCCTGCCAGCTGCCTAAGCCATTGAGCTGAGGCAGTGGGTTGACGGGTGCACTGGTGGTGCTCATACGCTTGATGTGCAGATCCTCTGACGCTGTGTTGCTGGTCGCCGGAGAGATGGGACCACTAGGCGCGCTCAGGTTGTTTCCGCTACTCATGCCAGACTGCAAGAGTCCTTCGATGCGAGCCAGGTGTTCCAGAATCAGTTTATCGCCAGCGTCCAGCTTGGTCCCAGGCTCGCGATAGACGCACTCGGCGTGTAGCTCGGTGCACAGTCTGCACTTTGGCCGGCCGCCATCGCACCTCGACTTTCGGCTTCGACAAATCTCGCAAGCGATGGTGGCGCGACGACGAGGATAATCCAGCGGATCGGCGGGAAATCTCAAGGACTTGCCATCTGTGGAATCGGCGGATTTGAAGTCAGTGGCTATGATGTCCTCCATGGCATCCATACGACTGGAAGCAGGCTTGTCGTAGGAGGAGCGTGATCTCTTCAGTTTAGGGCGTTCGGCAGCAGCGCCTGCGGTGGATGAGGCAGAGTCGGAGAATGTGTTGCGAGAGGCCTCGTCGGCAGACGTTGCTTCCATAGTCATGGCGCAGGGAGAATAGGCTGTGGTTCAGGGCAGGCAATGGAGGGCACAGGACCCAGGATACCAGATCCGGGTGGGGAGAGAGGCAGGGCAGGGCAGTGGACTATATGAGCATGCCGGTGTGGCGCTCAGATGCGGCTATGTGGTGGGAGTTCAGGTCATGACCTTCCAATTAGGCCTGGACGCAGCGGCAGGATGGCAGTGTAGATTGCAGGTGGGATTCTCGTCAGTACTGTGGCACCGGATCCCAAGGCAATGCCATAGTTTCTCCTCCTTAGACCGATATTGGCTGGCAGCCTTCAGGCTCACAGGGTCTCTCTGGCGTGCCTGGCCATTGGAGGATTGTCTGGGTGGTGCAGGGATGATTTTGCCGGAGAGGCTTACAGGAAGCAACATGTCAGGCTTGTCTTGTCAGCCATCCACCTCTCGCCTAGTCGTTTGCCGCCGCTACGCTAGCACCCTCCAAATCGCCTGGAGAACTGCGGGGTGAAAAGAGACGAATCATCTTCTTGGGAGTTCTGGTCGAATTCAATAAGCGAAGGAAGAATGTTACGATTTTCGTACCGCTTAGGTCGTATAAGCCACTTGGAGACGCTGTCTTGCAAGCATAGCGAGTGGGAGGCCAGAAGCTCTTCTCCTCGTGTTGCACTCTTGGTGTACACGTGGCTAAGGGTACAGTACATGTACGAGATGTACATATCCGTCTATGGCCACTTGTACAACCACGCTGCCGCGTGCCTTCAGGCTGCCTGCACTGCTTGATCGTTGGCTGAATTTATATGGCATGCAAACAAATCTCTGATGCTGTGCAACATGCACCAATTTTCCAAAGCCGCGTTGCCTCGTACCAAAGTGGGCGTGCTGATAGGCCCGTCGATATTGCCTTGACGCCTCTCATCTCTATCCACCAGAGACTGCTGAGCATATCGCCCAAGGGCCGCCTTGATCCTCTTCTCTGAGCAATTTGACAACCTTCTGCGTTAACAAATAGATCTAAAGAATCATGACCCTATAGTGTTTTCACGTCCACATCGGTGACTGCGAGATTGTAAATGTGTTACCATTCACAAGTCTTCCTGCTCTCTGTCTTGACAGCAAGTTCAGTGGCACGGAGGAAGCGAGCCAGTGACTCAATTCGCGGGGAGGGACTTCAGACGCCACCACCCAAAATCCTTACTTTCAAGCCATACCAGCCAACAAGCGAGCAACCACACTGGCCACTTACACACACAATGCCTCCGAAATCTGGTAAGAAAGGTGGCGCTACCGACAAAGGCAAGAATGGCCCCGACGAGGAGCGCCCGGATCCTCTTCAGGCACTCGTAGGTCAACCCCTCCAGTCGTGAAAAAAAGTGTCGAGTCATGCATGCACCATAACAATGCAGGCACTCTCGAAATGTACCCCATCTGACATCTCCTCCCCCAAAGGTCCTGGCCGATTCTTTCGAGCCCAAATTCGAGCCTTTCACACTCGAGCGTCCGCGGTGCTTGCTGCCCTTGGCCAACACGCCCCTCATCGAGTACACCCTCGAATTCCTAGCCAACGCGGGCGTCGAAGAAGTCTTCATCTGCTGCGGCAACCACACTGAGCAAGTCGAAGCCTATGTCGCCGCCAGCAAATGGACTCGCGCCACCTCGCCGTTCAGCGTCGAGATCGTGCGTTCTTCCGCTTCGCATTCCATCGGTGATGCCATGCGTGACATGGACCAGAAGGGCCTGCTCACTGGTGATTTCGTCTGCGTCTACGGAGATGTTGTGGCGAGCGTGGGCATCGAGCATGCCATTCGTGCCCACAAGCAGCGAAGAGAGAAGAGCAAGAACGCCATCATGACCATGGTTCTGCGAGAGGCAGGTGATCAGCACCGGACCAAATCCCAAGGAACACGTCCGGTTTTCGTCGTGGACCCCACCAAAGAAAGATGCCTGCACTACGAGCAGATGCGTCCTGGCCAATCTCACCCCAGACTCAACATCGATGGCGAAATTCTTGCCGAATGCCCGGAGCTGGAAGTTCGCGCTGATCTGATTGACTGTGGTATCGACATTTGCTCGCCCGAGGTGCTGAGTCAGTGGAGTGACAACTTTGACTGGCAACAGCCGCGCAGGGGCTTTCTATACGGCACGCTGAAGGATCACGAGTTGAACGGCATGACTATCCACACCCATGTGGCGACTGAGGGCTACGCGGCACGAGTCAAGAGTCTGCAGATGTACGATGCAGTGAGCAAGGATGTCGTGAGCAGGTGGACGTATCCTCTCAGCCCAGATGCGAACCTTTTGAGGCAACAAAGCTATGTGGTTGGCAAGAGTGGTGTCTACCGCGAAGAAGGCGTTGTCTTGGCGAGGAGTGCAGTTGTGAAAAAGAAGACGGTTCTAGGGAAAGCCACCAGCATCGGAGATGGCAGTGTTGTCACCAACAGTGTTATTGGAAGGAGATGTGTGATTGGTAGGCGGGTCAAGATTGACGGCGCGTACATCTGGGATGACGCCAGGATCGGGGACGATACTGTTGTGGAAAAGGCGGTGGTGGCAAATGAGGCATCTATTGGAAAGAACTGCAGGATTTCCCCTGGTGCTCTGCTCTCATATGGCACTGTTGTTGCAGATGGCACCACCGTACAAGGATCTGGAAGAATCACACGCTTCAAGCGTAAGCGCGGCTACGAACACGACGAGTTGATCAAAGGCTCTGCCGACCCTAAGATCGTTGGCAACGGCGGCGAAGGTTTCCAACAAGAGCCTGACTCTGACGACGAAGAGGACTTTGAGACTCTCATCCCGCAACTCAAGATCGACGACGACGCCGCATCCATCTCTACCCTCAATTCCGAAGATGAAGACGATTCCGACTTTGAAACCGACTCCCAGCCCCGTTCCCACCGCACAGAGAGCTTCGGCTCTATCAATTCAGAGGAGAGCGCAGGCGAGGCCGAAGCACGCCGCAGCGCCGCAGACTTCCACCACGAAGCCGCGGGCAGCATCTTCGACTCGCTGCAGCGTGGCGACAGCCCGGATAGTATCCAGCTCGAGCTCAAGGCGCTCACCCTCAGCAGCAACGCCGACGGCAAGCAAGTGCGCCGCGCCGTTGCCGTCGCCATCATGAAACGCATCGCCTCGCTGGTGGAGTCTGGACTCACGCCTCAAAAGGCCGTTTCTCAGACCATCTCACCTAACCGCCTTCTCGTCGAGCGCGCAGTCCTCGATAGGGATCAAGAAGACAACCCCGAATCCGTGGAGTTTCTGCTGTTTGTCCAGACAGACTTGGTCCACCGCCCACAGGGCGGCAAGGTGCTGTTGTACGTGTGCAACGCGCTTGTTAGCCTGGAGATTTTCGAAAGCGAGGCGCTTGAGCAATGGTTGGAGGACGAGAGAAGTGGTGCCAATCCAGAACTGGTTGAGGTGAAGAGAGAGACGGAGGAGATCATGGGCGGTGATAGTGATGAAGAGAGCAGTGAGGAGGAGAGCAGCGACGAGGACTCCGAGTAGGCTCCATGATATAAAATATACGCATTCACAACAACCAAATATTACTGACATAGGACATGATTTCAATCACGTGCGACACTTGGCATGTCACGTTCAAGCACGCGGGTTAAGTGAAAGCGGGCAGGGCACGGGCCGATGGCTGCCTGCTTATTAGCCTCGTCGCCTTGCCGGATGCGGAAGCGATTGCCTCATGCGAGCCGGGCATCATCAGCAAGCCCTCTCTCAGCCAGCAGCCGGCTGTCCACCACTTACCACGCCGCCCGCCTTGCACTTCTGACCAAAACCAACACGATCACAAGACGCTCACGCCCGAAAATAACACACACAAGCACCCTCGTCCCCGCTTACACCACCACCCACACTCGCCCTCTCTCACCACTTCATCCATCATCTGGCTCCACCATCCCATAAAGCCAAACGCTCCTCCTCACTTTGCGGATCCCCTCCAATCCTCTAGCCTGCGTCATACCAGGCGGAGGCAGTCACCAACCGCCCACCACGCCTCCACGCCGCGCACCGAAGCGCAAACACGACGAGCCCGCGGAGCTGCAATCCGCATCCCAGTCTCCCGCCCCAGCACCGGAAGAGCAGCCTCGGAAGGCGAGCAAGACCCTTCACCACGTCACGGCCGCCGCTCTGCCGGCTACGCCTTTGAGCAGCGAGGGCAAGATGGATTCCGATATCGAAGACTTCAACAGCGTTGCCAGTAGCGACGACTTTGCTGCTGATGGAGGAAGCAGTTTTGGCGGAGGTGAGTTTGTCATCATGTGAGGAGGGGTGGCGGGGTCGTCTGACGGGCTGAGCTGACTTTTTGGTCTAGATGATTCTGATGTGCAAATCGACGACGATGATTTCGGAGACGATGCTGCCTTTGAGACACAGGAGAAGGACTTGAAAGCTAAGAAGCGGTACTTCGAGGTCGAGTACTCGGTTTACAGTCCGCAGGATATTCAGGACCAGCAGGATAGGCAGGTGGATGAGGTGGCCGGGTTACTTGAGCAGCCGAAGGAGTCTACAGCAATCTTGTTGCGGTATTTCCGCTGGAACAAGGAGCGTCTGATCGAGCAATACATGGACAACCAGGAGGAGGTGCTCACCAAGGCTGGCCTTGGACAAGACATGACAACCAGCCCGCCACGGATAGAGACACGGAACGACTTCATGTGCGACATCTGCTGCGAGGACGGACCCGGACTCGAAACTTTTGCGATGAAATGCGACCACAGATTCTGCATCGATTGCTACAGGCAGTATCTGGCACAGAAGATCAAGGAAGAGGGTGAGGCTGCGCGAATAAAATGCCCTGGCGACGGCTGCAACTCCATCGTGGACAGCAAGTCTCTCGACTTGCTTGTTACGCCTGACCTGACCGACCGCTATCACGAACTTCTCATGCGCACCTACGTCGATGATAAGGAAAATCTCAAGTGGTGTCCGGCGCCCAACTGCGTGTACGCTGTCGAGTGTGGGGTGAAGAAGCGTGACCTCCACCGAATCGTTCCTTCAGTAACGTGCGATAGCAAGCACGACTTCTGCTTCGGCTGTACGCTCGCTGGCCACCAGCCTTGTCCTTGTGGCTTGGTCAAGAAGTGGTTGAAAAAGTGTGAAGATGATTCAGAGACAGCCAACTGGATCTCGGCAAACACCAAGGAGTGCCCTAAGTGTGGATCTACAATTGAGAAGAATGGTGGCTGCAATCACATGACGTGTCGCAAGTGCAGGAACGAGTTCTGCTGGATGGTAGGTGATCACCGCTCCTATGCAAAAAAAGCAGGCTAACATCCTCACAGTGCATGGGTTTATGGTCCGAACACGGTACCTCCTGGTACAACTGCAATCGCTACGAAGAAAAATCTGGCACCGAAGCTCGCGACTCGCAAGCCAAGTCAAGGCAGTCACTGGAACGCTACCTTCATTACTACAACCGCTATGCCAACCACGAACAAAGCGCCAAGCTCGACAAGGACATCTTCCATAAGACGGAGAAGAAGATGACGCTGCTGCAGAGCTCGTCTAACATGTCTTGGATCGAGGTGCAATTCTTGGAACACGCAAGCAAAGCTCTCCAGCAGTGCCGACAGACTCTCAAGTGGACTTATGCCTTCGCCTACTACCTGGCTCGCAACAACCAGACGGAGATTTTCGAGGATAACCAGAAGGACTTGGAGATGGCTGTGGAGAATTTGAGTGAGGTATGATTGCATGCTTCTCTGGCGATTTTTCTCCGGTAACGACGGTCACTGACAATGAGAACAGATGTTTGAAAAACAGCCCGATCAGCTGGCTGGTCTCAAGGTCCAGATGATGGACAAGACCGCCTACTGCAATCAACGCCACATCATTCTTCTGGACGATACGGCCAAGAACCTCAAAGAGGGTATGTCTCCCGACTATATATTTACCGTTCCGAGAAGTACCAAGCTGACGAGGATAACAGGAAACTGGGAGTTCAATGTCTCTCTCAGCTAGCACGAACACATGAACCCCCGATTCTCTCTCACTCACCCACTCACTCACTCTACGCCGGATATACCAAGTTTCCTTTCTTTCTTTTCCTCTTTTTTTCAAGTCTGATGCGGCGTCTGCACGGGCAATGCAGGGAGAAAGGGCGTTCTTTGGGTTTTCTTTTTTGGCGATACGTTCTGCGTCTTTGCGTGTCACGGTTGTGTGATGCTATGGCTATTCTTGAGCGGGTCTGGTGTTTGGGTTCTTTTCGTCTCGGGACGGGGGCGGGTGTTTTAAGGGATGGAAATGGAAACTTCTGTTCGCTTCTTCTTCCTTGTTCCATACCTACATATTGTTCATCGAACACAAGACGAGACACGATATGGCAAGTTGATTGGCTGTTCGTTTTGGTGAGGGCGCGGGATGTTACTACGCATGCGAGTGGTAGTGATGCTGCTGTCCCTTTCTCCTTGTCACTATGTCTCTAGCCCACTCAGTTCATATTCCGTGCAATCAACAAACACACGAGCCTGCCCAGACAGACCCTCGAGGCTTGGGGGACGATCGACTCTGCTACGCCTCACAATCTGATGCTTTTGAGCCCGCCCGTCCGAACGCAGAGCTTGTGGCAATGCCATTAACAAACCAGCCCATCCCACCTAAAACATTCTCATGCTAGCATTCTGCCCACTCGGGACCTCATAAGGCCCATACCCGGGTCTGGGAAAAACCGGCGCTCCATCCTCCTCACTCCACTCGAACCTCTGCGCCCTGACCGTCCTCGCCCCCCACCCGCTCATATAATTCCTCATCCCGTGGTAAACAATCCAACTCTCCCGCCCATCCGGGCTGGTAGTAAAACTGGCATGTCCGACACCATAAGCCTCTTCGGAAGGGTTCTGGTAGAAAACGCAGCCCTCGTTGCGCTTGGTCCAGTCTTGTGCGTTCATGGGGTCCGGGCCCGTGAGTTCCAGTTGGCCTAGGCAGTAGTTTCTGTTGTCGCTGCGGGCGGCGGAGTAGATGAGGAATTCTTGCCCGGTGGAAGGGTTGGTGAGTTGTTGGGGGCCTTCGTTGGAGGCTAGGCGATAGTTTTCGGCGCGGCCGTAGGGGGTTTGTTCCCAGGGGTTGGAGGGGACGGAGATCTGTGGTGGGGGTTGGGGTTAGGTTTCTGAAGGGTTGATTGTGGGTGGGGGAAGATGGGCAGGGAAGGGGAGGGGTTTTGCGGTGGCGGTGGGTTTGGGTGTACGTACGATTTGTCGCTCGGTTAGGTTGGATGTTACCGTCCAGGGGTTGCTCATTTTTGTGATGCAGAGGTTGGCTGGCCAGGCGGAGAAGGCGTGATACCTAGGGGCAGATGGTTAATTGATAGCTTCCCTGGGCTCGCAGAATAGCACACGCACCAACATGAGTAGATGTGGTATAGACCGGTGGTATGCCGAAAGTAGGTTCCGTCAATGGCGAATTGATCGTGGGTGTCGAGTTCGGCTTTCATTGTATAGTTGCTGGTCCAAGGATCTCCGGTGCTGCCTTCGAGAACGAACATTCTGTGGTAGACGGCTGGGCAGTTGAAGGGACAGAAGGCGTCGATTTCAGGCGGTGGGGTGTCTTGAGTTCATGTTAGTTTAGTAGCCGGTCAATCTTTCGTTGCTTGCTGCTGTACCATTGTTTGGATCGCCGGTGAAGATGATGTACCATTTGCCGTCGATGTTGTGTAGCTCGGGTGCCCTGTCATGTTTTCAATGTTGGTGCCCATGGACAATATCGATGTAGAGTTGGGCAACTGTACCATAGATCGGTTGAATAGGGCTGCCCTGGCTATTCGATATCAGCAAGTAGGATTTTGTAAGAATTCCTTTCAAGTACACACGGGAGGATCAAAGGCCAGTTTCACGTCGGCGTTGTCCCAATCTGTCAGGCTCGTGCTCCTGAGAATGGTGATATTGGTCGCGGTCGTGTAGGTGAGGTAGTAATATCCACCATCCTTAGCCACGAATGGATCGGCTCCAACTTGATTGAGGACTGGATTCGTGAAGGTAGCGGAGTTATTCTGAGAGGAGACTAGTGGCACCACACTCGCCATGAGTGCCAGTAACCCGAATGGAGTCATGGTTGATTGATGGCTATAAGGAGATCTCTGGAGACGTGAGAGGAAATGGAAGGTAGAGGAAGGAGTAATACTTTGTACCTCGCGTACCATAGATCTACAGCACTACAAGCCATCAATGCGCATTATTGTCCCGAGCTCTGCATCATATTTCCCTTGCGGCTCTTCAGGAACACAACAATAGCGGGGGGCTGGTGGTTTTGGAGCGGGGGAGTATAACCGAGAGTTTGGAGTTACATCACTTCCTCTGAGCGACTTTCACGTGCTTTACGCGTCAAGGCAACTTCGCCGAGCCTTAGGGTTAGGGTCCAAGCACTTTCGACATGACCTCTTGCTTGTTTGCGCCTGCAGACATAATACCAACTCCAGCGATACTGGCGACTTCGCATACCGGGAGAAGCTCCCAATACTCGCCATGAACAACTCTCAGTTCCGCCAACTGATATCTGGCTCCGGGAAAGACCAAAATGGCGCATCCGGCTCAACACCTCGCCCAAACGGCACGCCCGGTGCACTCGGCACTAAGAAAACCAGCTTCGTACCCATGACCCCTCGCACGACCAAAGGAGGTGGAGGCGTCGATTTTGCGCGTCAAGTGCGAGAGCGCAATGCCACCGCATTTCAGCCAAACCAAGTGAAGAAGTTCAAATCCTCAGCACCCAAGGGCATCAAATACGGCGCTGGATACACGGATCGAGCGAAAGCGCGAGCAGAAGATGAGGGTGATGCGGAGGCGAAAGATAAGGCTGAGCGGGTCAAGGCGCTGGAAGAGCAGATGAAGCTGGGGCAGATTTCACAGGAGATGTTTGAGGCTTTGAGAGATAAGAT
The DNA here is from genome assembly GCA_030772445.1 of Cladosporium sp. MBC 237. NCBI lineage: Eukaryota > Fungi > Ascomycota > Dothideomycetes > Cladosporiales > Cladosporiaceae > Cladosporium > Cladosporium sp. MBC 237. The sequence goes on along the minus strand of JAPHCH010000006.1, from coordinate 384,622 downwards.
TACGGGAGGCGAGGCGGGGAGTACGCATTTGGTCAAGGGTTTGGATTGGCAGTTATTGGAGCGGGTGAGGAGGGGAGAGGACGTTATGGGGACGAGTGGAGGTGGAGTTGGAAATGGAGGTGAGGCGGAAGGGAGCGAAGAGCCGGAAGCAGATGTGGACGACGAGCTGGAGAAGCTGGGTGAGAGGGATGTGGAGGCTGTGAAGAAGGAAAAGGTGGCAAAGAAGGGAAACTTGGCTGCTCCGCCGCCTGTGGCTGGGAAGAAGCGGACACGAGACGAAATCATGGCAGACCTTAAAGCGCAACGACAAGCTGCTGCTGAAGCTAAGAAGGCAGCGGAGCCTCAACTGGGCGACCGCTGGGCGAAAGTAAGCGACAAGAAGAAGCCGAAGTTTGAAATCGACGAAAAAGGTCGCGAAGTTATGATCACAGTCGACGAGAACGGTGTGGTCAAGAAACGTGTGCGCAAGCAGGCAGTGGTGCAGACAGAGCAGGCGACCGCAGCGATGGGAGCACCGGATGCGAGTAAGGCCGTACTCGGAGCGGATGCATCAATGCCGGAACCTGCAAAGTCGGCCGAGCCAGTTGCAGGTCTTGCGGAAGAAGACGACGATGATGACATATTCGAGGGCGTTGGCACTGACTACAACCCTCTTGGGAACATGCCCGATGATGACAGCGAAGACGATAGCGATGACTCTGATGCAGCAACTGCACCGCCACGGAAGAAGGCTACTCCTGGAGAACCGCCTGCAGGATCAAGAGCACCATCCACAGACAGGTCTGAAGGAGAAGCATCAGACACCCAACCCAACAACAAAGCAAAACCCACAGCAACGACAAACCAACCACCCCCACGACGCAACTACTTCAACGACACCCTCTCCTCCACCCAAGAAACCAAACCCGACCACCTAGCAGGAATCCAAGAAGTCCTCAAAAAAGCCGCCAAAATGGATCCTCTCAACAACACCGGCGACGACGAGTCAGAAACTCCCGAAGCGCGAGAAGCGCGTTTGGCACGAGCCAAAAAGCACGCGCAAATGCTCGCCAACCAAGACCGCGACCTGGAAGACATGGACATGGGATTCGGCGAGAGTCGATTCGAGGACGCAGGCGAGGATGAGGAGGGACAGAAAGTCAAGTTGGCGGAATGGAAGGGACGGGTTGGTGGGGATGAGGGTTGGGAGGAGGAGGATGGTGAAGGTGCTGGTGGGAAGGGTGGGGGCAAGAAGAAGAGGAAGCCGAAGAAGAGAAAGGGCGATGCCAGTAGTATGGGCGATATTATGAGGGTTATTGAGGGGCGCAAGGGCGAGGGGAAGAAGTGATGTGAAGTGAGGTGACAGATGATAGATACCTTAGTTCGTAACAGGCGCCGCATTCGCATTGGAAAACTTATAAGGTATATTTATCTAGCATGACCAGGCTTCAAAAGCCGCAGCGACAGCACGAAACGCAAAGCCTCTGGCAGAACACCCAACAGATCCCCACCGCCCTGTCTGAATCGCAGTGACCGTGACAGCGACTATTGTTATTCATCTAAGCGCCTTTGGGGTCTATTCCAAGCTCAAGCATGTTCATCAACCGCCCGGCTCACAACTTCGTTAAACGCCCGCCAAAGCGCCTAAAAGGCCTCACCTCACGAGCCTACACCGGAAATCCAACCTTACAGCAACATAACCGCCACCAACAGGCTGGCATCCACTCACGGCATGGCTTTTACCGCGGTGCATGTACCTGCTACTTCTCTTGTGACTATACATAGTAAGACCCAGGAAATGTGTTGTTGGGCACAGCGGTGTGGAAGCGCCCAAGGCGACATTGACTTGCTCCGTGGGGTTTGGAGGCGGGGATGGGGATGAAGGGAAAAAGGGTAAGTACTTGGGTCTTTGGGCTGCCAGTTTGTGACGGTACAGACTCGCTGGTAACTCGTTCTCGTTGTTTGTCATTCATCGATTCTGCTACGCTCGTGTCTTTTGAATGTCCCTGCTGAGACGAGGAAGAGAGGTCCTTACTTACTTACCACGACGATCACCGCATCAATAGAGCAATCACGAACGACACAGAGTCAAGAAGTAACACCGTCAGAGCAATCACAAACCCCAAAACCCCAGGCACCATGGCGCCCCAACTCCTACAAACGCGAGGGCACAGCGATAACGAAACATGCATCGAAATCTCTGTCGACGAAATCGTCTTCTCACGCACAACCTTCTTCGTCGTCCTCGCCGTCTGCGTAGCAACAACAGGCCTCTCGCTCCTCGCCCTAACAATCCTCGGCTACCGCGAGTGGACTCGACGGCGCGAAGAGAAAGTCGCGCGAGCCTACGGGCGAGCGTCGAGGTACCAGCAGCGGGTGTCGATGATGCGGAAGGAGGTCGACGATTCGTACTCGAGACAGTACAGCGGGTGCTTGATCAATGAGCCGCCTGAGAATCCTTTTTTGGCGCGCACGCCTACGCCCTCGCCTACGCCTGCGCCGCGCAGTCCGGTTGAACTGATGCATACCGAGAGGGCGTGGGAGGTTCCTGCTGGGGATGAGCGCGGGGCGGTGCGGAGGGAGGAGGTGGAGAGGGTGGCGAAGGGGAAGAGTCTGTTGTTCGATAATGCTAAGGGGCAGTGGTTTCATCGTCATTGATGGTTGAGATCTGGCCAACCCGTTCTACCTACCATACCAGCCAGTCGGCCAGCCAAGGAAACATTCCCTCTGCCGCTCACCATCATAATGACTTGGGAGTACCGAGAAGCCGCGATCGCCACCGACAAGATCTCGGTACGCCTGTATCATGGCCCTGGGTCATGACCGCGTCCTTTTGCCAGCAGCCGTTGCCGACATCTAAATTCTCGGGATGCGCGAGATGGGATGGCAGTGCTGGAACGGATCGATTTCGAAACAAGGAGCCACCCAAGCAAGAAACGCTCTTGATCGACCCCAGGGAAGCCGAGAGCCCCAATATCTGCCGGGCAGAGACAGGTGGTCTGCTCGGAATCTCACACAGAAAAGCAAAGCCTAGAGGCCTCGCTCCCCACAAGACAGGGCGTGTGATCGGGCACAGGCCGGCAGGCCCGAGCATCACCGCTCAGATCTCAGACAACATGCAAGCTGCACGCGCATCATGACTTACTACCGTCCGTCATAGCCGAACATACGAGCCCGCATAAGGGATTCGCAGGCATGAAACGGACCCTTCTCCGAGACTCTGCATGCGCATACGGCGGTAAGAGGAAATGCATGATCTGGTATCGGAGAGATCCAATCAAGAACCGACAAATCGCACCTCACGCGGCCAGAGGACGGGCAGCCAGCACCACCTAACTAGCCAGCGAGCAAACAAGCGTCGGCCGGTGTGCTGTAGGCTTTGGAGCCGCTTCCCAATGCCACAGCCTCGGCGACTAGGATCGATTAGACCCAGCCGAGCCCGAGGGCACCGAGCACGCCCGACCGAGAGGGCCAGCCATCAAGGAAGGGGAGAATTAGCCCCGATCTATGCAAGCGATGTTTGGGAAAACGGGGGGCCTCGATAGGCTCAGAAGGGCTTGCAGGTCAAGAGAGATTGATTGATGGATTTGATTGCGCCCAGGCGATTGGGTCGCGAGCCCGACAGGTTGGCGAGCGGACGGGGCGGAAGAGGAGCGGCGAGCCGAGCGTTTGTTCGTCGCAAAAGCCTGCCAGCCCAGTCCCGTAGCCGATGGAGTTCCTGGAGTCTAGGGTTTGATCCGGTGTCCGGCCCTGGCAGACCGTCGAAGTGTAAATGAGATGGAATCGAGGTGGGAGGCCTATTTGACAGGTCGGGAAGCGCTCCGGCGGCGCGCGCCGGTGCTGTTGCTAGCGCCTGCGCGACATCTCGGGTGGATCTGTGGATGTTATGGAGTCCTGCGAGATCGCAAGAGGGCAAACTGTTTTGGGTATGCTGTTACTGAAGGCGGTTTGGCGCTGCTGGGTCCTCGATGGACGCTGCAAGGCATCTTGTTCGCTCGCTTCTGCATGAGCGGTGGAGAGCGTTGCGTTGCGCGTGCGGACCACGAGGTGTTGGCGCCTGGGACGAACTCCTGAATAATGTGCTGTTCTTGCGCCGATTGCGCAACTCCGCCGACGTGTAACTATGCACGGGAAGATGTAGGCGGCTAGGGCGAACTGGTGGGCGGGTGCGGTTGGGCGCTGGCGGGATGACTTTGAACGGGCGGTGGGTAAATTGGATTGACCGAACTCTCTCGCCCGAAGCTCGCGAGTGGTGATGTATACGAAAACGGTCGAGTGGGTATATTGTATGTAATGCGGTTTTTGACTTTGCGCCTTGAACCTCTCCGCTGGGTCATCTCGACAGATGGCTGACCCGAGGCAGCGGCGACATCCGATTGATGAGGAGGAGTGGTGACAATTCGTCGGAAGCGAGAAGGTTCTCGGGAACGAGTGTATGTAACAGCACATGCACATACGCACAAAGTCAGTAGATGTAGTCATGGAGAAAGGGGAAAGCTATATCACACAAATCGTATCAATCAAGGCACCACAAATTCCTCGTAACCCTATGCGTGTTCGCCTGACGACTCCGCGAGGCGAAATGAAGGAACTCGTACCCTTCGTCAACCCCAGTACCCCAGTCTGGCCAAATAATCCTTGCGTGGTTCAATAAGAGAGGTGAGAGCAGAAAGCACAGCATCAGCATGAGCAGGCGAAACACGGGGCTGCAGCAAGGAAGCCTGTGCAAAATGAGGGCAACCGACCTGTCAATTCGAAAATAGTCCGGTGGCAATAATAATAGGCAAGAAGTAAGAACCACATGAAACATGCGTACCTGAAGCCAACCGAAATACACGTCAAGCGTCCCAACTATTCCAGCCAAACTCCCCAGCCGATCAGGAACCACATCCATACAAAACGACCAGTCGAAAAGAACTAAGTTATTTGTCAGTAGCCAGCGAGCAGACATCTCCATACCCTTTCCGTGCAATGCACTCATATGGCATGGAGTCCTTCTCCGGTCGATTAAAGGAGTCCAAGTCCGAACGACCATGGGTAGTGTGGATTCTGATTTTCTCGTTTCCTCCCAAATCCTTCACCGTAACGATATGCACGCATGCACGCTCTCGATAGGTCATAATGTGGATAGCGCGCGGAAGAGAGATCGAGCCCCTCCAAGCGCTGAGCCAGACGTCTTTCGATCCCACGGAGCCAAGCCAATACGCAACAGTGCATATCGATGGGATGATTTCATCGCAACCACGCACCAGCATTGATTACATCCTAGCAGTCAGTAGTGACTCTACACATCGATAGTCATCATCATGATCCCACACCCACGGTCCCAGGCTCGCCAGGCCCCAAAAAGCAAAATCCCAAGTACCTCCTAGCGAAAACCCACACCAACCCACCCCAGCAACCCATCACTCCCCTCCCACCTCCCCCCGAGATACCCGCAGCCGCGCCGTCAGACCCGCCACGCCCATCACACTCCAAATCCCTGCCGACCCGTCATCCTTCCCAGAACCCCAAAAAACGACCACAGATCTAGCCGTCCGCCCGCCGTCCGTCCAACCGCACCGCCCCGATCTCTCCATCAGGTATCTGCTACTCCCACGATCGCGGAGCCAAGCCCGCGGATCCCTCTGCGTCTGGCTGGGCCTGTCAAGCCTGTGCCTGTCACGTCAAAGGAAGCCTGTCACTTCAGCACCTTACCCTACCTTACCCTACTTATTACGATTTACTGCTACTATCCCAGGTCAAGCCTGCATACGTGCGTGAGTGCGTGCATTTGGGTTTTGTTTTCTTCCTTTCTTTCCAGCCCACTTCCCCATTCGCGCGTGATTTGGATGCGTTGGCGTGGGGGGGTTTGTAGTTTTTGGTTCTAGTGGCGATAATGGGGGGAGATAGGCGAGCTCTGTTTGTTTGTGAATCCTTCTTTTCTGCATCGCGACAGGTCTGCCGGTGTTTGCGGCGTGGGAGTCGAAAGCGTTAGGCAAGTGTGTGCGGCGGTGGTCCCTCGTGTCTGGAACGTGGGATGGTGAGACATGCATGCATGCGTGCATGGCCAATGATGTTTGCGTTTGCGGTGAACTGAATTGAACTGGACAGGCCGATGGGGTGAAACTCTGCAGCAGCAGCAGTAGTAGAATTGTAGAAGTTGCAGAAGGCGAAATACCGAATACACATATCCGTTGTATGAAAGGCGCAACCAAAGACGCCACGGAAAAAGCAGCATTGAAAGGATGGATGTTAATGGGCATTACGAATATACCATACTCATTTCTGCGTAACATGTATTAATACGCCATACTCATGCCGATGCATGCTGTCGTGCACTCCCTCCACGTCAAAGATCCGATCCAACTCGCCTCGTAATTGTTATCGTACAAGATACGACAAGGGGTATATACCGACCGACCGATCGAGCTAGGTAGGTAGGTAGGTAGGCATGGTGAGAACCGAGAAGCGCCACCCCAAAAAAAAGATATCCCTACCTACACCCCTGCCCACCCGCCCGCCCGTTCCTAGTCTTCATCCCACGCCTTCTGCTTGCCTCTCTGCCACCCAGCATGGGTCGCAAGCCAAGGCTTGCAAGAGAAAGAAGTGTCCGAGGATCGGTTTGAATGCAGGCTCAACAGACCCTCGCAACTGTAGATGATTCCCACCCCCTTCCCACGTGTAGGAGCTCATGCGCATGGCGGCGCATGGGCGCATGCATGCAGGCAGAGACAGGCAGGTACGTTACATTGCGCAGATCCCTTCCCGATTCTCCCTCTTTTCCGAATCCTTCTCATCGTTCTTTTTATCGTCTTCGCCTCGCCTCGCCGCCTCCTTGGAATGACAGGGCATGGCAGGGCCCAGAAGAACGGGGCGACAGGGCCTGCGCCTGGGACCGACAGATCGGCGGTGAGAAGAGCGGCAATCGTTTCCCAAGAACGTGGTAGATACGCATGCGAGGCGAGGCTGGAGAACAAGAGCGGCGGTGGTGGCGTGGGTCATTGGAACGGTCTTCTCCTTCTCTTCTGGATCTTTCCAATAATCCCCCCTGGCAGATGCATCCAATCGAAAGAATGCTAGCAAAGCAGATCCCTCCCGTATTTTCATGGTCGTCAGTGTTCGTGATGACGACGCTTCATAGCCGTAAATGGATAGTAAAAAGGAGAAAGAACAAAGAAACGTTCTTTTTTGCAAGGCGCAAAGGTTCACATTTGGTATAGTGCAGAAAGAAAGTGGGGAATCCAACGCGAGAGAGAGGAAGCAGACGTGCGGCGTCCAGATCAATAGACAGATAGAGAGAGAGAGAGAAAAAAAGAAGGGAATAGTGACACCAGTGAATGGAAAACTTCCAAGGAAATTCGAAACATTTCAGACAGCCTTTTCCCATGATGCAAATCGATTGAAAGATCAAAAGACGTGGAGATACCAAAAAGAAAAACAGAGGCGCAGACCCGAAAAAGAAAAAGCGAAAAGAAACCAATACCCTCTTCGGGTCGATTGTCTGCCGTTGACACTGATCCAGAACAAATTAGATCCTATTTCGATCTTTACCCATTCTCCATCGTTAAGACAATGAAGTTTTTTTTTTCCATTGCAAATTGTAGGTTCGTATGCCGCTGTTGTTGTGAATGTACTTTGTGTTGCGAAGAGCGCTGTCCAAAAAAGTCGTGATATATATTTCTTAATAAGTTGCCGAGCTGAATGAGTTTGTGAATTCTTTCTCGCCGTGATACATGGGCTTCTCGTCCGCGGGAATGCCGAAAAGGACACGCTGGATTTTCTCAAGAATCGAACAGTCGAGCTTGCACGTTGGAGAAATGGAAGACAGTTTGCGAAGGAAGCCGATGGTGCGGCTTAGGCGGGATTGGAAAAGTCCGGGGGTCTTGTCGACGAGCTGTCGCATGTATTTGTTGCGCCAGACTGCGGCCAGAACCAGCATGTTACCAAATTGTCTGTTGCGTCTGTTAGCCTCTATGGTTTTCAAATTGTGAAGATTCGTATTAGTTCATCAACTGAAGACTTACGCATGAGCGGTGCCGTGGATGTTGGTCACGATTAAACGTTCAGGCACACCGTCCAGCGCAATGGTACTTTGCATGGCGGCCTGGACGCATCTCTTGCAACCTTCCCATACCTCGCTTTGTCCCATGAGCTCGATGGCTTTGAAAAGGTGGATTTCGGCTTTATCACGAGGATTGCGATGCGCGTCTACTGCGATATCTTCCACGCTCTGTCCATCTCGAACGTGTGCCATGATATGCAGAGCATAGTCTAAGAAAGGTCGGTTGATAACATATCGTGCTCCCCAGTATTTGGCGCGTAGTCGAGCGTTGAGGATATCTGATGGCGGTTCATCGTCGTCTTGCCATTTCATGTTGTAGGGCAGCAACTTCTTCCAATCTTCGAGGATGGACTCGTGGCCTTTAATCAAAGCTACCACTTCACTCAGAGGCTGATTGAGACAATCGGGTCCATAGAGCTGGCGATGTACTTGATTGAGGCGTTTTCGCAGGAACATCTGTGCGGTGTAAAACATGATGACATCGTTGTAGCTCTCGCCTTTTCGTTCCTCATTTGGCGCAAGACCCCCATGTGACTCGTACGTCTCCTCTTCAGGCAGATTGTGTGGCATGAGGAGTAAGTTCTCAATGTTTTGGATGCCACTAGACGGCAGTCGCAGTTCAGCAAGGATATCACTCTCAAGCTGCAAACATGTCCAGGATGCTAGCACAATCAAGTTCTGTCGCATGTCGGTAATCAACTTTTGGCCTTTCTCGTGCTGTCTCCGAACGTCGCCGTAGGCTGTCCAGTAGTTGTCGTTGTAGAGTTTATATCGGTCGAGGAGAGTTTGAATCACTCTGCCAGCCATAGTAATCCAGCTCATACTCTCCTTGACGCGGGCCAATTGTCCTTTGTACAGGCCTGCAAGCAAGAACATCTGTGCGTGGATCAGGTCGTTGCCATCTCCTTGGTCCCCGAGAATCTCAGCAGCCTTTGCATAGTAAGCAATACCAGGAATGACATCCATGTTCTTCGCCATATTGCTGGTCGAGCTCCCGTCAAAGGATGATCGTCGACTGCGATATTGCGAGGAAACGCCTTCATTCCCATATGAAGGGGGAGTGTGGGTATTCATGGTCGGAGTGTGCTTCGGCGATCCAGGCGAAGGCTTTACGTTAGCCGACATGGGGGAGCTACCGGTCATTCCTGAGTTGCCAGACAGCTGATGCGCCAAGACTTGATTGGTATAAAGAGCACGATCCTGGACAGGCCCGGGCAATGGCTCTTTGTGCGCACAAATCTTTCCCAGTGCGAGGATAAGATAAACCACAGCGTTACTTGGGGAGCGCTCGGTGTCGACGAATCGTTTCGTTACGACTTCTCCGCTGACACCCGCGTACCCACCAGGGCCGTTTGATCGTTGTCGCTTGACAGGACGATCTGACTCGTCGCCGACGGCAAAAGTGTTGTGATTCTTCTTGCTCGGGGAGTATCGTGAGATGAACTTTTTGATGAGTAGTCGCGTTCTTCCCTTGTCAAGGAACGGATGCATAACATGCATGTGCTTGATGTAGCTGTCCCAGAGATTGTCGATTGTTGCGGCATCCAAATCCAACGTTCCATCTGGTTTCAGGCCACCAGCTGGGTATGGATGTGATCGTGTTTCAGCATTGGGGTAAGCGTAAGCGGGAAGCCCGCAACCCCAGATGCCTTCAGGCGGAGTTGGTGCATCGTTCGACATGCTGTCTTCACTTCGTGCAGGGCTTGCTGGGCCGCCTGGCTGCGTGCCATCTTGCTCCTCGATGCCTTCTCCTCGACCATAAAGGCGCAGCACGCCTCTATCTTCGGCCTCCATGACATAGCCATCGTTGACGTCGACATTGGCTTCTTGCAGCAAAGGCCGTACGCTTGGCCACAGCAAAATGAGTTTGTGTGGCGCTGTTCGATGATCATCCAGTTCTTGCTTTCGTTTAGGCGCTGGTTCCTCTTCCTCGGGTGGCGGCTCTTGCACAGCGGGACTTGGCTCGATGCGCTGTTGTTCCATCCGTCGTAAACGTTCATCAAAGCTAGCAATCTTGGCTGACAAGTCGGCTGACATGTCTGACTGGCTGGACGTGATTTGCTCGAGATAAGCAAGTACCTTGTCCATGTTTTTGTCGGTCTTTGCAGGCGGCGTATCGCGGTATTGGCATGACAATCCGCTCTCCTTGCAAAAAGAACAAGGATTTCCTTCATCACATTTCTGCTTGCGCTGTCGACACTGCTCACACGCTTGCGTTGCTCGCATCTGCTTCTTTCGTTGCACGCTGAAGTTGAGTGACGTAGCTGGACCATACCCAGGCGGCTGAGCATACATGGGCGGCGGCGGAGGTGGGTATCCATTGTGATTCTCCATTACAGGTGTCATGGCATAATGATTCTGGGGTTCGTGCTGCGGCGGAGGCGCTTGCGGTGGCGGACCTTGACTCGACTGAGGCATGCCATGGGGGACGCCATTGGTCGGAGGATAGCTATGGTGATCCATGTGTGGGTGGGAGCCGTCTGAAGCGGTCGCCGGCGGATATGGAGCGGGTTGCGCCGGAGTGGTGGGAGTGCGCTGTGGGTGAGAAGAATCGACTGAGAAGGATCTGTTCACGGGAGCCGGGGTGGCATGGCCCGAATGATTGTGTTGGTTGTACTGGTGGTACTCTGGCGCCTCGCGCGCGTCGTGCGGATGATGCCGCAGAGGAGCAAGGTGGTTTTGCTGCTCTTGAGGCGCTGTGCCGGGAGGCGGGTATGGCTGTTGCTGCTGTTGCTGCTGAATCGGTGGTAGAGCAATGCCTGGACCAGACGATGGAGGAGGAGCTCCGTATTGCTGCTGTGGTTGCTGTTGCTGTTGCTGCGGAGGCGGTGGGTGTTGTTGATGTTGTTGTTGCTGCTGCTGTTGTTGCGGCGGCGGCGGCTGTTGCTGTTGGTGGTGGTGATGCGGCGGTGGTGGAGGATGTTGCTGAACTGGAGCAGCGTGCGGCGGCGGCGGTGGTGGTGGAGGAGGGGGAGGGTGGTGGTGTTGCGATTGAGGGTAGTAGGGTGGCGGACGGTGATCACCAGGCGCGGATTGTGCGTAGGAGGGACGAGATCTGACAGGTTCCATGACGAAAGGAAGGCGCAGCCATGCGGTCAAGGGCTGGCGTGGTGTTTGGGACGAGCTGTCGGGGCAGGCGCGATCGACCAGGGAGGGTCTGTCGATTGAGGGTCAAGAAGCGCAGGCAGGCAGGCAGGCTCGCAGACAGGCCAGGCGGTGGTCGGTAGAGAGTGGACAGAGCTAGGTCGAGGCGCGGCACATGAGTCTTACTGGGGTGGGCAGCGATGATGATGAGAAACGGCGACTCGGGGTACAGCAGACAACGCCGCACAGGCGGACACAGCAGCACAGGCACAGCAGTAGACGAGGCGCGGTGTGCGGGCGTACGTGCGTGCGTGGGCGAGGGCGAGGATGGAAAATGGCGAATGGTGAGTGGGTGGGAAGACGAGTGGTGAGGCAGCAATAGTAGCAGCAGGCAAATTGCGGTCGGTGTTTGGGTAGGAGAGGGAGGGATGGGATGGTGCAGCATACGGTTGGAGGTAGAGCAGGTAGAGTTTAGTTTAGCTCCATCCGGTAGGTATGTGGTTAGTAGCAAAATGCTGGTGCTGGTGCTGGTGCTGGTGCTGCTGGTTGCTGCTGGTGCTCTGCTTGCTGCTGCTGCACTCTCTCTTCTGTGTGGTCAGGCGAAAGAAGGACGGACGTTGGCTCACAGACCAGGACAGGGCAAGTCAGAGAGGGAAGATCGCAAAAGCTACGGCATGCATGCATGCATGGATTCAATATGCACGCTAAGGCAAGGACGATGCCACTAGGGGTTCAGGTCAATGAGTGGGTCGGCGCCGCCTTGTCTTTGTCGTCCAAGTGCTCCATCCGTCCATCCATCATCATCATCATCATCGTTCCATATCCAAGTCTCCGAGGGGGGAGAGAGAGGAGAGATAGAGCTAGATATTACCAGCAACTCTTGCAACTACTGAAGGTGGGAAGTACGAATGATATTTTCACTTACTCTTCTTTCATCTGCCTCAGCATATCTCAATACTACCTCCGCGGCCCAAATATCTCCCAGTCCATCTACAAGACTACAACTCCCAATCCAGTGGGTCTGTTCACAGCACTACACACTAAATGAGGAATCTGCCTGCCCAGATGATGCTAGCCCACTCGCCCTGTTATTGTCGGTGCCACGATGCATATACCTCGCACCCGCCCGCTGACAGAAAGATCGACCCGGCACTCAATCCAAGCCCTCGAGTCAGACTCAAACTCAATCATCAATTCATGCCCGGGAGCCTGTGTGCCTGTGCTGGTGTGTCCACTTGCCTCTCCCACCGCCCCGGCCACGAGAGGAGTCTAGTAGTTGAAGGAAGCAAAGCACGGGTCTGAAACATGGCATCGCATCGCCAATCGCCCAGAGCGCCTTTGATATCCAGCATACGCCTCGACTTTTACCGAGCTCTCCCTCGCTCGCCTCACTCGCTCATCTCTCGCACATCCATCCCTACAGCGCTTTGCCCCCCCTCCCCTCCCCCATGCCATCTGCCACGCCGTTAAGTGCCTGCCCCTCGGGTCCGCAGTCGTCACCGTCAATCACCGTCACAGCCAATAGTCCTGTGTCTGAAGTCTGGGCTCTGGCCCTGTTCCGAGGCTTTGCCCTCGTTTCTCCACCCGAATTCTGATGCTCTCGCTCCGTCTTGGTGTAGGAGGGCATCTCGGGCATGTACGACTCCCATTACATACACCACCTTGACTATGCCTGACATGCGTCTGGTACCTCTCAATCTCACCTGCATGCACGCCCCTCCACGTTGCCCACGCTGTTGATCGTCTACGCCACCTCGCGATCACCAATACCCTGCTCCTTATCCTCACGATCGAGAATGCAGCCTCCCGGATTCGGTGCAACACTCTCCCTCGGTGTCCGTCTACCAGGTTGACGGCTGCGGAAGGGCAGCGGCAGGGCAAGGTAAGCATAAGTCGCACCATGACCGGACTACTCGCTCCCAGCCGCCCGTCGCTTGTCCATCACAGCCAGCCTTGCACTGTAGCACTGTACATAGCCCGTGTAGGTACTATACGATTGTAGCATGTAAACGCAGAGCTGGACAGCCTCGACATTCAACAAACCATAACGATAACAGCATCCCTCCCGCCCACCATAACCACCATGAATGCATCGCATATGCACGCTCATGTATTGCTGCCATGGCCTGGAACCCCATGTCTGACCGCAGCTTCTCCTCGCCGAAAGTAGTCACTTGGTCACGTTGCTCTCCCAAAGGCATAGCCTCCGAGGCTCCCACATGCTTGAGCGCAGTAGTAGCTAGCAGGCCTAGCATACACACATACATACATACATACACATCTCATTCTCCATGACTGCCCAACTCGCTGGCCAGCCTTTGCGCCAGCAACCCCATGTACCACACAATTCCACACCGCAACTGCGGCAAACTCTCTCCCTTGACGAGTAGGTTGGCCGCAAACCTCGGAAGTGTCAACCACTCATCAAGGATCACTCACAGTAGTACCTTCCCTTGCGACTCACTACTCCCTCTCTCCCTTATCGCGCGGCTCACATGCGCCAGGTCTCGGCCAATCTACCTTGGGAGGTTACCCTTCCACAGCCCTACCATTTCATGTTCCTTTGCGACCAGTCGCAGAAGTGATGCGCCGAACAACCCCAACCCTTGTGCGACAAGCCCGTGCCGCCCGGAGGAACCTCGATCATTTCGATTCTCGATACCTCCCGTACCAGGTAATTATCATCACTACTACCGAGTTGTTGCAGAACCGCGCGCATGACGCATGCAACCCCAAGAGCCCCCTTCTTCACCGATAGAATATCGTCATCAAACTGTTTCTCTCACACGGGCGCGACTCGCAAAGTTGAACGATTCCATGTCCCGTCTGCGACTGAGTCGAGCTCTCGCCCGTCGGTCGGTCAGTCGGTCAAGCAAGCGCACGCGCGCTTCTCGCTGTAATCGCGGATACTGTGAACTGTAGCGCCCACGGTACATGACACGCCGTTCAAAAAAGAAAACCCCACCTTGTGCATTCCCCCTTCGGTGTTGCAGGCCGAGCATATCATTTCCAAAAGACAGCGCGCAGCCAACGTTTGATTTTTGGGCATCTCCGACCGCCAACGAAGCACAGCATTCGCGTGTGGGCAAGCCCAAGCAAGGGTCGCGTGGGCGCCTATCTTCACATGCACAGCCGTTCTCTGTCAAAGAGAAAATGAAAAAGGAAAAAGGACAGGCCCCTATCTGCCGCGTTTCACGCATGGAAGCCCTCAGCAAACCCCCACCACTCTGCTTGTCGCTTGCAGCGTATACGAACAGCCGTCTTGCCTATCATAACACGGGAGAATTCGAAGGCCTGTGATAAACACACAACCACCTTCACCGAGCGGCAAACGAAAGCCAAAGCAAGCAAGAGGCAAGCAAGCAAGCAACCCAAGCAAGGATTGCGACTCGCACGTGGCCGACGGAGATTACCACCGTCGCCTCTGATTCAAGCCTCGTCTTCTAGAAGACCTGCCTACTCGGCTGTCTGCAGATAGCCACCTGGCGTACGACCTTGGCCGTGTCTGCGGTGCTCCTGTATTCTGTCGTTGGCTCTTCTGCGAAGGTCCAGTCCCACAAAACCGGGCTTTGCTAGCTCTCTCGCGTACGACTTCTGCGACGACGATTTCGCTCGGGTGCGCGCATGTCAAGGGAGCAGGAGTTGTTGGCTTGTCATGCGACTTCACTACTGGCGATCGACGAGTAACGCGACGTCCGCTCTGGAGTTCTTCACGACCGTAGAAAGCTCATAGCCAAGGCGCATACTGTACACGGTCGCGCGACCGAAGCCTTTTCCTGGCCAGTGCCTGCGGGCGTGTAATTCCAAATCCCAGGCGCTCTGTCGAAATCTGCCGCGTCGCATGGTCTTTTTCGTCAAGAGAACATGTCTCTTCGTATACCTGATCTGCAACATGTAGGAACTGACGTCGTCGGCCACTCCAAACTTGCTAGGAATTTCACATGATCACGCCAATAGCCTACAGGTCTTCGCCGCGTTTCGGCTTTTCTACCGATGAATATACTAGCTACGCGATGATCAGCCGACTTTCCACACGCGCGCTCGAAAATCTCACGTCGCACTTAGCACACCCCGACTCAACAAGTCGCAAATCACAGATGCATGGCATGTGAACAAGGACAAGAATAGCAACCACCATGCAATCACCAAAGGTAGCATACGGACTGTCCCCGAGACTGCGCGCGCCGCCTGCCTATAGAAGCCGTAGAAGGCGTGATACTAACCCATGCGTATATCAGAGTTGACTAACGACTGCCGAGACTAGCAGTCAGTAGGTCTATATCAAGGAGGGATCAAGGGTTTGGATTATAGACTCCAAGCCTCGGCTCCTGAAGACCCATGCAAACAAATGCCACTTGCACTGGCATTTTTCACCTACCGAGCGTGCGTGCGTGCGTGTGAGCTTCACATCATCGTCATTCCGTCCAACTTCTCCTTGAAGTTCGCCCATGGGGTGATAGGGCTGCGAACATCATCATTCTCTACCTCCTACGGCCGACGGCTGTGCAATGGTCAAAACCAGACCACGCATCAACGCATTAACCCTTCCATAGCATCAGCATCATCGAGTCAGGCGTCAATGCAACTCCCGGACTCGCTCAAGCACACTCCCCAATGTTGTCCCTGCTTCCCCTCGTCCACAATCCGCAGATGACCGAGCCGCGTTCCCTACTCTCATCCTAGGATTCTTGAAGAAAAAGCAAGAAAGAAATCGCAAATTCCGCACCCTGTCATCCAAGAAAACCAACCTCTAAAGCCTGAAGCTTCTCGTCGCGCTTCGCCAACGTCACACTACAATGAAACTGCAACCCTCCGCAGAGTCATGCCCTCCATAATCTGTTTTAAACCTTCCTCACGAGCTCCTCCAAGACCTCACGATATGACCCCTCCTTGACAGGAATAACACCAGCCCCCCCCTCGTATAACACACCTGCCACAACTCAGAACACCACCGAGTCGAAACGACACCGACTCGTCGACACCCACTACCACTTCCTATTGAAACCTCATCCCCATCCCTGCCTATATCAAAGAGTGAGAGAACCCCCAAATTAAAACCCCAGTGGTAAGAATAGCATCTCTCCCAAACCGCAACAACAAGCTCGCAGCCCAAGCGCAAATCACATCCCTTAAAAATCACCAAACCTGCATCCATACCGAAGCGAAGGTAGCCAATCCAGAAATTCCCATCCCTCTTCCAGCCTCTTATCAAAGTCTCGGACCTGCGTCCGGGCGGCACGACATTTGCGAGTGCATTTGCTCGTCCGAGAGCGCGCAAGTTGTAGATCCTCAGATCCGGCGGTGCGGGTGTTAATATCGGTGATGTGCGGCTGAAATTTCTTTGGGTTCTGCTCCTACTTTTGTACTGGCTTTATTGGTGATGTTGGGTAGCAACTGCTGCTGCTGGTAGTAGGTGATGGGAGGGTTTCGTTTTCGCTTTGATTGAGCGACGTTTTTTTCTTTTGCGGTCTGGGTTTCTTGGTGGACAGGGCCTAGACGCAGGGGCGTGGTCTAACACCGCTCATGGAGTGGTATGTGTGCGGTAAGCTAGTGGATAGGAGGCATTAATTGGGCAGGCATGCACTGTTTGGAGGGTTTGCCTCGCTTGGAGGGATCTTCGCGAAGGGAGTGCACGAATGGCTTGTGGGTTTCTGGGAAGCGGAAGGCTGGAAGACTGGGACATTCTGTGGTAGGTAGAGCGGTGTCGAGCGAGGTACGGCGATTATCATTGTCTGTCCGGTAAGGGCAAATGCACAGTACGGCCGTGAGTAGACGGCCGTGAGTACGACCTATCAGCCGACGTCCATACGGACCATACCAGAACATCCTACGAGATCACCGGCGAAAATTCCTGCGGCCTTGCAACGTACCTGTGGCGAAGTGGAGAGATTTGCCCGTGATCGTGATTCATTCGTATGAGGTTACGTAGCTATCGAACATGACAGATCGTCGAACTCGTGTGAAATTATTGCAGATCGAACACTGCCCATGCGACTTACGTCTCTTGCAAGCGCCTTGCGGCCTTCAAGGTCCGCTCAAGAAAACCAAGGCCTCGGTATGAGACCTGCAAAAGGTCTGGTCCTGGGCTCGCTGGCAGCCGCGGCATCGTCCACGATACAGCAATGTGAGTTCAGCACCTTCATCCGCTTCGCAGAAGCGGTGCTTCCAGCACTCAATCCTGCTTAGGAAACCTCACGCCAACCAACCGATCATTCTGCAAATCGACAACAAGCACGAAGACATCCGCCTTCGCAACCCCCTGCACGACCTCAAAAGCCTTAATCCCCTCTCCATTCTCCTCCACAATCTGCCTCACACTCTCAAAACCCGCCGGCCACTTGATCTGTTCAAGCGCGACATCCTGGGCGCGCGAGGGGCCCTCGGGTCTCAAGCCTTTCCGCACCAGATCCTCGAATTTGCTCGCGTCGGGGTACGTGGCGGGGTTGAGGGTTTCGGAGTTTTTGGTGCGGCTGTCGCGCGTGTCGAGGCCGAGGACGAAGGCTTGCAGGGGGGAGGGGAGGTTTGTGAGGGAGGGCGGGAGAGTGTCCATTGTTGGGTCGGCGATGTAGCTGCCTTGTTGGGGCGGTTGGGGGGAGGAGGGTTGGGCGTCTTGAGGGATGGGTTAGTATTGTATGGAGGATTGGATTGTTGTTTGGGGGTCGATTTACTCAATGGTGACATTCCGGTGGCTTCTTCGGCCGATTTGACGGTTGGGTTGTCGTGGTCTTGACCCATTTTGAAGAATGTTTTGGGGGGTGGTGATGGGTTAATTTGATGTTCTGTTGTTACAAGAGACTCTTGAATTGGATGTAAGAATGGTAAGATGTGAATCTCGCGAGTTTTTGGGAAAATCGATCGTGATGTTTCATCAAAATGTTTCCATCAACGTCTGACATCGTCATGACGTTCGGAATGGATGGGGCTGCCTCCACCAACTACGGCGGATTGAAATCGCGTGGAAGGTCTCCGAATGCATCAACAAGTATGAATACGTTTACTTTAATCATATATTCTGGAAAAGAAACTTGTGGTCTGCTATCAGTCGCCTTTGAAGTCTTTGGTCACAGCTAATACCCGAAGAGGTGCAGTCGGGAAATCACTTGACATTGGCTGAGGACGAACGGAGTTTTCGCCGAAGGCGTTGAAAGATTCCTTGTTCCACCGTCACAGACAACAGTTCTCAGACCGATGCTCGCAAACAATCTCACACAGTCTACAAATCTGTGAATAAAGTATGCTCCATAACATACCTGACGTACGAGCACGAGCACTCGCTCCTCTTCAACCCATGTTGACCTACCCATGCCACGGCATGCAGAACCTCGCAGAGCACATAAAGATCCAACCCATAACGGCAAAGGCAAATTACCACGCATGAACCGGCCCTCTAAACATATATTGCAATTACAGCCTGCCTCGCATACGAACCAGAAACTACTACTGCTGTCATCAAAGACCGAGAAAACCCTATACAACCCGCCCTCCCTTGCGTCTGCCACATGTACCAGGATAGCCACAACATGGCTTGATTGGCGGCCACGAGGCGTACAAGACTCGCGTGGCTTCCAAACCCCCCTGCTTACTACTTTCATGCCATGTCCCAACGAACATCACAAACCAGTCATGATGTCGCATTGATTACCTGTTGGCATGTGAAGCTGATGCCATTGAACTTCACAAGGTCATTCCCAATACGAGGAGGATGATTGCTGCGTTGTGGAGCTGCTACGGTACCTGGTAACTTGATCACCGCGCACGTGAACCAATATGAAATCTGCCGGTCAACTGGCACATTGCTGCTCACGCATCCCAATAACCATGCACATGCTCGCCATTTCCCAAGAAATGCGAAACTCAACCGCAAACCTGGCCACATCCTGCATGCTGGACGTACAGTACAGTGCCACGGGCACCGAACTGGACGGGAACGGACTGGGGGTTTGCGGGCATATGTTGCCTACCAGCGCCACTGGGAAACTATAGATCCCAACGACATGCTCTTGGTCATTGGCATATTGCGATCTGCACACGCTTGGGAGGGACGAGATCCATACGACCGATGAAGCGAAGTTGAGCTCTCGCTATAGCAAGTGCTCTGGCCTGAAGTTCGTTTGCATGCGGTATGACACATGTACTGCTGGGAGACATGCGGAGCGAGCACGATCGGTCTCTGCTTGTGATTAGCCCAGCTGCATTGCAGGTATATATACAACGTTTTATCAGAATCATCACGTGATAGCAACATCACTTCCCAAGCAGCTTTAGCTCACATGGGAGAGCGCCAGACTGAAGATTCACTTCATGTCAAACAAAGCATTATTCTGTGCGGTATCTGGAGGTACTGTGTTCGATCCACAGAAGCTGCAGTTTTTCTTTTGCTCGTGGTATACTCTTTTGCCCTACATCATAAAGTTTGTTAGTTCTACTGCCGGCGCTATTGCGGCTGCTTTTGAGACTTCGTGACGAGAGTTGCTAGGTGAGATGATGGTTTGGAGCAACATCATTTGGATGAGGGAATGGGTTGAGAGCTGACTTGTAGGAACGCTCTATGGGAAGATGAAATCAGAATCGTAGTTGAGATACTACAGTCCAACAGGAGGAGTAAACTTCCCAAATCACGATATCTCAACCAAAGACATTGACTTCGTAATTCATCCATACAACACGTTATAGGAGTCAACCAACGAGAACCTTCCTGAATCATAGAAAACATCGAACCAACCGACCAAACGTCCCCTTCTACGCCCCCCAATCAAGAACTCGCATAAGCACACTTGCCCAAATCTCTCTTCTGAGCAGGCTTCTCGACCGAGATGTCGAAGTCGAAAATGTCGATTGGTAGGCCCTGGAGATGTCCATGTTAGTATTCTCTCTTTCCACATTCCTTCCAAGGTAGGTTCAATCCGCATCGACACTCAAAGGACGGAAGAGCTCACTTACAAGAGTCGTGCAGACGTTCGGAACGTCAACAATACCCGCAATATGGCCCTGAACAGGAGCGCACGAGAGCAGGAGATAAATCTGGTAATCGTCGTAACCTTCAGAACGACGTCAGTGAACCATCAACAACCCAAAAGAACGCAATATCCCCCTTACCGTATCTCCTCAAATACTCAATGACCCTCAAACAAGTCTGGCGATACGCCACAGTAGCATCGAGATAATGCTGCTTCCCCTTCTCATCGACACTAAAGCCCTCGAAGTAAATATACCGTCCCGGCCCAAACTGCGGCTCCACAGGTCCAGGGACGTAAATCGGGCTTTTCATTCCCAGCTGCGCCATGCCGCCTTTCATGACGGAGAATTTGATCGTGATGACGCCGGCCATTTCGATGGCGCCGCAGAAAGAGATTTCGCCGTCGCCTTGCGAGAAGTGAAGGTCGCCGACGCTGAATTTCGCACCCGGCACGTGGACGGGTAGGTAGACTTTGCTGCCGCGCGAGAGGTTTTTGATGTCGCAGTTGCCGCCGTGTTCGGGGCGGCCGGGGACTGTGCGGGCGCCTGGGGGGTTTTTGGTGTTAGGGTGATGTGGCAGGCCAGTAGTTGGCGCTGGGGAACTTACCTTCTTTTCCGACTTTCTCTTTGATGTCTGCACCGCCGCTGCCGACGTGTACGTTCTTCGCCAGAGGAGGGTGGGCTACGTCGCGGTCCATGTGGGAACATGCTTGGATCAGATCGCCTTCGCGGTCGTTCCAGGTCTTGAGGACTTCATGCGAGGGAGCACAGCCTGAGAGAATGTGAGTTAGTGGTTCAGTCTATTCCGGGAAGAATCGTGCTGTTATTTCTCGACACATACCAAGGATACCAGGGTGAATGAGACCGGCGAACTTGACTCCAGGAATATGCCTGGACGAGCAATTGATGCCCTCGAAATCCCAAATAGCCTTGGCCCTTCAAACACCAACATCGTCAGCATCAATTCTCAATCTCCCTCAAACCTCCCATCCACCAAATCAGATCAAAATCAAAATCAAAACCTACGGTTCCGGATAAATCTCATCCAAAAACCCACCCCCATTCTTCTTCGAAAAAATCCCCGTGAACCCCCAAGGAGCCTCTTCCAGCGGCTGCACGTCCTGGATGTCCACCACCAGCACGTCTCCGGGCTCCGCGGTTTCGATGTCAAAGGGGCCGCTGAGGTAGTGGATGCGGGAGAGGTCTACATCGCGGATATCGTTTGCCGAGTCGTTGTTTTTGATCTGGCCGCCGGTCCAGTCGACGCATTCGATTTTGACGGTTTCGTTGTTTTTGATTGAGGCGGCGGAGGGGACTGGGAATTGTTAGGTCAGAAGGAGGGTGGGAGGGGATGTGGGAGGCGTACTGTCGGGGTGCCAGCGGTTCTTTGAGGAGTTAGCGTTTGTTTGCGGAGAGATGTTGTGTTTGTGGTAGAGGATGAGGGACTTACGTGAAGGAAAGGATCGGTTCCGGCATCTTTCTCCAGATCCACTTTGTTCATGTATCTCAATCCTTTGGCAGGCATGGTGGGAGTTGTGATGTTGACGTCTCGGTTTTGGAATTTTTGGGAAATAAGAATTGAAGGATTTCCGTCGTCTTCAAATCACAAGACTAGCCAACAGAGATAAAAGAAACGAAAGAGAGATCATTCCCAGGAAAAATAGATAGCAGTCTACTTAATCATCCCCCATATTCAATGCGGTCATGCCAACATAGATAATTGAGGGGTAAGCTCTGCCAGTTGCCGCACGAAGCGTGCCGATAAGAAAAGCATTAACGTTATCTCCAATGCCTGCCGAGGACAGGTGAGATTCTCGGTCCCCAGCTCTGACTTCACCATTCTCGTCTTCTCCATGCGATTGATGTTCCGCCTTAACATTAGTCAAGACGTGGAGAGTGGGACCGCGAGATACGGGTAACTCGGCCATGGGTCGTATCGTATCGCCTGCCTCATCGGGCGAAGTTTCCTTGAATCGCTGACATGACCTTTCTGAAGCTTGCTTGCAGTTAGCTGGTGATGGGTGGATGATGATGCTGAAGTGGGATGTTTAGGAGCTCTTCTGCCCGTTGCGGGGCAGGTTTACGTCGGCCTGTGGAGATGGCTCGATTGGATGGCTTACCTAGGTTACTTTACTCTCTGCGAGGGTTTTTTCCTTTCGAGCGAAGATGCTGATGTGCATCCTCCATGGTATGAGGGGATAGCTGGTAGGGTTCAGCATTATTGTGGTGGAGTTATTGCCGTCTTCGCGATTGAGGGTCGTGGCGGTTGGGTGAGATCTGCTCACTTGGGGTGCTCTCCCTTTTTTGACGGGTTGGTTCTTATGGATGGATGGATGGTTGTTCCATAGCTGGCAGCCTGTTGTTGAAAGTTTTTTGTATGATGTGATGAGTACACAAGTTCCATTTCTGTACCAGATCTGTTTTGACGCAAATATGAGGTTGTTCTTGGGCTTTGTCTACAGCGATGGAGATTAAGGCATCCCTGCTTTGGGCAGTGGAACCTAAGCTGTCAGTCACATTGTTATTACGGAGGTAGGATGTGCTGTAGTACATAGCGGATATTGTAGGCTTTGACAATACATGTCATAGGAATTGGTATAGCATGCCGGACTATGTTGTTGTCTTGCGTAACACATGCGCCGAGAGATGAATCAAAGGTGAGAAATGGAGTTTATTATTCTCGAAATGCATTCAACGGAATAATCGAAGTTCACATATCTGATCATCAAGGTACACGACCAGAATTGATACAAAGATACCCATCAGAGAGCCCTCCCCTATCAATTAAGTAAACCGCCTCCCTCTCACATCCGTTCCCGTCTCAACCGGCCCAGCCTTCCTATCCCTCACCTTCGCATTAATCTTATCCAGCGCATCGAGGGGCAAATTCAAAAACTCATGCTTATTATCCCACCTGACATCCTTCTTCTTAAACTCCTCAGCTTCCTGCGGCGGAGGCGGGGGGTCCGTGATTTTCGTGATGAGATACGCCGTCGAAGCCTCCGCGATGCCGTAGATGAGCACGCCGAAGAGGGGGATTTTCAGGAAAACGAAAAACGCCACGGCGAAACCGTAGAGCACGCCCGTGCGGTCGGAGAACCAGAGTTTTTTCTGCTCGGGGGAGTAGCGCATGCGGGCGAAGTAGGGGTCGAGCTGGAATGCAGGTCAGTCTGGGAGGAGGTTTGGGTGATCTTTTGGTTGGATGGGCTTACCAATTCGCGCATCAGAGTGCGGCTGGAGAAGTAGCTTTGGAGGAACATGATGAGGTATCTTTTGGGCAGTAAAATTCCACTGCCGAAAATCACGACGGCTGGTTGCCATCCAACAGATTTGTTGAAAGTGTAGAAACTGGCCGCGGGAAGGACGAATCGTCCAACATAAGGCAGCAAAGAAAGCATGTAGACTCCCAAACTGATGCCGGCTTTCTTGCCAAACCTCGCGAGGAAAGCTTGCACCGCCACGAGTGGGTCTTTGTTCTGATCGCTGTTCGTGCCTTTGGTGTCGTATTGCTTCAATGTCGGGTAGTACATTGCTCGCAGCTCTTCGGGGTTCTCGCCGGCGTGTTTTTGGTAGTAGGTTTGGTCGACCCAGGCGAGGGAGTCCATGAACATGTTGTCAAGCGTGGGGGTGATGTAGCGCATCAGGGTCATGAGGAAGAAGGGCACTTGGAGGACGGAGTGCTCGATGAAGTGGATGCCTTCGATTATGTCGGCGTCCCAGGTGGTTTGTGAGAGATCGGTGAAGAGGCCTAGGAATTGGATGAGGACGCGGATGCCGGCCGTCTGGGAGAGAAGTGTTAGTGGGAGTTTCTTCATTCTCAATTAGGATGTTCCAAGAGCATACCGGAATGGCCACGAGCACTCTAATGGCAAGGCCGGCCAACACGGCCAATGCAGCCTGCTTGTAGTGCTCGCTGGTGAACAAGGCTGGGTTTTGCAGGGCTCGCAGCGCACCAACGATGGTGAGCTGGGCGCCACGCAAGATGGCATTGGGCTCGAAGTGGCTCATCTTCGACTTGCCATGGATGGGTACAGTGCTATGTCTGTCTGTCTGTCTGTCTGTCTGTCTGTCTATGGCGAAGAGGAAGCAAGCTGCAAGTCATAAAGCTGTCTCGCGCAGCATACTAGACGATGACGTGCATGTGGGGAGAGTCTCAGCAGTTCGGGCGGCCTGTTATCGAAGCGAAGACCCCACGACGGGACCCTTATGCATTAACAACGGTAGGTGTACTGGGAGTGGATATCATGTTTGTATAGAGAAAGAAGTCTTGTGACATATCTTTGTATAGAGAAGTCTAGGCTTCACTTACATCACACCTATATCTATGTAGAGTAACGTGACTGCCTAATAAGATGCAAGTCACACCATGCTCCCGCGTCGCTGGAAAGGCCCCCCTGCGTCAGCGCAAGCCCCAAATCACACACCCACGACACCCAACACCCTCCATACCACCAACAACTTCCCTACCCAACCTACCACCAGCCTCCCACACCCCATCTGTTCGCATTCCTGCTGCCTCAGGGTGAAAGCCCCGGCGAGCAAAGGGAGAACACCTGCAATATTCCCACGACAAGGGAACATCTCCTATTGCAAGCACGCTCTCATATGAGCACTCAACAACAACATTCCTGAACCCGACGCACCACCGCAATGTCGACTTCCACACCAACAACGCCATGCACACCCGAACCGGCCACACCCCGCCGCATAGCAATGACCCGCTCCTTCACCGTCCCGCCCAAACTCACAGTCTCCACACGAACGACTCCAACGCCCGAAATCGGTGCTGCAGAAGGCATCGAGACACTATACGTCCACCCACGCGCAAACATAATCAAATTCAACACCGGCGGCTCACGTCCAAGCAGCAGTTCAGGCTCGCCGCTAGGAAGAGGAGCAGAGAACACAGGCACATTGCCATGGGCGTATCCGACTGAAAGCACCGTCGCTGCTGGGCCCATGGAAATCTACCGTGTACCTGGTTCTGTGTCTTTCCTCCACTCCGGCGCGCTGCTGCATGCCATATTGCCGCGGAGTCAGTGCTGGTGCGTCGACGGCGTGAGCAAGTTTGCTTTCCGCGTGCTTCCAGAAACTTACTACCGGATCGAGCTTCCTGGGGAAACAGAGGAGGATTTGGAGTTGGTGGAGGCGCTGAAAGTGACTTTGAAGAAGGTGCTGTTCTATGAACGAACGCCCTGCCCTTTCGCGCGCGGGTTTACTGTTGAGTTACCTGAGGAGGAAGTCAAAGTGAAGAAGTCAAGGAGTGTACGCGAGGGACCGGCGAAGAGATGGAGGTTGCAGAAGGCGTATAGTTGGAAGCCGGAGGGTTGGGAGGAAGAGGAGATGAAAAGGAAACTGGACGTTGGAGAGGTGCCGAGCAGCGGCGAAGAAGGCGAGGAGTCATCGGATGAAGAGAGGGATGCGATGTCGAGTCGTAATGCGGTGGAAGGTGCAGCAAACCCTTCGATTGCGCGGCCGGACACTTTGAGAGCAATGCGTTCGGTCACGGTGCCTGCGAAGCTCCAGACAGAATCAATACCGCCTTCGCGGGTGAAATCACGGGTACAAGCTGTGGAGAGTGTTGATCGGGCGGAGAAGGCTGAAAGAGTTCGATTTAGTGCTGAGGTGGATCGTAGGAGCTCGAACAGGACACCGAGGCTGTCGGCGATGCCAGTCGATTTACCGCCTTCACCTCCGGATTCGAATACTGGAATTGACGCCCAGGGACCGAATGATGATAGTGAGGATGACAAGAACTTGGAAGACAGCGCTGCTGGTAAGGCCACGGACGATTATGCGGCAGCCTCCGGAGTAATTGCTCCTGCGGACGGAGTTATGGCACCTCTCAATCTGGACGGCGATCGACCTGATCCGGACGACGGTAGCAGAGCGAGCGACGCAGATATGGGCGAAGAACCCCCAGTGAAACAGTCGGACACAGATTCTAGCAACGAAGGAGATCACATTCCATCCCAGGGGATTGAACGAGGAAATGATAGTGTGCAATACAACGAAGCGTCCCTTGAAAAGCAGCTTGCGGAGACCGCTCTTGTCGATGAATACCAAAAAGATGACGCCGGAGATTCAGAAGACGATATTGTCGAACCTTCAAGTGCTAGATTGGCCGCGATCTCGGAAAACGCTGCGATGAAACAGCCATCTACAACACTCACCAATCCCGACGACCCTTATGCCGCCATACAAGCACGCATTCAAGCGAGACGCTCAATAGGCGGCGCTACTACATCCTTTCAACCCTCCTCAAAACCTCCCACCCGTAAGAGCACATCTTCCACAGCTTCCTCGGCAACCATCTCCTCCCAGCGCCCCAACAAGCCCGGAGTCGCGCAAAGACACCATTCGATCACCGCCGCTCTAGTCAATAAAGCATGTGCAGTCTTCCTCGGCCCGCCCGCACATCTGGTCACAATGATGCTGCGCATTGCCGCGCGATTCTCAAGCGGCGCCTTCGGAAGCAGCAGCATGTTCTTCGTCGAATCGCCTGTTGGAAGTCCACGCAGGGTTCCAGGGAGCTTCTACCTCGAAGATGAAGTCCAGCCGTGGAAGAGTGATGAGGAAGATTGGGAAGAGGACGATTTTGGAGTTCCGCTCAAAAGTCCTGTGAGGATTAGTGGGGTGCGGGAACGAGCTAGGAGGGAGGGGTGGGAGATGGAGTGAATGTGTTTTTGAGCTTGCAGATAGGGTAATGGATGGTTTGATGGCGGTGCTCGTCTGGGTATGATTGAACGAAACGATACATCGATGTATTTGTACTTTTATTAATGATTTTTGGGGATAATAAGGGGCTGGTTGGAGAAGGGTATGGAAGGGTATGATTGGAGTGTGTGTAACGAATATTGAGAGGGCAGATTGTCGAGATTGCAACTTTGCAGTAATTCTATCGTATGGACAGAAATTCCCATTCATCATCATGGAATAGAGTAATCAATGCACACTATATCGTTAAGTTATGTTGGATCAGGAGTAGCGGCCCTTGGGGTAAATCCTTAGCTCCCTCGGCCAGAGCGCGAGCACCCTCCACCAAGCCAGCCAGACGAGCCCGCGATTATCCCTAACCTACCTGATTCAAGATCGAAACCCGCCTCAACCGCGCAAACATGCCTGTCATCACCTTGACCACATCCCTTCTCTAATAATACACCGCCTGTCTCATTCCTTTGGCAAGCGTGTCTCCCTCCAAAAAACCACACACCTCACATCTCCTTGTCTCCCCTTTATCATTACAATTATCCCCAGCTCCTCCCAGTGACCCACCGTCAGCATCACGCGGGCTCACCACAAGACAACAACCGCCCAACGCACGTGCTAAGGGCGATGGGTGAAGACCCCACCCACCGCCGCCGGAGCGGTTCCATCGTGCAAACCGCAGGCGGCAAGCACGCGAAACAAAGCTACCGGCAAGCCTCCATCACCTCGCACAGCGCCGTCGTCGACTCCAAACCAGGCGTCATCCACGAGGACTCCGATCCCGCGCCCTCGAGTTCCGACCTGGAAATGAACGACATGCACTCGGAAGACGACGAAGAATTGACCGACGACGAGGAAACGGGTCTCACGCAAGCGCAGAGAAAGAAGCGCCGCCAGCGCAAGAGGAGGAGCACCATGCTCGACGAGCGGGTTGCCGGCAACCCGGGCGACTTGAAGCGTACGGAGGAGAAGCTGGCGAAGGCCCAGTTGCTGCGCATGTACGGCGTCAACGCGATTCTGATCGGCATGTGGTATACTTTCTCCATTTCCATTTCCGTCTACAACAAGTGGATGTTCTCAAAGGATAATCTGGACTTCCACTTCCCCCTCTTCACCACCAGCTTGCACATGGTGGTGCAGTTCACTTGCGCCTCGGCGGTACTGTTCTTCCTGCCGCAGTTCAGACCTAGCAATGGCGTAGGAGCTGCAGACCCTCATTCCCAGGGCTATTCGCAAGTAGACGGCAACGAAGACAGCGAAGGACGCAACAACAACAACCCTCCACCCGAAAACAAAGGACCTCTAATGTCCCGCTGGTTCTACCTCACCCGTATCGGCCCCTGCGGCACCGCAACAGCGCTGGACATCGGACTAGGAAACTTCTCCCTCCGCTTCATCAGCCTCACCTTCTTCACAATGTGCAAATCCTCTGTCCTCGCCTTCGTGCTCCTCTTCGCCTTCATCTTCCGCCTGGAACAACCCTCCTGGCGCCTCGGCCTGATCATCCTCCTCATGTCCGCAGGCGTCATAATGATGGTAGCAGGCGAAGCAGCCTTCAACGCGCTGGGCTTCATCCTCGTGATGACAGCATCCTTCTGCTCCGGCTTCCGCTGGTCGCTGACCCAGATCCTACTCCTCCGCAACCCCGCCACCAGCAACCCGTTCAGCAGCATTTTCTTCCTCACCCCCGTCATGTTCCTGGCCCTCTTCCTCCTCGCCCTCCCCATCGAAGGCCCCACAGCCGTCCTAGAAGGCATCCACCTCCTGTCAGAAACCAAAGGCCCCCTCCTCGGCGCCCTAATAATGCTCTTCCCCGGCTTCCTCGCCTTCCTAATGGTAGCCGCGGAATTCGCGCTGCTCAAACGCACATCCGTAGTAACCCTCTCCGTCTGCGGCATTTTCAAAGAAGTCCTCACCATCTCCGCCGCCGGAGCGGTTTTCGGCGACGAACTCAGCCCCATCAACGTCAGCGGCCTGATCGTCACCATCGCTTCCATCGCCGCGTACAATTACCTGAAATACACCAAAATGCGCCAGGAAGCGGAGAAGCAGGCGCACGCTTTGCTGGAAGATGAGTCGGACGAGGCGGTTGGGAAAGGGGGCGATGGGAGGGCGGGGTCGTTTGATGATGACGATCATGATCGTTCTTCGCCTTTTGACGATTCTAGACGGGAGAGGCGGACGGATGCTCTTATGAGGCATAGTTTGTCTGTTGTCACGGCGGGGGAGTCGGTGCATGCAAACTCACAGTACGGCGCTGGTGGGCAGGGCGGTGCGAGTAGCTCGTCGCATAGTCCTATCAAGAGGCCGGAGAATTTAGAGTAATAAGATTTATCATCGCTACAGTAACGCCCAGAAACATAGAAACCTTTTTTATTTGTCTCAACACCATTTGAATTTTCCCGTTTAGTCTCGTAGGGACTCCGGGTTTTTGATATTTCTTCATCACATACGTACACGCGTGGACAACATCCATCCAATCATCCGAAAAAACATGATCCAACATCCCCAAATTCTCTCCCCCAATCACCCCCCTCTTCTCAAAACTCCTAATTGAAATTAAACGCATTCCTGCACAACGGGCAAGTACTAGCGTTGCTGGTCTTGAACCACTTGAACAAACAGCTGGCGTGGAACATGTGCTTGCACGTCGGGCAGCGCTTCTGCGGCAGCTGGCGGTCGGCGCTGATGATCGAGTAGCAAATGGCGCATTCGCTCTGGCCCTTGAGAGCGCCCGTGACGTTGCGGCGGAAAGAGGTGAGGCCGTCGGTTATGGAGCCGTTCTGTTGCTTGTTAGTTGGTGGGTTTGGGGGTTTGGTTTTTGTGGAGGGGGGATTTAGCACTTACGGAGAAAGTAATCACGCCTTGACAGTTTCGCAGCCAACTTTGCCATTTCTCTTCTTTGACTGCGACGCGGCTGACGCCGACGACTTGGGCGGGGGAGAGCGGGTAGGCGTCCGGAAGGACGATTTTGATGGCCATGGTTTGCTCGTCGACGAGGTAGGAGACGTGGATTTCCTTGCTGCGCATGCCGACTTTGATGGTCCATTTTTCGTTCTCCGGGTCGCTCTTGTCGCTCTTCTCGTCCCAGTCCGCGACGGCTTGTAAGCTGCTCGACACGACGAGGGGGGAGATGTGTTTTGCGGTCCAGGATTCGACGGCGAGCGAGGTTTGGCGCGAGCGGATGTCGAGGTAGTAGGCTTTGACGAGGCTGGGGAGGTGGGTGAGGGAGAGGTAGAAGAGGTGCGAGAGGAGGTATTGCACGTCTCGCTCGGGGGTTTCTTCCACGTTCGGTTGGTAGGTTTCGACGTTGAATTTGGAGGCGTCGACGGGTTTGCCGCGTGTGTGGCCGAGGAAGTCGAGGGCCAGGCTGAGGAGACCCGGGAGATAGGTGCCGTCTTTGAGTTGCTCGATGTAGTCGCTCTTGACTTTATAGCTGGAGTTGGCGAAGTGGTCGAAGAGGAGACGCCAGCTGTAGAGGTAGCCTTGGAGGCCCAGAGGCATGGACCTGTCGAAAGAGGCGTCTGCGAGAGAGTCGAGTGTGGGTGCGTCGAGGATGAGCGAGAGAAGCTCGTCTGGCAGCTGAGCGGTTCTGTTGTCAAGAGCGGCATCGAAAGAGATTTTCTCCTGGGTGGAGGGGACCTTAACGTGCAGAATGTTGAAGGCAGCCTGCTGTATGGCTCGAGACTGAGTCAATATGAGCGGGTATAGCTCGTCAACTTCTTGCAACTCTTCGATCTGTTTGGGAGGAAGCTGCGATACTTGGCGACAGAGCAATTCGTTTGTGATCATCAGAGGTTGGTGCGAATCGTCGGGAATGCCACCAGCGGCCAAGAGCAGATTCAGCAAGCCACCAAAGATCTGTGTTTGATGGTCTTTCAATCCGTCTACAAGATCATCGTTCGCGTCTTCGGTGGTGGAAAGCTTTCTCAGACTGCCGAAGAGCCTCAGACTTGCATTTATGATAGGAATCGTCGATTCTCCGATCGCGCCTCCGTCAATCTGGGACCAAGTCTCTGTCAAGGCTGACAACAGTTGGCTCCAGTGCTCGCCGTAAATATCTTGCATGCCAGGCAGCAAGTGTGCCATCGCCTTGGCGACTTCAGCTCTGATAGTGGGATCATTCTCCAGCTCCATCCACGGAATAATGTGCTTGACCAGGAAGATCAAGCGCTGCTTGGCGATTATTCCGAGGACCTCATCCTGTGAGCCCAGAATTGTGTTGAGGGTGATCAACTCATGGAGAGCCTTCTCCGAATTCTGGCTAAGATCCAAGCCGGTCAAGTCTGAGACAATTTCGTTGCAGACGCGTTCCAGGTACTGACTTCCTGCCAGCGCCTGTGCATGACTGACCACTTGAGATTGGGTAGCAAAGACGGACTTTTGCTTACGCAGAGCTCTGAGGGTCTCCTCGCCCGCTTTGGCGATTTCAGTGGATGAGCCATGCTTTTCAATCAGGTTTGAAAAGATACGGCTGGAGGCCAACGCAGTGTAATACGCCGCAGAAGACATATCTGAGCCGGTCTTTTGCCCATCGAGAGCTTCCCGGAGTCTGGGCCAGTCGTTAGGTTCAGTCTGATCAAGGATTTTGCTGACCACCACATTGGTTTCGCTGATAAAGTCAAGAGCATCTGCATTTTGCTCTGGGCCAGGCAGCCAAAGCCCGTTCGTGCCAGGAATGCTCAGATTATCCTCAGCAACAAGCACAGTCAACACCAGATTGGCAACGATAGCCGCAAGCTTATCAACGCTTGATGCACGAAGTTGATCTTCCAGATTGGTGGTAGCGAGCAACTTCGTCAAGTACATCGAAGTACGCAGCGCCTGTGAGAGTCCTTCTGCGTCACGTGCGGAACGGTCGCGAGTACGCTCGTCTTCAGAAACCACGTACACAGCTCCACCAAATGGGCTGAGTACTGAGAGCGAAGGGGCCGGTCTCCCCATGACAGCTCTGATTGACGCGCTCCATTCTTCCACAGAAGGCAACACGCTTTCGACCTCTTTGATTTCGCCATTGGGGATTAGTCTCGTGGTAAGCTCCAGTAGTGAGTCCATCGTAAGAGACCTAGAAGAGACCGCCTCAAGGTTCTGCCTGACAACAGAGAACTTGTCTACAGCACCATTACTATCTCCTGCCAGAGACAACTTCGACGAGAGCTTGCCCGCAAGCTCTGCCACCGCATCGTCATGTGACTTCTCAAGACGGAGGAGGCTCGTCAAAAGTTGATCAGTGTTGGATGTAGCACCCACCAAGAGCTCGGAGATGCCGACCTTGGATGAGGAAGCAATGTGGTCCAGTGAGGTCAAAGCACCAGCAGGTGCATCTTCACGCGCGAGCTCATTGTTAAGACTGTCCAGGGTAGCTGCGACGGTTTGCTGGGATACAATCTGCGATGGCAGAAGGCTTGCTAACAGACCCGGGCATGGAATATCACCCTCGGAAGTAGGGGTAGACAAGTGAGTCAACAAGCCTTGAAGCTCAGAAGAATCTTGAGCAAGTTTGACTGCTTGTTCCGGGGTCTGACGGGTGAACAGTGTCTTCAAGAGCTGTTCCTTGCTTGAGGATTCGGCATCTGCCTCCGCCAATCGAGTGACAACCGATTTGAAGGTGTTCTCGAATGTTGTGTTGGAGGAAAGTGCGTAAAGACAGTATGCGAGATGACCTTGAGATGGCGTAAACAGCAGTTCGGGGAGATCGTTCTCTGCGAAAGAGGACACTGCAGCCTGCACACCAGCGTCGCCGCGGAGCAGGTCACCGCATGATCGCAACAATTCGTTCACAGTGGCTGCAGCACCGTAAGGCTTGCCGCCTCTCGTTTTGAGCAATGCAAAACATTCATCGATCAGACGTTTGTCTTGGGTTACGAAGGCCGCTCTCAAGGAATCAGGAAGATCATGTGCGCCATTGGTGAGTTCGCGTTGGAGTGCTGCCCAGCGTTCACCGGAAGCAGCAACCTCCCTTTGTGACTTGTCGAAGTCTTTGGACTGTTCCGGTTGCGAGAGTTTGATCTGCTCTATCAGCTTCTCCACAAGCGAAGGCAGCTCGCGCTCGAGTATTGAAGGCAGTCGGTGTACTTGAGCAACCTTCGATACAATTGACGCAGCTCTTGCGCCGGCGATGCTCCATTCTGATGTCTCAGGATTAGGCAGCAGATACTGTTTGATGACAGGCATGACGAAGTTCTCCATCAGCTTGTCCTGATCAGGCTCGGACAGATTGCGTGAGCCAACATCGGCGATGGTGGCATATGTCTGCCAAGAGTGGGATGCGTTGAATCGGTCTTCTCTCTTCGATACACCGGTGTGAGCATTTGATAGCAGCTCGGCAACTTCGTCGTACGATGTCGGTAAAATTTCTTCTGGGATCCTGCGGACCAGATTGCCGAGAACAGGCCAGAAATCAGCAGGACCGGCCTGGGATCCATGTTTGAGCAAAGATCGCAGACGAGAAGCCGCTGGCTTCTTTCCACTGTAAGATGCCGTCCAGATAGCAGGGTAGATACTTGTGAGATGGTCTAGAGTCTGCACAAAATCCAAAGACGACCCTACTTGGTCCGATGGCAATCCCTTGTAGATGTATGCGGTGCTGACAGCCTTCAAGTTGGCATGAATCAGATCGGGCTGGCTGTGTATGCAAGATCGGACCAGGCGATGCATTGATCTTCTGACGCCAGTGTCCGCATGAGTAACAAAGTCCCAGATCTTGTCTTCTAGGAATTGTTCGTACACCTCGCGCTGTTTTCCGAGCTCTTCCGAAGACATATGATGCAGCATGCTGCTGATGAGCGCCAGGCTAGTGGATACTACGCGTGCGTAGGTTGCCTGGGCATCGTCTGCGCTGACAGTTCTCTCGTCGGTCAAAGACTTGACAGTCTCGTGCAACGCAGCCTCCCTACAGTATTCGACGATCGACTGGTGGAATGTCTTCCGTACACCTTGAATCTTCTCGGGCGTGTTGAAGACAAGGCTGAGAGCATCCTGCGCGGCCTTTGCAGCTGACTTGTCGTTGTCAAAAGTTCCCGCTAACCATGGACCGACAATTTTGGGCATGTGTTTTGCCGTCCTTTTTCCAGCTTTCGAACATATTTGACCGTTGAGTGTATGCGACAATTGGCGAACACGTCTAGCTGAGTCGATGGAAAGACGCGGGAATAGTTTTACCCATGCTTCCAGCAAGCCCTCTTCGATGCTTGCATCTGGACTCGTAACATTCGGCGTAAGATCTTCTAGCGCTTTTGCTTTTGTAGTCGCGTCTCTTTTGGTGAGGTTTTTGAAGGCGACCACGGTGTTGGCATCACTGATTCCTGAATAGTCTGGCGCCTCTTGGATATATGACAGCGTAGACGATTGCGATGAACCAAACGCTGAGCCGCCAAATCCTCCGAAACCGGTCGTTGGTAGCCGGCCACTACTGGCCTGCGATTTAAAAGGCTTCTTGCTCATGTTGAATCTCGAGTGGGATGAGTGTCGTTGTGGTGGGGGGATTGTCCAGGAGATGAGTCAGGAAGGTGTTGGCTGTGAGAGAGGGCGTGGAGGTAGGAGAAGGATGTTGCAGGGTATGTATGCGCAAGGAGAGTAACAATGCTGGTATTATATGTAGGAGAAGTTTTGAGAGTGAATCGTCAGGAATGAATGCATTAGAGTTGCGACTTTGTCCCACTGAGCAGCTCTCAAAAGATTCACCACCGTGCACGTCATCGTCCTCCCTCCAAGCAGTCAATCGGCTTTAGCCTGCCTGCCCTGGCGATCCGTGCTCTTCGGTGTCAACTTTGACGCTAGCGCCTAATGGGTAGCATGTGAACCTCGCGTTTGCGGCGAAGCGGTGCGGTTTGGCGTACTATCACTTTCACGATACCCAGTCTTTTCCATCAGCAATATCTTCATCAAGACTTGAGCGGGTGCCGAGGAGGCTACCTCCAACTCTGACTCATTACTTTACCGCCGACAAATCGCTGGCTGATTCTGGAAGGCGGCGATCTGAGACGACTACAAAGACTCTTGCCACCTCTATGGTGCAGCACCCGGCAAGCGGTTGAGTGACCACGGCCCTCTCAATATAACAAGGAGGCGTCTTCTGCGCTCAGTCTCGCCAACCTTGGGCGAGCAGTAGCAGCCAAGATGAAGTTCTTCATTGGCGATCTACCCGTCCTTTTCCCATACCCTCGAATCTATCCAGAGCAATATGCATACATGTGCGACCTCAAACGCACCCTGGATTCAGGAGGACACTGTGTTCTAGAGATGCCTTCAGGGACGGGCAAAACTGTGTCACTTTTGTCTTTGATCGTGGCATACCAGCAATTTTACCCAGAACACCGGAAACTCATCTACTGCTCAAGAACTATGTCCGAGATTGAAAAGGCTCTGGCAGAGCTGAAAGCTCTAATGAAATACCGAGCTGATCAGCTTGGCGAGGTAGAAGATTTCAGAGCTCTCGGCTTGACAAGTCGAAAGAACTTGTGTCTGCACCCATCAGTCAAACGTGAGAAGAGTGGCTCGGTGGTCGATGCCCGCTGCCGAAGTCTCACGGCTGGATTTGTCAAAGAAAAGAAGGAGCGTGGCGAAGATGTTGAACTATGTGTCTATCACGAGAACCTCGACCTCCTCGAGCCACACAATCTTCTCCCGACCGGTGTTTGGACGCTGGATGGCATGGCGCGATACGGTGAGCAACATAAGCAGTGCCCTTACTTCACATCAAGACGCATGATGCCTTTTTGCAACGTCATTATCTACTCATATCATTACCTTCTTGACCCCAAAATCGCCGAGCGAGTTTCGAAAGAGCTCTCAAAGGATTGCATCGTCGTCTTCGATGAGGCACACAATATCGACAACGTGTGCATCGAATCACTTAGTATAGATTTGACAGAGGATTCATTGCGAAAGGCCGCGAGAGGTGCCTCCAATCTGGAACGCAAAATCACCGAGATGAAAGAAACCGATGCTCTCAAACTACAAAACGAGTATTCGAAGCTGGTAGAAGGTCTGCAGGCAGCCGATGAAGCTCGCGACGAAGGGGCCTTCATGTCCAATCCAGCACTACCAGATGATCTATTGAAAGAAGCAGTGCCTGGTAACATCCGTCGCGCTGAACACTTCACTGCGTTCCTGAAACGCTTCATTGAGTACCTCAAGACAAGGATGAAAGTTTTGCATGTCATTTCAGAAACTCCGCCTTCATTTCTACAGCACCTGAAGGAGCTCACATTCATCGAGAAGAAGCCACTCCGATTTTGCGCCGAGAGACTCACATCCTTGGTTCGCACACTTGAGCTTTCCAATATCGAAGACTACCAGCCACTGCAAGAAGTTGCGTCTTTCGCGACCTTGGTTGCCACATACGACACTGGATTCCTTCTCATTTTGGAGCCATACGAGTCAGATACAGCGACAGTACCGAACCCAATCCTTCACTTCACATGTCTCGATGCCGCCATTGCCATCAAGCCCGTTCTGGAGCGATTCAGCTCTGTGATCATCACATCGGGAACCATCTCACCATTGGAAATGTACCCAAAGATGTTGGGATTCAACACAGTCGTGCAAGAGTCATATGCTATGACCCTGGCGAGGCGGTCATTCCTGCCCATGATTGTTACGAGAGGTTCTGATCAAGGATCAATGTCTTCCGGCTTCCAAACGCGTAACGACCCATCAAACGTGCGCAACTACGGCAGTCTGCTGGTAGAGTACTCGAAGTTGACACCGGACGGAATCGTTGTTTTCTTCCCTTCATACCTTTACATGGAGAGCATCATCTCGATGTGGCAGGGAATGGGTATCTTGGATCAAGTTTGGAAGAACAAGCTTATTCTGGTAGAAACACCAGACAGTCAAGAAACATCCTTGGCGTTGGAAACATACCGCACGGCTTGCAGCAACGGCAGAGGAGCTGTGCTTCTTTGTGTCGCGCGTGGAAAGGTCTCGGAAGGAATTGATTTTGACCATCACTACGGACGCACTGTGCTTTGCATCGGCGTACCCTTCCAATACACCGAGTCGCGTATTCTGAAAGCACGCCTCGAGTTCTTGCGAGAGACATATCGCATCCGCGAAAACGACTTCTTGTCGTTCGACGCCATGCGCCACAGCGCGCAATGTCTGGGACGCGTCTTGCGCGGCAAAGATGACTACGGAATCATGGTGATGGCAGACAAGCGGTTCGCAAAGAAACGCAACCAGCTTCCCAAATGGATCTCCAGCGCCCTGATGGAGAGCGACTCCAACATGTCCGTCGACCAATCCGTCGCAACGGCCAAGAAATTCTTGAAAACTATGAGCAAGCCCTTTCCGGCACGGATGCAGGATGGCGTTAGTACGTGGTCGTACGAGGATCTTATGCGCAATAAGGGCAAGATCGATGCAGAGCGCCAGTTGGACTTGCAGATGGTTGGCAATGGAGATGGATACCAAGACCATGGCGATCAGATCATGGCTGATGCGCAGGCAGCGAATGGCATGGATGTCGATGCGGATATGGATGCCGCCATGAACGAGATGGACGTGTAAGATAATAATGGGACATGTTGCAAAACAGAAGAAAAAGACCTTCCAGAATACTACAGTATTTGCGGTCTAGCATCACCTCTAAATTGTGGCACATTGGCTCCGCGCCACGGCCGTTCCGTTCTCTTTTTGGCAGCAATGCATATAATGATTCTCAGCTAGCGCGACCAGCATCTTATAGCCACCAACGTAGTTTTTTTCAGTCGGTCTCTCGAACCGTGTCTTTTGGCCCTGTCCTTCCACAATATTACTACTCTTCTCAAATGTAAATTAAATCCCGCCATCGCTTTGCCGTACCGAGCCTCAGCGAAAGAGGGCCAAAGAACCACCAGCACGGCGCTTGACCGCAAAAGCCCCTAGACGTTTCAAAATCCAATCTACATCGCACAGGCTAAACAGCAAACAAAAGCAGCAACGAGAAAAACCGCAAACTCGCCTTGCTCGCTCCGGCCTACCCGCCTGCCATTTTCCTAATATGCAGGCCATGCAGCATTTACGCAACCCTAAGCATTCCACCCAAGCAATCTCGGCAACACATTAAGGCGGACGGCCACGCCCCGTCGACCCGGTGTTTCAAGCTCCGTAGATGTCTAGAAGCGATGCCCATGCCTGGCTGGGTATGCAGGTATGTAAGGCAGCGGTTCGGCCTCTGCTTTGCTTAACCTGTTTGCTTGTCGTGAATACCAAGCTTTTTGTTCCCTCCCTCTTATCATTCCCGTTCTCTCGACACCCTGGCAGCAGGCAGAGCCGCTGTGATTCAGTCCTAGGACCGAGTGCGAGTTGAGCTTGCCGACCTTTACCTACACCTATACCTACCTCTATTCTTTCGTTCAAACATCTACCTACATTCGCGCATTTGCACAACAATGGTTTCCGCCACTGCTCTCCTCGCTCTCGTGGGCTCTGTCTCAGCTGGCACTTTGCTCTGGGACGGCCGGGCGAACGAATACGCCGATTCCTCGTTTCTCGACAAATGGTCTTGGTCGAACCAGGCTGGTCCGTACCAATGGTACATCCATGGCTCCGGCTCGACGAGCTCGTACGTGAACTTGGGCAGTTCATACAAGAACCCAGCCGACACGGGTTCGAAGCAGGGTATCCAGATTACGAATGACAAGGTAAGAACTCCGTCACCGGACATGTCTCCAGAGAGAGCCTTTAGAAACCCTAACATCGAATCGCAAGACCTCCTCCTGGAACGGCCAAACCATGCTCCGCACCGAACTCATCCCCCAAACCAGCGCGGCAATCAACAAAGGAAAAGTCTACTACCACTTCTCCCTGCAACACACGGGCACCAACCCGCCCTCAGCTTCCGGCGAGCACCAGATCAACTTCTTCGAAAGCCATTTCACGGAAATGAAATACGGCCTCATCTCCGGCGCGCAGGGCTCCTCCGACAAACGCCTGCAATGGTTCGTGGACGGAAAGTCGCAGTGGAACGCCGAGTTGACCGCCGATACTTGGCATAATGTTGCGTATGGAATTGATTTCGACGCGGGCACGGTCGAGTTTTACCATTCGACTGGTTCCGATGGGCTGAAGAAGATTGCTGGCCCAGTCTCGGCTTCGACGCAGTCCAATGGTGCTGATTGGCATTTGGGTGTTTTGCGTCTTACGAATGATGGATCCAAGGAGGACTGGCATTTCTCGGGCGTGTACATTGAGAGTGGAGATCTTACCACTTCGGTTGTTAGCCCTGGTGGTTCGTCTTCGGGGTCTTCCTCGTCTTCTCCTGCCTCGTCGACGACTTCTAAGGCTAGCAGCAGTGGTGTCAGCACTACTGGACGCAGCAGCAGCAGCACTACTAGCAACAGCGCGAGCACCACTTCGTCGACTTCCAAGGCTGCTTCCACTACGAGCTCGCGCTCTTCTTCCGCTGTTGAGCCCAGCGGTTCTTGCAAGGTTGAGTATGTCTACGTTTAGACTTCTCGACATGTTGGTTGGTCGGAGTTTCTTCAATTCTGAAATGGAGAGTGAGCTTTGTTCACGCATTCAATAGAAACAACCATTCACATATTCAAGTCACCTCGTCGTGTTCAAATCAACAGCTGTCTTCACTTCACTTCGTGACCTTCATCCGCCGCAGCGCAAGTGATGTGAAGCCGGCAAGTTGACGTAGTTGTTTGCCATCTGCCCAGCCTCTATTGGAAGAATGTAAGTGAGCTCATTTGAATGCAAATCAGCAATTGAGCTTTAAAGCTGTCACAAACACACAACAAGGCCATTGACTACACCTGGCCGTCGCATATGAACTCAACTATCCTCTTACCTTGCACCAACATTTCCACCACAACACCAACACCATAACCCCAGCCCCATCCACACATACCAACAACCACAACCAACAACAACTGGCCCACCATGAAGCCCCTCCCAACCCTCATCACGACAATCCTCACCCTCCTCACCAGCCTCTCCCTAGCCATCCCAGTCGAGATCATCAACAATGGCGTCGCAAACCCCGACCCGTCCCTACTCAAGCGCGAGCCCTCTGATGGATTCACCTTCCTATGCATTTGGGCAGGTTTCCTGCAGTGCGCTGAATTCACCTGGTCGGCGAACGAGTGCAGTGAGCTTCTCTTCCTGGGCCTTATGTGGACACTCACTGGAAAGTAATCACATTGACTGACATGTGCGTGATACAGCCGAGATCCCTGAGAAATGGCAGATGGTCAAATCCATCGTCGTGACTGAGGGGAAGAGCTGCGTTTTGTACAGGTACGTTGTTCAGTCTTTGAAGTTTGCTCCGATGAAAAGCGTACAACAAGACTGACATGGATAATCACACAGCGGTGACTTCTGCGATCTGGGCTCCTCCGAAGGTTGTCACTGGCCCTGTCAAAGAGATCCGTGATGCTCCTCGCAGGAAGAGCTACAAGTGCGAGTGTCTCGAT
Organism: Cladosporium sp. MBC 237; assembly: GCA_030772445.1. NCBI lineage: Eukaryota > Fungi > Ascomycota > Dothideomycetes > Cladosporiales > Cladosporiaceae > Cladosporium > Cladosporium sp. MBC 237. The sequence continues at coordinate 344,446 of JAPHCH010000006.1, read as the reverse complement.
CCCGCGTCCTGCCAGACCAAGACCGAGTTCAGCGTCAAGGAAATGGAAGACGTTCTCGAGTCAGCGAGGAACGGCACCTTAGTCGAGCGTGACGATTCTCTTGCTAAGAGATCAAACGGCATGGTGTACTTTTGCGAGCAAACAGGCTTTGGGCTTTGTACGAATTTTGAGTGGACGAAGAAGGTTTGCGGTAAGGCTCTTCTCGATGAAAAATTCTCATCAAATTGCGCCTTGAGAGCTGGAGCTGACGAGATCGATTCCAGGCGAGATTCCTGCTTACATGGAGCTGATCAGGTCCGCGATCATCTGGCCGGGCACCTACTGCACATTGTACAGGTGCGCTGCTTCAAGCTATTGTTCCGCCAGAATCATGAGAACGATGAGAATGCTGATTGTCTTTCTAGCGGTCCGTCGTGTACTGGTGACGAATCGTTGCCGTTCATCATTACTGTCGCGAGTATTGGGCCTGCGCCTATTGCTGCAAAGTCCTGGATGTGCGGTTGCAGCGATCCCGAAGCGTGCCCGACTTCGACCAAGCGCGATCTCATCGAGAGCATTGAGTCTCTCGATTCCGACAGGAAAGTCGACTACTCCAAGCGTGACCTCGAAGCACGTGAAGCCGATTCCACAAAAGACATCAAACCCGTGCCGACCTTCAAACCTACCTTAGCCACTCTCGAAGACCCGACTCACGGCAAAGAGCCAGATGGATTCTTCCAATTGTGCTCAGCGCCAGTGGCCAGTTCCGGATGCAACATCTTCCTGTGGATCAATCGATACTGCTGTTCGTACCATTTTCTCAAAAAAAAAAAAAAATGCATCAAAGACCCCGACTGATGATTGTCTTTAGACCCTGTCATCAACGCCACAACTCCATGGATTCAGTCTGCGTTCCCGAGTGCAGCGCACCAGGCCATTTGCGTCTTGTTCCGGTATGTTGGAGCTTGCAGTAGCTGTTGCGAATAGAATTGACGATCATCCAGTGAGGAGTCGTGCGAAGGCGAGGCGGTCGGGTTCACGTACCCGGGGGTGATGAACTTTGAGGCGAAAGGCGTTTTTGGGCCTTGGAAGAGCTGGGGTTGTTTATGTGGTGAGCATGGCAACCAGTGTCCGCCTGACGAGCTTCAAACTGCTTGATCCGGACGGCAAGAAGGCCTGACGTTCGAACGAGGTGTTTGCTGAATGTTTCATGGTCCACGAAGGGATTGTTGCTGAGAGGCAACGCTCATCGACGGGGAGTTAATGGTTAATGAGAGATGAGTTTCCATACTGGAGTCTACCAGAAAGATTGCTTTGGATGAGAGTTCTGATTAATGGAGGATATGAAATGTTGCCTGCCAGGAGTTTCCAGTACTTAACCCTGGAACCAGATCAGTTCGGAATCCACAATGTAGCAAGTCATGAAAACCGGTCAATTGTAAGAGCGGTCACAGACTCCCAAGCCTTGTCCAGCAGCACCCAAGTTCTCTCAGCAATCTAAAATCCAGTACTGGGCAAATGACCTCGCGACGAAGGATCCAGCTCACAGATGAAGATCGCTCATCAAGGACGTCCGTTGGAAGAGATGTATATCATTCAAAGACTCCGGTCATCCGAAACGCGGAGAGCAGCGCCATACAAGCCAAGTGACAATGATGCCAACGCCAGCCAGGGCGGAACATCCATTCGTGCGTTTCCCCGTGCCCACACCAAGAGTTTTTGTGTGGAGTATGGAGTTGGGGAAAGGAAAGCCTCCAGGTATTCTGGGCTGGGCGCCAGGATCAGGAGCTGGCTGGTCCCTTTTGCCCTTGGTGAGTCTGGTGTTGCTGTGATTTGTTACGCCGAGCCGAGGTTCGTCATCTCGGCCTAGGAGATCTGCGCGGCAGAGCATCCAGCCATTATTCTGCTCAAGGAACACTGACCGTCCAACATCTTTCTTCCTCCTACTCTATTCCCAATCTCTATAGACAAATCTTCTTACTCGCTGCCCTGAATTCCCTACCTCATTCCCTAACCTCCCCAGCGAGCTCTCCAACCGCCAAAACCAACACCAACACACTCCTCCCCTCTCCCCACCGATCCCCCAATCCACCATGTCATCCACCAAAGAAGCAGCAGTGCAACAACTCCCAGCACCCGCCGAGCTGAAAGAAGACGTGCAAAAAGCCACGGCCAAATCGCTGCAGAGCCTCCGCGACTTCGCGGCCGGCGGCGTGGGCGGCGTGTTCGCTGTGGTGGTGGGACATCCCTTCGACTTGGTGAAAGTGCGCATGCAGACGGCCGAGAAGGGCGTGTACAGCGGTGCTATGGATGTTGTTAGGAAGACTGTTGCTAAGGAGGGTTTGGGACGGGTATGTTTTGTTTGGAATCTATTGTTGTTGTTGGAGAGCTTAGGGTTTGCTGACGAGCTTTCTTAGGGTCTCTATGCTGGTGTTTCTGCGCCTTTGGTTGGTGTTACGCCTATGTGTGAGTACAGTCCAATCCAATGAACCGCTCAAAACCTATACTAATAATCCTCACAGTCGCCGTCTCATTCTGGGTACGATAGTCTCCTCCCAACCCCCTCCACAAGACCATCCTAACAAAATAACACCACAGGGCTACGGCGTCGGCAAACAACTCGTAGAATCCTTCTCAACCGTAAAAGACGGCCAATACAGCGTCGCCCAAGTGAGCGCCGCCGGCTTCTTCTCCGCCATCCCCATGACCGTGATAACCGCACCCTTCGAGCGCGTCAAAGTCCTCCTCCAACTGCAAGGGCAGAAACAGCTCGCCCCCGGCGAGAAACCCAAGTACGCCGGCGGCACGGACGTGGTGCGCCAGCTGTACAAGGAAGGCGGCATCCGCTCCGTCTACCGGGGCTCGGTGATGACTCTGGCGCGCGACGGGCCCGGTTCGGCCGCTTACTTCGCGACGTACGAGACTATCAAGCGCCGGCTCACACCCAAGGACGAGAACGGCAAGCCTGGCGAGCTGAGCATTCTGGCTGTCATGGCTGCTGGTGGCGCGGCGGGTGTGGCGATGTGGATTCCTGTTTTCCCCGTCGATACGATCAAGAGCCGCTTGCAGAGCGCGGAGGGGAATCCGACTATCTCGGGCACGATCAGGCAGTTGTATGGTAGGGGAGGGTTGGGAGCTTTTTTCCCTGGCATTGCGCCTGCGATGGCTAGGGCGGTGCCGGCGAATGCGGCGACGTTTTTGGGCGTGGAGTTGGCGCACCAGGCGCTGAATAAGATGCTTGGATAAGGTGGAGGATGGGAGGAGTGGGATGTGGGATGATATTTAGCGAGAGCGTTTCCTTGTTTTGTTTACTTCGTTGGCATTTTCCCTTTGCGAGAGTCAGGATGGGGTCTCTTGCTTGGATTTTGTACATAACTGTCTATCATGTCGATACCTTGAGAAGAGCCACAAAGATAGATCTAGCCCGAATTACTTACGATTATGAGATCATTTTGTGCATGCGCGTGCTTTTTCTTTTGTTTTTTTTTTTTCTTTATAATGAGCGATTTGCCAGGTCAAGTGCTAACCAGGTACCTTATCTGCCAAACCTTGGGGAACACCGTAGACGACTCGACACTACGTAACTTAAGCGCAAACGTATCGACAGATTCTGTGGGAAGACATGAACACATACAATGGATCGTCGATCAAAGGTATTAATTCTAAGGGACAATGATGGACTAGTGAGCAGTAGCCTAAGCAAGCGACTTACGCTCAGATAAGGCCTGCTGGAAACGACCACACTGCAGTGCCAATATGCTTCTGATGGCATTGCGAACAGACATCGGCTCAGAATGTACCTCCTCCCACCGTGAGAATTCGCGTACTTAGCTACGCTTGTGCAGTAATCCCATCGGTCAGCGCTCTGCGTACTCCATCTTCAAATTCATCTAATCAATGGTGACAGTTTGGCAGGTTTTTTTGCTGATGAGGTCCTCGATGGTTGTCATACGCATGGATCAAGATCGCATGGAGCCCCGGACGATCCGGCAGGCTTTGTCGGTAAATGGGACAGGCTTGCTTCTGGGAGGCGCTGTTATAGTAATGGTCCTTGAGAACTCGCTGTGATCAACGGACACAGACGCCTCTTCCAATCTCTTTGGACTTGCTCGGGTGGCTGGTTTTGATGTTCCATCTTTCAAAGGCATGCTGGAGATTGCGACTGTTCGATCGGAGGGGCGTATCGGGAACGATATCAAGAAGGCATGATCGGTTGGAGGAAATCCTACACGTTGTTATGGCACCATGCCAACGTTGTAGGCGCAAAGAATAGCCAAATGTCCGGGTCTGCTGCAAACGGTGAGTGCACGAGCGGTGGAAGTTCGTCACAGGCTCTTAAAATCATCGAGAGATTCGCAATTCGTCTGGAAAGCACATGATGGCCAAACCTCATCAATCAGCAAGCAGACACAACCTTGATGTCATGGCACGTCTCGCATTGGTCGGTACCAAGTATTATGAGCTTCCTCTTCGAGACGCGATTGCGTTACAACTGCGAGGTGACATAGATTGCGCATGGGATAGGATACCAGCAGAGGGCAGGCAAGTGGGTCGGTCGAATGTTGTACGAGGCAACCAGGCCGTAACAATCGCATCCATACTGCAAGAGTTATGCATCCTCCATGCCTCTCCGGGGCGGCAAAGCTGTGATTCGGCGCTTTCGCTGAGTTTCACGACGAGACGGCAAGAATGATAGGTAGTAACGCTCGGCCATTCGCGGGTGCGACCATGCGAGGTTTCCGGTAGATGCCTGTTCACAAGCTTCTAGTGCCATGTGGCAAGCATTGAGGGCCAATCTATTCGTTCGCGCGCCCTAAATGAGGTGTTCATTGGCGGCAGCCTCGGCGGTCTGAATTTCTATTCCGAGGGTTTCATAAGGCCATCGAGGTGGATATGTTTCTTGAAGTTGTGAGAGAAAATCCTAAGCGACCGGTGGCCAGTGTGTCCAGTTAGGCTGTCTTCTTCTATACGAAGGGGCATGGACCCATTGTCGGTGCCGAATATGCCTCACGGCCATGGCTTCCTCACGCGCGCATGTGAAGGGGTGTGTGAACATGGGCGTGCTTCTGCATCACAGCAGTCTCATGTGCTGCACAAGCAGACAGGGTTGTAGGCTGCAAACCGGGGCGCATTGACAATACAATGGCTGCGAGCGAGCCGAAGTGGGCTGTGAATGGGAGTGGGAGGATGGCTTTTCCAGCGACACATCAGAAAATGGCATGCTGGCGAGGGTACATGTTGGGAGGTGGATGGTATCACAGGCTTGGCGGATCACATGCCAGGCTTTTGTGCGCGTTGTGTTCCCAACGCCCGCATGCCCCTCTCTGTGCAACGTCAATGTCCTGCGGTCCGCGGCGAATGAGGCAGGGAGCTCGCCGCCGTGCCGAGGGCAATAATATTCTCACTTTGTACCTGTAACAAACGTGTGTGTGTGCGTGCGCGGGTGCGAGAGGAGAAGGGCAGGGAGTTCTTAGAAATCGCAGTTGTTTTGGTGGGCTTTCACGCTTGTTGGTGAGAGTTGAGGTTCAAGGACCCCGGCTTCGCTTGCCGGGCCGTGGGACTGGTGTGTCGATCGGTTGCGACACAAGGGAACGACAGGTGGGAGATATGCAGATGAGAGACCTCCTCTGGATCGTCTCATCGAGCATGTTTTGCTTCTCCCTTGTCTGTAGGCAGTGACAATGGCAGGGCGTGTACTTGGTAGGCTCGTCTCATTCGCTCCAGAACTCGTTATCGACTCGGCGAGCCACAGCCGACATGCCGCACGCGCCACGCATATGACGTGCGCCTGGGGTTTTTGACATGTGATTGCACGTGAAGAGCATGTGCTCGCCCTAGGCCTGCGCTGGTTGGCAAGATTTGGGCGGCAGCATGCAGCTCAACGTGTGTCGCCGGCCAGAAGCTCTCTGCCTTAAGTTGCTGGTGTGGTAGGAGGGAGTAGTAGTGTTGTAGTCTCATCTGGTTTCCCTTCCTGCTGCTTGCCCTCCTCATCTTGAACACTACACACTCGTCTGCCGTCTGGTGACCTTTTTTGCTACCTCCTCATTACCTACCCAAGTCATAAAGTGAAGCGAGGCCTGGATTGAGGTAAGTGAATGGACGGATTGGGCAGCAGTGACTGCTGCTGCTGGTATGGTAGACTTCGCCACTTCCCAGGAAAGAACGTCCCACACAGCGTTCCATTCCACGGAAGAAAAGGAAGGCGCCATGGTGACAGCTAGCTAGCATCACATCGTCCTGCTCCAACTCACATCCACCTCACCCTTACTAACGCCACCTTCAGATTTCTTCACCTGGAACTCGTCTTTCTCTCCAAATCAAGGACAACACCTCACATCACACACTCCGCCCCACCACATCAGCCATCACCATGCCTCACTCCACCACCGAGACCGTCGTTAACGGCGACACCTCTCCCTCGTCCAAGACTCTGTCCCACATCACCTCCTACCCCACCGTGGCCAGCGGCATCGACACCTTCAAAGCCAACCCCTACGGCAAGAAGTCCATCGAGCTGGTCAACAACACCTACACACGCTTCGGCAAGCCCGTCGAGGGCTACCTCGAGACTCCCTACCAGTACGCCAAACCCTACGTCAGCAAGGCCGATGAGCTCGGCGACAAGGCCCTCGAGACCGTCGACGGCCACTTCCCCATCGTCAAGGAGAAGCCCGAGACCATCTACGAGACCGGCAAGAGCTGGGTCTTCTGGCCCTACACCTACGCCGTGAATGCCTGGAATGGTATATCCCCCTCCACACCCCCTCAATCTCACCCCAGCCATCCTAACCCACATTCTAGACGAGCTCTCCAAAACCCGCAAAGAACGCCCCAACCAAGCGCCCATCTTCATCCTGCTGTCGGCCCTTCTCTCCTTCGTCTTCCGCGTCATCTCCGACTTCCTGACGGCGATCGCGGACTTCACGCGCCCGCGCTACGAAGCCACCCGCGACACCACCAGCGAGTACCTGCACAACGCCAGCCAGAAAGCCGACGAGGCCAAGAAGTACGCCGAGGAGCGCTACGCCGAAGCCCGCAAGTACGGCGAGGACAAGTACTCCGAGGCTCGCAAGAGAGGCCAGGAGGCCGAGGGCCAGGCCAAGGAGACGGGCGAGCAGGCTAAGGAACAGGCTAAGGAGACCAAGGAGCAGGCCAAGGAGAAGGCGAAGAAGTAAGTGAGGTGAGATGCCCTACTTTACTGCTTACTCGGTAGCTTTCCTGTGGGGAATCGAGGATTCGGCGATGCGGATGGTGGCGATGGGAAGGATTGTTGATGATGCCAACCGAGTGAGGAATAAAAAAAGCTAATGGGGTTGTGCTTTTTCGTTGTCTCTCTTTCCCCTCTCCTTGTGTTGTCTTTGCGTGCCTAGCAACAGATGGGTTTTGTGGATTTCATGATGTGAGAGTTCTGTCTTCTTTCTTCACTCTTGATATTTTCTGCTTCTTCTTTTTTTTTCTTTTTAACGGCGGGCAGTATACCACTCGTGTAGACATACGATGATAGCAATGCAATGGTCAGAAATGTGATAGAAAAGCACTGTGCTTGAAGTTTCAACGACTCGTTATTCGCTTTTGTTGAGGGAGGCGAGGCTCGAATGAATTCATATACTACATAGGTATTAGCCTCACGCTTCTATCCCGAGCTAGCTGTCCACTCCACTTCGTCCCACCATTCAATGCATCAAAATTGCCATTCCGCCTACTCCAGCAAGCTCGCCTGGTTGGAGTACAGTACGTCGACGACGTTGCCGAGCTTGTCGATAGTGTCGAGCGCGGCGTCGTAGCCCTTGTCCCTCGAAGTCTCCTCGAACACGATCAGCACGCCGGTCCCCTGGTCCAGCACGCCGATGATGACCTTGTCGAGGATCATTTGGCTGAGCTTGCGCTCTACCTGCGCGATGTCCAGCCCGACCATCTCGGCCACGTGCGAGATCTCGACGCGTGAGAAGGGCTCGATCACCTTGATCAGGTTCTGCTCGAGCATCGAGTCGTACAGGCGGCGCAGGTGGGAGGCAATGAAGCGGTCGCCGCCTAGCTCGTAGCGGTACGCGTGCAGCGCGTTCTCGTACTCTTCCAGACTGCGGTTTGTGTGTGCGCGCGCCACTGCTTTCATCGCGTCGAGGTTCTTGCCTGCGTACTTGAGCGCGTGCTTGGAGGTCATGAGCGTGTTCACGTCGTCGCCTAGGTTCAGCATCACCTTGCACAGCAGCATGTACTGCAGTGCGGAGGTTGCTTTCACCGTCTCGTCCTGAGATGTGTAGCCTTCCATCGCCTCGATGAAGTAGGAAAAGGCCGTGTTGAAATCGCCATCCTCCGCGTGCAGCTGGCCGGACTGCATGTCCAGACCTGCCTGCAAGAGAGGCGGGGTGTAGACGCTCGCAGCGCTGGTGCGGGCGGAAGTGAGGGCGGCGCGGCCTTTGGGAACATTTCCGAGCGCGTGATAGACCTTGCTCTCCAACAGCTGGACCTCAACCAGCACCAGCTTGTCGTCCAGACGTTTCAGCTCTTTCAGCAGGCTGTTGATAAGGGTGAGCGAATCATAGTATGCTTGCTTTTGCATGTACAGGCCGACGAGTCGCACTTCGAGGTTCTGGCGCAGGAAGCCTTGTCGCTGTGATACCGCCCAGTCGATGCATGATTTGGTGACGGATGTTTGGATTTCGTTAGTGTTGGGGATGGGGTGGAAAAGGTCGAGCAGCTGGCGAACTGCGCAAGAATGTCAGCATTTCAATCCGGGCACATCATCCCACCGCAATGTCTTCACTCACTCAACTTGCTGGTCTTCGCCCTCGCAAAGGTCGTGAGCACATCCCTCGTCTGCTGTATCAGGTTCGCCAAGTCTTGTGTCCTCTGGTGATCTCTGTACAACTCTCCCAGCCCCAGCAGCGCAGTCTCGAACTCACGAACGGCCTTATCGTTCGTTCCGGGCGGTTGTGAGAGGATTTCCTTGTAGATTGCTTCGGCTTTGGAGGGCTGGTCTTTGGAGAGCTTCTTCGCCTCTTCGATGCGCTTCGCAACGTCCTCCTGTGCCATGGTCGCGATGATTGACCTGTGTTGTGATACTTTCCAGTGGCTCCTGGTCTGTCTCTCGGTGATGATGGGTTCGGATGGGTCGTAAAGGTGGTGTTTGGTTGTGATGGGATGTTGGATGGTATGACGGCTGTTTCGAGAGACCTGAGGCCAACGACATCACGTAGCTTGTGTTTTGGGGAAGGTGCACCGGCGGCGAAAGCGGGATCGACCATAACCCAAAGCAGCCAGCCGAGCCCGACCTCGCCGACTTGGTAGAAGGGAAATCATTAGGTAGACTTCACTCTTCCCTTTTCATTCCGATACTTTGCTTGTTCTTGATCTTGTGGTAGTAAAACAGGTATTTAGACTTTCTGTCAATATATTGTTTCCCTGATTTATCCCTGCCCTCACTGTCCTCTCACTACCTTCTCTCCTTGAAAAGCACGTTTGTCTTTGCTACATATACGCTGCCCTCTCTTTCCAGGCCGGTTATGAGCTTGGTAGCAGCCTGTGGTCTAAGACTTGGATCTAGGCGTATACCACTCTATGCAAAGGCTACTTTGGCTTCGTCATGTACCACCGTCCACCATCGAAGCTTCTCTGACAACACCAACGAGATGACTGCTAGTTTCCCAGCTTCTTACGCACGAGGCGGTACCTCTAATGGCCTTCTGATCCGGAGAGAGGATCTTCCCCCTGGAGTTCCCAGATGGCAACCAATCCTCTCCAGAGCTATGGGATCGCCGGACTCCTTCGGTCGCCAGCTCAATGGCATGGGTTCCGGCATATCATCGACGAGCAAGATCATCGTCGTAGAGAAATCGTCCAGATTCGGGATCGACGTCGACTACACATTCATACAAGTCGGCATCAAGGACGGTCATCTGGATATGGCCGGAAATTGTGGGAACCTTTCCTCTGCGGTGGCTCCTTTCGCTTTCAATGAAGGTCTGGTTAAGGCGAAGGGTGCCATGGGAGACGGCGACGAAATCACGGTGCGGATGTTCAATACCAACACTTCAAAGGAGATTCGCAACACTTTCCGCGTTAATACCGATCGGACTGCGTTCGAACCTCGTGGCGATTACAGCATTGATGGCGTGGGAGGTTATGGCTCTAAGATTACCCTCTCATTTCAAGATCCAGGAGGCGCCAAGACTGGTTATGCGCTGCCTACTGGTAATGTTGTGGATACTCTCAGCTTGCCAGATGGGAGCACCATTCGTGCTACACTAGCCGATATTGCTAATCCTGGTGTCTTCGTCCTTGCCTCAGACCTAGGAATCCCTGGAAACATCACCTCCGATGTCTTAGGAGCGAACGCCAATTTACTTGAGAAATTGGAAGAAATCCGTCAAGCCGGCGCAGCAGCCATGGGCCTGGATCCAGGCGTCCAAAGCGTGCCGAAACTCGTCATCCTATCTCCGCCATCTGCAACAGACCTTGAGAAAGGCGTCCATGTCGTCTGTCGAGCTTTGTCAATGCAGCAAGCTCACAAAGCCGTCCCTTTGACTTTGGCACTGAACTTGGGCGCGATCTCCCGCATGCCGGGAACACTTGCTGCGGAGGTCGCGATTGGAACGGAAGGGAAAGAGAGTATTAGGATCGCTCATGCGAGTGGACAGGTGGATGTCGGCAGTGTTTTTGAGAACGGCAAGTTGGAGAGTGCGCTTTTGCATCGGACGGCTCGGATTTTGATGAAAGGAGATGTGTTTTATTGACCGTATAATACAGAAGAGTGATCAGCATAGACTCAACCTTGGGTACACAACCCGAACTCCATACAAGTCGATCACTTGATCTTATCCAACTAAAACAAGAGGAGACCAAAGCATAGGTCTGACACTGTCATGAGACCTTGTTTCTCACTTCCAGTTCTCCGTCGCCAGAAGATAGCCCGTCTCTCAGGGGGCAACCAACGGCTGTCGACAAGCAGACACGACCATCTGACAATCCATCCCATCAATCCAGCTCCACCATCTCACCCCAACGAAAACACGCGGCAACCCTCTCCAACTCCCCCAAAATCAACCCAACAAACCCCTCCCTCGCCATCGCCTCCAACACAACCTCCCAAGCCCTCTCCCCAATCCCCACGATAACCCTGTCCAACCCCACCGGATCCCTCACAGGATACACATCCGAGCTCAGCGTACACTTCCCGCCCTCGCGCACGCGAAACCTGAAGGTCCCAATCCGCGTGCTCGCGCAGCAGCAGCACCAGACGACAATTTCCAGCTTCGCGAACACCACCCCCTGCTTCTGTATCCACGCCCTGCGCTCCCCGTCGAGCGTCAACAGGCCCGTGTCGCGGTAGAATTTGTGCATTTTGTGGGCCGCCACGTGTCGACCTACCACGCAGTAGGTGCTGCGGATGTTGAGCGTGATTTCATTAACGCTTGTGAAGAGGCCTAGGGCTTCGCGGCGAAGCTGTCGGGTGGTTTGGAGGAGTGGTGGGATTTTCAAGTGGGTGAGGGCGAGCTGCTGGGGTTCTGCGAGCGCGTAGGAGTAGATTTTGTTGCGCAGCTCGGCGGGTAGGCGGAGGAAGGGGAACTGCGCCGTGCGAGAGCGGGTGGCGATGCGGCGGGGGGCGTTGGGGTGGGGGCTGAGGGCTTGCTCTGCGTTGTGTTTTGCGGCGCGCGAGGCTTGTTGTTTGTGTTTTGCTTTGATGATGTTGGACATTTGGGTGGTGATGGTTTTGGTGCCGGTGTTGGTGGTTGGGTTGATGGTCGGTTTGGTCGTGGATGGGCTTGGGAGTGGAGTAGATTGCTCTGCTGTGCGGTTCATGCTCTCGGAAGCAGGGTGAGCCATTCTAAAAGCAGGATCTGACAGGGTGACTGGACTGTACTTCCCAGTGGCGTCGGCCATGGGATCTTTGCGGACCACGAGCGAGATATCGTATGATGATGAAGGTCAAGGTATGGCAAGCTAGATGGGTGGTGTCAAGAGGATGACTTCGACGATCGCGCGAGCTGAGCGCTCATGGTGGCGGCTGTTTGCTGTAGCTTGTGGTGGGCAGTCAGAAAGGAAGGGTGGACAAGTGAAGTGAAGTCGGTCGTCACCTGGGGCGTTGTACAAGTCTGACAAAGACGACAATGTGCAAGCGATGACATGCTTAGGACACAGGAAATCAGTGGGAGCTGATGAAGGGACTTTCGAGTGCTAATCATTCATTTGGTTATATTTTGTAGTAGTTGCAACCTACATTCCATTTGCGTGAAGTTCATATCTCACGGCGTCTATCACGTCCACACGAAATCCAAGGCGGTAAGTCACCTGAACTCGCGCACCTCGGACTTGCTTTGAGATATTGTATTCATATAATGATTTCATTTGCCGTGAAGCTCAATGCTTAAAAGCCCTTCATGTGTTTTGTTGAGCTAAATAAACGTCAAGCAGTAAAGTTGTTCCATGTCGCAGGAAAAACGCCAGAGGAGCCATGCTAGCGGCTGCTACTCTCCCAGTCATCCATCAATCGAATCCTAATCAACACATAGCGCCGATAACTGCGTGACTACCAGCTCACGCTTACAAGCCAAGGTCGCCGCCTTGCCCTTTCGAATTTTCCCTCGTCTTTTTTGTTTTCTCCAGCAAGCGCCTCCCGTTTTTCATCATCCCGCAGTCGTACGATCGACAAAATGCAGCAAACAAACAAACTCCACAAATGCATGCATCGTTACAAATAGTTGGATCTCGATCTATGAGAAGCCCATGAGTCCACCCTGTTGGGCGAACTTCATTTGGTACTCACGAAGATCGGCCCAGTGTCTGAGTTCAGCAGACTCATCCTCAGGCGCTTCGGGGTCACTGCTGGCCGGGCTAACGCGCTCCAGTTTCATGAGGATGTTCAAGAAAGCATGGAGATACTCCTGAGCTTGAATGGCGAGTTGGCCCTTCCTTTGTTCAGGCATGTCGAGCAGCGTACTCGCGATAGAGCGAATTTTCATGGTCTGTCAGGATCTGTTAGTCACACGTTCTACTCGCTAATATTTTTGGTATAACTTACAAAGCTGTCAGCGTTTGGCTCCATGTTGACTTGTTCGATGTTGCTGAGCACTACGAGGAGATCCTTGACGATACCATCGCGCTCATCGCGGAACTCATGTTCTGTCATATCGTAGCCGCTCGTGGGTGCTTGAGGCAGCATACCATCGATGCCTGCCGCTGTAATACCTTGGCCGGGCGAGCTTGGAATAGAGTTTGGCGGCTGTGATGACCTTGAACGATTGTGGGCTTCCACCAGATTCCAGTACTTCTCGACAAGATACGAGCGCGTGGCCAAGCTGCTGGCGTAGATGTTTGCCTTCTGGATCTCATACTGCATATTCCGACGTTCTTCGGGGGTCTGCTCCTGGCCGTAGGGCAGGCTAGGGGTCGGGTTGAGTAACAATGATGACGGGTCGCGGTCCATTTGAGGTTGCCCAAAGCCATCGAAGAATTGTGCGCCGTCCGCCTGTCCGTTCTGGCCCATAGTATTCGAGTTATATACGATGAGTTCGTGCGGCAGCTCCGAGATTGCGCCTTTGCATCTGCGCAAAGATTCGTGGAGTACTTTCTTCTGGCGTTCCCAATCAACGATAGAATCAATTCCCCAAGCCATCTCCATGGTTGATAGGGGGTTGTAGGAGCTGTACACTCTGACGTTCGCGTTAAATCCAGCGATCATAGGTATCAGGCCTTGCGGTTGCGGATCGCTGTGGGTCGGGTAGATACAATAGTCGTCTACCTCGTCGGGCAGAGGTGGGTATGGCTCAGTAGGCGTTGGTGGTGGAATCTGCAATTCGCCAAATGAGGCACCAAGCTGTTGAACTGTTCTGACGCTGACGAACATGGTCCAGAAAATGCGGTATCCAATTTGCCTGGTGATGTTGTCCAGTTGTTGGTTTTCGCGTCCGGCATCTTGAGCACCAATGCGAGACCCCACAGCAGATGGCATGGTACTGACACTCTGCGCCTGGGCGTTCTCACCTTTGTGCAAACCAAGGGTTCGAATGATCGTCAGGCACTCTCCGAAGTAAAGCCGGCCTTGACGCCACCTGAAGGTATAGACGCCCATCAACGCAAGGAAATAACTTGTCGCGGCATCGTATACACTCAAGCTTTCACTTTCCAGATAGCCCGGTCCGCGTGCCAATGAGCATATGGTCTGGCACCTGTGCACAAGGGCCATGTGATTTGGGAAAAGTTGCTCCTTGCCTTGGGCCTTAAGGTGTTGTCGAGGTTTTCGCGGAAATGATGCTACGAGGGCACCAATCATCGAAGAGAGAAGCGCAAGAAACGATTTGTTGGACAAGTCCTCTCGCCGTTTCCATGCCTCGCGGAAGCTTGGCTCGTGCGGAAATGGGCATAGCGGGTGAATATAGGTGAAGAAATCGTTGATGAGGAGGTTTAGCGTCTCAATCGGGCAAATGCTCTCTGCGGTCACTTGCTGGTTTGATGGATGTGATGAAAGTGCAGCAAGCGCTTGAGCGGCGTGAGTTGGTGACGAAGGTGTTGAAGTCCCGGACACGGATCCGCCTCCACCGGTAGACTCCTCTAGACGTCTGCGCTTGATAGCTTCAGCGTGGCGGTTAGGCGGGCCTCGTCGGCGACTGGGTCGCTCAAATGTGCATGGAATGTCAAGTGCTGCGCAAGCACGACATGGTGGGCCACTCTCGTCACACTGGATCGAATTAGCAGGAGAAATGGCTACGTCGTCGTGCGATTGAGCAGACGACAGATGAACCAAAACAACATACCTTGACCTTTCTGATACTGCAAGAATCGCATGCTTTGCGTAACCTGTTGGTCTTCTGCGGTTGTGAATCCTGGGAAAGGTCGGTTTGAACGGGATTGGGCTGAGGTTGAGGTGGGAATGGCTGCTGCTGATGTTGGGCTTGATGTTGGAGTCTTTGGGCGTGTTGGATCTGTTGACGCTGCTGCTCCTCCTGGGCGGCGTGCTTCTGGAGCTCTTGGGCCAAGTTGTGAATCTGTGGCGAGTCCTGACCGGCCGGAGTTGATGGTTCAAGTTTGGGATAGGCGGGTTGATTGAGATTGCTGAATTGCAGCTGATTTTGTTGTGAATGATCCAGCAGCTGCGGTGTACCGGCTGAAGTTGGGTACAACGGACTGTAATGCTGCTGGTCCGGCGGCGGTGGCGGCGGGTAATGAGACATCTGGGCCAGCATCCAGTGTTCGACCTGGAGCTGTGAGCGGAAATTCGACATTACTGCGGCAGACATTCGGAAGAAGGAAGGGTGGATGAAGGCAGAAGAACGGCGGCCTGCTTGGGCCACGGGGAGAGGGTGGACAGGCGCGGGCGGTAGTAATATGGGATGGGAGAGGGTACGGACGAGATGGTACTTACAGGCCTTGTCTGCGATCGCCGTGGTGTGTGTCAAGCACAGTGTCTGCGATGGCAGCGACTAGCAGCGGCACCGAACAAGCCTAATTCCAAGCATGCGGCTGCAGGGCTCTCAGACCAGGTTGGGTTGGGCGGTGATTTTTCGCGGGTGTAGCGAGAATCATCCGGCGACGGGAAGGAGGAAGTCGGTCGGGTATGGTTGGGTATGGATGGGTGGGTGGGCGGACGAAGTACAGTGTTAGCTTGGTAGTGCCTGGATTCGACGAACGTGCACGCCGCGTGCAGTCTTCTTGCTGCAGCACTTTTAGGGTGATGTGGACGGTGGAGGCTCTTCGCGGCGAGCAAACGTCAGGCGCAAAGTTTAACGACGCCTGGGTGGAAGAGCGTGCACGTCCGTGTGCCAGCGCCGTGTTTTCGCGCACATGCGTACCTTACCTGCTAGACTTGCTAACTACGAGGGTACCTCCTCTCTCTGCGTGTCCTGGAGCTAGCGTGCGCCGGGCCTAGCAGATCTAGCAGCATAATAATACACGCCGCCGACGCCGCCGCCTCCTGCTGCCAGGGGCCCAGCGTTATGATGAGCAAATTACTATGAGCCACTACTGTGAGCCTCTTGCTGTGCTCTGCTCTGCTCTGTGGGGTGGGCAACACTAGCAGTCTCGTGGTGGTAGTGTCCCACTGCTACTCCTCCTACTGCTGTCCAAACAGAAGATAGGCTGGCCGATGCGCTTGCGCCTGCGTCTTTCGGACCTAGCGTCAACCATTCACTTGCCTTGGCTGCCTGGCTGTCGAGGCTGTCCCTCACTACTAGCCCTCTGTCACCTCTGTCCGCGCCGTCCCTTGTAAGCCCTTCCTTCTGCATCGAACACTCTCCCGTCTGGCGCTAGAAACCGTCCCTCGCCTTCCCTCTGCGGTGCCGGACTGCCCAACATCCATCCGGCCGACCGCTCTCGCCTACAGCGCCTGCGCGTGACTGACCGTTGGTTCGGAATCACCATCCATATGAATTCCTTCTGCGCGCGCAAGACCTCTTCTACCCATGCCCCACACCAGCTGCCGCTCACCATCTCCATCGCAACGGTCTCAGGTCGCGTTGGTTCCTGCTCTAGTGCACGACGCTGACTCGTCTGGCCGTCTTCGTGCGCGAGGGCAAGGGCAGGGATGCTTTACGTGGACAGAACAGGGCATACCAGACCAACCAAGACTTCAATTGTGGCGGCGGAAGTCGGTAAGCTCAGGATTTCACGTACACTATTGGCCATCACGCGCTCCTTTAGATCGTGCAATCGCGCACGCCAATAATTCTATGCGGCCTGTAACCTTCGATCAGCCTTCCTGGAAGCCAACCTCCATGTCCAACAAGCGCTAGCACTCATTGGTGGATCCCCTTCTGCGATGACGGTACCTTGCAGCTGAAGGGATTTCGCACTTGCTGTACACACACGACGTATGGAGAAGCAGGGTCATCCATTCCGAGCTCGGCCATCTTCCTCTCGGTAGCTGACCGTTGGGCTCCCGGGATTCTGCCGATGAGGGCAGCGCATATCGACTTCACTTCAATAACAGTAGATGGCCAATGGTCAGTAGCAATGATATCAATGGCTGCGGCTGGGCGCATGCTGTAATATTGCTATTCTCAACGCTCATGCGAAGCTACACCTCGCAAGCTTCAAAATGGTCTCGAGAAGACCTCCCCGCTTTCGGCTGTCTCTATCTTACGTCGTACGTGACACCTAGCATAGAGAGTTCAGGCTAGCTATCACAGTCCTGTCAGCATGAGTTTCACCCCCAGGGAGCGTTCTCAAACGACGAGCTCAAACGTTATACAAGACTCGTGGACGAAGACAGCGTCACTAATCCACCCGACATCAAGGGGGGGACTCGCTGCACAGAGCCTTGGCGAAAGTTACTTTCACGTGGCCAATCGCTTGCGTTGCCTACACTTTAGAGTTTGGTCCTGTTCATCACATCCAACCCGACCCTCAGTTTCCCGTCCCAGCTTCTGCAAGACGCACAGCTTGGGATGTTGTACGGACGAGCGAAACACCAACTGTGCAGCCGTGCCCTGCTGTCAACCCTTGAAGCGCCACGGCCATTGGACTCCTTAATCTATCGTTGACCGCCTAGATGATGGCGAGCACGTTCAACCAAACCAGATGAAAGTTTGAAAGACGCATTCCCATGGCATGCGCTTGCGCTTGCATTATGTCTGACCTGTCATCGATCAGATCACAACATTCATCTAGAGAGGTGGAGGAGGCTCATATACTCGCTGCTTTTCCGTGAAGGATCCGGAAAAGAATCCGCGAAGCTTGCTGGCTCGGCTTGTCCTGCTGGCGACCTCCCCCGAGCCGCAGGGAGCTCGTTTCGCGATAATAAACTGTCGGTAGTGCTGACTTCGCTATGCGCTAGAAGCTGGAGAACAGGCGAAGAAGACAGATCTCCTGCTTCCTGCATCCGCTTGGCTACAGACGCAGTGACGACTCCAATGATCTGCAGGTATCTCTGAAATCCGAAAGCCTGCTCGCTGTCTCGACATCACTGCACTTAATCCGAGGAGAAAAAATCTTGAGCAAGCGCTCTCGGTAGTTGGCCGAGATATTGCATGGCTGTGCCTCCCTGCGTCCAGACACACGGCTCGTTGCGACAAACAGTGAAAAGCTTCAGAATGACGTGCTGATCTCTGCACTCGAGAATTCTTCAGCCTCATCTCGTCTACCCCTCATAACCCTAAAGTCCGCTGAGGCGACCGCGCGGAGAAAGGGCAATATCCCGAATGTAAGCTTTCCACCCCAAACAACCCACCGACGCATACCACGTGTGGGCCGCGACGTTCGAAGCCCTGTCACGCATTGCTCATTCTGCGATATGCTACAGTTGACCGCCTTGTGGTCGCTTCGCATGCGAGAACTCTCTCAGGTTGAACGACGGAGGTACAGGAAGGATGTTATTTTCTCACTCCTCCCATGGACACGACCCCGATCTAATACGTGCTACGATGGAAGATCCCATTCTTGCCCCATCTTGCTACAGGGGTTGTAGACCGGTCACTGGAGGCTCAACGTAACGGGTGCATTGCTTGGCGCAAGTAGCGCGCGACTGCACTGAACGCACCCGTCATCGTGATGAACTAAATGCAGTCGGAGCATTTCGGACGTTTGCACAGCAAGATGAAATAACAATCCTCAACGCGCGGTTCGAAAAGCCCTATTGAAGTGAAGTGGCATTCAACTCCGCGCGCGCAAGCATGGAATCCAGCAGGCTCTCAGCACAATGTGTCGCCTTTCGCTCGCTTTAAGCTCGGCTCACTTGTATCAGATCAAGATACATAACCTAATCTGGTATTGGCTTCGTCCGACTTCCGGTGTCCGCTTCTCGTCTTCAACCTCACTGCTGTGGCCCACGGTTGCGAAGTCTGTGCTTTGCTCACAACGACAAAGAATCTGCATCGTTACCTGCGATCGCCTCCGCAACGCCGCGGTGCTGCAGACGTTCACGACTGGACATGGTGATTTGGA
This sequence comes from Cladosporium sp. MBC 237, assembly GCA_030772445.1. NCBI lineage: Eukaryota > Fungi > Ascomycota > Dothideomycetes > Cladosporiales > Cladosporiaceae > Cladosporium > Cladosporium sp. MBC 237. The sequence goes on along the minus strand of JAPHCH010000006.1, from coordinate 325,594 downwards.
CTCAAACGGAATTTACTTACCGCTTCGAAGAGATACCGGGTGGACTTGCTCCTTCATTATTCTAGGTTACCGTTTAGACGATAAGCCATTGGAGAAAATTGGGCGTACAGCCTCCAGACCATTCCTGCCTGCAGTAAGTATAGCGAAGCTACTGCTCTGCTCCTGAGCCAGCCTCAATCGCCATCAACGTCATTGGACGTCGTACGCATACGAGATAAGCTGGTTTCTCGTGCCCTTTTGGCCAGCTTCACATGCAGTCCAACAGTTCGCAATTTCGAGATGATAACTCGTGGCGTGAAGTCGAGATAGCGTAGCGCCAAGCAAAAGTCAAAGCTCAACGTTACGATTGTACAAGGACATCTAGGCCGCAACGAGGAGGTCGAGCCCGATACCGCAGTCGTGATTGTTTCTGCGTACGCCGCTTCTCCTTGGCAGGGCTGCACGGGCGGGAGGAAGACGTCTTCTTCAACACTCGCCTACTCTCATCGCTAGCGCGCCTATGATGCGCACCAAAGTTACCCGCAATAGCAGCGCTTCCGCACGAGCGCCACGACAGGCGGCTCGTTCTACTGGTATAGAGTTCAAGCCAGCGCCCTGCATGCATACAACAGCCTTATAGTGGCCCTGCGCTTGCACGCGGGTGAAGCGCTCGACGACTATCGTGGTTCCAGCATGCAAATGATTCTCGCGCTTGGCTGTACGCGCCACAAGCGCCATGGTCAACCCTCCGCCCCAATAGATTCGCAATTAGAACGACATCCTTGCTCAGGAGCGACAGCGAAGGATTCGGTCGGCGGAGCTCGTCCAGCCTGCCATGTCTCTGGCCCTAGGGTTTCCCTCGTACCCCGTGACTTCATCGTCGGCTCGTGCCTAACACTCAGCTGATGACTACTCCCACTAGCGACTTCATACAACAGCACTGCCGTCCGCGTACGGCTCCACGAACCGGCAGCGTGGAAACCTAGACGCGGCGTCCGACTACCGAGTCAGCTTCACGGCTCCTTGACACAGTGGCGTTCCATTGGTTGAGTTATTGCTCATGCTGGCAATAGTAGAGACAAGCGAGATGAAACAATGAGAGTCAACATGCGATGCCCTCCGCGGAGAACGATTCAGAGGCGCGGGATGCGTTTGCCTTAACCTGTAGAACGATGTTGCTTACGGCGGCCCATTTGCCCCTGGTCCCCGTGGTGGCGATCCTAAGCGCACCGTTAATAGCAGTCATCATCGGTCCCCGTTGGCCCCAGCCTCGCCAGCATCAGCAACACCCCTACACCGCAATCGTCGAATTGTCCCATGAAACCCAGCACTATGGGTGCAACAATATACTAGGAGGTGCTCTTAGAGGTCGCAACGGTGCTGAGTCAATACACCTCGGATCCAACTCGTATAGCTATTGAGGTCAATGCTAGCCAGACGGGGGCAGGAAAAGCCGTAGGTGATTTGCTTCCAAGTTCACGTGAGCATGTCTGTGGGATCCCGCACCCGCCTGTTCACAAGTTCTGTCACTCTCCTCAATGGCCATGCAAGCTACTCACGCCGACACTTGCCATCGATCAGATGTCTTTCTAGGGTTGCGGAAACGCCTGCTAAAAGGGATTCAAGCCCTTTCGATTGGACGCAAGCGTATGACTCTCTATGACAACACAACACAGCATGTTATTGCCCTGATCTGGCGATTCATTCATTCGACCGAACATTGCAGTGAATAGCGCTCGCTAATCTCAAGTACAAAATCCTTCCTCGATCACGCCCTCACCCCATGCATACAGACTACACTACAGGCAACAAAAAATGCTCATCAAAGGACCGAATGCAAACCACCAGACCGCGTAACACCCTCTGAAGATCCTAACCCACCCTCACATCCACCCGATGTCCAGACCCATCCTTCCCCCCGACCCACCTCTTCCTCTTGCCCACCTTCTCCACAGCCTTGAGAGCCTTCCCAAAAGCGCCCGCATCCACACCCTCGCCAAACAACAGCTTCACAGCCAGCATCGCCCGACCCTTGTCGTCCCTCTCCCACGTCGTCTGGACCCTCAGCCTACTAGCATCCTCGTCCACAAACCCAGCAGGAAACACCTCCGCCACCAGCCCAGCAACGGCGCCGATGTAGTTGATCCACCAAAGGGTCCAGCCGGACTCCACGATTTGCTCCAGATTCTGCTTGAACGGCTCGTCGCTCGGCGGTACTGAGCCGCCCCAGCGCGCGCACAGCAGAAGGCCTAGTAGTGCTCTGGACTCGTGAAGGATGCCGTGCACGCCTGCCAGGACGCCCGTTGTCGTGCTGCGAAGTGCGGACGTGGCTTGGAGGTCTTTCGAGTGCGTGCTGTGGATGTACATCATGTTCGCGAAGGCTTGTAGTAGGTCGCGGTCGAAGGTTGCTTTGTAGTTGTCTTTCGTGCTGGATGTTGAGCCTGGAGGTAAGGCGGAAAGTAGGAGGTTTGTCATGCTTGATGATGTGCCGCGAATGTCGAAAGGCTGAGTGGCGACGACGAGAGGATGTTGTGCTTGGATTTCGGATGGTAGGCTGGAGAAGAGGTAGCCTTCTCTTACACCACCCTGACAGAAGCGGACTTCTTTGACTTGCGGTAGAGCCTTTGAGAGAGCGTTCACCAGAAAAGCAACAGCAGGCACTTGCCCAGCTCTCCTCTCCGACACCCTGAAAATATCCTCCCCTCCCTCATCACCATCCTCCAACGCCGCAGCAGCAGCTTGCCTGACCACATCGGTCTCGAGAAAATCCCTCCTCGACACCTTAAACCCATTAATGACAGGAATCGGGTACGGGTTGACCTGATGCCTGCTCATAAGGACATACCCCCAACCCCTAAACCCCCCTCCAGATAAATACAACGTGAACCCGCCCTCCCTCTCCGCCGCCTCCCTCAACTCCCCCGGCACCTCCAAACTGACAAACGCCTCGCCCACCGCCTCCCTAACCTCCCTCTCCAACTCGCCAACAGCCTTCAGTCCGTTCCCCTCCGCCTCCCCCAGCCTCCTCGCCAGCGCCGCAGCCCCATAAGGCAAACTCACCGCCCCCCTCTCAGGCATCTCCACACCCCCCTCAGCCCCCTTGACAAGCCAACTCAACTGCGTACTCCCGCCTCCCAAATCCATCACCAACCCCTTCACCACCGGCAACGAACTCGCAACCCCCAAAGCACCCACGCGCCCCTCCTCCCCTTTCCCCAACAACTTCACCTCCCACCCCACCGCCTCACGAATAGCCTCCATGAAAGCCTCCCCATTGATCGCCGTCCTCGTCGCTTCCGTAGCAAGAACAGTGACGTTCCCCTCCGGCACGCCGAAGTCCGCACACGTACGCTTGAACCCGCGGAAAGCTGTGAGCACGGCGGAGATGGTTTTTTCGTCGATTGGTTGGCGCTCCCCGTGTGCGGAGGGGGGGTATTGGGCGTCGTAGAGGGATATTCCGGCGCGGGATTGGTGGAGGGTTGGGGTTATGCGGGCGGTGGGAGGGGCGAGCGTGCTGATGGAGAAGCGGATGCCGTTGCTGCCCATGTCTACTATGGCGTGGAGGTGGGAGGGGGATGGGGGGTGGGTGGCCATGGTTTTGGTTGGGGTTGGTGGTGTTGGGATGGTGGGCGTGTTGATTTCTCTAGGGAGGTTTTGTAGATTTGATGTTTTTGTCTGTTTTCTGGGAAAATGCTGCTCTATCGAATGTCCAGCTCGGGTTTTGTCGTCTTTCACGACTAGTTTCCTATAGCATCGACGTGAAGACCGTCCAAGGAAGTTGCAGAGAGAAAATCAAAAGGTTGTGTACTCTCTTTCCAGACCAGGGTTCTCGGTATCCAGCGATCTCTTCCCTACGAAATCCAGTATACGTGAAACAATCCGTCACAATCGGCCAGCAGACAGGTGACGTTCGGCGTTGGTCGACGGACTGAAGCCAACTTCCCAAGCCTGTCGTGTCGCGTCGTGAGGAAATCAAGAACAATGCAGCGACGTGCTTTCCGCTGAAATGTCCAGTCGAGAAATGCTGCAGTCTTGCTCGCTTCGAATGCTTCGTCTAGCCAAGGTATCCAGGCGATGGCGTTATAAGACGTGGTGGGTGCTGGGGGGCACGAGAAACGTGTGTCATTCTGCCCCGCCGAATTCCATCATGACCGGAGGGCGCTCCACTTTGATCGTTTTGTCCATAAGAAAGAAGAAAGGAAAGGAACGACACCAGATGGGAGGTAAAGGTGGTTTTATTCTCATGTCTGTCGGTGTACGAACTCTTCTATGGATTCGTCTGGACTTCTCGTGCGGCGTTGAAACGAAGAGTAAGGTAGGGGGCAGTGAAGGGAAAGCCTGCCCACACGTGCGTGACGAGGTAGGTAGCGATCTTGGTCGCTTATGTTGCTAACAACAAGATGTACAACGGTGGTGTAAACATCGCAGATAGACACACAAATAGCAGAAAGAGTATTCAAAGCCAGTAGGTTCGTTTGGTAGGCAAGGTTCAAAGCGCAAGCATCGTATTTGAACTTAGAAAACATACAAAGCCCACCCCAACCCTAACCCTTATAACACAAAATATCCATAACCCATGAACCCAATACATACGAAAACCTAACACCACACCAGAAAAGCAGCCTACACACATTGCCGTCGTCCTGTCACATATCCGACAAGCAGTCTCTGCACACCTCACCCCATAACCCTAGCATGCGCATCAAAAATCTCATTCCTCCACCCATCAGCGCTAAACTCCTCGACCCTCTCCCCGGCCCCTCTCGCCTCCTCATTCCATAGTTTAACCACGCTACCAGGAGCATAAACACCCTTGAAAACGCCCTCGCCCGGCTCCTTGACGCCCACACGCGAGTAAAGATCCGGGTCCTCTTCGGGCGTCAGACGAGCGGCGACAGCCTTGAAAAACGTCATGAGATCGTCCGGGTCCGAAATCCTCGTCGCCCTCAAGCGTTCGCGAGCATACAGCAACTCGCGGTTCGCGGCGTGGAAGAAATCCGCGAGAGCGGAAGCGAGCTGCTTCTCCATTGTGCGGCGCAGGATGGGGCGGAGGAGGGGTTTGGCCAGCCAGGCGAGCCAGCTGAAGCGGCTTTTGCGCAGCGTGTAGTTGAGCTTGTGGACGTTGACGCGCACGGCTTTGAGCGTGAGGACTTGCTCGAGGCGCTCCTTGCAGATTTCGACGTCGATGTGAACATCGATGCCGCGGTCGTCGAGGGCGAAGGAGGCGATGCCTTCGTCGGCCATGCGCAGGAGGCCGCTGTGGGCGCGCAGCCAGAAGCCGATTTCGTCGGCGCGCGCGGAGAGGCCGTCGATTTTGATGGTGGTGAGGTGTTTGGAGGTTGTGGCGGTGCGGAAGCGGGCTTTTTTGAGCTCGAAGTCGTTGTAGGTTTCGACTTTGAGGCGGTAGGGGAGGAAGGACGTGTGGTTTACTGTGTGCCCAGGCTCGATGATGAGGTTCTCGAGGAGGAGGTCGACGTCTGGCGTGCTGATTTCCAGGCGCGGGATGGGGAGGTATTGGATGGCGGAGATGAGTAGGGGTGCGAAGACGTTGATGCTGTCGTGGAGCAGCTCGGGGTTGGTCATTGTCTGGGCTGGGGAGAGGATCTTTGCCAGGTGGAGTGTTGTCTGGAGCAGATTGTGGATGTCTTTGTCTTCGAGGACAGACAAGAGTGTGGTCTCGACTTGGTGCAAGAGGGCGTCAATGTCCTCACGAAGACTGCTCTGGGTGCCGACCTTCTTGCTTTTCTCCCGCAGCTCCTGGAATTTCTCTTGTGCGTTGTTGAAGAATTCAGGGTCGGTCAAGAGCTTTTGCAGGCTGTTACCGATGTCTTGCATCAGATCTTCGAACTCAGGATCGTTTTGCTTGTGGCTAACAACCTTCTTCAGGAGCTCTTCGAGTTTCTCCCACTGTGCGTGGTCACCGAAACTCTTGACAAATGTCCAGAAGTTTCGTAGTGCCCGGTCTGTTTCCGGGTTTTCGTGAACATCACTTTGGGCAACCTCCACTACTTCCTCAGCGGCGCGAGAGTAGACCATGGCATATCGTTGGATAAGCAGGGATAATGTCGAGACCGAGTCAGAATAGTCATTTCGCTTTCGCAACTTCGTCACCGCTTGTTGAAGACGGTTGAGGAGTGTTTGACCTTCATTTCCGGACAGCTTCTCTTCGGCGCTTTGGACAGCAGTTTTTGTGACTTGAGCAGTACCATTTGCCACAGCCTTGCTTACATCTTCAACATCGGCCTCCAGTTCTTCTGTGCTAGGAGCGGCAACCGATGCATCTGCGCCAGGCTTGGCGACTGCCTCCTGCTCTTCAGCAGATGGCTCGATCGCCTCGCCAGCCTTCTTAGCTACGCTGCTCAGTGTGAAAGCTGAATCCTTGAAGACCTCCCTTCCTACGACGTTCAGATCACTCAGAAAAACGCGAAAGTCAGAGTTGGTGAGCAACAAGGAGCCCACGGTGTGCAGACTCTCGTATGCCGCTGCTGTGTCGGCCTTGGCCTTGCTGCGGCTGGCACGACGAGCAAGATCATCCACGTCCACATCAACTTTGCTCTTGCTGAGGTACCAGAGAAGGTCCTGAATCTGATCGCCATTGTTCTTGTGTTGCATCAAGTCCATGAACTGCTGTAGCCATCGCTTCGTGTATTTCACAAGTAGACGTCCGCTGTCGGAGAGGTCGGGGTTCTCTGGGTTGAGTAGGTCTGAAGCGAGCAGTGTTCGCAAGTTGATGATGATCTGTTCGGTGCTGGGCATGAAACCTTTGGTCAAGGCGCGGAGCTGTTGGTAGCTGTGTAGCTTCTGGTGGAGCTCGCGCTGGAGTTGGGTGTCGTCGGCATATTGAGGGAGGAGTGGCTGGCGGTCGTCTGCGGAAGGTTTTCCAAGGCCGAAGCACGAAGATAGCGACATGGTCAGGATAGTATAAGGTAGTATTGCGTGGAGGTTGTTAGGTAGCAGCAGAGCACCCGGCTGGATAGCTGTTGCGCGGCGATGGCAGCGCTCAGGCTGTGTTTTTGGTTGGGCTGGAACGCGAAGATTCCAATGGATATGTTGAATGTAGGACAGGGAATGGAGTGAGAGTAGGAATGATACGAGAGCTTTCCCTCACCTGTGATGTTGGTGTTATTGGGTCATGACCGCCTTGAAGGGTGTAGCAAGCTCAAGCTGCAAGGCAGACGCCAAAGTGATCAACAGTGACGACATGAACGTTGTTTCGTTTGGACATGACGGCACGGGGGCTGAAAGTCTTGCTAGTGTCGCATTGTATATTTACCTTGAGGTTTGGAGGATATGTACTGGGGTAGCAAGTGTGTAAAAGTCTCTGACAAGCCGTGGCAGTAGAGCGCAGTGTATGGCAGGAAGTGGAGAGCTGTGAGAGCACACATTGGACGTGTTCCCGTCTGCCTGCCTGGGTGTGCTCGAGACGAGACAGCCTCAAGCCAGCCAGCCAGCCAGGCAACCTCCCTTTGAGGCATCGCACGCACGAGCTTTTACCAAGATTGGCTTATGCCTACGTATTCATTGCAAGGTTCGGTGATTGTTATTCTTGAACGGCATTTGACTATCGAATGTCAATGTCCGGTGCCGGCGATGCAGTTGGGAGTGCCAATACGACGCACATGTCGTGCCACCACTGCCCACCAGTCCGCGCCTACACATTTCTCCGAAAGTGCGAAGGGGATCGCGAGCATTATTCGGATAGAGCGGCGTGAGAGAGTCCGCGCGGGTAGTGAGATACCGCCATCTTCCACCAAACTCAGCCCAACTTTAGCCAACATGCAGGGTCGGGCGAGAAAAGTGTTCGAGCCGTTGTGGGGTTGGCGCAGGGCTATCGGGACATCTCGCAGGCTGACAAGGAAGAAAAGATCGTCGGCTGGTCGTTTCCCGAGCCATTGACGGCATCAACCCCCGTTGTCGTGCAATTGACTGAGCATACCGGAGTAGAGTCATCGCAGACGCGGCTGTTGTAGCTACTTGAGGTGCTTGTTACCCGGGAGCCGCTAGACAAAGCTGCAGTTGAGAGCTGCACCGACATTCACCAACACCCTCCTTTCGATCAAACATTCTGATCCTCTTCCCACAAACTCTCTCTCCACATCCATCCATCACCGTCGAACATCCAACCCCAGGCCAAGACATCCGCACAGGCTCACTCACGCGACAAACGCCTTAGCACTACTGCTGTCCGACCGCTGCGACTGGCTCACAGATCGCAACGTCTTCCCTGCTAGCTGCATATTGCATATTCTCCCCCAGACTTCGGGTCCACCAGGCCAAACCTCCGTCCTCCACCCTGCACGACTTTTTGCTCCGAACCTTCGACTTCCGGTTGCTGGAGAGCGGAGCCACGAGACGTGCAAGCGCTGCAAATCTTCTGACCAGCCGCAATTTCTTCCTGTTCATTATCGTGACGCTGCCCGTAGGCACGTCGAGACTCACTTCCAATTGGCCTCTGCTTGGGCCTCTCTGACAGCCTGATCTGACTGCCGTGCCTCGTCTGAGCTCGTCCACAACCCGGACATTCCATTCTTATCCCACCTGACCTCACTTGCGTCTCACTAAGCAAAATCCCCTTTGCCCCTCCCCAATCAATGCCAATGAGCCACTTGTGTCGCTCCACTCGCGCCTCTGCCTCGCTCTCCTACAATACTTTAAAACGCGCCGTCCTTCCCCTCCATCCCTCAGGACCCTCGATTCGCAACATCAGTTTCGCGACCCAGCTTCGTTCTGCCACCACTGTAGCTTCAGGTCGTTTGAATCAACACACAATGGCTCCTCACGCAGACTCTCCGGTCGACACGACCAACACCCTTCCTGCCGCCAACATCAAGCACGCCCACCACAACCCTCCTGCCAGACATGTTCACCCTTCGCCGTAAGTAACGTTGATCGATCGATCGATACATCGTCACCCAATTGGCTTTCGCGACATGTCGCTGACCTTCCTTGTAGAAGCGACTATGACACCGCCAACAAGACCGAGGCCAGGAAGTACCTGAGGACATACGGTCTCTCCCCGCCTGGTGTCGACAGCTACGAGGCACAGATCAAGAGATGTGAGTTGAACAATTGGATAAACCTTGCGCAGTGACAGCGCTGACATCATTTCAAGGCCTTGCAATGCTCGACAAGAAGCAGACTCCCATTGAGAAGTACCAATACCTCTCTGTCCTCCGCAACACCAACGTCCACCTTTTCTACCGCTTGTTCGCAAACAACGTCAAGGTTAGTAGCAAGCATCATGCACGCCAAGCATCGCATTGCCAAGAAGTGAAGTCTGACATACTCGTTCGCAGGAGCTTACACCTCTCATCTACACTCCCACCGTTGGCGAGGCTTGCCAGAGATGGTCCGAAATCTACACCCAGCCTGAAGGTCTTTACCTTTCATTCTCCGACAAGGGTAACCTCGCCTCCGTCATTGCAAACTGGCCTCACGATGTCGAAATCACCGTCGTCACTGACGGTAGCCGCATTCTCGGTCTCGGTGACCTTGGTGTCAACGGCATGGGTATCCCCGTTGGCAAGCTTTCTCTCTACACTGCTTGCGCCGGTATCAACCCTCTCCGCACTCTCCCCATCTGCGTCGACCTCGGCACCAGCAACCAGGACCTGATCAACGACCCTCTCTACCTTGGCTCTCGCCGCCCCAAGGTCACCGCCGACGAGGAGCGCGAATTCCTCGACGAGATGATGGCCGCTCTCACCGAGCGCTGGCCTTCCATCGTCATCCAATACGAGGACTTCAAGAACCCCTTCCCTTCGCTCGAGCGCTACCAGAACACCTACACAATGTTCAACGACGACATCCAGGGCACTGGCGCCGTCATTCTCGGCGGTTTCATCAACGCCGTCAAGCAGTCCGGCGTTGCCGCCAAAGACCAGCGCGCCGTCTTCCTCGGTGCCGGTTCCGCCGGTGTCGGTGTCGCCAAGCAGCTCGCCGCCTTCCTCATGAAGGAGGGTCTCACCGAAGATGAAGCCCGCAAGTGCTTCTGGCTCGTCGATTCCCAAGGCATGGTCACCAACGACCGCCCCGGCAAACTCGCCGAGCACAAGGAGTACTTCTCCCGCGACGACAACAACGGCCAGCAATACAAGTCCCTCGAGGAGGTTGTCGACTACGTCAAGCCCACCATCCTCATGGGCCTCAGCACCATCGGCGGTGCTTTCACCCCCAAGATTCTGGAGAAGATGGCCGCCATGAACGACAAGCCCGTCGTCTTCCCCCTGTCCAACCCCAGCTCCAAGTCCGAGTGCACTTTCGAGGACGCCATCAAGTACACCAAGGGCAAGTGCCTTTTCGCTTCCGGCAGCCCGTTCCCTACTCTTGAGTATGAGGGCAAGGAACTCGTTCCTGGCCAGGGTAACAACATGGTAAGTCTTTTTGTTCCCCGCATCGTTCAGTGTTTGGGCTTTGCGAAGGGTGGTGGCTGGAGTCGCGAGCCAAGACCTGGCTTTGAGACTTCACAACGCCTCCCTGAGCATCCCTGAGCATCCCCAATCATCCCCCGATCATTCCAACATCATATTATATCAATTAGAATGCAAACTAACACCCTCAACGTACGTTTTCCCTGGGATTGGCCTTGGCGCTATTCTTTCCAAATCAGTCTCTGTCACTCAGAGCATGATCTATGCCTCCGCCGAAGCCCTCAGCACATCTCTCCTGCCCGAGGAGATCGAGCGAAACTGGCTGTACCCGGCCATTGAGCGCATCCGCGACGTCTCTGTCATTGTCACTCGTGGCGTCATCCGTGCCGCCCAGGCCGAGAAGGTCGACCGCGAGCTGGCCCTCCGCAACATCTCCGACGAGGACCTTGACGCCTACATTCGCGAGCGCATGTACGACCCCTACAAGGAGAACGAGAAGTTGACCAACGAGATCAGCGAGCTCGTTGGCAATGTCGCTCCTCAGGCCGATGCTGGCGCCGTCAAGGACCTCAAGGCCAACCACAACGGCTTCACTAATGGTGAGTCTTGACTAATCTCTTCTGTTATCCCCTCTTCATTCATCGTCCCCACCCATCCGCCCTACACCGTCTTCTGACACCGACACGAGGTCCCCGATCAAACCTCTGATCAACCCGTGACGACAAACAAAAAGACGCTTGCCGAAGAACCACAGCCTTCGCTCGTCCCTTCACCCTCACCACACCTGAACCCAAAACAAACAAACCGCTAACATCCAACCCTCAAGGCGTCGCCGGCGAACCCACTCAACACGTCTAAGCACAAAAGCAAAGACAAAACGGAGCAACGACCAAAAAGGAAAGAAGAGAAGTTGACGATCAGGGGAGGTTTTCAGAGATACCAAAATGTTTTTGTTTTCGGGGCTAGCGACTTGATTTTTGACAGACGGCCCACGAAGGCTGTTTACTTTACGACTTGAGATTTTTTCGGTTTTCGGTTAATATGGGTAGCGGGAGTTCTCTTGGGAGTTGTTTTCTTACAAGCGCGCGTGAATGCGGCGCTGCTGCTTCCCTCTTCTTGGGGTAGGGGGAAGAATGGCATGAGCATGGCATGAGATAGATGTTAGTTTCTACTGTAGCTATGTAGAGAGATACGGGTGTACCTTACTCTTTCATCCACGATCTTTTTTCCGAGCTGTTCTAGGTCTCGTTCTCTTTCTCTTTTCTTCCTTGTATCATCATTCTCAGTAGGCTTTAGAGGGATCAAAAGCTGCTATCTGACCCATCCACGATGGGTTATTATGCCATGCCATTGAGATGAGGTATATGTATGTATTAATTCAGGACGTCGCAGGAATGTTTCTTGATCCAAGACTTCTCTCAGTGGCACATCGCTTTTCGCCATGGGTTGTTGGTGATGGGACTTGCATATACATCTACGAAGACTTACCTTTGTATGTCAGCTCACGACTCGACTTTCTCACGACTCGACTTTCTCAGTGGCATTGTTGTCTGACATGATGGACGGTGGGCGATGGTGCGAGTCTGTGGTGGGGATTTGGCTCGCGGGTTTTGAGTGGTTGGGCTTGAGGCTTTCTCAAGGGGATGGGTGATGTTGCGATGGGTTGTGGGTGATGGTACTTGCATATAGCGAAGGTTTAATTTTCGGGTTTGATTAACGAGGTATGCTCAAGACTTCTCTCGATGGTCCATCGCCTTTTACGGTGTGCTATGGCTGATGGTACGAGGTTGTGATGGGGATTCTCTCCTTGAGCTTCGGTTTGAGAGGTATGTGCGTGGGAAGGTGGTGGTGAAGAAAGGAGGCGAGGGTGGGATTGGATTTGATTGGACTTGTGATTTATTGGAATGTTGTGGTGGTTTGAGGTGTTGCGATTTCTTCTCCCTGCTTTGTTGTTAGAAGGTGTTGAGGCGTGACGAATAGGCATGCGATATCGTGATGATGGGTTTGTTGTTGCTTTAGCTGCTACTTTGTCTGAAATTATTGGTTACCATTCAACATTGACATGTTCATGACTTTCTGCTGAGAGCAAAAAACAATCGCAAGGAGAGCGAGGAGTGATACAAGATCTATCTCAGTATGTCATCGAACATGCAGCAAAAGCCATGAGCATCACAAGCCTGCAGCCACCTTCGTCGTCTCGCATCCACCGATCGCAATAATGGAGGATGCATGCATGGCGTGGCATGATCGTCCTCATCAGCAGCCAGAATCCTGAAGCACGGTTGCGAGATCTCTTCCTCAGCAAAAAGGGCGATGGCAGATGGCACGGATTCCTCGGCAATCGCGGTCGCTGACTCTGCCACTGCTGGACCCTGCTACTCACTCGTGGAGGCGAGAAGCGATGAGGCTTAGCGGCGCTCGCGGGCGCCGGCCATACCAGCTGACTTGCCGGAAGGATTCAAACTAAGACCTTCTAAGGGAAAAGACCGGGCGGTGCAGAAGCTGCGCGCACATGGGAGTGGAAGGAATTCGTATGGCTTGCATGGCTCGCATGGCTGTGCTTGGATCTCCTTTGAAGGAACGTGGGAAGGATGGGGAGAAGATGCATGGAAGGAGTTTCTTCGCAACCACGTGCCTTACGATACGATGGAGGCTGTGTGGAGAGGGATGTTTATAAACCAAAGCTTGTCGCCAGGCTGACTTGTCCTGACTCCTGTACACACCCATAAGGCAGTCTCGGCAGTCCATTCCAATCGCCATAAGCGAACATAGCACCTTGCTTTCACACACACAATCTCACTAAAAACACCCCAGCCAGAAAGGCCCAAGCCAAAAAGTCTTAACACCGGCTTGCTCTCAACGAAACGGGAAAGAAACAGGAATATCCACACTTGACGGTAGTAAAGGCGCGCCAGAAATCAAGACCATGGCTTCCAAGGGCAACAAGATCGAAGGCTGGGAGCCTAACCCCTGGACCGCCGCCCCCAACGCTAATGTCGCCAACGAACAGACCATGACCTCGCCGGAAGCTCAAGCGGCACGCGCGAAGAGCGCGGAGGGTAAGTCCTTGCTTGAGTCCTTAGCGGTGGTTTTATTCTCTTTCGTCTACGGGATAATATGAGGCGGCAGACTGATACGGTTATAGTCATGGCTGCGTTGAAGAAAGGCGATCAGGGTGAGGCGGATAGATTGATGGGCAAGAATGAGAATCATGATAGTTTGCTTCCTGGGATGGGGAAATTGAAGGCTATGTTCCTCAAGAAGAAGGAAGGTGAGAAGAAGTGAACGGTATGGCAAGACGAGGCAAGGCGAATCTGAGGATCGCTCGTCCAAGGACTAGCGGGATCGCAAATCGCTTGGGTAATAAGTCCTCTTAGTCGTTACTGGTAGATGTCCGTTATGCGTTATGGTATGAACGTTCTTTTTCGCCGATCTTCAGGGACGCCGTGTCCACCTCGGCAACGGCACCCATGCACTGCAGGCCGTGTGTAACGTCTTCTTCACAGGACGTATGGTTTCACGGCAGAATGGTAATGCGATGTGTGTAATTTTCCATATCCAATCGCCCCTGCACCCTGTTGAGACGGAGAAGAAACGATAGTCCAAGACACGTAAAACAACGTGTCAGTGGGACTGCCAGCACTCGCAGGATTCACTACGATCGGAAACGAAACCTGAGCAAGGCATCGTCTCCGGCAGTAGTGTTTTGCACTGCACAAGCTTGCATCCACGGGCAACAATTCAAAAAGAGGAGACGACGGCTGGAGCTCTCTTTGAAGATTGATTGATGAGCGGGCGGGGCCATCGGCCCATAGCGCTTGGCGAGGGCACGACACCCAATGAAGACGCCTTCACGCCGCCACCCCATCCACTTCCTTGCAGTATCTAAAGCCTAAGTGCCGACTGGTGCATCCTCCTTTTCTACAACCGAGAGTTCGAGGCCTCGTGGGTACGCCAATCATGCTTTGCCAGTGCATATTGCCACTACCACCTGCTTGCATTAGATGCAAGACCGAGAGCGACTCGCGTGGCCTTCCTCTCGCTTAAAGAGTAAGTGGCTGGCTTGTCTTCACACGAGGTTTTCTGCCTTAGTTTCCCTCTCACTTCCTTTCGTCATCTGTTTGTTTCCTCGTTGCCATTGTTGCTGGCATAGCTCTGGCTTCTCACATCGCGACCATGGCCGCTACTTCCAGTGCGCAGCCGTTCCCGGATTCCATCGAGATGAAAACTCCGGCGACTTTCACAATGAAGGGCGAAAAGTCCGACAACGATGCTCTGTCCTCGAGCAGTGTGGAATGGGAGGGTCACAGCGATCACGACAGGCGCGATATGGAGCGTTTGGGAAAGAAGCAGGAGTTTAAGAGAAACTTTGGCTTCTGGAGTGCTCTTGGTTTTGTTGGTATGTTTAATGAAGAATTATACGAGACTCTTCGTTTAGAACCATGACTGACAACAATACACAGCTGTCTACATGGCAACTTGGGAGTTTGTCCTGGTCTCATTGTCTGTCGGATTCAATAACGGCGGTTACGGTGGTCTGTTCTGGTGCTTCATCGTAACAACTCTTTGCTACTCCACGGTGGTGTCAAGTTTGGCCGAGATGTCTTCCATGGCTCCCACATCTGGTGGCCAATATCACTGGGTTTCCGAATTCTCCCCTCCTGAATGGCAGCGATTCCTCTCCTACTCTTCCGGATGGATGTCCACTCTTGGATGGCTCGCTAGTACTGCTGGTAGCACTCAAGTTTTGGCGACGCAGGTTGAAGCCATTGTGCAGGTCTACCAGCCCGACTTTGCTTGCACGGGCTGGCAATACACCATGTTGATGTGGGCGTTCAACCTGATCACCATCTTCTTCAACACCTGGGGTTCTACTTTCCTCCCTGCTCTGGAGATCGGCAGCTTGATCATGCACGGTGTCGGATTCATCATCGTTCTCATCCCCATCCTGGTCATGGCGCCGAAGAACACTGCCGAGGAGGTCTTCGTTCACTGGGAGAACAACAGTGGCTGGAGTAGCATGGGAACTGCTTTCCTTCTCAGTCAGATCACTATCCTCTACTGCAGTTTGGGAAGTGACAGTGTGGCTCACATTAGCGAGGAAGTCAAGAACGCTTCCATCAACGTGCCGCGCTGCATGTTCTGGTCCTACGTCGGCAACATCTTCTTTGGATTCATCATGCTTATCGCTATGCTTTTCTGCATTGGCGCGCTCGAGGACGTTCGGAATTCCAGTTCTCCTTACCTCTTGCTGTTCAACAATACCGGCTCGCAAGCACTGTCGCTGTTCCTCAACATTCTTCTGCTTCTTCTTGTCTACGCTGGTAACATCACATCCTTGGCTACCACTGCCCGTGAGATGTTTGCTTTCTCCAGAGATCACGGCCTTCCTTTCTCCCCATGGCTCTCTAAGATGTACGTTGTTCACGATCACCTAATAACATCAATCTTACTGACAATTTATGACAGGAATCACAAGTGGGACATTCCTTTCAACGCTGTCTACGCGACTTCTGCTATTGTTGCCCTCCTCAGCTTGATCCCGATCGGCAGCTCTCTCGCTTTCGAGATTCTTGTTTCTATTTCCGTCCAGGGTCTTCTCAGCACCTACATGATCAGCATTGGTGAGTTTCTTCCCTTGTCTTCAAACACACTACCCGAATTTCGTACTGACATGAAACAGGCTGTGTCCTTTGGAGACGTGTCACCGGCCGAACTCTCCCCCCAGCTCGCTGGAGTCTGGGCCGTTTCGGCATCGCCATTAACGCTTTTGGCCTGTTCTACTGCGCCTTCATCATCGTCTGGTCTTGCTTCCCTGCTGAGCTGCCAGTCGACTACTCGTCGGCCAACTGGGCACCTCTTGTCTGGATTTTCACCATCATCGTCACCATCGTCTACTATTACCTGCACGGCGTCAAACACTACACCGCGCCCGTGGAGCTCGTCGAGGGAAGAAAAAATGCAGGCGTTGAGCTGCGGAGCTCTTGACAACCCACGCCTTTTGTACATACCCACCAAGGCGGGGTCTTAGAGGAGCGGGAAGGGCTATTTCATGATATGTAAATTATTGAGAAAGATAGATTTATTACAAAAGTTATGTTTGCAAGACGAATAATGTTGGAAGTCTATCTATATACTCGCCATTGGTCGCGATGATCAAGAATATCATTCTGAATACATGTACATCGTGAAACAAAATGGCAGGATACGGCATTGATATCCGTCTTCCATAAGGACAATATTAATGGATTCGTTGATGTGGAGCCTCGGCCGTCGACCAAATAAAGTTTCGGCTAGTGCCAAGATTTCAGAGGGTTCGGACATCTCCAAGCAAAAGACTCCACTCGCAGGCTAAAGTTCTCTGCACCCAGATCACACCGCACGGCGAAGAGAAGAGGAGCGAACACTGCGCCGCCAGACTCGATCTGCCACTTGACTTCAATTTTTGCATCGCATTTTGCTCACTTGCACATTTGTTTGACATGTCGGGCCAGGAGGATATCCTCGACGGTCTCGAGGTAAATGGACACCCGCCGTCGGCAGTCTCTTCAAGTCTCACAGCTGCTAACGCCGCATCCCCCATAGGAGCGCCTGCAGAGCCACGCCAAAGCCTTTGAATCACTACTCGCGCTCACGCCTGCGCAAGAGTACTACGGATCACAGATCGTTGACGGCAGAGACCCCAACGACCAATGGAAGGCGAAAAAACAAACCAAAGAAGAAAAGCAGGCCGCTAAGAAGGCCAAACTCGACCCCGCGAACCAGAAGAGCGCACTGGACATCATGAAGGAGCGCGAACTCAAGCGCAAGCGTGAACTCGGTATGGACGAGGAGGAGGAAGAAAATGTCGACGTTGAAAAACAGGATGGTGGTAAGAGGCAAAAAGTTGAAGAGACGGCCGAAGAGGCCGAGGCCAGACGTCGTCTGAAGGCCGAGAGGAGGAAGGAGAAGAGGGAGAAGAAGAAGGAGAAGGCTGCGAAGTTGAAGGAGAAGAGAGAGGCCAAGAAGGCTGCAAAGCAAGACGGTGAGGTGGACAACTCTGCCAAAGGAAAATCAAAGCCTGAGAAGCCTTCCGCCAACGGATCTACCAAGGATGACGACGAGGAAGATGATGAATCTGACGACGATGGCGACGCCGCCGAGATGGTCGACGGATCTGACATGGACAAGCTCGACATGAGCGGACTGGTTGACTCCGATGCTGGCGCCTCGGTGGCATCAACAGCACCTTCAAGCCCTGCCATCGACAGCCCTGCCTTCGATCTCTCAGCCAACCACTCCACCGCATCCTCCTCATCATCAATAATTCCCCCCTCAGACCAGCCCAAGTCTGCCCCTTCAAAGAAGTCCCAATTGTCAGTAAAGCAACAGCCTCTGCCTGCAGCACTCGACGGCACAAAGCCGGCTTCTGGCACATCATCGCCTCGACTGAACCTTCCCAATATTGACTCCGAAGCCCTGCAAGACCGTCTGCGCTCAAGAATAGAGGAGCTCCGCAACAAACGCAAGGCCGACGGTCCCGAGGGCAAGAATCCCAAGTCTCGTCAAGAGCTTTTGGACCAGAGACGGAAGAAGGAGGAGCAGCGCAAGGCACACAAGAAGGAACTGCGCCGCCAGGCTAAGGAAGAAGAAGACAAGAAGCAGGAAGAACGCCTCCGCGGCTCCGGCAGCCCACTGAGCGTCGACATCTTCTCGCCCCGCGAGACCGCTCCCAAGCAAGACAGCAATAACTTCTCATTCTCCCGCCTTGCCTTCGACGACGGCACCGCGCCCGACGCCTCGCTCAGCCAGCTCGTCGACGCCAAAAAGCGCAAAGGACCCCAAGACACCAAAACCGCCCTGGCCCTCGCCGAGGCAAAGCAAAAGCGCCTGGCGGGCTACGACGCGGAAAAGCGCGCCGACATCGCCGAGAAAGACCTGTGGCTGAACGCGAAGAAGCGCGCGCACGGCGAGCGCGTCAGAGACGACAACTCGCTGCTGAAGAAGGCTCTCAAGCGCAAGGAGAAGGCCAAGGGCAAGAGCGAGAAGGAGTGGAAGGAGCGCGAGGACAATGTCGTCAAGGGCAAGCAGATGAAGGACAAGAAGAGAGAGGCGAACCTCAAGGCTAGGAGTGAGATGAAGGGTAAGAAGGGTAAGGCGGCTAAGGGTGGCAAGCCTGGTGGCGGGAAGAAGGGTGGCAGGCCCGGGTTTGAGGGTAGGTTTAAGGCGTAGGATTAGAATATTTTATTTATATCACCGGGGCTTGAAAATGCCTGAGGAAAAAGGAGAAAGTTTGAAAGTACTTCGTTTTGACATTGTTTCACCGTTTTCGATTATGCCTCTGCGTCTGTCTTGTGGACTTTGATGATTTCAAGTTGCCTTTTGTAGGTTGCCTTGCCGTAGTCTATGGGTGTGTATGTGTGTGTCGGTTCGAGTGGGCTGTTCCCTCTCCTCGTAGGGGTTGTATTTGCGGTGTATTCGTAACAATGTAGGCGATCCAGTACGGGCAC
Source organism: Cladosporium sp. MBC 237 (assembly GCA_030772445.1). Lineage (NCBI taxonomy): Eukaryota > Fungi > Ascomycota > Dothideomycetes > Cladosporiales > Cladosporiaceae > Cladosporium > Cladosporium sp. MBC 237. Next base: position 306,756 of record JAPHCH010000006.1, on the reverse strand, counting down.
AATGGCCGTTCATGTGGGATTCCTTCTTATCTGTTTTTTTGACTGGTTATGTGGCCTAGGGCCGTCTGGGGCATGTTCACTTGTGCCCATTATCTTCTTCTATTAGTCGCATTATCATGGTGGCGAGTTCCCAGATCAGACAGCCAAAGGCTCTTTTCCTTTTCCTTCTCGAGGCGTCATATACATAGGTACATGGCAACAATATCATCATCATCGATGCAAACCTCCGACGTCACGTCCAGAGAAAGAATAATCCGTTATCCGATAGTTCATGCATACAAACGCTATGTACATTTGATTTGATACAAAGAAAAAAAATTGTTCGACTCCAAGTTTCCCGCCACGCCACCGGTGCGTACACTCAATGGCTGGCTCTATCCACGTTTTTTGCTGTGCGCATCTAATACGTCTTTCCGCCACAGTCGTGTCTTCTCTGGCATTTGGCCTGGCGTGCAATGCGTCACGCCATCCGTAAAATGAATCTCTTCAACTCGCCCTTTCGCTCCAGATGCTAGTGCAATGGTCGTTGTTTTACCTGTAAGGCGCATCCGCACGAGCGACAGAGGCCAGCTCCGGCTCCCACTTGTCACCATTGGACAGAAGCTTCTCCTTGTTGTACAGCAGCTCTTCCCTAGTCTCGGTGGCGTACTCGGCGTTGGGGCTCTCGACAATGGCGTCCACAGGGCACGACTCCTGGCAGAAGCCGCAGTAGATGCACTTGGTCATGTCGATGTCGTAGCGGGTCGTGCGGCGGGAGCCGTCTGCGCGCTCCTCGGCCTCGATCGTAATGGCTTGCGCGGGGCAGATGGCTTCGCACAGCTTGCAGGCAATGCAGCGCTCCTCGCCGGTAGGGTAGCGGCGCAGGGCGTGCTCGCCACGGAAGCGGGGAGAGATGGGACCCTTCTCGAAGGGATAGAAGATTGTGTAACTGGTAAATTACATGTCAGTATACCTGAGATTGTGACATTTCAGAAGCAATTGCTGTGTTTTGACGTACGGAGGCCTGAAGAACTGCTCCAGCACGACGTACATGCCGCGGAACATCTCGGTCAAGAGGAAGTAGTTTCCGGCATGGTCGAAGAGGCTGTCCTTCTTCTCGTCGAAGCGCAGAGGCCTGGCCGGGCGGAAGTTTGCGGGAGGTGCGCCGCCGGTGGTGGCATTCTGTCTTGAGGTGGTGGAGAAAGCGGCGGCGGTGGTCGCTGGTCTGAAGGCGGAGCGGGCGAGGAAGGCGGTGGTGGAGGCGGGACGCGCGCGAGCGAGCGCGGTCATGGCGCGCGGTGCGGACATTGCGGGCGGTAGGAGGGGAGTGGAGAGGTTGAGAGAGCGGTGGTGGTGGTGGTGTGGGTGGTGGCGGCGACGACGAGATGTTCTGATGTCGTGTGGTTGCCGGTGTCCTTAGAGCTTTCGCCTCACCAGCTGGCCAATGAGCGTGTAGTCATCACTCATCAAAGCTTCCGCGGCCCGTGCGAACGGGACAACCATCTATCGCCCTGTCATCATCCATTGACATCGACTTGATGGTTGATGTGAATATATAATTATTGTCCGGTGGTCTCTTCCGGTAGGTCTATATCATATACTATCAACACATTCCTTCGACCTTTGGACGACCATATACATCTTTAAGACACAACGATAGCAAGTATGTCCCACGAGACGTATTTGTCTTCATCTTCCTGGGATGATACATTGTCTACTCGTATCAAAGCGGAGCATGTCCATAGGGGACATCTCGTTGATGTTGATTGATATCCCTCCTCAGCACAATCCCATCCATGGCGACAACATGCTCGCTCAGTCGACGTTTTCTCTCGATTGTACTCGGACATACTTCAGACCCAACAAGGCGACCAATCTGCGTATTTGGATTACCACCCTGCTTGAAGTAGCAGGAAACGACGGTGATCAGCATCTCGATAATCAATCATACGCGAAATTAACAAAAATCTGCACATCATTTCTTATCATATGCAACCGACCGAACACTCTTGTATATCTGCCTATGACGATGGGAACATGAGGCTCTGGGTACCTGCCTGCATATAGTCACCTGTTCGAAGGGACAAAGCAACAGGAGAGCCTCATGTGAGAGTCCAGCGCTTCCATATCATCACCACTGGATGTCTATGAGTGACATTCGTCGTTCTGAATCCATAAGGAAAGCGATTGCTCTGCGTTGGCAGGACAAAGTTAGCGACATGACATGAGCTGTCCATCATCTCTGCATCAATTTACGAGCCTTACTCACGTAGAGGCACAACGCAAGAGGCGTTCTCTGACTCCACGATACTGTCTGTATCGAGCAGACTAAGAAAGAAGCAAGACAACTGCGACTAGTGAAGATTGGTACAATTGCATTCATATCTCTGATCCCATACTACCCCCCAAAAAGAGAAACCAGAAAAACCAAAAGAAAAAATTCCCAAGTTCAACCAAACGACAGACCTGGGTATCAATTTGTGCGTGGCCCTCTTTTGGAGCCATTGCTCGCGGGTTTGTTTCGTTTCGACGCCCCTCCCAAAAACAAACGCCGCCTTTACCCAAACATGTAATGAAAAAAAGTCCCAGGGCGCGATATTCTCGGCCTAGGCGCAGGTCCAGCTGCATGCAGTATGTGTTGCAGTGGCTTGCTAGTTCTCCTTGACGTTCTCGTCGTTGGGGAAGTTCTTCTCGCTGTTGGCGGAGAGGGTGCGTGCGAAGAGGGAGCGGCGGGTGGAGTCGCTGCCGTTTCTGGTGAGGGTGTTAGTACACTGGACACTGAAAGGCGGATCGAGCCATTGATAGACGCAGTGCTACCATGATTCATATGGATCGCACATACTGCTTGTTGATCTGCCTCTGCTTGAAAGAAGACAGCTTCTGGCTGGCGGGACTCATGATGGCGTCCGATGGGCTGACGTAAAGAGGGTTGCTTTTTTGAGTGTTAGCGAATGCAATTTTCCAATCATATGCATCCCCAAGACTATATTCTTTCCCCTCTCATGTCTTTCTTTTCCTTTCATCGGACTTCTAGTGCGCCAAAGAACATACCTCTTATCCACAGCCGGCTTCTGCTCCAAAACCTGCTTGTGCTGCTGCACCTCTTGCGGCTGGTTCTCCTGGCCACCTGCGGCGGCAGCGGTCGCGTTCAGCGACTGGAAGGGGTTCGACATTCTCGGGGCGTTGGAGTCGCACGTGGAGAGAGCGGGCATTGGTGTTCTGGAAGATGTCGAGAGAAGGATGGACGTTGTTGCTTTGCGGCGCGAAGTTTCCGAGCTTTCGAGAATGTTTTGTTCCGTGGTTCTAGTGTTTTTTGTATAGCAAAGGTCTAAGTCTCAGTCGGTGTCGCTGTGTCGATGTCGTTGTGTCGTGGTTTGCGCAAGAGGTTAAGGCTTGATGTTTCTTCAAAGAAGGGCCTGTTTGGGCCGTTGTCAGGGCAACTTTTCTTCAGACAGGATTTGGAGGAGCCTACCTCCTAGGAAGTGTGGATCGATGATGAATCAGATTAGTGATGTGATCGATGTGACGAACATCGTCATGGAAAAAAAGCAAAGAGGTCATGTGAAATGAAAAGGAAACGCTTCCGATCTGCCGTTCATTTGTGTTGGTGCGCTATGATCATTTACAGTAGTGAGGTTTGTTTTTGGCAGTCGAGTGCAACAACATCGCCAAATTCGAGTCAAACACATGTACAACGAGCCCGTTTCAGCAGTGTTAAACCTGATACTGTACGATTGGAACCAGTATAATGTGGCTCACTCATTGTATATATTACAGACACGTTCGAAGATTCGAAGGCATTTTGTGTGCATATTCAGAGGAACATGGAGATACCATTAGGGTTAGGGTTGGGTTATGAGACTTTATTGATGTCAGATGGAAATGACTGCGTAATCGTGACAGCCGGGGTTCAATGCGGACTCTGTGGATTTTATAGATGTGGAATGCACGTAGTGAGGACAACTCAACACTGCAAATATCATTGCGCCCGGGGGTTTCATGGTTCATATCTCGCGTCACCGAAGTACATTTATCCTGAGATATTCCACCACGGGATACAGGATACATGATAGCCCATGAATACTACAATGCGGAATAGCACGGACACAACAAAAGCAGACGAGATCAACTCGATCGAAAATTAAGAAGTGCATTTCCATATTTGCTCACATCTAACCAAAGACAAGTAGTAGCGCAAAGCACACAGAGCAGCAGCGAGAGCAAAGGCAAAAGCAGAGCAATAAAAAACAAGCAAGCAAGCAAGCGCAAAAGCAAGGCTGTTGGTATCCAGAAGAAGCAGAGAAAAAGCTAAAAAGGGTGCAAAACAAAGCCTCCAAGCCCTCCAAAAAAGGCGTTCGACGAACAGAGAATGCCACCCGAAAACGAAAAATAAGAAGGAAGCAGCTGCTATCCAAAAGAGCAAGAGTCCGAGCGAAGAGATCGACCAGAAACAAAGTCCTGCCTCTTGGAAAATGAGTTGCATTTTTGCAAATGCCCCCAACAATTGGGCGTCTGTTCGCCCCGCTCGCCAGTGAGCCCCAGAGAAGAAGTGAAAGAAGCTGGCCCAGTGGACAGCTGAAAAGAAAGGAGTTGGGTCTTTGCACGTGGGCAAAGAAGGCCACTCCAGATTATGCTTATATCCCACACCCAGTGCCGAGCATTCGCTTTTGCTTCTAGGCACCATCCTGTTGATCAAAATTTCCCATTTGTTCTTCTACGCCATAAAAGGGTGTCGTCGTAATTTTCCTCGTTCAATTCTTTTTCTTCTTCTTGGTCATTATAAAGCGTTCATTCGCATTCCACCGGCCAGGGCCATGTTGTCATTGCCCATCGGCTGGCTGCTAACGTTGAATTTTGCCATAGTAAGGTCATCGTCCATCAGGCCCATGCCGATCCCAGAGTCGTCCAGATCTGCTTCTTGCTGAAGTTGCGCAGCGGTATTTGAGATCGGCTGTGGCATGAAGAATGCTGGGCTGTCTTGCGTGGGAGGCTGAGGGTTCAGGACAGGCATCGCCGAGTGAGGGCGAGTCGGGGCTTCGAAAGAAGCGTTGCGCTGGAGATGGGCAGGAAACATTGGGTTTGCAGAGTGAGGGTTGCCGTTGCTGAGTTCTGGTGCAATGCTGCCCATGCGACTTCCATTGTGGCTGCCGCTCATACTGTTGCTGTTTGCGGTGTTCTCGAGGTTGGGCGACTGCTGCATGCTGTGACGCACGAGAGAGTCGTTTGAGACTTCTGGCTCGAGAAATCCGCCCATCTCTGCCAGCCACAGGGACATCTCATCAACGAAGATCTTGAGTACCCACCAGTGACCGTAGCTTTGGCCGTTCATGATGGTAATATCCCTCAGGGCGGCGGTTCCGATAGCCGAGATGCAGTGCAAAAGTACTCGAGCTTCAGCTTTGGGAAAGCGAGAAGGCAGAGACGAGATGAATGAAGACCAGCGGTCGAGGATCGTCTCGGTCGAAACGTTCGAGGGCCCGGAGTTAGGCCTGGTCACTTGGCCTTGCAGGTAAGTCGCGAAGGATCCATTCTCCTCGAAGTTATAAGCCTGGAAGCCATAGGGATCGTCCTGGTAGGCTGGAGCTTGCAATGGCTCGAGCAAAGAGCGCATCTCAGTGGTGAGGATCTTGTAAGCTTCCTCGTATCCGCAGTCGGGAAGTTCAGCCTCCATGACGCGTTTAGGGTTGACTTTGGTCAGCCATTCAAACCACATCTGCTCACGGTTCTGGTCAATGGTCAAAAGGTTTGCTGCCGCATGCGCCGACTGATTCACCCTGATAAGGCGGTTGAGTAATGATGCAAATACAGCCGCGGGTTTCAGCTTAGCTTCGAGCACGTGTGCTGGCTGCGCGTTGAAGGTTTTGGCGATGTGTCCGTGGAGGTTGGCTGAGATGTTTGACAGAATGTTGATGACGACGACAGGAGCAGCTTGCAGTGTCAGGCGGCTAACAAAGCGAACCATCGTCCGGTACATGACCAAGTCGCATTGTTGGATCCAAGGTGCGATGTTAGGGTGAGTGAAAAGCTTTTGTACTGGTACCGTAAGAGTGCCGTGGAAGGAGGTGTAAAGTCGGAAGAACTGCTTTTCTTTGCAGAACCTGATGCTGTCGATGAGAGACGTGCAATGCGTACGGTAAAGTGCTGCCAAAGCCTCGGCGGTGTCCACGTCGGTGCGAGGTGGTAGATAAGGATGGATAGAGGGGAGGCTGACCGGTTCGTTCTCGGTAAAGGGTGGCAAGTTGCTTGAGGGGAATCGTAACGTGTGATTGTACGATAACGATTCAACGCTCCCTTGTTGCATTCCCCTAGTATCTGGCCAGGCAAATGCACGTGCTTGTGAGGAAGGTCCTCGTGGTGTGGGTGGGTTTGCAGGCTGAGTATCGAAGCTGGCATCGCCGGTGGGGAAGGCGGCAGTATCGGCAGGCAGACGAGGCATGGTGTTGAAATCAATCTGTTGTGTGCTGGCAGATTCACTTCTTCGCAGACGGCTCTCCGGGTTCGGGAAGCTGGCGCCATTCCAAGCCGCAGTAGACTGGGCTGAAGGCTCTTCCTCGAGGGCGAGGTCAACATAGTGATACTTGCTTTCACCACGCACACCTAAACGGCGCGTCTGAATACCAGGGAAGATGACGCGAACAAGTTTGCCGAAAGATGCCGGGTTGAGTGGCACGACACGCTCAGTGCCGCATCGCGTGGCATATTGTGAGTAGACTCTGTTACGTGGGACGGAAGTCTTTGCTGGTTTGCATACAGCACGAAGCCTTGGCAAAAGTCAGCAAGCAAAACAAACAAATAAACAAACAAGCACTTCACGGAAAACGTACCAAAGCATTGCAAAGAGTTGCTTGGTCTTTTCTGCCATTGGCGTACGTTCTTTCTGGATCACCTCCTGCGCGACTTCGGGCAATGGCCTGCCTTCATTCCTTGAGAGCATCTCACGAAGCTCCTTGTCATTGGTGGCCGTGACAGCAGAACCTTTCCGTCTCTTATCCTCCGGTGCATCCGGCGCAGATTGCAATGGCACAGATCCCACGCGCATGTGGTTGGTGAATTGCATGTCCTGCATAAAAGGGGAGTCCTGAGGGCCATATCCTCCAGGCATTGGAAAGGAGACACTTTGCGCGTGCTGGTGACCCATATGCTGGGGTTGCTGCGCGAATTGGGGCGCTACGTTCGGGTCCATGCTGGCTTGGTGATACTGCAACAGAGCTGCCTCTGGGCCTTGCATGTACATATTTTGTGCAGACTGCGCATCTTGTTGCGCATCGCGAGTCGAAACGGCGCTAGTCGTAGAAGCTCGGGAGTCGGGTCTCTGCGGTCCGGAGAGGGACGTGTGTGATCGGTGTCGAGCAGCCATATTCATGATGGTGGTGGTGGTGGTAGTGGTGGGTGAGTGTTCTAGTCTAAACGAGAGGATGCCTTTTGCTATGGCAAGCTAGGCGGACTGCGAGGGCTGGATGTCAACATTGCCATTCCTCCCTTTCCAGTATTGTCACTGGGGCTTTTAGCAAAGAGAGACGGTCGTACCTATCCAAGTCAAGAGGTCCTACGGGTTAGTATGCTCCAGGATGCCGCCGTCCGGTCGTGAAGGCCTTCAGCCAGGATAGGAATCGCGGTTTCGTGCGTGTTGTTGGCGAGGCGATGTTCGAGGCCAGAAGGGCTATTTGCTATTTGATAGCACTGTTGTTTTCAAACAGACAACATGGTCTTTGCGCAAGAGGTCTCACATGGATTGCTCTCGCGTTAACGGCCCCGGCGCAGCTAGTCTCACTGACGGTAATTGGAGATGGAGTTCGTCTATGTTGTTTTCAAAACAGTCGCCCATGCGCAGCAACGCTCGCCGGGAAGGGCAGGTCCAGCGAGAGTGCTTGGCAGCACGTGATTGGACGTCATTGATCTCGCGATGGTGTCTCGACTTCTCATCCTGAGGTTGGAGTCAAGAGATGTCTTTATACAATATGTGTAGGAAGGCTCGAATCCTCGAGTAGCGGGCACGGAGTTGGGTATTGTTTGCTGTAGGGAGCCACGATGTCCTCTCCTTGCTATTAAATGACATCGGCAAGCTTTGCTTGCTCTCACCTGCAAGCAAGCTGATGATGAGGTGCGATCGGCACCTTTCTTGGCGCCGTTCTCTCCACCTTCAATTACAGCTCATGAGCTTGCCTCTGCATCTTGCGATCAATCAAGACATTCGGCATATAACACCGGCGGAACACGTCCCACATCTTCAAAGCCCCATATTGAACAATCACTCATTCCCAAATTGCCATCATGAGCGCCCAAGGAGGTTCCATCCAGGACAAGGGTAAGGCAGACCGAGCATAGCTATCAGCCAGCTAGCTTTCCCAACGCAATATCACCCATATGTCCTGGCCATACTGACCACCCAATGCAGCACAGTTCCACCTGTCCCAGCTCGACAAGGAGCTGTCCAAGTACCCGCAGCTTCAGCAGTTTGAGCAGCAGACCAACGTCCCCAAGGTCTACGTTGTTCTCGGTCTTGGTGCTCTCTACTTCTTCCTGATCTTCTTCAACATCGCCGGCGAGTTCCTTGTCAACACCGCTGGCTTCGTCATTCCCGCCTACTACTCCCTCCAGGCCCTCTTCACGGCCAACAAGAATGACGACACTCAGTGGCTGACCGTAAGTCGCATCTCTGACTCGATATAGCTCCGTTGAGTGCGAATGATAAGCGTGGGGTTGCTGACGTGGTCCAAACAGTACTGGGTCACCTACGCCTTCCTCACCGTCGTTGAGTCCGCGATCAACGCCGTCTACTGGTTCCCCTTCTACTACGTCTTCAAATTTGTGCTCGTCCTCTGGATGGCACTTCCCCAGACTGGGTAAATATCACTATCGATCCGCAAAAGCAATTATCCAAAGCTGACATCATATTTCAGTGGTGCCCAGATCATCTTCCGCTCCCTCCTCCAGCCGCTGTTTGCGCGCTTCTTCGAGAACAGTGGGTCTTCCACTGCCAGCAAACTCCGTAGCCAGGCTGACGCGGCTACAGGCAAGAGCCAGTAAATGCTGCATGACAATCCCCACAGCATGAAAAGCGCCATGGCGTAGCAAACCACGAGACAACGAACAGAACTGCGCACTGGACGAGCGAACGAGCAATCACGATCAATACGAATACTGCGTGTCCCAAGACGATTTATGGCGAAGAACAACTGTGCAAGGTTTTTGCGGTGGGTAGAGAATGGAATTGTGGAGTGTTAATGGAGGTGAGGGGTGACTATTGAGGCTTCCTGTTTGCAGAAAATTGGTTTCGTGAAACGATGCAATTTTGTGTGTCAGGTGCTGCTAGCGAGGAGAATCACATCTTACGTGATAGATTTTGGTATCGGTGGTATACGATCGAATCCATCTACCATTTATCCCGATCTCGAGAATTCCATGCACTGTGATTCGTGAATGTAGCCTTTGAAAATGCGAGTCGCATGTCAAAAGCCAACATGCCTCGATCTCTGAATGCGGGCCATCTCACAACTCGATAGTGTCCTGGGAATGGTCTGCATTCAGCAAAGCGCGCACAACGACACATTTGAGAACTTGCTTCGTCTCGATTTCAAGTTTATCCCGAGGCATCGACCCTAACAAGACTGCATGCTCCTAGTGGTGTCTCTGCACAGACGGGTACTTACGTAAATCATCACGCATAAAACCGTTCCTTCGTTAAAAACCATTCCCCATCCCATCCCTCAATCTGCTTCTCCCACCCCGAACTCCTCCATCACCGCCATGACCCTACAATCTCTCTGATCAGCAATCAAGCCCATCAGCCCTTGACCAATGTCCTTGATTCCATTGTACTTGTGCAGCAGTGCGATGTGCTCTTTGATCGCAGCGTTAGAACTCTTCAACGCTGAAGCCAGAATCTCGTCTTCGCTGAGCGGCTCGCCCGAAGGAGTTGATGTTGGCAGTGGAAGGCCTGAGGGGAGTTTGGCTTGTGTGGCGAGTTGCTGGCGTTGGGCTTTGAGGTCTGACAGGGTCTGTGTGAGAGCTGCTTTGCGTGCTTCTAGAGCTGCGAGGCGTGGATTTGGTGCTGGATTGGTGGCTGATTCTTTGGGAGCAGTTGTCTCAGACGACTCTATATTGTCCGAGGATGGTGGAGCTGTTGTGAGATTTGATGGCGTGGTCGGATAGTCTGGTTGTGACGACATGGCGGCGGTGTACTTTGACGAGCCGGACCAAGGTGAGTCTTGTACTTCAACTCAGATATGCCGTTGATAATCGTGTATATTTGTTTGCAGTATCGACAGTGTTCAAGTTGCAAGGCATGTGGTGGCATACATGAATCGCTCTGATGTGAAGGCGAGTAAGATGACAGCCAATCAAACCATCCCTGATCAGCCAGCGGAAGCACCGGCCGGGCTGCAGGAAGGCGCACCCCAGTCGATCCTTGGTGCACTAGTAAGCCATCAGGCTACGAAGTGATGGTTTGCCTCTTTCACCTTGTTCCCTATTTGGTCCCAACGACAACCAACACAAAAATGGCGACTTTTCGAACCAGACCATCACTGTCATCTGTTGCGGCAGTCGCCTTGTTCATAGGCACAGCCGTCTGTCATGGCGGCCACGAAGCCATCCCAGAAGGCGAGGCCATCTCCGAAGACCCCATGGACAGCACTCTCTGGGCTCACATCCTCCTACAAACCCTGGCATGGGGTGTCATATTCCCGACTGGCATGGTTCTCGGCCTCGTAAGATCACGATGGCACGTTCCGACACAAATTCTGGGCACCGCAATTGCTATACTGGGCTACTTCTTGGGACATCTTCACAAGGGCCGGCAGTTCGCTTACACTGCACATGCTGGCTTCGCGAACTGGTTGATGCTTATTCTCATCGCTCAGATTGTGCTCGGTGTCTATCTGAGATTACATCTGGAGAGGGGTTTCCTGGGCAAGATCAGACCATACCAAGTTAAGGCACATGGAATTCTAGGGGGGATCATGCCGGTTGCGGGCTGGGTGCAGATGGTCTTTGGTGGAATTGCAAGCCAGGGCTTCTGCCGTGGAGATCATGTTGGACAATGCGCTGCGCACTTCATCATGGGCTCCGCGTTTGTAGGCTACGGCATCGTCCTCACGATCATGCTTCTGAACGGACAGCAACTGTTGAAGAGAAGCGGAAGGAGCCAGGAGTTCTGGGACAGCCTTGTGATAAGTGCTTGGGGTTGCGTCAACACATTTACCGAGCACAGATGGGGAGGGCCATGGGTCGCGAATGACTTGCAGCACACCAGCATGGGAATTATCTGGTGGGCGGCGGGTCTCGTTGGTATCTGGCTCTCACGCGATCGTCGGGGACGCCCTCGTCGTAATCTCATTCCTGGTATTGTTATCATGCTTACCGGATGGGGCATGAGCGGACACCCGCAATCGCTTGAACTCAGCACGCACGTTCATGCCATTTTCGGCTACTCTCTCATGGCTGCAGGCCTCACCAGGATCATCGAGATCAGCTTCGTCTTGCGCGACAAGACCACTCTCGATGTCACTCCTGATGGCCAAAATGACGACGAGATCAACAGCTTCCAGTACCTCCCACCTTTCCTGCTTTACGCCAGTGGCTTCCTCTTCATGGGTGCGACTGAAGAGCAGATGCAGGTACTCACCGACAACCACGTCACGCACGTGTCTTACATCTTGATCTTGTTCAGCATCAGCTTCTTGCTGTTTCTCTGTAAGTGTCATCCATTCGATCCAGTCTACTTTCGGTTTGCTAACATACACAGTTGTCCTGATGCTTACGCATCTTTACTCTGCCAGCATCCAGCCCACGGCATCGCCCAAGAAGGATGAAGAACGCTCTACTACCAATGGTCATGCTGTGCTTCCCAGTGCCGCTGACCGACAAGCAGCTGACGCGCAGGAGTTCGAACTCGAGGGTCTCATGAGTGATGACGAGGATGCAGAGACTGCTGCTAAGCAAGGGAATGGGAGACTGAGGTAATGGTTCTTCTTTTTTATAGATTTATTTCATGGCATAGCGATTCTCTTCTCTTTTCTCGCACTCCTGAGGTATTAAATCGACGACATGGAGCGTTCTAAGCTTTCCCTTTGAGATCTTAACGGCTTTGGTTCATTTTCAATCGCGAAAGTTTACCTGGTGGAACCTAGATACTTTACGTACCCAGGTAAGCTCACATAACGACTATTGGCATATCGATTGACCAATATCGTGTGAATGAGCGCTTCAATTGTCAGTGATTATTCTGCCGTAGCATCGTTGTTCATAATAACCATGATTATAGTCCAATATTGGCTCAAATCCCGCTAGAATGATAAGTCTACACGTCATTGACATCTCGCACACATTGAACGATGGCCCTTTTCATTTAGTGAATGTTATTAGTGCGCAGACTTACATCTGAATGCTGGAGTTTGTGCATGTGATAATAGGTTCCTTGGCTCCGTTCATTGACTCCGCGAGACGTCACTTTCGACTTTGTTTCAGATACACCTCGCATTCGACATTGCATCAACCAAGAGCATTCCTCTTGTAGGCTTTGAAACAAGAGCAACACCACAAAAATGGCCACCAATGGAACTCCCGGGAAGAAATATGCCTACACCACTCTCATCACTCGCGGCAGCTACCTCGCCGGCGTGATCGTCCTCGCCCACACTCTACGCAAGCACGGCTCCCAATACCCTTTAATCGTCTTCTACACCTCAGGCGTTTCCGACCCCGCCGTACGCGCTCTCGAACTCGAGCAAGAGAAACTAAACCTGATCCTCCAAAAAGTCGACCTCTTGCTGCCACCCTCTCACGTCAAAACGTGGCTGATCGCCGAACGCTTCACCGACACCTGGACCAAGCTGCGCGTCTTCGAGGTCTTTGGCTATGATGCTGTGTGCTATCTGGACGCCGATATGGCGATTTTCAACCGTAACATGGACTGCATTTTTGAGCACGAGGCAAATCTTCCAAGTGACTGGATCGCGGCCAACCATGCTTGCGTGTGTAATAAGGAGCGCGATCCTTGGGCTCCAGACGACTGGCGCGAAGAGAACTGCGGTTTCACGCCACTCGAGCACCCCGAAGCACTCACAAAGCCAACCCAAGTGACGCCGGACTCCAGACCGACCTACCATCTACTGAACTCGGGCATGTTCCTCTACCACCCTTCCAAGGAACTATGGGACCAAATGCTGCACTTCTTCAATACCACCGACAAGCTATCAACCTTCAAATTTCCCGACCAAGACTTCCTGGCCGAGTTCTTCAGGAACAGATGGCAAAGTCTCGGCTGGCAGTTCAACGCCCTGAAGACCATGCGGTACTGGCATCCGAAAATGTGGAGGGACGACGAGGTTATTTGCTTGCACTACATTGTCGACAAGCCCTGGGCTGCGAGAGTGAAGGATGATGGGACGGCGGGTTATAAGGGGAATGACGGGGAGACTCATCGTTGGTGGTGGAATGTGTGGGAGGAGTGGGTGGGTGAGAGGAAGGCGGAGGGAAGGGAAGAGGTGCTTGGTTTGCTGAAGAAGTATGTGGCGAGTCCGAAGGGGGAGGATGGTGAGCAGGATCCGGATATGCTTGCTATTGGAACGGGGGCGCAGAAGTTCGCGGAGAATAAGAAGCCTGGAGAGCAGGGTTAAAAGGGCCTTATATTTTCGACTCCGGGCTACTTTGAGAGGTGGTGTCTACTTGCTAAGCATGGGTGGAGGGTCCTCGTCGCAATGCTATATTGAGATAGCCGAAGGCCTGTGGTAAGCGGAAAGTCAGACGAATCCGGATGAATAGATTAGATTACGAAGAGCATGCATAGATGTGAAATACAGAAATCGACGAATGACTCTTCGAGGATGATTACAATACCTACAATGTATATAATACCACTGTCCCCCCTGTGTGGAATGTGTGTTAATCACACAAATCATCCCACGCAACATCCATCGCCTGTGTTTGAAGATGGGCAAGTCAACTCACCAATCCTCCAGCCGCCTTCTCGGCCCGGAAGAGATCGACAGCGCGATCGACAGTCTCCAGGACTGGAGCATCGCTCCAACCAAGAAAGGTCGCAAACAGAAGAATAAATCCAAGGTGGCACAACCAGCCAACATCACGACCGGCACCACCACCGAGGAGGCAGACTCGGTGCAGCAGCCAGACCAACAACTCACGCCTGCTGTGCCTCGCAGTCTCCCCTCCACGCCCATGTCGACCGGTCGCGCCTACTCACTGCTCGTCTGCAGTGTCGGCAACCCTGGCTCTCTCTACAAGAACACACTACACAGTGCCGGGCATACGGTACTGAAGAAACTATCTGAACGCCTCGGCTTCCAACAGTTCCAAAAACACCGCCCGCTCGGAAATGGACTTGTCAGCAAACCGCTCGCGACCAGCGAAGGCGACTGGACGCTCTGGCAAAGCACATCTCTCATGAATGTCTCCGGCAAGGGCGTCAAAACAGCACACAACATTTGGTCGCAAGGCATGGCAGAGGGCGAAAGCAAGCTGGTGATCGTCCACGACGAGCTGGAAAAGCCACTTGGCGCGGTCACCCTCAACACCCGACAGGGAGCGAGCGCTAAGGGGCACAACGGACTCAAGAGCATCATGGCGAGTATCGGCAACGTGCCATTCGTGCGCATCGGCATCGGCATCGGCAGGCCGGTCAGTCGCGAGAGCAAAGACGTTGCAAAGTATGTCATGCGCAAGATGACCCCGGAGGAGAAGGCGAAGATTGAAGGGAGTGTTGAGGAGGTCATCGCAAAACTCAAGGAGCTTGAAAGTGGTTGAAGAAAATTCGCGCATATGCGATTACTACCTATTATCTGAGTTTGATTTTGATGGTCAGCCGAATTGAAGCCAGCCAATTCGACGCGAACACCACTTAGAGGAGCTTATCCCACTCTGCTAAACCGCAACAACCGACTTTACGACTTGATGCTTCGACATGTACTTTCGTGTGAGCGCGCCCCAGTCACGAATTCTTTTGGAGATCACTAAGCAACGCTGTACAGACATGCACCAGCCAGAGCGAACCTGATCTGCTTGCGAGGCCGCCCTCGCCGCAACGTGCGGCAAAGAATGTAATCCGAATATGTATCTGGCCATTTGACGCAAGCTGCGCAACCACTATGGCCAATCTGGAGGAGCACAATAGCACTCCACTAGAGCTCTGAGTAGCTCTGTTCATCCTAAGTATCTATTTTCTTGTCTCAAGTCGGCACCTAGTGTCTTTGGGTGCCCGAGGTGAGCCGTTCTGCTATCCTTTGACTTTACAACCAATCTCACTTCTTCCTCTTTGTATTGGCCACCCTTTTACCCCACGTACACTCCCACACCTTCTTCATGTCTTTTCACGGTTCCTCATGCATACCAAAAATTACTAAGAGTGTGCTTCGAGCGTGCGACCTCCCCTCTTGCTATAACGTTCCCAACGAAAGCAAGGCTCTGAGGGGGTTCGAGAGATCACTCCTACTTAACGCCTTTCCCTTACATCTCTCTCCTCTCTCTTCCTGTTAACCCATCCACCAAATCCTCCTACTACGTGTGCTTGCCAACTCGTCAAGATGGTTCGTCTGGCTTTCACTAGTCTCACGGGCTTGATTGCCCTGTCACAACTTGCAAATGCAGCTCCTCAGCGCAATATCGGAGCTTCAGACTCAGAGACCTGCATTGCAGGCGGCATGATGTACCACAGCGGCCGCACCTACAACATGAACAACGCAAACTACGCCGTTCGCTGCGCCAAAGACAGCGGAGGTAATGTCCAGTCCGTCCAGAAGGTCTCTCGCGGTGGCTTCGCGGCTTGCGCCGATGCTTGCGAGCGTGCCAAATCCTGCGCCGGGTTCACTTACTCTGGTAACAAGGAGAGTGGCAACTGCTACCTGAAGGAAAGGATCGGGGACTATTCTCCTTCTTCCGACGATATTGTCTCTTGCCACAAAGACCCCAAAGGCAAGGGAGAGAAGCCTGATGCTGTTCCTAGCTCGAGCAGCACTTCCAAGGCTTCGCCTCCTACTTCCTCGACTCCAGCTTCTAGTTCAACTTCAACTTCCTCTTCTGAGGCTTCGCCTCCCACTTCTAAGGCTCCAGCTTCTGGCTCAACTTCCACTTCCACTTCCACTTCCACTTCCACTTCGACCTCTATCCTTCTGACCTCTATCGTCCCGGTTCCGACCACCGCCAGTCAATGCCAGGAGGCTGTTGACAAGTACGGCGCCGTGTATCGTGGAGGTAGTGGATCTGCGTACCAGCTTTCTTGCGGAGTCGACCACTATGGCGGTGATCTCGACAACGTCGGCTCTGCCTTCTTCCTTGGATGCGTGGATGTCTGCGATAAGAAGCCTGATTGCATCGGTTATGCTTACACCCCCGGCACCTGCTGGCTCAAGAGCAACCTCAAAGAGGCCGAGGTCAATCCCAATGTCGACTTTGCCCTCAACCTGGACAGGAACGCTACTGTCAAACCACCAGTCACTACCTCGTCGTCATCATCACCATCATCATCAAGCGCGCCTCCTTCCAGCACGTCTCCTTCCAGCACGCCGACTCCCCAGCCTGGATCCTGCGCTTACCTGGCTGCTAACGGCACCTCTACGTACTACAACGTTGACGGCACTCGCTACACGATCGAGTGCGGCGTCGACCACAATGGCGGCGATCTCATCAGACTGGATGGCAGAAACTTCGCCGACTGCAGCATTTTCTGCGACAAGACTCCCCTGTGCATTGCTTTCGCGTGGACGGGCGGTAACGGCCCTGGAAGCTGCTACCTTAAGAGCCAGATCACCGGCCGTTCTGTCGTTTCCGACGTCGATTATGCTTACAAAGATGCTTCGACTTATTTGCCTTCGTCGTCTAGTAGCTCGTCTTCCTGGTCCAGCTCTTCTGTGTCCGTGCCTGTGAAGACTTCCAGTACTAGCACTAGCACTAGCACCCCTACCCTGCCTCCGGCCACCTGGACTCACCGTCCGACTTGGACTGAGTCGAAGGCTTCCACTTCGACCCATAGCTCTGTCTTGTCGACTACCAAGCCGACTTCTTCGACTACCAGCTCTGTGTCTTCGTCTACCAAGCCGACCACTTCGACCCACGCTACCTTCAAGGCGAAGTCTACGCACACGAAGCCGACGCACACGAAGTCCAAGCATACGAAGTCCAAGCACACCAAACCCTCGCAGACGACTTCCTCGCACACAACTCTCACGCTGACGCACACGTATACGCGCCCCAGTTATTCCGAAACCACGAGCTCAAAGACTAGCCACCACAAGCTAACCGAGTGGCCGACTCCCAAGAGCGGCTGGTGGACAATTTCAAGTACTTATACGCCTACTGGAAGCTACTCAAAGGAATGGGCCGATTGGGACCCAAAACCATACACCAAGAGTCCCGGATGGACGCCGGAGCCTGCCACTACACCGGAGGGCACGTATACTTATACTGGACCTACGGAGACAAGCACCACCAAGAAACATACAAGGAAGTTTCAGAACCTTCCCACGAAGTGGATGATGACCAAGTTTCCGAAGTCTTCCAAGACTCGCCACCACGCCGGTAAGAAGTCGACCCACACTCTGTCGACGTCAGTGACGAAGGCTCCTACGCCTTCTACTTCATGCACGACGATTGTTCCATCGACCAAGAGCACTTCGACTTTCTCCACCGTCACCAGCTCGAGTACTAAGTCGTACACTCAGGTCAACTGGGTTTCGAACACTGGTTCCTCATGGTCTTCGACTTGGAAGGCAGATGTCACCACTAAGTCCGATAAGCCTGCTAAGCCCACCAAACCGATCAAGCGCGATCCCAAAGAGGCCGGATTCAAGCACTCCTCCAAGTCCCACGTAGCCACCCCGTCAAAGACTCGCCACAATCCTGTGCGCACGACCAAGATGCCATTCGGAGACCAAGTTTTCATCAACGACTTCGAGTTCTGCGATAGAAAGGTTCGTGGCACCAAGCCAAAGTATCTTCAAGCCAAGGTGATGGACGGCAATCCCAAATACGACGGCTTGTGGCTCCAGGATCCCTACGGTAAGCATGCTCCCTAGCCCTTCCTACTCCGTTACTTCTCAACACCCAAACCCACTAACCCCCAACTCTAGCATACAACGGCTGGAAAGCCCAACTCTGCGAATCCAAAGCCGAAGCCGCACCCGTGATCATCAACAGAGACGCGCAAACCCTGGCCGCATGGAGCGACAGGCCCGGCTGCGGTTTCATCGGGTTCCGCATGTACCACGGCGACATGACGGAGATGAAGCAGGACTCCTGGCTCGGCCAGGCGTCTTTCGGCAACGGCACGGATCTCACTGCTACCGGCCACATGGCCGTCGACGAGAAGACTGGAGAGTTCACTTGGACGCACGAGTACTTCGATTTTTGGCTGATCTGTGATCACTGGGAGGGCGTGCCTGTGTTGAAGTATAAGGATAATTTCCATCCTTGGGATTTTGATAAGAGGATGTGTAGTCGTGCTCAGCTGTATTGGGTTGAGTAGGTTTGGTTTGGTGATTTCATGGGGTTTGGAGGAGGAGATGGAGGTTAGGAGTTGGAATGGATGGGAAGGAGAATGTGTTGAATTGGATGGGAAGGTGAGGATGAGGGTGATGATGAGGATGATGATATTGGCGGTAGTAGTGTTACTGTGATAGTCTATCGACTCGAATACAAGGAATGAGAATCCCAAAATAGAGATTCTTCTCGATTTCTCAAGCCCGTTGCTTGCGTATTCAATCGTGATATGGCGTCGAGTATGCATGGCTAATATATCATCTTATTGCATGAGAGCTCGGGCGTCTTGCTATAGTCGTGCATCGAGGTACGGACCGTACGGTAGTAATCTTTCCGTTGCATCATACGTCGATCAGTGGCATCTTTCCCGCTGTACCTTGTGTTGATCGATGGATCCTGATATGCGCTACTGCAGAGTTGCAGTATTAGAGCGTATAGTTTAGTGGAGGAAGACCTTCTCTGTGTGCCGGTGCTGCTGCTGTATCACGTTGTCTTTGCCTTGAAAATCGAATATATTCCTTTGTTGACACTACTGTGGTGAATGGCAATGACTGTGGGTGAAATTGAAGACGTGCTCAAGAGGTAGATGTAATATAATGCTTGCCATGATCAATATAGTCAATATTCGACGACCCATCGCCAAGAGATCTGCTTCCTGTGATCTGCTCTGCCCTGCCCTGTTCTCTGGTCTCAAGCCAGCCGGCCTCCACACGCTGGAGCCCGCATGAGGACGCGTTTTGCGATGCCTTCTTACGGCAACGCCGACGTACTACGGCAGGCGGCACCATAGACATGGCGCCAGTCCTCCTCCTCGCACCGCCATAATAGTCGGACCCACGCACGACCCTCACATCTGCTGTGACTGACCACCTCCAACTGATCAAATCCTGACTGCTGACCCCGTCGACCCATCTCTCACCTCGCGACTGCACACATCGCCCAGCACCCATGCGCTTCTTCCCGTGCAAGCACCATGGCCGAGGCTAGATCCGATGTCCCTCCTCCTGCTCGTCCGCCGCCAACGACGACCACTGGCAACTCTTACAATGCTTCCTCCTCAGCAAACGGCGTGAGACAGCGCCTCCCTCATCGCCAGTCAAGCAATGGAAGCCTTCGCTCTCCCCCACCCGAGCTGCCGCGCCGCCGCTCCTCCATTCTCTCTTTCTCGAGCCTCGAAGATGCGACAAACTCCTTCACAGACGATCTCTTGAATCCCTCGTCCACCAGGAAGCTGAAGAAGCAGAAGCGGGAGGAAGATAGCAACTGGCACTCGACACCTCTGGCATTCGCCATCTTGCCCGCACTCGCTGGCTTGTTCTTCAACAATGGCTCTGCCTTTGTCACCGATGCGCTGCTGCTGGGTTTCGCTGCCATGTTCATGAACTGGTCCATTCGCATACCCAGAGACTGGTACTATGCCGCGCAGGCCACACTGCGGGAAGTCGAGCCTAGAATGCCCGTCTTTGCTGAAGATCTCGAGACTGAAGACTCGCTGAACGACTCCCTGGATGAGTCGCTCAAGGAGAAAGACGAGGAGGACGCACAGAATGATTCTTCACAGAATAATGCAGCTCGCGAGCATGCATCGATTGAGCTTCGCAAGCAGGAGCTCTTTGCTTTGTTTGCGACGTTCACTTTCCCAGCTGTTGCAGCGTATTTGCTCCATATTATCCGCGCGCAGCTTTCACGGCCTTCAACGGGACTGATTTCTGACTACAACCTGTGCATCTTCCTTCTTGCGGCCGAGTTCTGGCCCTGCAGGCAAGTTGCCCGGTTGATTTCTGCGCGCACGCTGCACCTTCAGCGAACAGTAGCTGAGCTCGACGACTTGGACGAGCTCCCGCAAGACAGAGACTCTCTTTCCTCGCTCACAGTACGCATTGCGGAGCTGGAAGCGAAAATTGCGGATCAGAGCATGCTTGCACCGAAATTGCCCGTTGCACAGAAAGCCGATGTCACCGATTTGGCGGCCGAGATACGCAAGCGCTACGAACCTCGTCTCGAAGGACTTGAGCGTGCAGTGCGGCGCTACGAGAAGCGTTCAACGACGATGGCCATGGTCACCGAGCAGAGACTTCAAAATCTGGAAATCAGAATGCAAGATGCACTCAGCCTAGCAGCAGCAGCCGCACAACGCTCACAAGAGCGTAATGCCCCCTCGAAAACTCTGGCTTTCTTGACCAGCCTGGTGGCAGTCCCACTCAAATTCGCCGTCAACGCCTGCCTTTGGCCTATCCATTTTATAGGAGACCTTTACAATAAGCTTGTGGTTGTCCTATTTGGTTCAAAACCCCGCCGCTCTGCTAAGCGCAGTGCTTCGCGCCACTCCACGAAAAGCGGCACAGACGAACGCACGAAGGAAAGAGTTGCGCAGAAAAAGGCCGTGAGATAGTATGTCCTTGTCTACTGGCGGGCGTTGAATTCGGTTGTAATGTTTCCCGCAGAGATACCCGGAAAATTTTGCAGGTAATGGGCATTTATTAGAAGGAGTCGAGTGTACCTAGATCGAAAGCGTACATTCAACTAATGATTTCATTCACAAACGAGAAGGCTCCATCCCGTCAAATCTATCTCAATCACCTCCATCAACAGCATCCGCCCCCTCCCCCTCCTTCTTCCCACCCATCTCCCTCGCCCCCTTCGCATCCCCCTCCAACCCAACCAACATGCTCCTATCCCCCGGCACAATCATCTCAAACACCGCATCCCCCCTGATAACCGCGTACTCAAAATACCCACACCTCGCAATCGGCATCACCTTCCCCAAATCCACCTTCCCCTCCGTCAGAACTCTCTCCTCAATATGAATCCCCACCACCCTCCCCACAACAACATCCACACTCCCCATGGGAGCATTCCCCGGCAGCCGCAGCGTCGTATAGTACTCGCACTCGAACCGCACGGGGCTGAGCGCAACCATGGGAGCATCTACTACCGAGCCGCGAGGGATTTTGGCGAGTTTTGCGCGCGAGAATTCGTCGACGGAGTCGGGGAAGAATTCGGCTGTGGCGTTTACTGCTTCGCGGAGATCCCAGGTGGCGATGTTCCAGCAGAAGACGCCGCTGGTTTCGGCGTTGGTGACGGTGTTTTTTCGCTGGCCGTGTTGGTCTTGGTTGGCGGAGAACATTACGTAAGGGGGGTCGAAGGTTAGGTTGTTGAATTGGGAGTAGCTGTTTGGAGGGGGTGGTGGTGTTAGAGATGGGTTTACTTTTGCTTTTACTTGTGCTGTTTCTTTTCTTTTTCTTTCCTTTTTCTTTTTCTTTGATCTTTGTTCGCTGTGATTTGGGAGGTTGATGTGATGTGCTTACGGTGCTAGGTTGTCGATGCCGGTTTGGGGGTTGCGTGTGCTGATCCAGCCTATTGGTCTGGGTACTACGCAGGCCTTGGTTGTGTTAGCTGATGTTTTATTTGAGTTATTTGGTGGAAGGATGATATATTCACCTTGAAAGGATCTCGTGGTAGACCGTGATCGGTCTTACCTGGTTCGTAGAACACCATTGTTGATGGTTATCTGAAGTTCGGAGGCGGCGGCACTTGAAGGAGAGAGGCAGCGAGAAAGGACACGATGGTAATTGTTGTTGGGATTCAAGGTAGTGCCTTGTATTTCGTACGAGACCTCGGTATATGTAATGTAGTGTATGTGATGTGATCGCTCCAACTCGATCGTCTGCCAGCCCTTCGGTCAGTTGCTGCAGTGTCTCCGCTTTCGGCTGTCCCTCTCGGCAGAAGTCAGCTCTTGACTGATTGCAACGACACCTGTAACAATGCATGCGTTACGATCAATGAATGAACATCACATGCATCTTAAGAGTCTGTCTGCCATCATGTTCCCCAAGAAGATGGCAGCGATAGCTGGAAGGATGCCCCCTTGAAGGTGGGGCTTCCACCACAGCTGGGAGATAACCGCACTCCATCGTTCTTGCCATTTTAAAGATGGCATAGTCAATAAAATGCAGGCAAGAGCACGGTTGCTCCTTACAACTGCCAGAGGCAAATACAACCAAGCTCATGTTGACAACACTGGTTCTACATTGCTCCCCGTGTATCACAGGCTCACAGCAGAACGAACGACAGAACATCCTTACATGTCCATGACATACCAAAATCACCAAGCACATCTTCCCGACCGGGAACCACTCTGCTCACAGCACTCCGAGCAAAGTGATTTATGCAATGGACTGAGACTTCTCCATATCTCTCAGAGTCCAACCGTGAGACTACCCCAGGCGTAAGTGAATTCCACAAAGAAGATTAAACCTAGCATGATCTCACTTCACCTTCGCAGTCACTTGTCTTCCCCTTGGCATCCCAAGGAATACGCCAGGGTGGCAGCTCGTATGCTATGTCCGTGGAGCAGAGACGCTAGGAATACACATCACAATGCAGGACATCCACGACCGCGTGGCAGAAAGAATGGGCCAAAGTACCCTCACGGGTCGGATGTCGCAGTGGCAGATGGGGGTAAACATGTTGCCGCCAAGGCAAGCCTCGCAGTACAATTGGCCCTCAAAGCGAGCGATGAATACAGTCCGGGAGCTCAGTAACCTCCAACTCAAGTTCAATACCTGGTGGGACATCGAGTACGACGAGAGAACCAACACATACGCGGCAAAGCAACCAAGGGAACACCCAGGCTATCGCGATCACGACACTTCGCCGCCAGACATCCAAATGCCTTTCTTCATCATCAACAAGCCAGAAGAGCGCCAGCTAAGCGAGTATGTGAAGTATCTGTGCGACGCGATCCTCTTCCTCGACATCAAAGCGAAGGAATCCCAAATAACTTTCAACCAGTTGTTAGATTGGTTCGCGCGGCCTTCGGAAGACAGCTGGGTCGATCGGTTGGAATACGATCTCGTCTGCGAATTCCAGCGCTGGCGTCAAGGCTGTCCGGATTCTCCGAGCGTGGATTGTTTCAGAACTACATTGGACAGCGTTCGCTCTGCTGGGCGGCGTGTTCTTATTTACAACTTGGGGTGTTATGAGGACGTGCCTGAGCTGCTGGACGTTTACAATGGTTTGATTTCGGAGAAGGAGGCCAGGAGGAAGGCTGATGAGGAAGTGAGGGCTGTCATCGCGGCTAGGGCGTCTAAACGAGTGGCTAATAAACTTCGAGCTGAGAAGGCTGGCGGTGTTGAGGCTGAGGGTGAGGGGGCGGAGAAGTGAGCTGTGTTGTGAGATTATGGTGCAAAAAGACACAAGTAAGTCTTCGTGATTCTTGATTCTTGATTAACCTTTATATGAAGCATTCTTCGTAAGTTCCAGTGC
Organism: Cladosporium sp. MBC 237; assembly: GCA_030772445.1. Taxonomy (NCBI): domain Eukaryota; kingdom Fungi; phylum Ascomycota; class Dothideomycetes; order Cladosporiales; family Cladosporiaceae; genus Cladosporium; species Cladosporium sp. MBC 237. The sequence goes on along the minus strand of JAPHCH010000006.1, from coordinate 283,020 downwards.
TGCGGATCATGTTACTGACATGTCCGTTCAATCGAGCTCACATACCAGGCTTAGTTTCTTTTGCACGACATTGTGAGGTTAGCTATGTGTTCAATACAAACTTCAACGCTTCCTTTGTCAAGAACCTCTGAAAGCTAAGCTAATAGTTCTGACGAATAAGTCCGAGTGGAATCGAAGGGGAGCGTAGCGGATTAGATGTAATGATCGAAAGAAAGATAAAATCAGCAGTGTATGTTTTCATAGATAGGTATATGCAGCTTTCTGATATATAGAACCCTCAGACATCCACAATTCATGCCCTGCAAGCATTTCCCTGCTCGTAGCCATCCCAGAAACCAAACTCTTCTCAACATTCGATCCTCCCCTAGAAGCCTTCCAAAAACTAACACTTTCTCACCCAAACCTACGCCCCACAGCATCGAAACCGACAACTCCCATCGCACCACGCTTGATGCATATACCCCTGGCCTTGTTGATAGGCGCCTCCGGACTGAGAAATGGAGTACTCAGGCGGTGTGTGATAGTATGATGTTTGTTCTTTCGTTTTGGCTTCTTGGTGAGCGGTGATGCCTTTGCTGAGGGATTTGGCGGCGTAGGCGATACCGCCGTATTTTATTGCTTGTTTAAGGAGGGGCATGATGAGTTATTGGGAGTTTGGGCTTTATTTGAGAATGGGTGAGGGTGTTCTGGAGGGGTTGTGAGGTGGATGGCGGTTGAGTTGGTTTGGTTTGACTCGGGTTGGGTTGGTTGTCGTTGTGTTTGGAAGACTTTCAAGTTGTTGGTGTGAGGCTTATGTTCAATGTTCAGTTCTAGGACGAGCGTTTTATATCTTTCGCTTGGCGATGCTGAGAGACAAGCACCTTTGGGAATGAGGTCCATAATGAATCGCATCCTCGGTATCGGTTTCGGGCTCGGTATCGGATCGATGCGTGATTGGTTTGGCTGGAGAAAGGAACACACAGCTTCGTATACTGGCGGAGTCGTTTTCATCAGAGCAAGGCGGAGCTATCAGAGTTTCGAATTGAGCGTTTTCGGTAAGCCTTGGCCTCATTGGTATCGAAATTGGTAGAGCTCAAACCCATGCTCTTCTTAGGCTTACCACGATATCGAGTTTTGGGTTCAAATCGGCTGGGCAATGGAGGAATTTGCAAGAAGTTGTAAGATGCACAGCTATAACTGCGCCGTGGCGATCAGCATAGCCCCATTTCACGTGTTGTTGTACAACGACTGTATACATTCATGAACGTATAGATTACTAATCGTATATCCGTTATGAAAAGATCTGGTAGGATCCAGTACCTTTCTGGCAGCTGAGTTTTGAGAGCGTAGAGAAATAGCAGTGTCTTGTCACACTGGTCGAGGCTTTAATACCTGGAACCATGTACTCGATCATCAGTGCCCAATGAGTGTTGTCACCAGATATTACAAAGATCTAGTGAGCCAGCCTTGAAACGACGCACTTCATGTCGACTCTTATTGTGCGGCATCAGGAATCCCTCTATGTGCCGCGTTGTCTTCTGAGTATCTGACTTCCACTGTCTTCTTCACCATCACTCTTTGACTGTCATCACTCGAGATGCTTCGGCGCTTAGGCTTCTGGCCTGTGATCGTAGAGTGGAAAGCAACGTTATCCGCACGTATCTGTCGTATCTGTATCAGACCATCGATCTCCGATCTCATGTAACGAGGGATATTGCTCACTCGGCTGTTACCTTGCGACTGTTTTAACGATTGTAATTCGAAAGTCCCGCTCGAATCCTGCTGTGTTGTCTCTCTAACGAAAACATCACGAGAGAGAGCGCCTAGGCCAGTGTTCATATTTGCAAGGAACGGCATAAGCGAAGGTATGATCGCTGTCACGAGGCTGTAAACCATCTCTCCTTGCGTCCATGCGACCAATGGAACGCGGTCAAGTAGTGGATCGGCGGATGAGCGTAGTTCGCGGAGACAGAGAAGTCTGTACACGGCAATGATGATGACTCTATGAGGATTATGAGCTGGGTCGAACAAGCAAGTGATTGCCTCGGTCACATACGGTAGTCTCAATGCGAAGACCAGAGTGGCCTTTACCTTCGCTTTCCATTTCCTTTGAATGGATAGTAGTATCCGCGTAACGATGACGGCTATGAAAATCTCCAGTGCGATGCCGAAGATGACAACGACGATCCACCTAGTTTGCTGCGTTTGATCAGATGGGCGTTCGTAGGCCAAAAGGCGCAGCTCAACTCACCACCGCGCTACATTGTCCTGAGCTCTGGTTCCAAGGCGACTGGATATCGCACCCGACGGCTATGAGAATCACAGCCGTCAGAAGCATAAGGGCGCTAACGAGGATGCCACATTTTGCGACGAGCTTGTGGTAGCTCTCGGGACTTAGAGCGTGAAGAAGGTACAATACTGCAGTGCGCGAGGTGAAGAGCGCGACCAAGTAGAGCAGATCGCTGGCATAGAGAGACTGATTTGTGTAAGTTATAAACCTGGCTTCTCGGAGTTGTTGTTCTGGTCTCACCTTCTCCACTGGGTCTTGCGATTCTCCTTCCAAGAGGGAGACTGATTTGCCTAAACCGAGTGATACTGCCGCAATGACCGTGATGCATTGCACTACGGCGAAGACCTAAGAAAGTGATTCAGCCATGTACTGTTGGGATGAAGAGGCTGACATACCGAAGACATGATGATCAAGATATCATCCCGAAGAAGCCTTGAGCGGAACGGGTAACGGGCGTAGAGTCTTGTCATGGCGAACAACGAGATCAGGACAAGGCCCACACCGCTTGCGACCACGGCCCACCCTCCACGGTCATCGGCGGTATTTGCATAGGCTGGAGGTGAGTATCCGGCTGGTAAAAACATGCCAAAGGAAATGGGCTGAAGGCTGGACGTGTGAAAAACTTGCCTTTACCACTATCAAGGGACACGGGAACCCTCACGCCATTAAGTGATCACTACAGCACGTTCGAAAGCTGACAGGCAACTCGACCAAGGCCGCCGCAGATAGGTACAGCATGAACGAAGCGATATTGCCGAACCGAAGAGAGCATTTTTGCAAGGGCTAAGGTCGCTTGATACAGGAAACAGATGGTGACTTCGGTCCCGACCGAGTGGTGCTGCTGTAGGTGGACTCTTGGAACTTGGCTGTTGCCACATACACGTCCCAGCAGGACGTGCGTCGCCAGACGTGCCGACTATAGAGCAGAGATATTTTCATCCTTAGAGTATGCCAGGCATGTTCAAAAGATGGAAATGGAAGAAACTGGTGATCGGCCAGAGAGACGGCTCGCCAGCCTTGCCAACGTTCACCAAGACTCTGCTGTTCTGTTCGTCAATGCCGAGTGTATACTCTGGGTAGGTCGCAGGAGGATGAAGTCGCACAAGATTTACCAGCAATCACAGCTGCTGCCGTGAACCCCAACAACGCACACACGCAGGGTGGGCGGTAGGGCACTCTATTTGCCGCCGGCCGACGGCCAACAGCCTCCCGTGATCCTGCGCTAGCGACTCCCGAGTTCCCCCAGCACACAACCGAGACCACCTATCATGGTGACCTGCCTCTTTGATGCAACCTCCCGTGAGCTCCTACCAGTTGCGCTTCATCGCTGCGTGACCTCGTCAATCTGCACGTACATGACGACGGTATCAAGCGAGATGCTAACTACCTGCTACGCCGCAATGCGCCGCAATGCATCTTGATTATACTTGCCACGCCGAGGCCTTTTGCCCTGAGACCAAGTCTACACCATTCGCGTCTATCCGCCCAGACAATAGAGACGAGCACAAAGGCGGCGGTTAGCCTGAAATGCAAGTTAGCTTGCACGGAAGCTGCAATACCTTGCTGTAGCGAGAAGGGATAAGTTCTAACCGAGTCATTTAAGGCAATAGGCGTGTAGCGAAGAACGATGGCCATGCACCAATATACGTCTTGAAGGTGCTTCCCACTCTTCGATGCTTTTCATTGTCCTTTTCTTCCCCTCTCCCTTCTCGTGCGCTCGTGTTAATACCAGATCATGGCTTCAAAGACCGACAATGCAAAAGAAAGCTATACCGCTCAAGAGCAAGGCTACGATGGCGCAACTCCCATTACAGCCAAATATCTTGGAACGGAAGGAGATAGACTGCAGATGAAAATCCTCGGTCGTACTCAGGAAACCCGCCGTGTATTCACTTTTGTTACAATTCTTGGCTTTGGAAGCACTCTTATTGTCACCTGGGAGGTCCTCCTTACCAATATCGGCCTTATCTTGGTCAATGGAGGCACAGCAGGCATGTTCTGGGGCTTTTTGTTCGTCCTGGTCGGCTGGATATTGGTATACTTGAGTCTCTCGGAAATGGCATCAATGGCCCCAACCTCTGGAGGTCAGGTGAGTGCAAATGAGGTTTCTTGCAGCTAAAAGCCACCGGTCTGACGTATACTGCAGTATCACTGGGTCAGTGAGCTCGCGCCACCAAATGTTCAGCGCTATCTATCTTATATCGTTGGGTGGCTCACCTTCACTGGCTGGCAATCCGCAATCACGGCTATTGGATCGCTTGTTGCAGGCGCCATACAAGGCCTCATCGCTCTTCACAACCCAAACTATGCCTGGGAAAGGTGGCACGCTACGCTCTTGACCATCGCCGTAGTCACATTCTGCGTCTTGATCAACATGTACGTCGCCAAAAGGCTACCCCTGGTTGAGAGCTTTCTTGCATTCATCCACTTCGGTGGCCTCTTCATCGTCATCGTTGTCTTATGGACTTTGGCGCCGAGAAACAACGCACACGATGCTTTTCTTCAATTCTCCAACAACGGTGGGTATGCATCTGATGGAGTTTCCTTCATGGTGGGACTTCTCCCTCTCACCTTGTGTCTTCTTGGTTTCGACTCTCAAGTTCACATGTCGGAGGAAGTCCAACACTCCGCACGGTCCATTCCGCAGAGCATCATGTACTCCACGTACATCAATGCTCTACTTGGATTCATCATGACCGTTACCCTCATCTTCACCTGGGGAGATATGGCAGAGATTTCCGACTCTGTATATGGCTGGCCTTTTCTCTCCGTCTTCTACAACGCTACCGGCAGCGTGGCGGCAACTACAGCTATGACGATGCTCATTATACTTCCTCTTACAGGCAGTGTCATTGCCTGTGTTGCCACTGCTAGTCGCCAGATTTGGGCCTTTGCTAGAGATGGAGGCGTTCCTTTCTCTGCGACCGTTCGCCATGTAAGTCCCCACCACGTGCGCCTGCATGTATAATTACATCAAGTATACTAACAAATACAAGATAAACCCCAAGTCCGCAATCCCGATAAACGCCATTATCATATCACTCCTGGTTTGCGTCCTACTTTCCCTCATCAACATCGGCTCCACGGCCGCTCTGAACGCCATTCTCGCTCTCGATCTCACTGCTCTACTCGCCTCTTACATCATCTCGATCGGATGCCTTCTCCACCAACGACTACGTGGCCAGCAGCTCCCACATCGCGAATGGTCGCTTGGAAAGGCAGGACTGCCCATCAACATTGCGGCGCTGTGCTGGCTGTTCCCTGTGCTTGTCTTTACTCTGTTCCCGAGCGAGGTCCCTGTCACGCCAGAAGGCATGAACTGGGGATGCCTGCTTTTCGGGTTCATGGTCTTGTTTGCGAGTGCTTACTACGTCTTGGGTGGAAGGAAGTCGTACATCTCGCCGAGGGAGAGGTTGCGAAGAAACCAGGAAGATGAAATTTTGGCGGCAGCATCGTCATAAGACATGGCAAATGTTTTCGGCTGTGTACCCGGGTTTCTCTGATATAAAGGAGTTCACTCTCGCAAATTATGAATGGTCAGTTGCTGTACCTTTCACGAAATGCATACTAAGCGTTTCGCCTGGATCGTCTTCAAGATTGGCATTGGCATTGACGGTTATCAACTGAAGAGAGAGGGAAGAGAAACCCCCAAGTGGCAAAAACGATTATCCTTGTACATATATTGGCTTATCGGTTCTCGCCTTCCGAATTACTGTTGCCTCCAATTCACTGAGGTCCCCCATGAGCCTGTCATGATTGGGGGGGGGGGGGGGTTTGTTTATGTTCTCAACTTTCTCTTCTATTCTTCGCTTCCGCTTCCACGCCAATAAATTGCAAGCCTTCCTTAAACACCCATGCCCTTGTCAAAAAACCTCCCTAAGCAAGTTCGCCCGGGTTGCGGCAACTCCGTTTGGCCGCCAAGTTACGCTACAGTACTGCAGCGGTAAAGCGAGACCCTGAACTGAGGCTAGACTTGAGTTGTATAAGTCGATGATTAAGTGGTATACTTGAACGAGGCTTTCCCTCTGTTTGTACGAACAGCGTAGTCCAGTTTTTCACTAACTACGTTGATTGTGCAGACAAAGAAGAGCAACATTTCGTCGGCATCGCTAATCTCGGCTCAATACGACCGGCGGCTTCTGGGTTTCAGCTAGTGATCCTTCGCGTCCTAACGTTGACTATTTGCGCGTGTCTAGCTGCGGTTCCTTAAGCCACTGGAGTATATTTAGCAGAGGCTTAAGTATTTGATGTTTCCCGCGAATTTGATTTGCTTCATTTGCGTGTGTTGATCATTTACTACATCTACACAACAACATCCACCGTTAGCAAGCCCGCTCACCGATCCCACCACCACTACAATGAAGCAAGTCGCAATCCTCACGCTGGCTACCGTCGGCGCCAGCGCCAGCATGTTCAACAAGAGACAGCTGTTCGACGCCCCTTCGCAATCAGAAACTCCCGAAGAAGAGTTCAACAGGCATGTTTCCGAGATCTGCCTGCCGCACAACTCCACTGGCGATGCCGACTTGAACGCACCCTGCATGGCTCTCAATGTCATCCAGTACAGTTGCATGTACGGACCCAGCGTCTTGAACCCCTCTGAAAGTTCTCTGCAAGACGACGAGGAGCCGGCCCTGCTGCCCAACGAGACCCAGCGCGCCTGCATTTGCCAGTCGCAGCACAACGATTTGCTGTCCGGATGTATTGCTTGCTACAGAGAGCATGGCAGCACGGAACTCGAAATTCAAGTTCCCGAAGACAAGATCAAGTCGACTATGGACGCGTACTGCGACGCGAACGAGCCTGCCACTCAGGCCTACAACATGGTCCTCTTCAGTATGTATCCGGAAGACGAAGAGGATTCTTCCAGCACTGCTTCGGCCTCTTCAACCGCCCCGGCGACTTTCTCGGATCCCATCGGCAACGCGACGGACGTTTCGCTCTACTTCACACCTTCCGTCACTGGCACTGCTGCTTACGAAGTTGTGGTGCCTACCTCGGGAGCCAACGCTACGTACACCAGCGTGAGCACCTCGGACGGCCAGATTGTGCCCACGGCTGGCGCGAGTGAGCAAGGTTCGGAGAGTGAGGAAAGCGGCAGTGCCAGCTCCACTGAGTCCGACTCAGGTGCTGTGCAGACTGCAATGGCCCAAGTGGGTGCTATGGGTGCGGCTGGAATTGCGGCTTTGATAGCTGCTTTGTAGATTATGTGTAATTTTAATGTCTGTATGCGAGAAGCTAGACGATAGTCCTCCCACGGTTAGAAGTCAAGCCCGAAAAGTGGATCCAAGAAGTTGATGTTTTGATATCCGACGTCCAGAGCGTTCATAAAGTCACCCGAGTGCAGATCCGACGCACCAAGCAAGGCACTTGAAAGATTCGAAGCGTTTTGGCCTGATTCGTAGCCGTGACCAATGGAAGAACTTTGGTCAATGGCGTTCAAATTGTAGTCCGCCTGGTGCCATGCTGGATCGAAACTCTTCATGATGGCTTCGATATCGAAACTTTCCATTTGGGTGTCAGAGCCGGCGACTTCATGTTCCGTAGACATTGTCTGCGTGTCTCCAATTCGCCCGGCATCCGCAGAAGCATGTGCAGATGCTGGACCAACCTCGTCCTCGTCCGTTCTAGATTTCGCGGCTGTGAGACTTGCCCCAACATGCACATTCAGCTTTCTCGTGAGCCTCAGCAGCATTTTCATAGACTGCCTTGGAGCATGACATTGCTCTTGTTGCACTGCTAGCACCTCAAGACAGTGTCGAAGCATCTGATGAGATTGCGAGCCCGCAGGCTTCTGCGCGGCGATGCGAGCATGGATAGTTCCACTAGCATATGTGGCGTACGAAATGAAGTAAGGACAGGATTTGAGGCAGAAGTGCTTCTCATAAAGCTGCAATATCTTATCCATCGCCGTGGCTGCTGCAACGCATGTAGTGAAAGCTGAGCTTGCTTCAGAGGGATCCAGCGTCTGTAGGTGACTATCGGAGATGAAAGGACGGCTGTTGAGAATATGTAGAGCCTGATACATAGCCCTTGACATGTCGTTAGCGGCGAAGTAAGCTATAGCCAGGCTTGAGACTTACATCAGAGACAGTGCATGTGGAAGGACATCGAAGTTGCCCATGTCATGCCACTGTAGGTCAAGATGACGAGGCAAAGCTTTGCGCCATTGTTCGAGATCAGCTCGCAAGCTGTTAGATGTCTGCAATAAAGCAACAGGATCTGCACTGGCGGACTTTTCGGAGTACAAAGTGGCCAGGATAGATTCAGTAATGATGCTGAGCTTGCATAGCTGCTCAAAGGTAGATACGTTCCGAGTTGGACTGTCAAGCTGATGAGGGATTGCGGCATATGTGAGACTGCTGAATGGTTCCAATTCTTCGTATTCGTCAAGGAAAAGCGTTGGCACTGAGGTGTCAGCGTCACGCAGCCGAGCAGGACGGCCCTGGTAGATAGATTGCACTTTATCGGCGACTAAGATACTTGTCAGTCGGAACGCCACAGCCAGTATTCTGTTCACGTACCATAAGCCGACCAAAACAACCTACGGCCGATCTCCTGGCTTTCAACAGACTGGGTGCGGTAGAAGGCCGAATGCAAGCTGTGAATTCCAAGGTCTACAATCATATTGATCGACAATCCTAGGTAATGCCACGAGAGACTTCTTTCATCACACCAAGCAAATAGAGCGTCGGACATTAGCAGCAAGGCTTGGGCCGTGGTGATGTTACTTTTGGCGAATATGCCTGGGCCCCCTTGGTAAAGGTAGTTCTCGACTTTGCGTCGAAAGGTCATGCCACTTACACATGTATCCTCAGACGTATCTCCGCAAAGCTGAGGACTGTGACTAGAGCCAAGAAACAACATTGCATTCAGCAGTAGCGGACTGAAGTGTAGACCGTGGCACGCCATGTCTCTCATGAAAGCGGGTCGATAGACTACGTTACCCGAATGATGTTGGCGATTCCAAAACGCCCGAAGAAGATCATATCCAAGGTCTTTGTCAGTGCCATCAAAGTCAAGTTTCCCAGCCTTGAGGTTCATGAGCTCCAACTGGCCTGGGAGAATGTCAGCCGTCGAGTTTCACGTTGTAGAAGGGCTGTGGGCTTACGTTGTCTCGAGGTCGCGGCAAACAGCACGCTCTTCTCGTCAGCATGGTTGCGACTCGTGAGTCTGGCGCACCCTATAACTGTGGGAGTAGTTTCGATTTCGTACAATGCACTAGAAGGACCATGGAATCGGGAATCCGCAGTGGAAGTCAAGATTGGCGTAGGGCCGGGGCTTGGAGGCGCGGCGGACTGCGGCGGTTGGTTCCCACCTGTCTGTGTGTGGATGATGGCAGATGATGGCGTAGCTGGTGTTTGCAATCTCTCCAAAGATGCCCTCAACGTATGATTTTCGTTCTCCAGGCGTGCAATGCGGGATTTGGATGGCCTGATCGCAAGATTGGTCGGAGCTCAATGGTCATAGAGTGGACAATTTCATACCTCTCGTTGCCTGAACGTTCTTTGTAAGTACATTCCCGGTTATGATTTATGCACTTGGTGCATTTCGGACTTCTATTGTCGCATCCTAACTGCACCCGATCAGTACTTGGTAAAGACGACCAGCCATAAGCGAGCACGTACTTTTCTACGCCGACAGAAATCACAAGCAGCTGCGACTCGCCGCTTGCGCTGGTTTGAGACGGCATCTGCTTCCATGGTTGATGACTGTAAAATCGCTTTCAGCTCTTCGGTGGGCAATGAAGAGGGTGAGAAGTTGGCACCGGATGCTGTGATCCGTCAAATCGGCGTTCTGGTGAGGTGCAAGCGCCACGCGCAGAGATGCATCCGTCTATTGTCAAGGCATGGTAACACTGCTCGACAAGTCGATGGGTAAAGTATGATTCAATAGACAACATTTAAATTGATAGAGCGGGGATGCTGGTATGGAAGAAGTTGGCTTGTATTTCAACCATTTGTACCATCGCCGTCCGCTGCGAGACTCTCAACGGAACAAGACATCCGCGTCATCCGCTTTGTCAGACTCCACCGCCGAACACCGCTGCTTCTCCTTCAGAACTCATCCCCATCAGATCAAAGTTGAAATTGTCTCCGCCGTCCGCCTCAACAGACTCGTGTAGTATTCATCGCCAAGAACACCGGACCCATGGTCAACAATGAACTGGAGTTGGGCAGCTGGAACGTCCACAGATCCGGTTTCGAGCTGCTTAGCACCGTAGTCGCCAACAGGGCTTCTGTCAATCGGCGGAGATGCCTCGAACGCCAGCCCACCATCATATCCTATCTCCCGCAAAGTGTTTATAATCCTTTCCCAGTCGAATGACCCGTCACCAGCGGCGAGGCGGCTATTGTCGGCAACATGTACGTCGACAATCTTTGATCCGCAAGCACGCATCGCGGCGTACATATCTCGCTCCTCTAATGCCAGGTGAAACGGATCAAAGGCGATGCCGCAGCCGAAACCGACTTCATTTGCCAGCGCGACAGCTTGATCTGCCCGGTTCAGAAAGCAAGTTTCGAAGCGGTTGAGTGGCTCCAGTCCGATCTTGAGGTTGTGCTCTTGGGCGAAAGCGGCCACTTCACGGAGCCCTTCAACTGCCCATTGCCATTCTTTTTGTGGTGAAGATTGTGGGACTGTCTTTCCCACTCTTCCCGGAACAATCGTCACGGTCTGACCTCCAAGTTCGGAGGACATGAGAACCACTCGTTTCATGTACTTGATAGTGTCGCGACGATGCTGAGGATCTGCCGCCGTGAGATCGCGGGTACCGGTCTGAATCGTCACAGTTCCCCAGCACTTGATCCCGTACTCTTGCAGTAGAAGACGAGTTTCCTCGATGTGGTAAATATCTGGTTCCCCAGCAAGCTCAACGCTGGTATAACCGAGCCGCTTAAGTCGTGCCAGAGTGGTACGTAGAGGCTCAGGACGCATCCAGGTGTGTGATGACAGATGCATGGTTCCTGTTTGTTTGAGAAATGTTGAAGTTGAGTCGCCGGGGTTAAAGTGGTAATCGATATTGATGTCTAAAAGTTGGATGGAAAGCTATTATATCATATCTGGTTTCTTATCCATACGCTCATCGACATGCTCTTCTGAAGTGTAAACGGAAGAGTGATCCATTGCATCGTGTTGCGCAGCAAAGCATCAAAACGGGACTCACATCCGCTGACTGACTTAAAAAGCGGAACATTCGATCCGCGAAAATGAGCATCTCCGTTCCACCGCAGGAAGTGCATTACAAATGCTACAAATAGGATATGTCGAGATACAAACATATAAAGTCGCTGATATTCTCTCATTGTATTGACGTTTAAGTCTCAAACCCTAGTCAGTTGTTACATCGCACACACATCTCCGCGCCGCATCGCGAGCTTCCACCATGTCAACGATCAATTGGCCTGACGACTCCGTGTTCGAACCTTTCGATATTTTCGAAGTAACGTGAGTTCTTGCCCGGAAGCTAACTGTTTCCTTCTCTGACAAGTCCTAGTTACAAGATCATCTCATCCCATGAGATCAAGGCTGCTGTCCTCACTCCAAAGAACCTCAAGCCAGGCCGTCATCCTGTGATCGTCAACATCCACGGTGGATTTTACGCAACGGCACATTCGCTTTTCGCACCATTCTTCGCACCGTGGGCGTCGAAACTCGCCCTTGATCATGGCGCAATCATAGTCTCGGCGGACTACAGGTTGCTGCCAACTCCAAACGGAGTGGCAGATCAACTGGAAGACCTGGAGGATTTCTGGAACTGGTACACCGCTGTCCTGCCATCATTGATTCAGGAGCGTGCAGCCGGACATGAGATCGACTTTAGCCGTGTACTTCTTGTTGGCGGCTCTGCTGGTGGATACTACGCAACGCAATTGGCGATCTCCCACCCCGACGAAATCTCGGCAGTCGCTTTGGCGTATCCAGCTGTCGATCTCCAGGATCCCATCTGGACACAAGGGCCACCAGATGGAGCGCCTACAGTTCTCCGCTTCCCAGCTGAAGAGATAGTGCCAAAAGAAGAAGCGCTGGCCTGGGTCGCTGAAAAGCGGAAGACGGTGGCAAGCAAAGGCGGATTTGAGGTTACACCTTATGCCGTTGCTCTGACACAACACGGGCTGTTCACCTCTGAGATGTTTGAGTATCGAGATGCCAAGCTTCATACCGCGCATCTAACACTTGAGCGTCTCCGGGCGGGCGCGAAAATGCCGAAGAATGTGTATGTCGAACCGCTGAACGTCTTCGATGATGGTATGCTGATCCTGAAGCAGTTGGATAATCCATGGCGACGATGACTCGGTCGTCTATCTCCGCCAGTCCGAACTTCTCGTGGATCTTATCCGAACGCATTCGCCGAAGACGAAGTTACGCTTCGATATTGCTAAGGGTCACGACCATGCATTTGATGTGGAGCCTTCCTATTGGGAGCCATATGCTGGTCCTGCGATGGAGTTTGTTGCTGAAGGGTGGCTGCAGTAGATGGAAAGTAGTTTCTGGGTACTTTAAGGCTGAAACCCTTCAATAAATTTCCCTCATCGTGAATCGATCTCAAGCTGCAGAAGCTTTCATGAGCATTCCCAATATTTCAAGATCTTGTCTGGCATCAACTGGCGTGGTCTTCGGTCTCTTGCCTGAAGTAACCCAGTCATACACCTCCGTCAGCTCAAGTGTAAAGGGATCTTCGTATGTCCGACGAATTGTGGATTCCCTATACGATCCATCCGGCAAAGAGTCTTTGACCATCATGGTTGTTGGCAAGCCTTTGACGAACGGGGTATCGATGTTCACCTTGACGGTTTTGGTATCGCCAAAGATCTCGATCGAAGCGTCAAATCTTGCGACCTGGTCGACGCCGGACTCGTATGCCACCGCAAACTTTGGGTACTGGAAGATGGCGCTATTATCGTTAGTCGGATTACGTTGACGCGGTGCCTCTAACCTTACCTCCAGAATGGCGACCCAGTAGTAGCGCATGGTGAGAATCCCACGACTCCCTTTGGCATCCCCAATATTTCCCGCACGGCGCTGAGATCATGTGAGCCAAGGGTGGAAAGCATTTCCCACATCATACTCGTCTCTTCAGTGGCAGCGATTCCAAGCTCCGTGTGGAGAGCCTGCTCCATGTCGCTAGCAATTTTCGCTTGCAGCGCATCGGAATCTGCTTTGGAGTAATCATTGAACGTCCTTGGATACGTGCCTGATTGTCCTATAAAGACAGAGTTTGGCCCAATAATATCTCGGACACGAGCATAGCGTATCTGATCAATGCTCCCAACTTCCTTGATTGCATCAACGAACGCCGCAGCATATCGTCTCATATAGCCTATGAAGACTTTAGAGCCACCTGCAGCCTTGTCCGCAGCGATGATGCGATCGGTATCTTGCAGAGTTAGCGCAATGGGCTTTTCGATGAAGACGTATTTGCCCGCTTGCAGCGCAATCTCTGCGTCGGATGCGTGGAAAGCGTGGTTGTTTGCAATCAATACAAGATCCACTCCCGGGCCATTGCACAATTCCTCGACGCTCCTAGTTTTCTTGGGCCTCGAGTCGCCGGCAATTCGTTGTTGGCTATGTTGCATAGCTTCTTCGGACACATCGTAAAGGTGAGTGATCTGGAAGAGGTGGGACAGCAGATTCAAAGTTGGTACGTGGACCACTTGGGTGACCATGCCACAGCTGTGGAAGTTAGTATGTATCCCATAGTAATCTTCTTGGTAGGAAATGGGATTCTTCAAACGGACCCCACAATGCCCACTTTGACAACCCGGCCACTTGGGGCAGCTTCAGTAGGTTTCATGCCGAACATGTCGACAAATGAGGATCGCTTCGCGGAGAGTGGAAAGGCTTTGTTTGTCCAATGAAACGATGCAGAGAATAACTAATCAGAGTGTCGGGCTCTAGCAATGCCATGTTTGCTTTATAGGGTCGGAGTACAGCTGTACTCTTAGCACGTACGGAGGTAGGGCTATACTGTCGGCTCAGCAGTCTTGAAAGAGTAATACCCCGCGTTACCGACCAGACGCAAGGACCGGATCGGATCGGAATGAACTTGGGTAAGATCAACTGCCCGGTGATATGGATAGGTTAGTTGTGAAGAACATATGTGACCAAAGTCACTTTGTCAATTCGTTGTACTCGATGGGCATTCGTTTCCAAGATGGGGTTTGATTACCCCGTAAAATCACAGAGGATGTAACAACGTTTGCAGATGTCCAACAATAGTGATGCGGAAAATATCAAAGAGTCATTGAAATCACTTCACTTGTCAGAAAAGTGGTATACCGTCAAAACACAGCAATACATAAATAAAGAAATTGCTTAACAGATTCATAGGCGCGCTTTGTTTTTTTTTTTTACCCTTCTTTCCCCCCCCCCCCCTTCTTTTCTCTTTGGTGAAGCCTCGCGGGACATCCTCGTAAGCTTGAACCGAACACCAGGACCTTTGCCAACATACACACAACGACTTGAAAGCGGAGAAATAGGAGATGGCCGTAACGGAAAGAAAAAAATGCAATTTTTATCGCGATCGAAGGACCTGTCGCGATCGAGGGAATCCTATTAGGAAAGCCAATGGAAATGTGAGGTAGGAGTCAATTGGTTGTGTCGCCATCGGTGCCTATTCGTCGTCGTCTTTGGTTGTCGAAAAATATTGTGGAAGTCATGGTGCTGTAGAGTTTTTGGCGTTGTTCCTTTGAAGTCCCGGCGGTTCGGACAATCATGGGCTTGCGTTGTTAGATGAACTGCTGGTACTGTGCCCGCCAGATGCAGCTGGGGCCCTTTTTCGTGGATCAGAGTCTATGTAGGCTTGCCACTTGGCATAGGCTCGGTTCAGGGCATCCGTTTGCGCAGAACCAGACAACAGTCTTGCTGCGTCGCAATGTCTTTCCAGGTCGTTGAGCTCTGCATTCCAGCGCTCATCCCAAAGCTGGGCAACAGTGGGCACTTGTAGTCCGTTAGCTTGGCGTATCGAGAATCTTGATTGGTATTTGCGACTGACCTTGTTCTCGGCGACCGAACAACACTTTCATGATGTGGAAGGTCTTGATGGGATTCAGCAAGAATCCATCAAGATCGAGGTCAATCATCTCTAGGTCGAAATCATCCATCTCGAACAACCATTCTGCATGGCTTGTGTAAACATCTGTATCATGGATGAATTTGTAATCCAGCAGAAGATCAACATGAAGTCCTTCAAGGACGTAGACGTCAATCTTGTAGCTCGTGGCGGAGAAAGGATCGAACTTCCACTCAATGCCACGAACAACACCGTCTGTACGCACCGTAGACCCATCCACGAAGCTAAGCTCTTTCTGGCGCTTTGGACGGGTGTCAACCTTCCAGCCTCGCAACCTTGCATTCTCCGGAGAAGTAAGGCAGATGTCAGAGCCGGAATCGCCCACGGCATTCGTGTACTGGCCATTGACAAAGCCATACATCCACTGATACTGATTGCCAGTGAGGCACACTTTCCGTGAAAATCGATCGCGGACTGTACGGATGATTCGGTCGCGGTAGCGCGTGAGTGTTTCGGTCAGGTGAAGGAACGGACGACCGAGAATCACGTCGAACGTACTTTTCGGCAACACGTGGAATGTTGTGAGGTAAATTTTATCCTCCCCTTTGAATGAGAAGGGAAGCTGGATCGTTCCCAGCGTTCGGAAAAGTTTTCCCACTGCGTTCTTCATGCCCATCCTGGATTTCCTATCGATTATATCTGCGACACCTGCACTTCGTAGCCAGCTTAAAGCCGCGATATTTGCACTCGCTCCAGTGTCTGATAGTGCACACACAGGTACCCCGGAGAGTGTCCCTGAAATCCTGGGTTCGCACGGAAGTGACGTAGAGGTGTTGTTTGAGAGACCTTGAAGAGATTCCTGCTTGGAGTTAGCTATGGGTTGGACATTCGAGTGTAGTCGTGACTTGCCGGTACTTCTCTTATGACGGGCTCGTAAGACTCGCTAGTGTTTTCGCAGGCGCATATCTCATGATTGTCCTATTGGGTACATATCGACTCAAATTCGGAAGATAAGAGACCTTCTGCATAAGCACCGGGGAGGTTTGCGGTGCATCGCTGATATGAGAGCTGGATGATCCCGACTCATGGCCTTCGGCACTGCCGCTTTTACGCAGCAATGGAGCTGTAGCGCGCGTGATCCACCCTGGTCGCATTGTTGACGATTCATCCATACCCGCCCGATTGCGATCCTGTCCCGACTGCACCGATTTACTTGATGATCGGTCGACTGCGGATGTGTCGATTGTTATAGTGGGTGCTCTAAACCGGCGGTTAGGCCCAGGCGACGACTTCTGTGGATTGGCCGTGTTGATTGGAATGAGGGACCCAGTCAATTCGACGAGGGCCAGTGGGTAACCGAACAATTCAAATAGCTTTACTGTTGTTGACGAAGTTGTAGTAAGATGGCAAAGGCAGTCAGCCGCAGGTAAGTTCGTAGTTGTGAGGCAGCCTGGAGACAGTGCAACAACACAGCCATGTACGACGGTGACGTGGCACGTAAAAGCCACCTCCACGCAACCACATACATGCAGCCTTGAGACTCAAACGAAAGGACACCGCACAAACAAGCTCATTTTACAATCCGTCATGAATGATCGTGGTTATCCAGCAGTCGCAAAGTTCATCGCTCAAGACCCAGATCATGAAACGTTCGTTTTCCGCAGATTCGATCTTTTGACGGCGCGAAACTTGCTCAACCTGCAGAGTGAGCTTGTCGCTCTTCAGCAAGATTTGGTTGCTCTTGACAAAGAGGCCAATTCGGGCAGTGATCCAGATTTGACTTTATCTCTTCGCTCATGGCGACTTATGGAAGACAAGGCCAAAACGAACGATAAAGTGAAAGAAAGCCTCGAGCTTGCAATGAAGCTCGAACACAAGCTCAAGAAATATCGTGAGTCTCTCTGTCAGTATACCTAGGCCTCATCAAAGCTGATATGCATGTTGGAAGCTTGCAGTGAGCTGATGTCTTTTCTTCAGACAAAGCGTTGCTATTATCAGAAAGTGTAGCGAAACTAGAATCTCCTAGCGATCGCGTTCTTGGAGCCTACCGTAATTCTCTTCAGAGAAATCTAGGAGACCTCGAAAAGTCTAGCCTGAGCGAAGCCGTAGACCACGCCGCTCTACGGCCACCTGCAGATAAAGACATACTCTCGAGAATCTTGCGCGATTACTGGCCTTTCCCATCTACTGTAAGGCTCGCCGTTTAGGGGTTGAGACGGATGTTGTGCTGACCGAAAGTCCCCAGGGCGGATCCGATGGCATAAGCTACTTCAAAGAGCACCATCTGACTCGGGTGCTATCGATCATCAGCATCTTCATCGCCGCGGGCCTCATCGTCGGGCCTATGGTCGCGCTCAACTTCACCAAGAATGCAAATGCTCGCCTAGGGATCGCCATTGCCTTCATAGTGTTGTTCGCTTCCGCACTCAGTATTTCGACAGCGGTGAGCCGAGATAACGTCTTCATAGCCACGGCGACATATTCGGCGGTCTTGGTGGTATTTGTGTCTGGGAATCTTGGAAGCTCTCCAGGAGGTTCGAGTGGCCCATGAGGACACTACGTTTCCTGCCTTTAGCTAGAGTAACATGGGCATCATGAGCCGATCGAAGGGAATATCAGTTTGTGCTCGCTGGCAGTTCAGCTATAGCCCTCGCTTTGTTCAATTGTAGGATATGTCCCATGGGCATCACAAACCAATGTGAAGTCGGATGGAAAATACCTAAGCACCAAACGCTAACACAAACTCTATTACCACTTCGCGAACCGCGGCAAGCACAGCGTGACGTCACCGAATCAATATGAACCCGTCCAAACCGCGTCTCCAATGCCTCTTGTAGTCCCAAACACTCTTTCTATACAGCAGCAGTACAAACACTTGAATACCTCATCAACCACGCCCGCCCTATAAATATGGCTACGCTCCTCCAACGCCCTCTTCTCGGCTGCGCAGCCACCGCCCTAGGCCTCTCCGGCGCCGCATACGGTTTCCTCTCCCACCAGCGACGAAACCCACTACGCCTCGACAGCTCTCCCAACAGTCCCGTTCCGCCCACAAACCCTAAAGAGTGGTCATTCTCGCAGTACCAGCGTGATGCCAAAACACCCGTGGTATCCAGCCGTGGAGGTCTCAACGCCAAAGCGGTGCGGCAATTGACGCTGGGAAGCATTCTAGGTTCGTGCCCATGGATTCTCTATAATGGTATGAAACAATTACAAGACTTCTGACATATCCCATCACAGGCCTAGCAACCGGTCTCACCATCTCCCTCTTCAGCAAACCCCTCGCGCTCCTCCTCGGCTTGACTTTCCTGGGCCTGCACAGCGCGGAGCGATACCTCAACATCCAGCTGATTCCCTACAATGGTATTCAAAAGTACGTGCGCGGTGTGGACTTGCGTAGCGCTGTGCAGGATAATGCGGCTATGAAGCTTAGCTTTGGTGTGATGTTTGCGTTGAGTGGGTTTGCTTCTTTCTAAGGAAACTGGATGGGGGACGAAAGCTATGGGGAAGATGGATATCGTGTGCCCGAAAGGTTTGGGAGCATTGGGAAAGATATGTTTGGAATATGGAGTAAACCTGAGGAGGATTGTATGTATGTGTTTAGAGGGATGACATTCTACGGGAGAAAGTCATCAAAACTACACGATCTCCAAGAAGATACCGAAAACGCTGGCCAGATTTGGGTGTATGCATTGATTATACAGAATATTTTGTTGCTCAAAGGAATCTTTTTAACACAATTGGCCCTTCTCGAAAGGCAAGAAGCTGGGAAAAATGAGGGCCAACTAAGAACATTTGAAAAGAGCCTGGAACTCGTGAAAAAGCATGCGCCTTGCACAAAGCACGAGCTCCATTCTCCAGGGGATGGTATGTTTCATCCCAATCTCTTCGGAAACACCTTTCCGCGCAATTAAAATCATTCGAACGCCTGGAGGGAATCGTTTCAACAAAAAGCACTCATTTTGGTCTATGCCCGTAGAAACGCCCTTCGCCAATGCGCAAACAACAACCAAATTCTCAAGTCCCAACTTTGAAAAAGTGCAAACCTGGAGCTCAGTTCTTGAGCGAGTCCCTCATGCTTTGTACACTCGCGCTCGTAGGCAACACGCCCTTGCCCTGGTCCTTCTCCTTGCTCTGCCACATCTTGGCGACAGCGTAGACGAGACCAGAGACGAAGCCGATGAAGATGGCGCTGACACTGGCGAGGGTGGCGGGGGCGTCGAAGAAGACCAGGCCGGAGATGGCGATGGGAAGCTTGTTGAGGGCACCGACCATGGAGTAGGTGGTGGAAGAAGTGACACGCACGCACCAGGCGGAGCTGTATGAAATGAAGACAGAGCTGAGACCGGAGATGATCATGACGATCACGACTTTGCTCTCCATACCAGGAGGGAAGTTGACGGCGATATTGGCGGAAGACCAGTTCTCGAGGAAGAGGGAGCAGACAAGGAGGACAGGGATGGAGAGGAGGTTGTTGTAGTACATGGCTGTGATGTGAGAGTTAGTGGTGGGTCGCTTTGGGCAGGGCAAAATAGCAAGAAAAAGGACTTACTGTCAAAGTCCTTGAAGTTGGTAAGCTTGATGCGCTTGCGCATGCCCAGAACATATGCGGCAGAGCAGAAGCAGTTGATGAGCATCCAAATGTAGCCGGCGTTGAGAGTCGCAACCTTATCAGCTGCATCGCCGGTGGTGCTATCGCCGGCATGGGAAGACAGTGCGTGAGAAATGTCCGCCCAGGCCGCAATGATGGAGCTGAAGACCATAAGACCAAAGCTGAGAAGGGTCATGCTGGTGACCGAGCCGCCGAACCAGAGGACCTCACCATACGCGATGAGGATGATGGTCAAGTTCTTGAAAATGGTGTACACGGGAATGCTGAGGAATTGGAGCGCCTTGCTGCCGGTGTAGATCATGCCGATGAGCAGGAGGGAGATGGGAAACCATTTGCGCGCCTCGTCGCTGTTGAAGTCGCGGAACTTTGCGACTCCCATAATCTTGAGGGTCTGGATGGCAAGAACGCAAACAATACTCTGTTATACAAGACGATGTCAGCCAACCTGGACTTTTGTTTTCCTCTTGCTCTTGTTCTTGACGACAGCTCCTCAGATAGCACCTACCTGTACGGCCAGCAGGAAAAAATTAAGGTTAAAAGTTCCAGTCAGAACAAACTTGTTGGTGCATGTCATGAGAATACTGCTGCCGCAGTATGCCAGAATGGACAATGGCGGGCTGTTGAGGTTGGAGGGGGCGGAGGAAGCCATAGGCTGCGGCTTCGGGGCGGCTTCGAAGGTGTTGTTAGGCTGCCTGTCGCCCAATTCGACCGTGTAGTCTCTCTTCTTGTCGTCGTTGGCCATGGCGAAAGGATCCGGCTTCTCAGCGGGTGAGGGCGAGGGTGAGGCGGATGTAAGGGGTGATCTTGCGCCGGCCCACTGGGTGCGACCGTGACGACCTAGCGACGAGCTGACGCCGATGAAGGAAGTAATGGTGGTGACTTTGCGTGCGCTGATGCGCGTTTGGGAGGTAAGGAGTGTGTAGTTGGGCGTGTTGGTATGAACAGTGTCTACCTTCAATAATCATGCGTATGTGGTCCAAAGGGAGAAAGATGACCGTTGCAGCGGGCGGGACGGGAGGCGTGGGAGCAGTAACAATTCAGGGTGAGGGTTAGGGCGGAGGTGTCGTCGTAATGCCTTTGCGGAACAGACACGAGGTTACACGACAGTCGGAAGCTTCTGATGACAGCAGGAAAATCTATTTTCACACATGGCAATTAACGCATCAAAGCAATTTCATCTCGTTACAGCCCTTTCCATCTGGACCTGCCATAACTTATTCATCCTGTCAAGCACCACAGCAAACATCACGTGATATGGACAATGCAATGTTTCACATATTGCTTGTTTCATACCCATCTTATCTTATCTGAATCTACGGACCGAGAGTCAATCGCATCGAATCATGGCACACGAGCACGGCGCCGTCACTAGCCGCCGGTACGTGGCGTTCAACAAAACGGTCTCCAATCTTTCCATCCAGCAAGCCATCACATCATTAAACTGTCGTCTTTTCACGACGACTGCTCCCATGCCGGGTAGTCCGTGTATCCAACCTCGGGATCAGGGAAGGGGCCATAGAACCTGCTACGGTCGTAGGGGTTGAGCGCCAAACCCTCCTTGAGTCGCCTTGGCAGGTCTGGGTTGCTAATGAAGTAACGTCCATACAGCAAACCATCGTAAGTGTTCGACTTCAGGAAGTCCCAGGAGTTTCTGTCGTCGAATCCGCCCGCGGAGAAGAAGGGCGTGTCGGCGAAGATCTCGCGGAAAGATGACAGGTCGATCGCGCTGATTCCCCAGGAGTCCAAAAAGCTTTGCTTTTCCTTCTCGCTGCAGACTTGCTCGTATCGCTAAAAGGTTCCCTCGTCAGAATCTCTACGGTACTTGAGTGGCGCGTGTTGACACATGCAGCGCAAACTTACCGGCTCGACGAAGCTCACGTATGACAGCTTGGGGTGGTTGCTCTTCAACTTCTTGCAAAGCGTGTGCCACGTCTCCAATCGCTGCTCTGATCGGCTCTGGTTGA
This sequence comes from Cladosporium sp. MBC 237, assembly GCA_030772445.1. Taxonomy (NCBI): domain Eukaryota; kingdom Fungi; phylum Ascomycota; class Dothideomycetes; order Cladosporiales; family Cladosporiaceae; genus Cladosporium; species Cladosporium sp. MBC 237. Next base: position 261,163 of record JAPHCH010000006.1, on the reverse strand, counting down.
AAAGACCGAACGGTGTCAGGCGAATTGCCAGGTGCTCTTCGCCAACGGCCTTGCTCAACTCATCCATGAGCTCGAGCGCAAAGGCGCATCGCTTCTCATAATCACCACCGTACTGATCAGTTCTTTTGTTAATGTTGGAAGCGAGGAACTGCTCGACGAGGTAGCCGTTACCGCCGTGGACTTCGACGCCATCAAAACCGCACTCAATGGCCCACTTGGCCGTTCGGACATAGTCTTGAATGGTCTTCTTGATCTGCTCAACCGACATCTCCTGGGGCGGGAAGTCACTGTAGCGCACAGACTGGTTTGTGTGAGGAGGCGGGAACATGAAGCATTCCTCTGGATCATCCCAGGGCGTGGCAGATGCGCTCAGGATAGGTGTGCCCGTCATGTGAGGAATGTTTGCTCTTCCTGAGTGCCATATTTGCATGTAGACATGACCTCCCTTTTCGTGGATGGCGTCTGCAATTTTTTTCCAGCCGGCCTTTTGCTCCTCGATAAAGAGGCCTGGAACACCAGGCATAGCATTACCCTATTGGGGAGAAGTCAGCCAGTAGTCACATGTTGCGGTACGAGCAACGGTCGGCTAGATGTTGATGACGGGATCCTGCCCCGGGCAGAGCGAAGGAGCCGGGCGAACCGGGGGCCGTCCGTGGCGTGAAGACCAAGGTAGACGAGGCACGCTACTCCCGTGCTCCTGTCGGCTAAAGCGACGATCTCCGAGAAATCTTGGTGTAGGAGGTTTTCCATCTCTTGGCGGTCGGGTAGGGCCAGTGGCAAGACTTCGGCGTCTGATGACGAATCTTGGTACTTGCACACGACGAGCCCCGGTCGGTTGCATACCGGTGGATAAGAGGGCAGAGAACCAGGGTGAGTGAGAGGCACAGTAGCGGACACTAACGTGCTACCTTAACGTAGGAAGTAGGGCGAAAAGCGCACATACCTCTAGGGATGGTGGCACACCCTCTGTGATGAGCAAGCCTCCCTTGCTGGCACGTTGAGCGTAGTATTCGACCATCAAATCGTTAGGGAGCCAGACGCGGTTCGGATCCTCGGCGGTGCTCTCAGCTTTCAACGGTGTTCCTCTGTTCCTCGTCAAGGGCGCCAGAATGACGCGGTGATCCAGCTGTAGTCTGCCATTGCCAATGGTCATAGGCTCGAAAAGCTTCGACTGAGACTTGACTGGGTCAGACATCGTGATCCACTACCGGCGGTGATGTAGTAGTAATAGTAATAATAAGGGAGGGCGGAAAGACAATAATAAGAGACTGGTGCGTTGTCGACGGAAACTTTACTCTCAGACACTACCACGAGGGTGGGATATTGACCTTAAATGTCCAGAGCGAATGAAAGCCACCGGGGTCCGACACATAGACGGCGAGCTCAGGCGAGAAAAGCGACAGATTGCAAGGATGGGGTGCCCTCCCCTCTGTAATTATGCAACCCTGACTATCACTGATCCTAGTCGGTGGAGTCAACGAAGCCCACGCGATAAAAGCGACTAGGAAGAGCGCGCCGACCTAAACTAGCATCATTACTCAAAGTATATTTCACACCAGGATTCTTACTCACCATACGATTGGAGCGAATGATGCGAACTAGGGCTGAATCCTGAACGAACAATGTGGCCCCAGTCGTCCTCGCCTCTTGGCTGTGCGCTGCAGCGGTCAGGGCGTTACTTGAAAGTGAATCCGCGTTCTTGTAGAGATGCCATTCCTGCGCAAGGTGACACCCGTTTTCAGTCTCTTGGTCCGAAAAGGGTTCGATGGCAGCTGCAACCTTCTACTTTAATTCTTTTTAATAACAAGGGTTCACCCTTGCCACTCCTCCACACTCATCATCCACAACAAACAAGACTCGATAACCACCCACGAAGCACGTTCGCAGAAGATGTCGGCGTCCATGATCCCGCGACCGGAAGGTGCCAAACAGGATCTGGAGAATCCCACGGATGCCATTCACACAGTCAACTTTGTTACGCAGGCACTCACTATTGCGCTGTGCACGATCTTTTGCGCCATCAGAGCCATCCAAAAGCTTAGAGTACCGACCTTGCACTTGGTCTACGACGACTGTGAGTGTGGATTTGAATGATCACCCTCGTTCCGAGCTAATTCAAAGTAGATCTCACTTTGATTTCATATATTCTTTTAGTCGGGTATTGCGGCGGAGGCATCTCCCGTATGTCAACATCAACCCATTTCCGTTTTGGCAGACCAGCTCTCTAACATCAGCGATTCCAGTTGGCGTTCATGGAGGAGGATATCACGCATGGGAAGTGCCCCAAGAGTCACTAGAACCATATCTCAAGGTACAACATTCACCATTTGATTTCAAACGGATTTCGTCAGTACTGACAGTATTTCGCCCAGTCGATGTACGCCACGACAATTTTCTACCCACTGATGACACTCTTCATCAAACTCAGCATTCTCGCCCTCATCGCCCGCATTTTCGCACCCTACAAGCGCCGAATGCAGGGTATCTACGCCTTCGCCATTCTCTTGATCATTTACTACCTCACCTCCCTGATCCTCAAGATCCGCGTCTGCATGCCCGTCTCAGCCTACTGGAAAGGCGAGATGGACAAGTGCATCGATCAAACAGCCGTTTTCACTGCGGACTCGCTCATCAGCACTGTCACTGATGCCATTATCTTGGTGCTTCCGCTCCCCATGACCTGGTCTTTGCAGATCTCCTTCCAAAAAAAGTTGCGCGTGGGTGGCATGTTGGCCGTGGGAGGCCTTGCGACTGCATTCAGTGCATGGAGACTGCACCTTGTCCTCAACGAAGGAAAATCCCAGGATTTGACCATCTTCTTCATCCAGGTCGTATTGACAGGGTAAGTCTTACAGAGATTCGCTTGCACATTCGTTCATCGTATCACTGACAATTCCATGTAGTAACGCCGAGGCTGGCATCGCCTTGATCTGCTGCTGCCTGCCAGCGGCCGTCGGCCAATTCAAATTCCTACGAGACAGAGTGGGCTACGGCTCATCGAACAACACGAACGGAAAATACAACACCAACTCCTCAGCGAACTTGACAAACCTCACCAGCCGCAAAGCAGCTGCCCGGAGGCAATGGCAAGACAACACGCGCACATCGCTCGACGAGGTGGAACTGGTTGCCCATGCTCAAGGAAACACCACCCCGGCTATAGATCTGGACCACCCGGGTATCATGAGGAAGGTCGAAGTCACGCACGCGGTCAGCTATTACGGCTCCGATGCATCGTCTGATCATGCCAGCAAAGATGAGAGCAAGAGCGAGAAGGCCGAGCGCGGCATGAATTGATTACGGACACTGGATTACGTCCTTTGCTTTCTTTTCGGTGGCATTGTCGTGTTTGATGGCAGAGGGTACACACGACAGGACCTCTGTTTCAACTGCGATTACAATCCTTAGATTTTCATAATGTATTACTATTGGAACACAAATTGACCATCCACGATTGATCACACGATTCAGGGCTTCGATTCAAAGCCTCTCTGGCATTGTACGCCATTCCACGCGAGAGTGCAAACACCCCAGGGATGGAGTGGTCATAATGCGATCATGAATATAACGAGCCCTAAGACTAAGTAGTTGTTGGCTCCTGACTACGTATGCATATGTGTATGCAACCCACAAAACGTTCCGAGCTTGTTTCTTGCTTATATGTGGGAGAAATTCCACTCTTGTGGGTATTAGAACATCCATCTTATAGTTTTTGTAGATCATATGATAGACAAATATAAGCAATGCATATTTTGATGGCCATATGGAAATGGTTACAGGGAATAGTATTTTACCCAGAGGTATGGGAAACTAATGTAGAAGATGGCATCGGGTCGGCCCCAGAAAATGGAGGATGGAAGGCGCCTCTCCCGCGCCTCCCGCGCCTCCCCGCCGCTTTCACAAGCAATTGCAGGGTCGAGTGGTGGCACCAAGTCAGCCCCTCAAATCCGTGCCTGAAAATCAACATCACATCACCGAAAACATACACACTCATTTCAGGCAGCCCAATCGCCAGTCTGAGACAAGCTACATACTATACTACGCCTTGCTGTGAATATAGTCTCTGCATACTCACCTACAATGCCTCTTGACGCCAACGTCGCCAAAGTCCTGGACAGGCAACAACCCACCGACTCCGACGATGAAGACGCCCTGATCGCCGAGCTGGAAGAGGATTCCGACAACGCCACATTTGCTGCCATGCGTGAACAGCGTCTGCAGCAACTGCACGCCGAGCTCAACCGTGCCAAGGTCCAAAAGGAAGCCTCCTATGGTACCTACCAGGAAATCAAGGACGAGAAGCAGCTCATGGACATCACCACCAGCAGCAAGTACTGCGTCGTGCATTTCATGAAACCAGACTTCAATCGCTGCCGTATCATGGATGAGAAGCTCAAGCCAATCGCCGAGAAGCATTACGAGACGAGGATTGTCAGTATTAATGTTGAGAATGCCTCTTTCCTGGTCGTCAAGCTCGGCATTCAGGTCTTGCCTTGTGTGATTGCTTTCATCGACGGCGTGGGTGTTGATCGTGTTATTGGTTTTGAAGGCCTTGGCTCCAAGCCGGATTCTTTCAAGCTGGCACAGTTGGAGGATCGCCTCCTGGCCTGTGGCGTCTTGGAAAGATCCAAGATCACTGACGTTGATGAGAGAATGAGGTCGAAGCAGAAGGTTAGGCCCGAGGAGGATAATGATGACGATGAATGGGAATAGACTCTGCAAAACTTCAACGCACTTCTGGCCATTCCGCTCGCATCCCTGGGAGATTGCATTGGAAGGTCATGCCCGTGGATGAGAGCAAGACGTCGCAGAATCACACATTCGACAGAGCTAGCATCGCCAAGCGACCAAAACACAGCAGCATCTACTCGGACTCCTTCTTCTTCTCCTCCTACTCAACTTTTTCCAACCAAGTACCTTCAGGCAACACCGCATCCTCTTCACCTTCCTTCTGGCCAATACCGGAACCGCACCACCACTCTCCCTCTTTTCCGCGCCAAACACAATGGTTCTTCAGCCACCAATCGACAACCTCGCCATCAAGCCAGCTCGCATCCTGCATGCCCGCCTCATCACCCTTCAATCGAACCGCACATCTGGGACCGCCAGCAATGCCTTTTCCACAAACAAAATCTCTTTTATCCTCCGTGACACGCCTTTCATGCGTCACGCTCCACACCAGCCCGGCAACAATCAACGCACTACCAACCAAGACCACCATGCCAAGCACAACATGCAGAAGCCGATCATTCTTGCATCTCGAGAGGAAAGAGCGGCGCTTATGCCTCTCTTCCGCGACTTCATCTGCACCCGCGTCGGACGAACGTCCCACCCCTTGATTCTCCCCACCATCGCCCGCATCCCCTCCCGTCGTAGCACGAATCTTCGGATCCCAAAAAATCGACCATGACCGGCTCTGAAATAACGACACAACCGTACTCTTCCTCCTCGGCTTCCCACTCACAACCCCAGCAGGTGGTGGAACGAGACTATCAGCACGCTTTGAAACCGACGCCGAAGATGCAGAAATCGACGGCCCCGCTGAACCTCTCGGGCCCTCGGAAACGGCGGACTTGGGCGGTGCTTGGTACCTGGGCTCGTCGAAGCGGATGGTATTCTGCGCTCGCACGGCGCGGTCTAGAGTTTCTCGAGGCACGGCTGTGGAGGGTCGATCGGTGAAACGGTATGGCTTGTGTGCTGGCTTGTGTGCTGGTGCTGGCGCTGGCGCTTTCGGGCTTGACTCTGAGAGCCTGCTCATGGGAACTGCGACTGAGGGTCGAGACTAGCGATTGGAAGCGTCAGTTCAGTGGTGGGTGTGTCGGTCTGGTCATTCTCGGAATCTTGCGATAGAAGAGCAGAAGGGAGGAAATAGAAGAACACGCTGTGTTGATTAGAGGGTGCGTAGCAACTCGGCTTACCGGTTGCTGTATCATAGCCATATTCTGCTGTCTGCGGTCCTGCCGCATCTTGGCGAGGTCCGAGGCGTTCATCGTCTCGCTCCTTTTGATGCTTTTGCTTTTTCTCTTTTGGTTGGATTCCTGCATGGTGGGTGTGTGATAAGATGGATTGCTTCAAGTATTCGGTCAGATATGGCCGACATTTGGAAACGGAACGGAATTGTGTACAGGCGCGGTGTTTGCATTATGGACTTGGAACGGTAGAGATACATTATATGAATCGGCGATCTAGGTTTGTTTCTTCGAGATGTTTATTGGATGCTGTGAGTGCTTCCCCTCACTGGGCTCTTTGGTGTGTTGCTGGGGTTTGGAAAGGTCAGCATGTCAAAGTTACATAAATGTACGGAACACGGAGGTCAATGGCCAGGACTAGCTTTGAACATTTAACACGATCGAATCTTCGCTTGAATAGAATATAGATGGGAGTCTTTTCAATTCGGTAATATATAATGCAAGCTTTCCAGAAATGGGAACTGAAAAGCTCAGTAAGGCGCACACTCCCTCTCTAACCACTTGCTTGTCTTCTCATCGTCTTTGAAGAAATGCGCAGTCTTCTCCCGCACCTCGGCATGATAAGAGTTCAACCACTCCTTCTCCTTGTCGCTCAAAAGCGCAACATCAATCAACTTTCTGCACATGGGAACCATGGTCACGTGCTCGAAACCGAGATAAGGCTTGTCGCCGAACTTGTACTTTGTTTCCACTTCGGTGACCATGATGACGTTCTCGATACGGATGCCGTAGTTGCCATCTTCGTAGTAACCGGGCTCGTTACTGATGACGTTGCCGATGGCGAGGGGCACTTCGGAGTACTGCACACGAGTGCCGATGCCGATGGGGCCTTCGTGGACGTTCAGGAAGGAGCCAATGCCGTGACCTGTGCCGTGGCGGTAATCAAGGCCATGTTGCCAGAGGTGCTGGCGGGCCATGGCATCGATGGCGAAGCCGGATGTGCCTTTGGGGAAGCGGGTTTGCTCCAGAGCGATGTGGCCTTTCAGGACGAGAGTGTAGGATTCGCGTTCTTGAGGGGTGGGCTCGCCGAAGTGCAGGGTGCGGGTTGTGTCGGTAGTGCCGTCAAAATATTGGCATCCAGAATCGCAGAGGTAGATTTTGGCTGGGTCGATGACCGAGCAGTTGCCAGGCTCGGCCTTGTAGTGGATTACGGCTGCGTTGGGACCAGTGGAGGAGATCGTGTCGAAGCTGAGGCCGGCGAACTTGTCGTGCTTGCTGCGAATGGCTTCGAGCTTGTCCGAAGCTTGTACTTCGTCAAGAGTGGTCTTCTTCTCAATTAGCTCGTGTTCGAGCCAAGCAAAATATTCGCTAAGGGCAGCACCGTCGCGGATGTGACATTTGCGCATGCCTTCAAGCTCGGTGGGGTTCTTGACGGCTTTGGCATCGCCAACAGGGGAGCGGACTTCATCGACCTTGTCTTCACCTCCAAGCGCCTTTGAAAGAGCCCATGAGGCCTTTGTCGAGATAAGAAATTTACGCGGCTTGGAGTCTGATGCAGCTGAGGAGGACAGGGCGGCGATATCAGAGAAGATAGCTTCGTATGGTCGGATAGTGACACCGGAAAGATGCGACTTGGCATCCTCCGGAAGCTTAGACTCATCGATGTAAAGCGTTGTCTCGGTGGGAGTGACGACAGCATACGAGAAGAAGACGGGGTTGTAGGGAATGTCGTTGCCGCGTAGGTTGAACAGCCAAGCGATTTCGTCGAGCATGCTGACAACGAAGCCAGCGGCCTTCTTCTTCTCCAACTCCTTTCTGAGCTCCTCAATCTTCTCTTCAAACGCCTTACCGGCGTACTCCTGGCCATGTACCTTGACCGGCTCATTTGGTCGATCCGGTCTGGTTTCGCCCCACGCTTGATCCACAAGATTGTCCGTGACAGCAACCAGGTCCTTGCCGCCCTTTTTCTTGATCTTCTCGGCCAGCTTCCTTGCATCAGGCGCAGTCAGGGTTGTTGGGTCGGTGCCAACAATCTTCTGTCCTGCACCCTCACCTGCCTGCTCGGCGGTCCAGTCCTGCCATGAAGGGACGTCCTGGAGACCTTGCTTGAGGAGAGTCCAGTTGGAGTCGAGCTGTTTGCTTGCCTGGTTGAAATAACGTCCATCGGTCGCCAGAGCGGCTTTGTCGAGGGTGATGACGGCTGTTCCGGCAGATCCTGAGAAACCAGAGATAAACTCTCGTCGAGCATCGCTTGGGGCTATGTACTCGGACTGATGTGAGTCCTCGGAGGGCACGACTAGGGCGGGGCGTCAGTCAGCGGTCATGCGCGGCTGCTATGGCTTGTGCGTACTGTAGATATCTACCTTCTGCTGGGCCATGAGCTCGCGCAAGCGCTGCAGGCGGGCGGTTGTGTTGACCTGATCCATGTTGACGGGTTTCTGTGGTACTTTGAGAAGTGATGATATGGTGAAGTTGCGGACGGGCCTTCGCGCAGATGAGGCGACTAGGCGAGAGAAGGGTCTGAACATGAGATGTTGATCTAAAGAGAAAGAGAGGGAGGGAGGATTGTGTCACCGCAGTGGATATGCGCAGTCGTATGCAGCTAGGCCTATCTCGCAGGCAGTCCTGATGCTTCCACCTCCCAAGGGTTCCCCGTCGGCTACTGCCCGCCCGCCCTAGTTAAACGCCGACCCGCGACGTTTGTGATGCCTGACCGGCTTACAAATGACCTCAGGCATTGACGTCTAGACCTCTTCTTTTGGATTTACATATCGAAGGAATACCACATCAACATCCACCACACACGCTCTCGATACAGGCAACAGCAGCATTGGCCTTCTGGTCACCACTCACGCACAACAACATACAACACCGCCATCATGCCCAAAGCAGAAGTTGGCAGCACCAAATATGTCGCCAACAAAATGAAAGCCAAAGGCCTCCAGCGCCTACGCTGGTACTGCCAGATCTGCGAGAAGCAATGCCGCGACGAGAACGGTTTCAAGCAGCACACCATGTCCGAGTCGCACGTGCGCGGCATGCTGGAAGTCGGCGAGGACCCCAAGAAATACATCAACGAGTTCAGCAACCAGTTCAAGCGCGACTTTCTGCGCCTGCTGAAGACGAGCCACGGCGAGAAGAAGGTGCACATGAACAATTTCTACCAGGAATACATTCGGGACAAGGAGCATGTGCACATGAACTCTACCAAGTGGCCGAGTTTGACCGAGTTTGCAAAATACCTTGGTCGCGAGGGGGTTTGTCGCGTGGAGGAGGGAGAGAGGGGTCTGGAGATCGCTTTTATTGATGATTCGCCCGAAGCGATCGCGAGGAGGGAAGATGTCAAGAGGAAAGAGCGACAGGCGAAGGGCGATGAGGATCTGGAGAGCAAATTGCTGAACCAACAAATCAAGAGGGCGAAGGAAGCTGCGAAGGAGAAAGAGCAAGCAGAATTGGCACAGAAGGGAAACGCTGAGGAAAAAGAGAAGCCAAATCCAGAAGAAGCTACCAACAACGAGCCAGTAAAATTGAGCTTCAAATTGGGCGCAAAACCCGCTCAAAAGCCCACAGAACCCGCAAAACCACCACAGCCCGACGCACCTGTGACGATCGACTCGTTTTCCGCAGATGATCCTGCGGCCGCGGCACCTCGATCCGGCAGCGAAGACAAATCAGCCTCGCAAACCCCGGCAGCGCCCTCTCCGGCGCCCGCAGCGCCGCCAAAAATGTCCCTAAGCGGACTGATGGGAAAGAAATCCAACCCTCTCATGGGCAAGAAACCCAACGCTCTTGCAGGGAAAAGACCGGAAATCGCACCCGAGCCTGAGAAGAAGATGAGCAACGCAGAGAGGATCATGCGTGAGGAAATGGAGCGGAAACGGCTTGGACCTAGCGGTCAGGGCGGTGGCAATAAGAGACAGCGGTTGGGCTGAGTGGTTTGGCTATTGAGGAAGTTTCTGTTTCTCGTGCGTATGTGTGTTGCCATTAGCGAGGCGTTTGGTTTGCTTTTGCGGAAAACTGTTATGATACCTGGCTGGTATGCCATTAGAGGCTGTATACGCCTGGATGTAGGAAGGATTACATTATTATTTACAAATTTCAAGGAAGCCGACTAGGCAACGTTTGCCTAATTGGCTGTCCAGCAGCCTTATTATTATACATTAAGTCCCCGCGTGGGATCCTCATGTCCCTTTCTCTGTACAATAGTCGTTTTTCTCGGTGGTGATACCTACATTCACTTTCAACCCAACCTTCTGGAGCGTCCAGATGCCCAACCTGTTACCGCGAGGTACTTAATTCTCTTTCCTGGAGTCGTGGTGCACTTGGTGGTGGCGGTGTGCTCTGTGTGAGGACACGGTGCATAGGCTGTAGCTCCGGGTGTAGGTACATGCAGTATTTCGTAGAAAGGGCCCAGATGTGGCGCGAGATCGTCTTATGGTCGGGGACTCAAGTCGACCCGGAACACGCCGAGTACAAAATAAGCAATGTCGGGTCGTTCAAGATTTTTGAGTTGAGACCTCTAGGATGGGTATTCTGTGCAATGGCCGGTGCTTTGGTCGAATGGCTCGTACGTCGTTATTCGGAACACAGGGTCAGGGCATGCCAGCCATAGATTGTTGAGGTAGAGTGTTCTCATGTGTCGTTAGGGAATCGCAAAGAGGTTCTGCTTTCTCTCCCCAGCCTCTTTTAGCCTGCTTCATCCACAGGCGCGAGATCGATGCCAGGGTCGGGGATGACAAAGTCCAGCGCCATGAAACCAGTCCGTCGCGGCTGCACTAGCTTGACGTCCTGCCCTTCGCTCGCTTTCTGCGCATTCCAATTGTCGACAAAGCGCTCCAGTCCTTTCTGACCGGTCTTTGCGCCCGAGAATCCGGTGTCGTCCCATAGGAAACCAGTCAAGACGCCCAGGAAAAAGTCGACGAAAGCTCTGAATGTGAAGGCATTGAAAGACTCTTCAATCCGGGTGTTTATGTTGGAAATCAAAAAGCGGAAGTCGCTCTCCGACACCATGGGGTCGAGAATCTCCGGGTATAAGTTTGCGTATGCTGGATATGTGTCGCCTGTTGATAGCCAGTCTCTTCGCACTCTGATCACTCGTGTCTGTCTCGCCTCTTCGCTTGCAGGGCTGCAATGAGGGTTTGGGTGCGGGAAACAAGGATGATTGGGTCCCCATTCGAAGTCATCTTCGGAGCCTTCTGTTTGGCCAGTCTCTCCAGAGCGGCGCACCGACGATGCTGGCTGGGTGCTCGGAGCAAGGTTGTCGTTTGCGCGGTTTGTGACGGAAGAATGTATTGACCGACGGGAAGGCTGGCGGTTCAGAGGAAGTGAGGCGCGGGATGCGCGGTGTGTGAGCTGGGGTTGGAGGGTGTTGTCGTCTGGTATAGGAGGCGGTTCGGGAAAGTTGGGAGGTTTTGCGGTCTGCGACTCTTCCGTTTCTTGGTGGCCGGTCAGGCGATTGAAGGTTTCCATGATGCGCCGCCAGGTGAATCGCAGGTAGGCGTAGTGGTGGGTCCGAGAGTGTTTCGTGATGCAAGCGCGTGCGTATCGTGAGGTATGAGCGGAGAACGGAGAAATGCCTAGGTGTTTGTCGCGCGGCTGGTCGATTTTTGTGCGGTCTACAGCAAGACTTCGCTTCGCCGGGAGTACAGCATGCCTTTTAGTGAGCGAATGGTGGAAGATAACGGGGGGTCCCTTGTATTGCAGAAGAAACAAGATGAGCTATCGCGGAACGAGCCTTACTACAGCAAACGGCGTCGAGGCTCGGCTGGCGGGAAAGGGGCAGCCGAAGTCAGTCCTGCTCATCGATATCAACAGTCACATCGACGACTACAAACCGTCTCTGACACTACAAATGCATACGGTCGAGAGAAAAATGTTTTTGAGACGATGAACTGTTGCTACAAGAATATCAATGCTCACTGAAACGTACAGATGATTGGCACAAGCTGAAGGTAAACCACTCTGACATTAGAACGGTACACCCTGGGGCATACCAGCATATCTCTCTTGACGACTATAGCATCCTTGATATACTGAAAGCAGTGGCAGACCCATAACTCGTCCGTTTGTGCAGCAACATGTCGCTTGACTCGACATATTCGACAGACTGCAGTAATAATGCGGAGGCAACGTCTATAGAGGAGACACGACATGGGCGAAGTGGGGCATTGGGCCCTCTCGGAGTCTACATCTCAAGACGCATGGTGGACTGCCATTTTATTGAATTTATCTTCCTTCGATATACTTGGAACACCTGCACACCATGGCAGAAATCAAGATGTCAAAGACTGACTTTCCGGCGCTGAAAGATAGTGTAGTGGTTGTCACAGGTAATACTATTCGATGCAACTCGCTACCTCCGTACCCAGATGCCTTGACTCACCTAACAATCCAGGTGGCTCCTCCGGCATCGGTATTGCGACCATCAAAGTGCTCCTTGACAACGGAGCATCTGTAGTCAACGGAGACCTGAACCCTCCAAATCTCTCCCACCCAGCCCTATCCTTCCAAAAGACCGACGTGACATCCTGGGCCGACCTGACGGATCTCTTCAAATTCGCCAAACAGAAACACTCAGCCATCGACCATGTGTTCGCAAACGCCGGCGTTGGCAACCGTGCTAGCTATCTGGAGGAAAACCTCGACGAGGCAGGCGACCTGATCGAGCCCAGCTCCCTGGCGCTCGACATCAACCTCCGTGCCGTCATCAACACCGCTACGCTGGCTGTGCATCACATGCGTCGACAGCCTGGTGGTGGAAATATTGTTGTGACGGCATCGAGCGCTGCGTTTCAGCGGGTTGCTTCGCCTGATTATGTCGCGTCCAAGCACGGCGTGCTTGGTTTTATGCGCGGCATGACGGCCGCTTTGGAACTCTCTGATTTACCGATCCGCATCAACGCCATTGCTCCCGACATGACCGACACCCCTCTTATACCCAGCGAGCTCATCGTGGCTGCGGGAGGAGTCGTGCAAACACCTGAAGACGTGGCGCCCACGGCAGCTTTACTCATGGCTGATAGGGATCGGAAGGGCCATTTGATTTACTCCGAGGCTGGTCGGTACTGGGAAGTGGACGAAGGCGTGCTCTTGCCTGCTGCTGAGTCTATCAGGATCGAAGGCATGCCGAGTATGCATGAGACTGTGGCCAAAGTCATGGAGATGATCGGGACTAAGGATGCTCAGGCAGCAGTGGATTTGGCAGAGGCTTCTCAAAAGGGAGGGGCGAGTGGTTAGATTGCTGTGGGAAGGCCAGGCACTCTTGCTCGATATTATGCAGAATATGCATCGTTGAACAACAATGTTGCGGGCCTGGGCCTAGCATACCTCACTTATGAGTTGGAGACTCAATACTAATGCGGGCTCTGTTTCCCTCAATGTCATCGATCTAGAAAACATCGATAAACTTTTGCGATTATTTCCTTTAGCCCAAGCGTAATCAGTGCATGAATCATTCATAATCTCATCTTAGGAAAAAAAAAAAAGTCATTCTATAGTCCCCACTCATCTTCCGCCCTCAACCTCATGCCCCGGCCCATGCCCTCCCCATGCTTTCTTCCACCAACCCCACTGCAGCCACCACGGCCACTCGCCTTCCTCCTCTACATCACTTGGCGGCTCTGAAGGCCTTGGAGGTCCATGATTTCCGTACGGCGAACCAGCCCATGGAGGCCTACCGCTGGCAGAAGCGGTGCCATCGGTGTAGCTTTCAACCGTAGCAAATGGATTAGCCGCTGTAGCAAGTGCGATGCTCGCTGTTGTGAAGACATCGGAGACGAGAGTGGATGTAGAGGCTGCTGAGTCGCTTTCAATCGCCGTTGTTGAGCTGCTGTCCGTATCGATGCCCGTATCCGTTGTTGACGATGTCGATCTCGTCATGCGCGTGAGGCTTCGTCCACCGTAATTCGTCATGTTCAGATACGAAGGACCAGTTGCAGCCGGTGGTCGTGACGAGTAGGTTGTTGGATAAGTTACATTCTGCGGTTGCGGTACGCCCAATCGCAAGAAAGCGAGGTTGTTTGGCTCCTCGATTCTGCCCAATATCGGACCCAAAGCAAGAGCGCACTCTTCGGTCGACCACGATGCTCCTAGACAGGTGACATTGCGCTCATCGCATCTTGATAAGCAAAACTCGGCCGTCAGAGGCTCGGCAAGCGCGAAGTCTAGAGTGGCGTCTAGACTGTAGCCGCAATGAACGGTGTAAGTGACGTTGTGTAGGTCTGTGACGGTTTTGTTGTCGCAGGCTGGACAGGTGGGGTTCGAAAGAAAGCAGGTTTCGTTCAACGGGGTGTTGTTGCTATTCGAATGTTGAGTAACATTCGGCCATGTGAAGTTCGAATAGAAAGGCTTTGGTGGGTGTAGGATCGCTGATGATGGGTAAGAAGTGGCGTATACAACGGGAGCCGTTGGAGCCGAGCCAGAATAGAATTCTGGAACGGGGGGACGTGAAGAGCTCGGGTTGGCAATGCTTGATACGTTCGTCGGGATGTATGGCAGTATTGAATAAATGGCTTGGGTGGATTCTGAGGGTTTCGACTCGTTGGCTGGTGATGTCGAAGCTGGCAATGGTTGAGTACTATTGACCTGCGTAAGCTGCGCGGGCTGTGATTGACTGTTGTAACCTGTTGGAGCCAAATCGACAGAAGTGCTGGTCTCCGACGACACTGGAGACCGTGAGGAAGAGACGATAGTAGCAGTCGTAGACCGGGCTTCAGAGGAAGACAACGATGTACTAGACTTAGGTGACTGTGTTGCAATGTTTGTTGTGCCGATTGACCTTGTGTATGGCAATGGAGCGAAATATGAGGCTGGTGCAGTGTTTGAGCTTGCGGAAAGCGTTCGAGACGATGGCAAGGATGTGCTAGGAATGGGCGTTCTTGTACTCGAGAAGCTTGATCTGATCGTGGATGTGGTTGAGCTTGTAGACCGCACTCGAGAAGATGACGAGGATGCGCCAGAGATGGTCGTCCCTGTATTTGAGACGCTAGTCGTTGTCGTTGTCGTTTTCCTGTCATCTCTCTCGCTTTCCTCTTCCTTCATTCTGCCATTGTAGCCGTACTGCCCTAGTTGCAAAGAGGGCACCTGCGAGGTGGGCAAAGAAGTATCTATCGACACCACGGTGGCAGTAGAGACGACGGTGGTCTCAATATAGGGGACATCCTGAGCTTGGAGAAGCTGAGGGAGGCAGCATACCACCCAAAATCCGTAGCAGAAAAGTCGAATCATCCTTGTAGACTTAGCGAGTTTGAGTGAGACATTGTCAAATCTATCCTGTGATGGCTTCTTATACTGAGATAAGACCTGTCAAAATGACCCTGTTGCATCATCATTAAGGGACGTTGGGAGGGTAGGAATGCGGAAAGGCGGAAGGGAATGAAGATATCCACTGGGTCGGCTCGTTGGAGAGGTTGAATACGCAAGGGAATACAAATCTAGACCAGCTCGGCCAGGAAATACTCTGAACTCGTCGAAGCAAAATGCAGGTGGACTAGTTGGGTGGTCAGAGAACCGTCAATGCCTCGAATGCCTAGTTGTTCGCATTCCAGTAGTAGCGCGACGAACGGAAGACGTTCCCGAGTGGAGGTGATACCGTTTCATCTTTGCATCCTCGATGCAGTTGAACATTTCTCTGGGAGTATGGGCTGACACTATAGAATGTAACGACGAGGTGAGAACGCCATGTGACTTGCAGTGAACAGCTGGTGATACCGGGATATTGCCGGGTACGTTCCTTCGTCTTATCCCGGTGGTCTCGTAGTACTGCCCTTACCCTTATGGCTAAATGTTGGTGCCAGTTTGTCTTATTACGTTGTTGCTGAAACGGATGCCAGGTGCTCGAGGGGTGACAGAGAAGCCTCTATCAGTATTCCATATTTAACTCAGGATCGAACTTCCTATGGTCGAACTCGTCCTCCTTAGATACTATTCATGTCGTGCCACAAAACACACGAAGAACGCCCAAACTCCTCGCTGAAGCAACCGAATCCGCCGCACCGCAAGCCATGCTTGCGCAAATAATCAGAGGTGCCCGTTAGAACCATCTTTGTGACCTAGGCCTTAGCCTGCTCCATCATACCAACGCCGTTCCTGACAACTCCTACGAGGCCGCCTGTCTGCACGTTCTCGCTACCACCTCCACTGAGACGGTACTCGATCTCGGCCAGGCCCTCAAGCCACGCGACACGAGTCTGTGCTGGCACGTCCACTTCCGCGAGGTAGTCGCCCAGTGCGGTGAGAATGTCGGCCAGAGCAAGGCCCTTGGACTTCTTGAGCGTGTTGATAGTGTTCAGACAGGAGCCGATGTTCGAAGTCGTGAGCAGCGTCTGCGCGATTGTGGCGATGTCGCCCGGGTGTGGAGCAGCAATGCAATCGTAGATGGTCTCCTGCGTGATCAAATCGCGCTGGATGTCTTTCTCCTCTTTGATCGGCTCGCCTGGCACATGGAGTGGTGTGCTGCTTGCATGGCAAGCTTGTAGGACGTTCAACGCCCGTCTCATGTCGCCCTTGGACAAGGTGACGAGACTGTCCACTGCATCAGGCGCGATGTTCACGCCTTCCGCTTCAACTACCTTGTCCACCAACACTCTGATATCCTGCTCCTTCAAAGGCGAAAAGCGGAACCTTGTGCATCGCGATAGCAGCGCAGGGCTGAGCTTGTGGGTGTAGTTGGCGATGACACAGAATCTGGTGTTTGCGGTGTATTTTTCCATGATCCTTCTCAGAGCCATCTGTGCAGTCGAAGTCATAGCATCTGCCTCATCAAGGATGATGAGCTTGAAGTTCGCAATGCTATCCTGGTTGCTCTTGTCGAAACTGCCGGCAAAGATCTGCTTGGTGGAGGAGAACGTCTTGATTTGCTCGCGCACCACATCGATACCTCTGTCATCTGATGCATTTAGCTCCAACACCATCTGTCGCATGTTCTTGTTTCCATAGATCTTGCGTGCCAGAGCGAGAACCGTCGACGTCTTTCCGGTGCCGGGTGGGCCATAGAGCAGAAGGTGAGGGAGTCGGTTGGCATCGACGAATTTGTTGATCGTGGCGAGGATGTCCTGGTGTCCACTCACGTCGGAGAGCGAGTTGGGTCGGTATTTCTCAACCCATGGCAGGTTGTCTTCGATCTCTACAGGCAGATTGGCGGCGCTGCGTTTGCCTTTGTTTCCGGTGTTGGAAGAGGAGAATTGAACGTCAGAGTCGGGCTTCTGGACATCAACGTCCATATCATCTTCGTAGTCGGACATTGTGAGAAGTTCGTAATGTGATGCTGTGGGTTTGTTTTTAGGTGTGTTGCGATCCTCAGATCATTCGCTTGACTCTCCAAACCCACGGAGACGCGTTACGCGCTGCGGGATTAGAGTGCTTCAGTTCTCGGTGACCGGTACTGAAACTCGAAATCCATGCTCACATATACGCACAGCACCCGGCACCAGCTACAAGCACCACGTCAGTCGTCCCGCATCTCCATGTTCGCAAGCTGTAGGCCACCACCAACATCTAACTTCACACAACGTCCACTTGAACTGCTGTACTCCGGATCGCGAGTCTTCGGTGCTATTGCCATCTCTACCACAATCTACCAAGGCTCCAATTGAGGCCACCGACCCGACATCGCCATCATGCCCGCCTACCACTCCATCTTCCTGGAGGAGCCCAACCAACAGCTCATTGGCAACTTCGCTCTCCTTCCACTGAGAACTCGCACCAGAGGACCTGCACAGCAACTCCCTCCTCTTCCGGCCGATATCTCTGAGCTCGATGTAGACCCTTCCTCAGAATCTTACGACCCGCTCGACGAGATCCTCTCCCTCTTCCGCGCCAACACCTTCTTCCGTAATTTCGAGATCAAGGGACCTGCAGACCGCGTGTTGATCTATGGCATTCTGTTTGTGAGCGAGGCGCTTTCCAAGATTAGACCTGGTATGGCACGGAGAGAAGCGGAGAAGAGTGTCTTCAACGTTTCGCTGGACACCAACTTTGCCATCCCTGGCGACGCAGGCTTCCCATTGAACCAGGCATATGAAGCGCCCAGAGACAGGAATGAGGCAGAAGCCCTGAGGCAGTACATTATGCAAATGAGACAGGAGCTGGCGGCCAGGCTTCTCAACAGAGTATACGCGGATCCCTCCGGACAACCAAGCAAGGTAAGCTATTTAGCATGCGTTGCGCGTGCTTCGCCGGATCAATGAGGCCAGGATGAACTCGTACTAATGCACTTGATAGTGGTGGCTGAGCTTCCAGAAGCGCAAGTTCATGGGCAAGCAACTGTAAGCTTCTGGCATGAAAATGCGCCACATACACAACGACGCGATGATAGACATGCACATGCGACAGCTTCAAATCTGAAGAGCGAGACAGCCCTAGCTCTCGTTTAGCCGTGAGGAGGTAACAGTGGCCAAGAAAGGCCAGCCAAAATGCAGGGCAATGCATCTGCAGGCAGACACCATGCCCAAAGCTAAGGTAGCAAATCAAGTAGCAGGCCACACTACAGCGTATAGCCGACAATGATAAAGCCTGGAATATACTGTGCAAACAATTTGTAGAAACACCAAAAGCTTTCGAAATGCATCGGTCGGTGAATCTCATACGACGTAAATGAGCAGTCCTCTAGATCGATATTGTCCACGCGACAGACCTAGAAGGAATGGCCGTGATCCCAGGCCACCTAGCCTTCACAGACGAGTAGGACCGCATGAAACGCATAGATACGGGAAATAGGCATTGCCTTGTGGAATTTCTGGTGCATGATGCAGGCTGGTTCGCAGTCTCTTAGAACTACGTCTACCTGTGTGCTCAACACGCGCTGATCGTATGGCATTGCCCTACTGCTGTGGACGTGAAATGTGTGGTGATCAACTTGCTATCGGTATGTATTTAGGGAAACCAACCTCCCAAATTTCATCACCCACGTGCTTGTATGCTTGTCTGATTTGACGTGTCCGTGAAAACAGATTCGCGGTGCTTGTTCGTCCCGAGATTCCAGCTCGGTAAGAAACATCGGACGCCTTCAAGACTCTGCTGCATGCTCGAGCATCTCGTGACAGCTCAGCCCCACTGGTTTGGCAACGCCTCTTCACAGCATGCCCTCGCTCGCTTGAACGAGAACATTGCACTGACCACAGTCTTCAAGACAACAAGCCATCCTTGCTGAAGGAAGTCGCACATTGTCCCTTGCATCATAGTAATAACAAGAATATTTCCTATACGAGCAACAGCCCTGCTGAACAAACCGACCCACCTCTCGTAAATAGAACCGCCAAGCTTCCTTCAGATGCAATCTTGTTGCTTCTAGCGCAGAAACGGCTCGCATTCAGCCACGATTGTGCGGCCAATGCAGTGTTGCCTAGCAGCAACCTCCATGCCCTTTCGCACCGAACCACTTCCTTCGTGACAACCTTCGCGTACGGCGAAGCAGCGGTTCGGGTTCTGTGGGCATGTCAGCATCTGGCGCCACCGCACGGAGCGTCTCCCTCCGGTGGTAGGAGTTCTGTTCGTCGTTCTACATATGATCGTTCATGGCGCTCTGTTGATTTGTACTTTTTACGAAGGTAGTGTATCTCTTCTTTCACTTCTCACTCGCACAACATGCCCAGCAGACTTTCCGCCATATTCTCCCGCTCGGAGAAGGCTGAAGAGGCCAAGGCAGAAGAAGCAGCAAACGAAAGCAGCGGCCAATCTTCAGACCCGGTGCCTGCATACAGTGTTTCTCAGCCGCCACCGCCGGACTACCTAGACGATGAGAACGACAGTCCACCACCGGACTACACAGCTGGATTCGCCAATCTCAGTCTATCAGATGCCCCCACTTCGGATATCCCCCAAGTGAACGAGGCGATCGCCCATCTCAAGGTCTTGGAATGCTTCTATCGCCTCCGGCAATCCATAAGCTCGATGGACGGTCTCTTCGGAATCGACAATGGAAGAATCGTCGACCTTGCGCGAGTCTCGAGTCTCATGAACGACGAAAAAGCCGACGACTTGCTGCCGAAACTTGCTGAGAAGCGATGGGCTGTCTACGTCGCGCGAGCCGTCGACCGCTTCCATGCATGGGTATCTGCTGTCGTGCCGATTGGATCTTTGCCCAGTATGGCTGAGCTAGAGCGAGACGGTACGGCTGGCCTTATCACCGAACCGCAATATGTGAAACAGAGCATGCTTCCCATTGAGAGAGGAAACATGCCGCCCATCGATGTGCTGATGGTGTGGCATGCGTACATGCTCAATCCCAGGGCCTACTTGGAAGATTGCGTGCGACTTGGGAGAATGGCGCTTTGGAACGTCAGGATGCCTTGGAACGCGATTGCTGCGTGCATCGATGCCTCGACTTTCAAGCTGGACGCGGGCGCCGCCACAGAAGGCGCATTTACTCGTCTCACTGGACGTTATGTAAGTGAATTGTTGTGACGATTCTACTGGGCACACTGACATGAATGCGCTATAGTGGAACAATCTTGTAGATGACGATGTCAAGAAGATAGTGTGTCCCAACTGCCAAACACAATCGACTGTA
The DNA here is from genome assembly GCA_030772445.1 of Cladosporium sp. MBC 237. Taxonomy (NCBI): domain Eukaryota; kingdom Fungi; phylum Ascomycota; class Dothideomycetes; order Cladosporiales; family Cladosporiaceae; genus Cladosporium; species Cladosporium sp. MBC 237. The sequence continues at coordinate 240,748 of JAPHCH010000006.1, read as the reverse complement.
CCATGGACGACTTGTGGGTACTTCGAGCCAGAAGAAGGGCCACCTCGCAGCCTGGGAGAGAATGTCGACATCATGCTCGCCTCAGGCATGGGATACTGCGATCGGGATCTCAGCACGATTTGTATGACCTGCGAAACCAAGATCACCCACAATGTACTGCGAGCTGGCAGATTTCGTGAAGATGTGAAGCATCTTTTGGACACAAATACTCCCATGCCAGGCACCATCCTCGGGCTGAGAGGCTTCCCTTTCAAAGTTGGATTCATGCAGGATACCCATTGGAAAGGTGTGTATACGAGAGTGAATGCCCTGCTATCCCGTGGTCTAGGTCAAAAGATCTTAGACCAACCCAGCCTCTGCGGCGAAGGCCTGAATCAAAGCATTCCTCGAATCCGCGACATAATCGGAGCTACCATCACAGAAAACCGGAAGTACATGAAGATGATCCGTGATAGTGCAAGCGGTCGTTTGTCCCGTCTCGAGCGCGTGGGTTTTCGAAAGATGATGAGTCGCTACTGGGAGAACTCATCGCCTTTTGCTCTCGATCTTGTCGGAGCTGTGATCAGGCAAGGCGGCTTCGTGGAGAAAATGCACAACATCGATTGGCTTCATTCTCCAGCCTTGCCAGCCACCATGACCCGTCTGATACTGAAGTACGAACGTTTTTTCAAGCTCATGGAACAACCAAATCAAATGGCCGTTCCGACCCTCGACGTCGATCTGGCATGGCATACGCACCAATTGAACCCACCAAGTTACTTGAAATACAGTATCGACAAGACAAGACAGTTCATCGACCACGACGACAAAGTCGCAACAACCAAGCTCGATGCCGCTTTTGCCTGGACCAGCAAGACGTACGAGAAGCTGTATGGCGACAAATACTCAGAATGCACCTGCTGGTACTGCGAGGCCATCCGCGAAAGCAACACATCGTCTGCCACACGCATATTCTCATCAAAAGGCAAAGAAAGGCTCCACGACGTCGAGCAAGATCCCAAGAAATCCGTCCACATCTCCGCCCACAACGCCGTCAACCCCACTGACGACGGCGAGTACACAGCCAGCGTAACAGCACATGCCGCCAAATTGGAAGCGGCATACGAAAAGGCATGCGAACGAGCGAAGAAAAAAGGCAACAAAGCACCCGAACGCAACGATTACTACTGGTCGACCGCGTGGGGTTACCCGGTATACATGCCAGCGTACTCACCGTACGGCTACGTTGCGTACACGCCGGCTTTCTACCCGGCAACACCAGGCTGCATGGCTCTCAGCCATGGAGCGGCCGGTGCTTGCGCGTCGGGCACTTGTTCTGGTGCTGTTTCGGCGGGTGCATGTGGAGCTGGGCATTGCGCTGGAGGTACCACTGGTGGTGAGTCTCTTTTGAACTCTTCTTACCGCGTTCTGTCGCTTACGGTAATTTTTAGGTTGCTCCGGTGGTCAGTCGCTCAGCGGCGGCTGTGGAGGAGCTACAGGTGGAGGTGGTTGTGCTGGTGGTGGCACGTAAGGGTTGGCGGGTGCTGTTGTTTTGGAAAGAAGCGACTGATTGAGTTGTGATCTTGATGATACCCATGACGGTTCTGGTTTGATTTGCAGAATTACTCATCCGCTTCGAACGTGGCGGCTTTTTTCGCGACGGCATTTCATTTCCTTGGTATACAATCCGTACTCGTCTCTAGGTGGTGATCATCTGTTGCCACTATTTGCCGACGCCGGATGATCAAGGCATATGACGAGAGGACATGATCATGAGGTGACTTTTGGGTGAAGTGATGATCCCTTGGCAACAAACAATGCAAGAGATCACAAATTTTTTCACATGTACGTATGTGATAATAATAGGCTCTTTCATACGCTCAAGGCTCTGCTCAAAGTTTTGGTCGTCCCTGCAGCATTCCAGCCAGAACAGGCTCGACTGGTTGGCTTCGAGGACTCCGCTTCCGGCGTCTACCTGAGACCAAGGGACCTGGGCTGGCTGCGAGTCTTCAACACCCGACTGCTACCTATCTTATCCACCAGCAACCCACTTTCACATGACACAGACTCCCATCATATTCTGCCGCAACCCACGCCTACCCTTCTCTTCTTTCTCTTGACACCAACATCCTCCACCACCAACCGCTTCCAACACTTGGCCACCTCACACGCCTGGCTTGCCCCGCCATCCAAACCCCTCCACTCGAGTCTCTCTCTCTCTCTCTCTCTATACCGCCCGGCAAATTCCCGATCAATCCACCAACTCTCGCCCACCCTCTCAACACCGCCACCATGGCCGAGAAAATCCTCATGAACGAATTCAAAGCCCTCGCCAAAGAAACTTGGACCAACATCTCGCTGGTCAACGAGAACATCTACGACTGGAGCGTGGCGCTGATCGTCCTCAACCCGGACTCGGCCTACTACGGCGGCTACTTCAAGGCGCGCATGGCCTTCCCGCACAACTACCCCTACCAACCGCCCGACTTCCGCTTCGAGCGCCCCCTCTACCACCCAAACGTCTACCCGGACGGCCGCCTGTGCATCTCCATCCTGCATCAACCCGGCGAAGACGTCATGAGCGGCGAGAGTGCCGGCGAGCGCTGGAGTCCCGTGCAGCGTGTTGAGAGTGTGCTCATCAGTGTTCTGTCGCTCCTCGACGACGCTGAAGTCAGCTCGCCCGCCAACGTCGACGCTGGCGTGCTGCTGCGTAACGACCCGGCTGCCTATCAAGACCGTGTGCGCCAGGATCGCGAGAAGAGCAAGGAGGACATCCCGAAAGATTTCGTCATGCCTACGCACGAGAGCGCGTTTAAGAAAGAAGAGCCGGTCGTCGACGAATTCAGCTGGTCCGACAGCGACGTGGAGAGTTTCGGCGCGAGCGATTCGGACGAGCAAATGTTCGACGACGACGACGATGATGCCGAAGCGGCTAGTGGGGCAGAGAGCGAAGGGGACGAGAAAGAGAAGGACAAGGCTGCAAAGTAGGCTGGGCTTGCTGGATATTCCGAGGAGACGGCGCTTTCTTTCTAGGCTCTGACCGACCGCCACCCAGCGGATTGTTAGTCCAGATGTCTGTCTCCCGATTCCGGAATACACCAACTAACTATACGACTGGAACGATCTATCATTCTTACCCTTTGTTTCCTATGTTCTTTTTATTATCTGGCTTTCTGGCTTCAGCGCGGCGTCTGGCGAGAGCCTATGGGAAGGGACCACAACAAACTTACGGTGCATTTTTCTTTCTTTCTCTTTTCTCGGGAGGAGAAACTGAAAGGCCAGGCTATCTGATGGGTTTTTGAAAGGATCCTTTCCGTCTCTTATCATCACTTACTCTATAGCTCCGGCACATATACGAAATTTTGAAATCATTGCTTCTTACCTTTTTGTCGTGTACCTCTTCTTCACTACTGTTAAGTACTGCTGCTGTCTGCAAGGAATCAAAAAGAGTCCTGCTTCAGTCGGACATGCGACATTTCAAGGTGGTGTTAGCGCAATCACTTACGACTAATGCGAGACGGTGTGAACTCCCAGCTTCACGACTTGAACATCGGTACAAATGTACAGGGGCCATAAGAATCATCTCATATCCATCATGAATTGGATGATGTGGCTAGAAACGCCGTCGGTCCGCGAGTATGTACACTCGCTCAATACCGTCCCTCCACTCTAAAGTCCCCAAGAAACGCCACGCCATGCATCAGCAAGGAAGAACCCTCAAACAAACCAAACCAAACCCCGGCAAGCCTAGAGTGACACTTCATTTCTTCTTCCTGAGACTCTGTCCCTCGCCCTTGAAAGTCTGCTTCTCCTCGGCTTCAGCCTGCGCTTTGCCCTCTTTGGTTTGCACGGGTTTGATCTCATAGCCGAAGAACAGTTTGCCCGGAGGAAGACGCAGGGGCTGAGGGCCGTTGCGGTTCTTGATCGTTTTGGGAAGGGCTCCAGCAGGAATGGATGCGCCTTGCTGGGGGACGGGAGTAGATGTGCCGGGTGTTGAGGCCGGTGTTGCGGAGTTTTTGCCTTTCTTTGGTACGAGGCGTTGGCCGCCGCCAGAGAAGTTTGATGAGGCTTTCGCGTGGCCTAGCGCTGCTGTGTTGGATGAGGGAGCGATGGAAGAGTAGTTGATTGCTTGGGCCATGCTTCCCTCGGTGTGCATGTGGCCGCCTTTTCCTGCCATCGTCGAGCCGATGCTGCGGGGTGTACTTGTGCCGCTGGCGGCGGAGCGGGAGGGCTCCTGGTATCCGACGGGAGGCGCGAAGTCGACTTCCAAATCCGTCTCTTGCACGCTGATGGCTTTCTTGTCGCCTTGGGGTTTTACTTCCAGCACGGCGATTTCGTAGGTGGTGTCATTGTAGAGGAATGTGAAGACGTCGCCTTGGGTCAGGCAGGAGAAGTTGCGGAAGGCTGTTTCGAGCACGGCTTTGGGATCGGAGATGTCGAGGAAGTTGGTGTCTTGGGGTTGAAGTTTGATGAATTGGCCGGGCGGGAGGTCGGTTGATTTGGTTTGGAGGAGGTCGCCGGGGTCGAGTTGGAGGGTTTGCATCAACTGTTCCCGTGGTGTTAGCTCGTGTTCATGATGTAGTATGTTTCGGTGTGTCTCTTACCCAGTATGGCAGATAGCATCTTCCCTCTTCTGCAGTAAACTCCAGTACACCGGCATGTGTGCTCTTGCCCTTTGCGCCGTTGATCACCTCGAACAGCATGGGATATGTGATGTGCAGTTGGGTGAGTTTGTCGAGAGCGGACGCAGGCAGAAACAGTTTACCGCCATGGTTTGCTTGTTCTCGCTCGGGACCAGGCATCATAGCGATGGGATAGCAGCGGTAGTACTCGTCGAAGCGGCGAGGTCGCGCGCCACGCTGCAGCATGGCACGCTGGTACATGCCCATAGGGTCATCGTCGTTTCCGCCGTAGTAAAAGGACTGTTTCGAGTGTCATTATGAATCCAGCAAGATCGCCATGAAAATCACTTACCATGATTGCGGTAAATAGGAAATTGGGTTGGTCGAGAAGAAATGTCCAGTCTTAGGAACTGGAGCTTGTCGACACCAGGTGGTGGTGGTTGTACCTTGAGTGATGTAAGGCGACGCTAAGATAAGCTCAGTTTCGGTGCACGGACTCTAAAGAAGAAATCCACTGGCGATCAGCATTCACAAACACGGCTTCAAGCGTTCACTTCACTTCACTTGACTGTTTGAGACTGGTCGGTGGTGCAAATCAGACCGAGTGAGGTAGAAATCTCTCAAAGGTCAGGATGCAGCGAGTGAAAGATTAGCGTTGTCATCTAATACATCAGCATCCTGCCTCATCCTGGATTGCGACAATTCTTGAATTGATTTAGAAATCTCTCGACGACTACCCATGGCGGGCAAACGGAACGGCAAATCTTTGTCAAGCGGCCGTCCTCCAAACATCACAAAGCCAAAAGCATCGCTCTCTTCGCAAGCCACTCGCACTCTAATTCGCTCTCATCACCAGCTGAACAAACAACTGGAAACCGCAAAGGCAAAAGGAAACGATGCAGAAGTCGCGGAACTGCAGAAGAAAATCGAAGATCTTGGCGGTCTGAAGAGCTATCAGCAGGCGAGCATCCAGGGCCAATCGAATGACCGTGGTGGAGACTCGAGTGCTGTTCTTATGAAATGGCTCGAGCCGTCGTCAAGTGTCTTGTCGAAAGTCGAGCCAAGGCTCAGACTACTTGAGGTCGGCGCTCTATCAGCATCGAATATTTGCTCGCGATCCGGGTGCTTTGATGTCCAGCGCATCGATCTCAACTCCCAAGGCGAAGGAATCCTGCAACAGGACTTCATGGAACGGCCTCTCCCTAAGAGCAGCGCGGACAAATTCGACTTCATCTCCCTGTCGCTGGTCTTGAACTACGTGCCTGACGCCACCGGTCGAGGCGAGATGCTTAAAAGAACGTGCCAATTCCTCGACACCAGGCATCGGATCGACCGCGGGCCTGAAGTACAGGCCATATGCCCCGCCTTGTTCTTAGTGCTTCCAGCACCGTGCGTTACGAATTCCAGATACATGGACGAAGCACGCCTTGGAGATATCATGACAAGCCTGGGATATGTCATGCTCCAGCGCAAGCAAACAGCCAAGCTGGTGTACTACCTGTGGCAACTGAAGGGAAATCCCAAGGAGGTGAAAGCAAAATTCCCCAAAAAGGAAGTCAACCCTGGCACAACCCGCAACAACTTCAGCATAGTGCTCACGCATTCGCGAAAAAAGGATGAGGGGGTGTGAGAATATGACAAGTCAACGTACGACTGTCCTGCAAGAGCACGAGGACCAGGGAAGCGCGCGGCTGGTGAAGGACAAGGTCGGCTTAACGAGAACGTCAAGTAATACGCATCAAAAACTCGCGGCAGGGCTTGAGATGCCTCCAGACACAGTCCTCGCCCTTACACCACCTCGTTGTCAGAGCCAAATCACATGACTATCTCCGTATGCGTGACGGAACGGCGGGTCACTCCCGCAACGGGCCATTCCTGCCTATTCGTGGCCCCTCCCCTGTTCCTGGTCTTCGAGAAGCAGTGTGGATGTAACTGCAGAACCTAGCTAGCCATGCTTGCGGCATGGGACGGATTGCACGCGAGACTCTGGTACTAGATTGCAATCAATAAAGCAATATAATTGCGCAAGCGAAGACGACGAAAATTCAAGTCGGGGATGTAAGTATCGGGAACCTGCAACGCCAAGGGTCTGTCAGATGCAAGATATGCTACACCGGAGCTAGAATCGCCGAGCATGGAGTGGCTTGCGTTGCTCTCGCCGTATCTCTTGTTTGCCAGGGAGGTACGAAGGTAGGCTTACGGAAGTATGTAGTCGCAGAAACCATGGGAAAAAGGTGGAGCTACAGGGCTGGCGGAAGGTTGCGACAAGGTTTTGGCGGCAAGGTTGTACCTCCTACTACTACAGGTATGGGAGAGTTTGTTATGCGGTACGACGTTGGGCTCCCATACATAACCTTCCGAGCCTTGCTCGATAAACGTCCACTAGCCATGTGTGTATACCTGATACTATTCACGTTGCGATCTCGGGTTGCGTGCATTTCTTGTTGCGTGAGGGGTACAGAAAAAAAGCCCCATGCAGAGAGCGACGGGAAGATCATGCCGACGGAGGACCGGTTTGCGACAAGAATATGATTCCCGTTGTGTTTTCTTATCAATTTGATTGAGACGCGACTCGCTGCTGCTGCCCTTGCCCTCGCATACATGATGCAGACTTCTGTCTGCTGCACGCAGGAGGCAGAGAGTGTTGAGTCTGCGGTTTCAGAAGTTCGGGTAACCCACTGCTTTGCTTGCTTTGACACTCCCCTTACGAACCTTGTTTCTGGCATCATCATCATGATTTTTTCTTCTTCTTCTCCTTCGACAAGTGGACCTATCTATTTTCTTCCGCACTACGGAACTTCCTTTGACTGGGGTGTGAAAAAGGGCTCGTTTGATGGCTTCGTCACAGACTTCAGACTTCCCCTTCCGTTTCCTTCTAGCGGCCCGCGGGACGGGTTGGCACGGTAGCCCGAGAACCCAAGCGGTCGGACGTTTGGGAAATAATGTGCCGTGCTGAACGGATGTTTTTTTACTTTGACGTGTGGCTCTCATGTTGATGAACGGGTCGAGATCTTGACACGCGAACGGCATCACAGGCGACGGAGGCTGCGGGGCACCGTCCGATTCGCCGGTGCAGCAGTTCCAGTGAAACATCAGCTGCCATCACCAACCAACCAACCGTTCAAGCGACCAACTGCAGGCAGGCTATGGCGGAGGCGGCGGCATATATTGGAACTACTAAAGCTGTTGGCCGTGCGAAGAAAAAAAGGGTCGCCGCCGCGGCAAGCAGAAGAAGACCACAGACACAGCCAGAGGGCCCGAGCGAGAAGGCATGCAGAACCTACTGCCGACGGCACTCTACGCTAATGCGCCTCCACCATCGCCCTCGGGCATGTCATCATAGCGCGCATGCAGGCCAGGGCCAATACTCGTGCGCATGTCTGGCGGGTGATTTGCGCGGGCGTCTTGCTCTGACTTCTGTCTGCCTGTCCGTCTGTCTTTTTCGCTGCAGGAGGCTTGCCGGTTACCCCCGTCTGGCTGCAGCAGTGTCAGAGACTTCACGTCGAGTGGGGAGGGGTGGGATGGGATGTGATGCGCGGAAGGAAGGAAGGAAGCCTTGCTGTCGCTCTCCCTCCCTCCCTCAAGTGTTATGAGCGCTCGCGTGTGCTTGCGTAGATTACGTTTAATCTCAGGCATGTCTCTGCCCAGGAGCCAGCAGCCAGGAGCCAGAAAAGGGTCTACCTCTGTTTTCCTGGAGACAAACCTGGAGGGTGCTTCTCTTGCGGTGACGCAGTCGCTGATCGGCCAACCAGACTGGGAAGCTTGATTGGGATTTTCTTTCGAACCGTCGTCGCGGTGTCGACTCCGGCAAAGAAAGGTGTTTGTTTGATGATTTTGGCGAGCAGCAAGCAAGCGACTGGCTGGCCATCATTTGTTAATATATCCCCACCGGAGCGGTTCTACAAGGGGAGATGAGATGTATGCGCAGTAGTGGCATGTTAGTGTTGGTAGAGCAAGTTGGTTGGGTTGCAGGAACCAACAACAGAGTACAGACATACATACATATACATACATACATGATACACCCACATCCACTCACGACGGTCGATGGATGCGGTGCATCGTCATCGTCATCGCCGCCAGTGATGATGGGTCAGTCGAGGCAGCAAGCAGCAGCAGCAGCAGCAGTCAAGTGTGGATTCCACCGCGTGATTTGGCTCTTCCGGCGCAGGCTGGCTATTCCCCCTTGCCCTGAGCACGTCCTTTTCCACTTGCGTTCTTTGCCCTTTTGCCTCTGTGCTCTTTCTCTGATAGCCCTGCCCATCGCCGCACACACGCACACACACGCACACTCTGCTTGCTACTATTGCCTACCTACCACCTCCTCCACCCAACTCCTCCTCCCCCTACCTACCTTACCTCTCTCCTCCCCCCTTATCCCATCCCATCCCTCTCTCCGCCGCGTGCATGATCCTGTTATAAGCGCCGCACGAGCTGTCTGCCGTGTCACCTTCACTTGCCCCGGCCATACATTTTGTTCCAATATCCTCCCATCCATCCATCTGCCATCATCATCAAACACCATCAACACCAATTCACCCCGACTGCGCTGCTGCTGCTGTTGCTGCTGCTTCTTCGCCAGTTGCCTCGCCCCCTAAAATCAATCGCCTCCCTGTCGCCCACAGTGTCTCGCTCACACACCGCCGCCGCCTCCATATCCTCTGTCTTTGTTGCCTGCAGGAGCTATCGCAAGTTCTTTGTTCTGCTTTCTGCGTAACGAGACCACGGCAAACACCACCACCACAACAACCACCATCACCTCGACGAGTCACGAAGCCGTCCGCCACGTCTGCACCTTCAGCTGCATTCACCCTTCCTCGCACCCTTAAGGACCCGACTGCAGCTATAGCAAACGCCCTATTCACACCAGTGCTGTGCGCTGTCCCTCCGACACCCGCTCCGCTCTAACGGCCCGCGCTATACGCAAATTCTCCCCCACCGCAAACGTCTGCACCCACGGCCGCCATAACAGCTTTCGCGCACCATGAACAACTATCAATTCGACATGCCTTATGACAACCTGCCCAACCGTTCACCGCAGTCCCAGCGGAACGGATCCCTGCACCGCCAGCCCTCGCGCCCGCAATTCGAGGGTGCCTACGGCCACCTGCCCTCTGGTCTCTACGCCAACGACGACCACACTCGCTTCGATCCTAATGGTTACGGGATGAGGAACGCCACCATCGGCGGCTACGGCAACACTGGTGGCTACGACATGGGTGGTAATGGAAACTGGAACAACGGCGCATTCGGCCAGAACAACACCCTCAATGGACTCGGAGGCTCTGGCGCAAGGCGACCTCAGTCCAAGGGCCGCGCAGGTCTGCCTTCGGTATGTTAGGACTCCTGACAACATTCTTGAATTTTTTTCTCAACCCGGTTCATGAACTGACTTTTCTTCAGGCTTGGCTCGACCAGCAACCTCCCATGCCCAACCACTTCATGGGACTCGGTGGCCTTGGTGGTCCTCCCATGCGTCAGGACGCTCTTCACTCGGAGGTCGATGAGGAGCTCATCCCTACCGCCATCGTCATCAAGAACATTCCCTTCGCGGTCAAGAAGGAGCAGCTCGTGGCAATCATGACCGACATGGGCCTGCCATTGCCCTACGCGTTTAACTACCACTTCGACAATGGCGTTTTCCGTGGTCTTGCTTTCGCCAACTTCACCAACGCCGATGAGACCGCCACCGTCATCGATGCCATGAACCACTTCGAGCTCAACGGCAGGAAACTCCGCGTCGAATACAAGAAGATGCTCCCCGCTGCTGAAAGAGAGCGCATCGAGCGCGAGAAGCGTGAGAGGAGAGGCCAGCTTGAGGAGCAGCACCGTCCCATGGCTCCTTCCCAGCTTCACACTCAGGCTTCGATGTCCTCGCTCAATTCGCGCATTCCCGCCAACTCCCCGTCGCCCGTGTCCGCTCGCAGTATGAAGCCTGGTGCTCCATTCTTCAACCCTTACGGTGGCGAGCAGGCACAGCAGCCTCAGACTGAGCCGGATGTTGACCTCAACGACCCTCAGGCTCTGCAACATTACTCTCGCCTGCTTCTTTTCAAGGAGGACACTAGCCGTGACCTGATCGTTTTCCCCTCCACTCTGTCACCGCCCGAGCGCAGGATTGTGCACACTCTCGCACACCACATGGGACTTGGACACTCTTCAAAGGGTCAGGCTGACCAGCGCGCTGTCCATGTCTTCAAGGAGACTACCCGCCGCGTCAGCCCTCCCATGCCCCAGATCGCTGCCCTGCAGAACGAACAGCGACGCGGACTCAACCGCGCAGCCACCACTGACTTCAGCGACGTGCGTGCCGGTGGTGATAACTTCTACGGCGGTAATGGTCTTCGCCACCAGGGATCCGGCTACCTCGGCGGTTACCAAGACTCTGTCAACCAGCTCGGCCCCGGCAACCAAAACCTTCGCGCTGCCAAGTCATTTGCGGACCTCCGCTCTTACACCCCGTCGCCGGTTCCTTCCACTGCTAGCTTCCCTGCTACGCTTGGCGGAAACCCCAGCCGTCTTCAGGAATATGGTCGTGAGAACCAGACCGGCACGCCTACTCTAATGACCCCTACTGCTGGCCTCGGCGATCGTGGAGATGCTTCCCTCATTAACGGCCTTGGAAGCATGAACCTTGGCGGCTCCGGCTTTGGTGGCAGCCCTAGCCGTCTTCGCGGCCTCCCATCTTGGGACCGCGAGACCCCTGCGCCTATTGGCAGCAACCGCTCTTTCAGCACCAACTACGAGGAACGTAGCCAGAGCCGCAACGCCCAGCACTCCGGCCCTGAGCGTCAGCCTCGCGGCCCACTTCCTGAGCGTGGCGCCGGCTTCCCTCGCAACAGACAAAACGGCCACATGCCTCGTAACAGCGACGAGCTCTCCCAGCAGAGCAGCGCTCCCGAAATCACGGTCGAGCACTAATTTTTTGCTCCCGACGAAACTTCAAGACATGCTCATGATGACGAAGACCGCACATTGCATAAACACCTGTAACGCTTCGCACGACTCGCCCCTCCTCAATCCTCACCAAAGCATGATTACGAAATCGGAAACCATTCCATCACGACATGACCAGCATTCGACAAAAAATATGAGCAATATGTCAAACAAAACCCAACGATACCTCGAACGAACGACGATAACGAGAATGACAAAAACACACACCCAACCCCCTTGCAAGTAGTAGAAGAAGATCGCACAATCTTGGAGCTCACAGCTCGCCCTTTACGGGGATCCCTCCGTTGCCAGAGGATAGCATCGCCGACCGATCGATCGTGCTTCCTTTCTGACTGGCAGCGTTCGAAGAACCGGAGAGGAGGAAAAAAACCAAAAGAAAACGGCCCATCTGCTTTTTCGATCGACAATCCCCGCCCATCGCGCCTGGCATCTTGTTTATTGTTTTCCGTTACCGCACGTCTCTGCGATCTTGTTTCTTGTCTCTTGTCTTTTTTTTTTCCATTTCTGCATATACGGGAATCTGTTTGTCTGTTTTAATGGGGGATTCAAGAAGAAGGAAACAAACTACTCATCTGGAAGAGGAAGGAAAGAAAGCAAGAAGGGATTAACTACCCCATCGAGAAGAGGACATCGCAACGGCTTCTCGGGGAGCAAGAGGAGGAGGAGGAGGAGGAGGAGGAGGAGGAGGGTAATCGGGGAGAAAGCGGAAAACAGAGAGAAAAGGCTGGCGTGCATGGCGGCGTTTGGCAAGATCTCTTGACAATGTCTTGTGTGTGTTCTCGGAAGGTTTCTTTTTTCTTTTCCTTTTCCTTTCTATATTCCCCAATTGCTTGCTTTTTTTCCAAAGAAGTTTTGGTCTTTCCTTTCCTGGGTTTCCGGGGTCTCTGGTTCTCTCTTTCGCGGAGGGAGGGGAAGGCAGGGGAATATGAGAGAGGAAGAGAGGGAACTGCTGGGCTTGCTTTCTCCTTTGCTTCAGTTTGGGGACAGAGATGGCTGGGGCGCTAGTTGTGCTTTTCAAGAGGCTCTTCGACACTTTTCGTCTCTTCGCCTGACGTCCGCCCTTCTTTCTATTCCTTCCCCTTCTTCTGCCTCTCCTTCTTCGATTCTAGCACTTTTTACTGTATTAATGACATCTTTCCCCCCCTTTTTTTTGACAGATTTCACTGCTCGATTGATGACTTTCCACGTTCTTAGTCCCTCTCTTCTTTTTCTTTACTAATTTCCCTTCGCCTTTTTTCTGTCCCTGGACACTCGGCGGAGTTCTTCTCTGTAGTAGCTCGCTCCTTGCTCGGCCTTCCAGAGGAAGTCTCATCACCAAGCGGAGCACAAGCGGAAGGGCCGCTGTTGTGAACGACGTAAGGCGAAGAATCTCACTCGGCGCCAAACGTTACATATCTTGTTGGTTTGTGTTGTTGATAACGGACGGAGTTTCGAGAGAAGATCAAGCAATTTTTCATTTGTTCTTTCATTTCCTCCCATCATCAATCAGCAAACTAGCCCAAAGGAAGAAGAAAGAAAAAATTTACAAACAAACCAACTCCAAAAGCACCACCTCCTCCAAAGAAAAAAAAAAACCTCCCATCCAACTTTACAACTTCGCCTTCGAATGCTCCCTATCCAACTGCAACACATCCCTCCTCACAATCCCATAAGCCCTCGCCAGCTCCTCCGTCTTCCGCTTCTGCCACTCGATCTTCTCCAACATGCCCTTGCCCCTCTTATTCTCATTCCGCCCCAACTGCAGCAAATGCACCTCATCCGGCCCGTCGACGATGCGCATCGTGCGCCCGTGCGCCCACATGTTCGCCAGCGGCGTGTCCTGGCTGACGCCCGCGCCGCCGAAAGCCTGCACGGCGCGGTCGATGACCTCGAGCGCCATGGCGGGCACTTGCACTTTTGCCTCGGCGATTTCCTTGAGGGCGAATTTGGCGTCTTTCGAGTCGATCATGAGCGCTGCGTTGAGGACTGTCAGGCGCGCGGTGTCGATTTCGATGCGCGAGCGGGCCACGCGCTCCAGCATGATGCCGTGCTCGTGGAGTTGTTTGCCGAAGGGTTTTTTGCGCGGGTCGTTGATGCGGGCCAGGAAGTACTCGAGGGCTTTCTCGGCGGCGCCGATGGAGCGCATGGCGTGGTGGATTCGGCCGGGGCCGAGGCGGCCTTGGATCACTTCGAAGCCGCGGCCTTCGCCCAGCACCATGTTGGAGGCGGGCACGCGGACGTTGTTGAAGGTGATGTGGCCGTGGCCGTGGGGGGCGTCGTCGAAGCCGTACACGCTCAGCATGCGGTGGATGGTGATGCCGGGGGTGTCGGCGGGGACGAGGATGACGGATTGTTGCTTGTAGACTGAGGAGTTGGTCGGGTCGCTCTTGCCCATGACGATGTAGATTTTGCAGCGCGGGTCGCCGGCGCCGGACGACCACCATTTGGAGCCGTTGAGGATCCAGTCGTTGCCTTCTTTGCGCATGGTCAGGGCAATGTTGGTGGCGTCGGAGCTGGCGACGTCGGGCTCTGTCATGAGGAAGGCGGAGCGGATTTGGCCTTCAAGGAGGGGCTTGAGCCATTTGTCTTTGTGCTCTTGCGTGCCGTATTTGGCGAAGACTTCCATGTTGCCGGTGTCGGGGGCGGCGCAGTTGGTGGCTTCCGAGGCGATCAGGCTCTTGCCTAGGTATTCTGCCATGAGGCCGTATTCCAGGTTGGAGAAGCCGGCGCCTTCTTTGAAGTGGTTCTTGGGCAGGAACATGTTCCAGAGGCCCAGCTCTCGAGCACGCTTCTTCAGGTCTTCGAGGATGGGCGGGTGGGCATTGAAGCGTTGGGCAACGCCCTCGCCGACTTGTTGGCTCCAGATGGCATCTGCTGGGATGCACTCTTCTTCGACGAATCTCTCGACCTGTGTTGTGATGGGTGGTCAGTGATTGCCCTGTTTGGGATGATGTTCACAGAATCTCGAAACCCCCACTTACAATATCCAGAGTCTTCTTAGCCCTGTCACTAACATGTCCCCTAGCAATCAGTGGGATCTTCTCACTAGCACGCAGCTGGCCCTTGGCCCCAACAAGCAGCTCTTCCGAAGCCTGCTGCTTCTGAGCATCGATCTTATAAGGAACGGACATGATGTGATGATGATATGTGGAGAGAAGTCAAGTGTGTATAAGAGAGGGGCTTTGTCCTTCTCCTGTGGAACCAAAGAATTGGTTTAGCTATGTGCCTTGAGGGGAGGAGGGTGAGCGAGGTGTCTTGTATATGCTTCGTTTCCACTCCACTCCCCGGATTAGATGTAAGAGCCGAGGTGAATCGATGGCCGTTTACCCCAGGCGCCGAGGGTGTGAGTGCTGTTCGACAGCTCGCCGTCCAGATCAGGCAAGTAGGACGAGGTTCAATGCCTCGCACGTCGCCGGCCTCCTCGAGGACAATGCTTGCTGCATGTCTTGTGTAATGCACAGCCGAGGCCTAAAGGCGACTTTGATCGGTTGGAAGAAAGTCACACCGCGTTTGGAGTGATATATATCTGTCTTCCAGCATAAGGTATATCGACGTCCAGATCACGTGACTCTCCAGCTCGTCCTTGACATCACCACCGCAATCGTTCCGAGATGGGGACGGACCTCCAGGACGACCAGGGTCAGACCTCTCTCGAGAGCTCTCACTGACAAATCTCTTGGCGCCATATCCAATTGACCCGACATCACATCGACCCATCTTATCATACCAGCTCAGAAAGAAACTCCTTGGGATTCCTCAAGAAAACATGTCAAGAGTCCACGGCAGTCTGACCAAAGACGATGAAGTCAACGAAGCCGCTTGGGCAGCCGGACGAGGCGCCGTAGTCGGTGCTGCAAAGGTGTGTTTGCCTTCTTTTGCAGATGAAATCATTGAGCATTCAAGCTCGACATATCATGAAAGAATTCAAAAAAAGAGAAAACCATATAGAGAGAAAGATAGCATGAATCTGACATGAAACCTCATCACAGTGGGGAATCTTCTCCGCCGTCGCAGGCCTGGTCGCCTTCCAATTCAGTCCCGTCTATCGAGGCCTCACCTTCCAATTCAAAGTGTAAGTACCCTACCTACCTACCTACCTACCTACCTACCTACCTACCTACCTACCTACCTACCACCTTACCCAACCATTCCCTCGCGCCGTCACAAAGTCATACCACGTCACCGAAAGCAAGAAAATAACAACATGAACCCTCCTAACAACACCCCCTCAAAAGCTTCCTCCAAATGTCCGGCATGACAGTCGGCAGCATCCTCGAGGCCGACAAGCGCCTCCGCGACCACGGGGCCTGGCAGAGGCGGCAGAAGAAAGTCGCGCGCGACGCGGAAGTCTGGCGGAGGTATGAGGAGGAGTACGATCAGGCCGCTCGAGCGCAGCAGGGGAGGGAAGGTGGTGGGAAAGATGCTTGAAGGCACTTGACTCGACTTGGTTCTTGGTGGTTTTTTGGTGAGGGAGGAAATCATTTTCGGATTGTTTTATTTTTTATTTTTTGGATTGTTTTACTAGCCTGGTTTATCGATTTTTGCTTTGCTTGGTTTCGGGTTTCCCCTTTTCCTCTTATGTACAAAGGGACAATAGCAAAAAAGCAAAAAGCAAACCCACCAGATGCATCAAAACCCCGCTCCCGCGCAAACCGAAACTCGCCTTCCCTCGCATCGTCCGTCGATGAGTTGTGGGTTATCCATACCTAGTTAACCTCTCTCAAAGGCAAGAGCACAGTACTGCCTCCCGACCTCTGCCGACTTCCCTTGTCTTTCCATCCCCCGGTGATGGCTGTTGTTTGTTTCGCAATGCCAATTCTTGAAAAGGCAAGAGAAATGGGAAAATGAGAACTTGAATGAGAATGAACAGGAAACGGAGAATGAGGATGAGAATGAGATATAGACGACAAGAAAAGAGGCAATGGTTGCAGAAAATCTGTACAAAAAGTCAAAAGAGAAAAGAGGAACCCCCGCTCGATGCATGGCTCAAGCAATAAACAGAAACAAAAAAAAAAAACAAGAAGCATATTTCCACCCATCCCGTCCCGTCTACGATGATACATTTGTTTTTAACTGACACAAGGAAAAGGTTAATTACCAAGAGAAAGAAAGAAAGAAAAAGGAACGTTCTAAGCCTCATCGTCAACCAACCTCCTCGCATCAAAAGCCTTCTTAGCCTCCCTCTCAAGAACATCCAAGTCCCCACTCGTCTCGCACATTCCATAGAAAACCCCCTCCTTATCCCTCAACAAATCCCACGGATCGCCAAACTCCACCACCTCACCCTTGTCCAGCACGAGAACCTTGTCGTAATCGACAATCGTCTGCAAGCGATGCGCGATGGTAAGCGTGGTGTTTTTGATCTCGCGAATGGTGTCTTGGATTCTCGCGTCGGTGGCGTAGTCAATGGAGGCGGTCGCTTCGTCCATGAGCAGGACTTTGGGGTTTTTGAGCAGGGCGCGCGCGAGGCAGAGGAGTTGACGTTGGCCTTGGGAGAGGTTGGAGCCGGATTCGGCGACGGGGGAGGAGAGGTTACGGAAGACGTTTTTGTTTTCGAGTGCGGAGGTGTCGACTGAGGTCGCGCCGGCTGTGGTGGAGGAGGCGGGCGAGTCGGGGCCGCCGTTTTTGCGGAGGTTCTGGACGGGGGTTTCGGGGCGAGAGGTGTTGGTCGACGGGGCGCTGACGAGCTGTACGCCGCGCAGGGCGGTGAAGATTTCTTCGTCCGTGAAGAGGCCGAAGGGGTCTAGGTTGCTTCTGACGGTTCCTGTGAAGAGAGTAGGGTCTTGTGGCACCATGACGATGTTCTCGCGGAGATCCTGCAGACCGATGAGGCCGATGTCGACGTCGTCGATGAGAATCTTGCCTTGTTCGGCTTCTAGCGCGCGGAAGAGAGCCAGTGCGAGTGAGCTCTTGCCTGCACCGGTTCTGCCAACGACACCGACCTTCTCGCCGGGCAGGATCTTGAACGTAATATTCTTCAGTACAGGGTCGAAGTCACTGCGGTACCTCGTAGTGTAACCAATGAACTCGACGGATCCCTTGCTGGGCCAGTTTGCCTCTGGTCGGTTCTCGTCGACAATGAGAGCCGCCTCTTGATCGACGTCGAGATACTCCTTGATTCTCTCCACCGAGTTCATGTTCTGCTCGTTGCTGGAGTACAGACGGACGAACCAAAGGACGTTCTCGGTGAAAGTAACGGCATAAGTCATGGCCAGACCAGCGGCACCTGCATCGATTCTGCCCACACTGGTCACGACGAAAGCTCCGGCAAAGAATGAGACCAAGGCGCCGACCACGTCAACACGGAAAGCCAACCAGCGGTTAGCGGCCCAAAGGTAGATGAACGGACGGCTGTGGGTGTTGATCTTGTTGAGGTTGTCGCGAATGAAGCGACGCTCATCACCGTAAGCACGAATGGTCGTAGTGCCGGACATGGTCTCGCCAAATTGCTGGTATAGCGGGCTGCGTTGGATCGACTCGAGACGCTTGAGGTCGCGAGAGGAAGAGATGTAGAAGCGACCGATGAGGAAGTAGAGGATCGTGATGAAGAATCCAGCAATCAAGAAACCAGGCGTGATGGCTGAGATCAAAACGATGATCGTGATGATGGAGAAGAGGCAATGCACGAAGCCAACAGCCACAGGGGCAACTTCTTGGTCGATAGCCTCAATGTCCTTGGAGAAGCGATTCATGATCTGACCGAGAGGAGTGGCGTCGAAGAAACGGAACTTGGCATGTGTGATCTTCTCCATCAGCTGGCGGTGAATACGCTTAGAGGCACCGATAGAACCACTGAAGAGTACACCCTCGCGGAAGAGAGTGATGAACATGTAGATCACACCAAGCACAGCGTATACACCAAGGTAGTATCCAGCGTTGACCTGGGAGCTGGTGGTGGCCGTGAACATGTCGCCTGGAGTTTGCGTAGTCCACCCAGGAATATTCCAGACGCATGATCCACTGCGCAAGCAGCTGAAAGAGCTGCCAAATCCGCTGCGAACATATGTAAGGTCGGTCTGATTTTGAGGGACGCCCATGACTGCAACTGCTTCTTTGTTGCTGTAGGCGTTCGCCCACTGCCTGATCCAGACGTTGGTCGATACCTGAGAAAGCTGCTGCAATGCGAATGACACACCAGCGACAGTCCAGTAGAACCAACCACCCATAGAACGCAGGTACATGAAGATGATACTGAACTTGATAGCGCCAGTGCTCTTCTTTTCGTCCTGGGCGGCAGGCTCAACCGTGGAGTTCATGCCCGGGATGTCCTTAGTAGGGACCTTCATCAGAGGATCACCGTTGGGAATACCATTGGGCTCGTGAATGTGACCGTTGTACTCCTCTTGAGGCTCAATGGGTGCTTCACCCTCAGCACCGGTTTCGGACGGGACACGTGAAGGGACTCTGGAAGGACCGGTGGAAGCAGGTTTCGACTCTAGCTTCGAAAGATCCTCGTGCAAAGTACCAGATGAGATGACTTCCTGTGCAGTACCTTGTGCGCTGATCCGGCCGTTGTCGAGAACCACCGCGTACGCAGCTTGAGGCAAACACAGGACAGCATTATGCGTGACGAGAATGCAGGTACGGTTGTACATCAAAGGTCCCAGGAGAGCCTTGTCGAAGATCCATTTGGCAGTGTGCGAGTCGACGGCGCTGAGCACATCGTCCAGGAGTACATGTCTCGCGTTACAGTACAACGCTCTGGCCAGACTGATACGCTGCTTCTGACCGCCAGAAAGCGTGACGCCCTTTTCTCCAACAACCGTCTGGTCACCAGAGTCCAAGATTTCCAGGTCGCGCTGGAGCGAGCAAGCCACTATTACGTTCTTGTAGCGCTTGGCATCCCAAGGGCTCGCAAAGACGATGTTCTCCTTAATGGTGCCGTTCACGAGCCAGGCTTGCTGAGCGCAGTAAGCCACGCTCTCAGTGAGTCCAGTTTCCGGGTCCGCTTTGAGGTCTTCACGGCACTTGCCTCCAGGCAGGTAGACGCTACCTTCAACGAGGGTCATCTCACCAAGCAGCGCCATGAGTAGTGAGGTCTTTCCACTGCCAGTCGGTCCGATAATAACATTCATTTGGCCAACGTTGAAGTGCACATTAAGATCAATCATCTTGAAATCATCCGATTGAACGTTGCCCCAGGAGAAAGTACCGTTGTCGAATCCGATCAGAGGTTCGCCTTCCGCGTCAACCGCGTCAGCGTCGAGCTGGTTGTACTTGTCGGTCTCCGGCTCGTTGAGATACTCTTCCACACGGTCAACCGAAACCTTAGACTCTTGAACGTGAGCAACCATGTCGGCCAGTTGGTCCAGCGGAATGCGCAGCAAACTGAACAGCGACAGGGCGGTGAACGCAACGGACGGGATGAGATCCTTCTGTTCGACAACAGTGTAGATTAGGAAAGTCAAGAAAGTGATCACAACTGGGGCTCCAGACCAGATGGTAGCAGCAATGGACCAGATTATGTATCGGTTACGCAGATGGCGAAGTTCCGTGACACGTTTTTCCTCGACAGAACCCAAAAAGCGCTGCTCCCAAGCGAAATACTTGATAATTCGGATGTTGGTAAGAACCTCGTTGGTGGTGTGAATTCTAGCGTCAGTGGCGGCCAAGATCTTCTTTTGAGAAGAGGCGAATTGCTTCGCAATCCACATGTTGACGGGAAGCAGTAGACCCATCATACCGATTCCGACAATGCTACTGTAGCCGAGAATCTGGTAGAGTAGAACGACAGCAAGCACGAATTGAACAGGGGTCTCTGCCCACAGGAAATGGAGGTAAGCGCTAATCTCGGCAACCTTGAAGGAGTCGACAGCCATGAGGTTGATGATAGCACCAGAAGTGACCTGAGAGTCTTGTTCGGGCTTCTGGTTGGCACCGGGCTTCGTGTTGTCGGACTTGTTCTTACGTCCAACCGACAGGATCTTCTGAAGGAAGCCCTGCTTAGACCCAGACTGGGACTGCTTCTTGTCATCCTCGCTTGCCTCACCAAGCACCTTATCAGAACTGGCAGCAGCGCGTCTGCGCAGAGCTTTTGCGTAGATTTCGCCAATAATGATAGCGCGCAGCCTGATGCACACCCTTCTGCCCTGCCAAAGTGCTTGGCCGCTGGAGGTCGCGTTGACGACGCCGGAGACGAAAAGAAGGAAGACGTAGAACCATGCAGCATTCTTCGGTACGCTGTTGGGGTTCTCCACGTATTCCAAAATGGCTTTCAATAGAAGTGTCGGAACAAAAGTCACCAGACCAGAGACGGCAGCCCAAGATGCCTGGATGAGCAGACCGCGCTTGAAATACTTGAGCAAATGGAAAGCCAGCGCGTTCGTCTTTTTCAGCTGGCGGTAGTCCGAAAGGATAGACGCAGCTTTGTAGTTGACGGCAAGATTCCAGACGTCGCTCATCTCGTAGGCTTTCTTGTAACCAGTCCAAACGATTGCATCGACCCAGGTGAAAGTCAAAGCCGACAAGACGCTGGCCAGAGGCTCTTGGGCAGGCTTCAGATCGCCCTCGTATTCGACGTGCACTGCCGAATTTCCAATGCGCGACATGCCAGCAATGAGCGCCAGGACGGTGTTGAGAGCAAAGTAAGTGCTGACCAGCACCTGAACCACGCTGGAGTGCGGGTGGATGATTTCCGAGCGGAAGACCAGCAGGGTCATAATCCATTGGGCAAAGTAGAGAAGACCGGTGTGATACCAGAGGCGGGAAAAAGAGAATCTTTGCGAAGCCGAGAAGACCAGACGGAGAGAGGTCAATGCCGCGATGTATGCCCACACCGCGACCTGGGCGATAGCCGAAACACGCTCTTTCCCATGCCAGTGCTGTTGCAGCAGCGCAACTTGTATGCCCAGCACGGCGAGCACGCACACCTCTTCCACCAACGGTATGAGAACCTCGCCTCTCGGGCGGTCAACCTCTAGGACGGAAGCATCTGTGACCGATTTTGTCGCCATCAATGCCAGATCCTCGTTCAATCTCAGCTCGTCCTCTTCGTCGTCTTCCTCGTCCTCCACTCCATTGGGTTGTTGGTCTTTTAATAAATCGTACGCAGTTTTCTGTCGCGAGCGTCTAGCGGCCAAGATGACTTGTAATGTCAGATATGAGAGAGAAGCGGCGCATGCGATGAGTGGAAAGAGAGTCTGCAAGTAGCTGCGCGAGGAGGAAGAAGAGGGACTGTTAGCCGAATTCTCTTGCGAAAGCTACGGAAAGACAAGGCGGTGGTGGATGCACATACTTTTGCTTGAAGCATCTTGAGAAATCGTCCGACCGCCAAAGGTCGCCGTTGCAATGGGCAAACATGGCGGCGGAGTGGTGATTGATTGCTGGCGCAATTGCTGTTTCCCCAGCAAGTGATCGTCGGTCGAGTCGAGGGCCAAAGTATGTACGGGTGGGGTTTATCGGCACATTCTCTTTTGGCGGAGTGGCGTGTGTCGCGTATTAATTAGAAGTCTAAAGACACTGTACACGGAGTGACCGGTATGAAGAGAGGGGTGGGAGGGGGATAGAGAAGGAGAGGGAGGGAGGGAGGCACGAGAAGAAAAGAGAGAGAGGTCGAGTGCGATGGTGGTGTTGAGGTAGAGAGAGTGGTAGGGCAAGTAACTAGCAGCACTCGGTGTCGTCCCGAGGGCACGCACGGGCAGGCAGGCAGGCAGGGCAAGCAAGAGGCGAAAGAGAGGCGAGCGAGCGAGCGAGAGCGAGAGTCTAAGCAACCACAGACAGGCAACTAATGATGACGTGCCCGTGTGAAGACTGAGTCGTTCATTCATAAGGTATTAGAAAGGCTCTTTTCTGATTGATGAATTGCTCTCATTCTTATTATTAACAAGTCCAATCATAACGGCTGGTCGTCAAGCCATTCAATCCGACCATTCTCCACCAGCCAGTCTCTCTGCCTCGTGATGTCTCGCATGCTCATCACACACGCCCTACTGTTTTGTTTGTGCAAGTGCATTGATTAACGTTAATCATCGCCTCACGCCCGCCTTCTGCACGCCTGCATACAACTATCATATACCCTCAACAATATCATAACAGAAATGACAATATGCCTGCACAATTTTCCGTCAATTACTATTACTCACTCACCCATCAATTTATTCTGTGGGTAGGAAGCGAGTGGAGGAAGAGCTTCGTTTGACTCAACATCCACATCTAGACACCGCACAACACTAAGGTTAGGTAGGTACTCTCACCATCACCATAACCATCATGCACAACCAAAACTCTGACAATTCAATAACCACCTATCCAGTCTCCCAGCCAGACAAACCAAGTAAGCCAGCTAGGGAAAAAGCCCCCAGTGAAACCAAAACACACCAGTAGTCTCCCCAACCCAGCCAGCTACACAAACAACCCCCGTCTCCGTGTATCCAGTATCCCAGGTCTATGATTCACATGCACACATTCGCAACGTTCAACCATTTCGAAAGTGGCGTCCTTCCAGAAACCTTGATGGCCGGCCGCCGGGGAATAACAATGTCTGTGCAATCCGTTTCGGGTTTCGCCCTACCCTCCGTGCCCGAGCGCGTCGTCTCACAATGTCTCATCGGTCTTCTGTTGCATCGAGAATGTTCACCATGTGTGACTATCCATGCACGGCACGGAAGAACGCACGCACGCACGCTCCCTCGACTCGGCTCGTATGCACGCCCTGTCGGGATCTTGCATGTTTGCCCGTTTGCTCTTTCCACATGCATGTCTGGCTTTGACTCAGAATCACCTTACCTATCTTGAAGAGACGAAATTTAGTCGATTTCTTTGGCAATGATGATATTTCTCATAGCTACTGAAGCTTTTTACCGCGCGTTCTACTCATCCGTCTGTCCGTCTATCTGGGTTTTTCAAATAAAAAAAGTTTCTCATTTCTCGTTGCCAATAAAATGGAAAAAGGCCATTTCTTCCCTTTCCCTCCATTTACCGCACAATCATGCTCTCCTGGCCAGGACCGGTACCGATGTACTTGATGTAGACGTCGGCGAACTTCTCGATGTACTCGACGTACTTCTTCGCGTTCTCGGGCAGCTCCTCCCACTTGGTCAGGCCCATGGTGTTGGCCTTCCAGCCGGGCAGGGTGGTGTACTTGACGGTCATGTTGTCGAGCACGGACAGGTCTGCGGGGAAGCTGGTGATTTCCTTGCCGTTGTGCTCGTACGAGGTGGCGACCTTGATTTCGTCAAAGTCGTCGAGCACGTCCAGCTTGGTCAGGTTGATCGAGTCGTACCAGTTGATCGAGTTGGAGTACTTGACGAGGACCAGGTCGAGCCAGCCGCAGCGGCGCTTGCGGCCGGTGGTGACGCCGAACTCGCGGCCGACCTGCTGCATCTTGTCGCCGATCTCGTTCAGCTGCTCACTGGGGAAGGGACCGGAGCCGACGCGGGTGGTGTAGGCCTTGACCACACCGATGGTCTCCTTGACCTTGCGCGGGTTGAGGTGCAGACCGGTGAAGATACCGCCGAGACCCGTGTTGGAGGAGGTGACGAAGGGGTAAGTGCCGTTGTCGATGTCCAGCATGAGGGCGTTGGCACCCTCGACGAGCATGCGAACGTCGCCCTTGACAGCGCTCTCAATGAGCGGGACCTGGTCGACGACGTAGGGCTGGAGGCGCACACGGTACTCGTCGAAGCGCTTGATCTCCTCCTCGGGGTCGTACTGGAGCAAGCTGCCGTAGCGCTTCTGGTAGGCCTGAGCGAGCTGTCTCAGCTTGGCGTCGAAACGCTCCTTGTCAAAGACGTCGGAGATACGGATACCGCTGCGGGCGGCCTTGGTGGAGTAGGTCGGGCCAATGCCCTTGCCGGTTGTGCCAATGTTCGCGTTGCCCAGCTCAACCTCCTCGAGGCCGTCCACCTTGCTGTGCAGGTCCAAATCCACGTGGCAGCGGTCGCTGACGAGAACACGGTCCTTGGTGACGATGCCGTGCTTCTCCAGAATCTCCATCTCCTTGAAAAGGTTGGGCACGTGTACGACGCAGCCAGAGCCGATGAGGCTCACGCATCCCTCGGTAAGGACGCCGGAAGCTGGGGGGAAACGTTAGTATCATATAATTGCAATTGCGCTGAACCGCGAGTACTCACGCAGGATGTGGACATCAAAAGTGGTGCCATTCTTCACAATGGTGTGGCCAGCATTGTGACCGCCCTGGGCTCTGCAGCAGAGTTGCACGCCTTCGGAGAGGACGTCAACAATCTTGCCCTTGCCTTCGTCACCCCACTGCGCTCCGAGGACAATAGTTGCCATTTTGGTGATGTTTTCGCTGTCGTAGACTGGTTACTTCTAAGGTCGCCATTGTTAGGAAAGGGAGGAGATTCGAGACGGCGTTGAGAACTTTTATCAGTCACAGAATTGCCCCGCTAACCAACCACAGCACATTGGCGGGGGCTCCGACACTTGTTCCCGCACTCTCCGTAGTTCTTCCACTAAAATACCTTAGGCATGATTCACCTATATTTTAGGAATTATAGATCTCACATTCACGAATTTGTAGAACTGAGTAAGTGATTGAATAATCTGAACGGTCGGAGTAGGTGAAGTTGCGATACTACACTTACAACTCTACTGCATTGATGCTGACTACTACCTTACATATACCCCTCCGTGTACGAGATCATCACTAAGCGTACGAACAATCACGCCGAGATCGGAGCCCAAATACTCCACCACTTTCACCGACTCATCTGTTCCAATTCATACTTGCAAAGACTAGGAGGTATTAGTGACAGACAATCTCACTTGGTACATGTAACTGCTGGTTTGGAACACATTTCTCGGTTGTTTAGTGCTTCTACCATTCGCCTAACACGCCCTCATACAAAAAGACTTCAGAGGCTTCTGGTCTCCATCCGCCCAAATGCTCGTCTTGCTATTAGTACATGTCAACCCCCCATGCAATGCCTCGAAACACTCTCGGCTTGTGAGCCTCAGTCGCTTAGCTCAATGACCTCCTCTGTGGTAGCCTGTGTAGCGAAAGGCTTGGGTTGCTGGCTACCCACCATGCTTGGGTCAAGGTACTGACCACCATCATCTTCCTCTTCCTCCTCATCGTCATCCAGTTCCTCTTCGTCTTCATCGAAGTCCTCGCCTTCGTCATCTTCAATCTCATCGTCTCCATCATCGTACTCGCCAGATCCATGGGAGCCTGGGTAGTGGCCCACCCTACTAGCATCTTCATCCTCATCGGCCTCATCGGACTGCTCCTCGTCTTCATCATCGTCGAATCCGTTGGCGAGCGCGGCGTAAGGATTCGCGTGCCCATGAATCTCCTGCAAATCATCCTCTCCTCCTTCATCCTCACTAATCGGTCCGGACTCTGGGCCAGAAGTGGTGTGACCTGCACTGGTGCCATTTGCGTACGGTGTGGTGACATTGGTGATTTGCACGTCATCGTCGCTATCCTCCATATTCACGACGCCGGAATTTGCCGATGCATGAGCGTTCTCGTCGAGGCTAGGGTCTCGAGCGAAGCCTTCTCGATATGAGGCAGCCGTTGAAGTCGAGGGCAGTTGAGTAGAGTAGTTCTGCGCAGTTTGCATCAGCTGCGACGGCTGGAAGGTGTGGTTCACAAGACCGGAGGGCGTAGAGTGTTGAAAGGTGTGGTTTTCGAAGCCGAATGGTTGTGCGTTCGTGGTACGCGCGCCAAAGGTCTGAGACTGCAGGGTGCTGGAATCATGCATCCCATTGTCGAAGACTGTGTTGCTCGGGGAGATATTTGATGGCGCAGCCGTCGGCCAATGCGGCTGAGACTGCCCCATGAACATGCTGGCAGAGTTGTTGGTTTCAACGAGAGGCGATGGATCCGTGAAAGCAGACTGTGCCGGGCGATCACTAGTCTCCACAGGCTTTGAAGGAGTCTGTATATCGATCCTTGATTCGGGTCTACTGGTGTTTCCGGAGCGAGAGCTGCGCATCTCCCTTGCACGATCTATTGCCTTGCCATAATGCTCGCGAGGGACGAACTTGCTCTCTCTTAAGCGGTATGCTGGCACATCTGAGCGGCGAGATGAACCAAAGTCTGTACCCGATTGCGACGCTCGCAACCTCGCGTCCATTCGCGCACGCTCTAAAGAAGGTGACTCGTAGATCGCCTGCGATCCTGTGCTGAGGCGCATGGGGTCAGTGCTTTCGGTTTCTTGCTGAAAGAGCCCGCCACCGTCTCTGAGTGCTTCTCTGGCAGCTTTTGCGCGCGCGAAAAGGGCATCGTCGTCCTCCACCGTTTTGCGCGATCTGACACTTGAGATTGATGATTGGCGTGCACGGAAAGAGGTGGGCGTCGCTCCCGGTGACGTTTGCTGTGGCGAAGTCCTGGATGCCTTGAAATGCGAACTCGGTGCTGGAGAACCCGCAACTTCGGCATGAGGACGCTTTCGAGGATGAGTCGGCGCGAGGTCGTATATGTGGGCTCGGCCAAGAGCTTTAAGACGGAAGTAGTTTGACTTCGTAGTCGAAGCAACAGGTGGATTGTCGGGTAAGGCTTCTCTGAATGAGGATCGCTTCAGGGCGCCATTGCTCGGGTTGCTCGTGGGCGCGGGTTTGGATACTCGACCGCTATCATCAACGTGGCTCGTGCTTTTGAGTCGCTTATGTCCAGTTTCGCGCGAGCCAGTGAAGCTGTCTATGCTTTGCGAAGAGGTCGGTCGTTTGCTGCCCCCTTTAATTTGCTCTTCCTGTTTCGCCTTCCGGGACCATCTGCCGTTGCTCAATGACTGTTGAAACATCTTATCCACCTCTTCCTGTCTGCTTAACTTATTGCCCATACAAACTCCCACCTGACTTCTTCCCAGAACCGAGACTGAGTCTGCGACACTCGCAGTCTCTGAGGCTTGGCTCCTGCTCTCCAACAATCTCTGTTGCGTTCTCCTTCGTCGTTCTCTGCCTTGTCGGGCTAGACGCTTGCGACGGCAAAGGTCTCTCCAAAACTTGCCGTACCGATGCGATAGCATACTGACACGAAATTCGTCTGCCTGGGCGTTCACTCGTTCGAAGTGTAGGTTTTCCTGAACGTCGGTCACGACTTTGTCGATGTAAAAGTCAATGTACTGGTCCAGTAAGCCCGAGTTGGGGAAAAGAGTGACGCTGCGCGCAATGTCACTGATGATGGAAGCGAAGTCAGGCTCAGGCTCAGGCTTCGGCTCAGTTTTGGAAAGTTCCGCCGGCTTGCTCTGAGTGAGCGCGTTTTGTTTGCCATGCGCTGCTGGCGCGCGTGCTGATGCGGGTGCCGGGGGCTGTTTGAACACTGGGTTTGAAGGTGTCGGTGGCTCTGCCTTGGCGTTATCGGTCGAGTCAGTGCCAGCCGTGAATGATTGTGCGAGAGGACTGGGGTGTGCAGGTCTGTTGAAATTGTCGGACGAAGAGCCTCGTCTCGCAGATGCTGTTGATTCTTTGCCGGTCGCAAAGCTGAATGATGGTGTTGCAGCGGATTTGGGTGGCGGGGCAAAGTCGGTCTGAGGAGCCGGAAGTGAGGTTGCTGTGGTCTTCTCAGGTGAAACGCTTGGCGCTGCGCTTTGCTGCTTCGCTCCTTCCGCAGGCTTCGCAAATGACGCGAACGAAGTACTCGATGCCTTAGGTGACTGATCCTCACTCGCTGTGGAATTTCCGAACGAGAATGAAGGCAGCGCTGCTTTATCGTTCGCGGGAGTGAAGAGTGTGCTTGATGGGGGTGCACTGCCCATTGGAGGTGGGCTGCTCGGCGATGTCTCGTCACTCTCCTCGATGAAAGGTTTGGGCGCTCCCGAGGGCTTCGCGGGTTGGCTGAACAAAGAGCTCGTCGCAGCTGGTTCGGCTTTAGTCTTGTCGTTATCGTTATTTTTCGAGATAGATGGAAAGCCACCGAAAGGCGAATTCGAGGATTCGGGCTTGGGCGCATTGTTGTCCTTCGCGAATGACTGAAAGCCACCGAAGGGTGAGCTAGACGGCGCAGGTTTACCCTCGTTGTTGTCTTTCTGGGTAGCCTGAAAGCCACTGAACAGTGAGCTCGACGGCTCTTTCTTAGCAGCATCGCCAAAGCTAGCACCGCCAAAGGTAGACTGCACAGGAGCAGGACTTGCTGGCTTAGCGAAGCCCGAGAAACCGTTCGACGTCGTGCTCGGAGTGGGATTGAAAACCGATGTCGAATTTGTTGTGTTTGAGCCGCCGCCCAGAAAGTTGAACGATTTCGGTTTCTCTGTGGCACCAGCGTCGGTCTTCGGAGTTCCAAAGCCGCCTTGATTCTCTCCTGATGCGGCTCCAAAGGTTCCGGTAGAAGGCTTTCCGAATGCGAAAGGGCTCTGTTGTGGTTGTTCCGGGGCCTGCCCAAACATCGAAGTTGGCAGCTTGTCGAAATCGAAGCCAGTCTGAGCAGCTTGTGCTTTCGGTTTTGCAGTGTCCGGCATGAAAAGCGATTCGCCATCGTTAATGGTTTCTCCATCTTCCTGCAAATTGCCACTGGCCTTTGCGTCGACCATGTCGTCCTCCATATTATCATCATTGAACAAAATTTCCTCCTCGTTCACCATTCCATTTGCCTGAGCTTCCTTGAAAGAGAAGCCACTTATAACTGCCGGCAATGTTCTTCCAAACCTCTTAACCTCCACCATCTCGCTCTTGTACTGCTTTGGCGGCGCAGGGCTGGGCTCTGGCAGAACGTGTCGAGATTTCAGTGCAGAGATATCAGCAAAGCGGCCTTCCTCTCTATCCTCAAACGTCACGTTGAAAGACTCCAGATAGGCCTCGACCTCGTATCCATCATCAAATGCTAGAATTTCGCAAAGTTCCTCCGTTGTGAAATCGGCAGTAGCTCTCTGATTGACAGACTTCGTTAACGCCTGAAGTGCCATGCGTCGAACAAGGTTGAAGTTGATTTCAGCAACGCAGGCTGTCAAGTAAGATGTCCGGTTGGACGCAACAAGGTTCCAGAAGCGCTGCCAGTTCTGTTGCGCAATGGGCAGCGTTGCAGGTGGTCGGAGGGGGCCTTGTAAGCTCGACGTTGTGCCCGCAGCAGCGTACAACTTCAAGGCCTTCCGGATGCGTGGGTGCTGCACCAAATCCTGCGGCCAACTTTGGACGCGGTCTTCCAGGTCCGGATCCTGCAGTTGGAAGACTATGAGGTAGGCGCGAAACTCGGGTTCGTTTGGCAGCGGTATCTTGCTCCTGCTGTCGTCGTAGTACTGCATCAGAGATACCAATGTCCTGTCGAGCTGCTCCCGGTCTTGTTGCCAGTCATACTGGAAATCTTTCTCCTTTACGCCAGCCATCTGATGCAGTGACAGAATGTGGAAGCGTGCAATTCGCTCCAGACAGTCCACAGCACAAGTTAGATCCTCTGGGTTCGAAACTTGCAGGATCGTGAAATCGTTCCTGATAGCCCTTGTCCGGTCCCAGACAAAATGATGTACCCTTCCTAGCTCGGATGCATTCGCAACGACTTCGTTGAACAAATAGTCGCAGGTTTGGCTCAGAACGTGTGGTCTTCGCAAGTCTGAGGGCAGCTGTTCCTCGATTCCAGCAGCTGCTCGCCTGAATTTCTTCACCATCTTTGTCTCGTCGGGTAAAGCATCCTTAAAGCTGACACCAGGCTGGCTCATATCCTAATCGACCGTCAGAGGAGTCCCTTGCCTTAGATATCCGAAGTGTACGCACCTTCTCTTCAAGCCAGACGTCGTTCTGCGTGACTCTCTGTACCCTTTCAAACTCCGGGCACATATCCATACATGTTGCAGTCGGTGTCAAGGCTTGCGAAAGTGCACGTGGCTTGTCCGGGTCGGCGATGATTCCTTTGGCAATTGCATCGGCGCGCTCGCGTTTCCGGTGGACTTCGAGCTAGATTGGAGAAAAGGACGAAGTCACTATGCTGCACTCCGTCAGTCAACAAATGTCGGAAGAAGACATACCTTGTCGAATCGCTGCTGCCAGCTTCCTTGGGTCTGCGCCATGGGAGAAGATGCGCCGCCGCGCGCGCCTCGAGTAGACGGTTTGGCGAAGCCATTTGCGCGAGGTGTGCCGCTTCCACCGCGTGCTGAGCTAAAAGCATTTCCTCGAGTCGGTTGTCCAAAGGTCGCAATCGCGTTCGAATGGCCGCCTCGCGGCATGGTATTGCTAAAGCCTCGGCCGCGCGCGTTGGAAGCTCCTCGGGCGGTGGTGTTGTTTGATCCTCTACCGCGGCCGCGGCCACGGCCTGCTGTTCCCAATTGAGGCAGCATGGTCGTCGCCTCGGCAGGTAGCGATGACAGCCGGCATGTGTCAGAGTTGGAAGATAGATCTGTCGAGGCCTGGTGGGTTCAAAGTTGAAGCGTTCATGCTGTAACGCGCGTGAATCCAGAAGTTCCCAAAGAAGCCGAAAGCGGCTAGTCATGCGACAAGCAGCTTGACAAGACAATGAGCATTCACATTCCCTACCTGTCATCTTCTACCATTCGTACAACGTATATTAGAGATTCAACGTCACTTGCATGCAGAAGTCACTACATTGCTAAAGTGTTCGGTCGACAGTGAAGCGCCGACGACCTGGCCAGTGATATTCAACATCGCTACCTACTAGCAATGTCGACTCATGCTCCAAAGGATATGCATTCAAAACAACAGCATCAACATCAGAGAGCCATTTCGGCATCTATATTACGGCATGGAAGATCTCACAGACACCGTGAAACTCTATAACGAGGTCGTTCATATCACCTAAATCATTTACTAACAGTTCTCTGACATTCCCCACCAAGTACATCGGTTATACATAGCACCGTAACTTTTGAACACACCCAAGTCGCTAGGGCAAGCATCAATCTCGTGAAACACTTGCACAAATGCACATGTCACATGAACTCACATACTCCATGAAAGATTATCGTTGCAGGAATGGTCAATTTGATTTTTTGTGATTACTATGAAAGTATTCTGCAAAATGCCGAAAAAAAGAAAAAGCCAGATCTCACTGTGCAAGAAATCCTTTTCTTTTCGCCCGTCATTAAGTAGATCGACTCAACCCATCCCAATCGAAAGAAGAAAAAAAAAGGTGTTCTCAAATTTCGTGTCATCGTAAGTCATACTTGTCGTTGAACCAAATAGAAAAAGAAAAAGAAGAAAAAAGGATCCAAGACCCAAGAAAGAAAACAAAAAAACACAGCCGGAATGCATCGTCGTCATCGTCGTCGTCGTCGTCGTTCATCGTCGTCGGGGGGGAAAAAAAGCCGTAGACAATGATGCAAAAAGTAAGCAAAGCAGCAGCAGTATTAGAAGAAATCCGAAATGAAGAAAAAAGGCACTGCTTCGAACCGAAATGGTGAGAAGACTCCAAGCAAAAACAGTGTACGGCTTTTTTGAGCAGAACGCTGGAACGCTAGAACGCTCAAAATGCGCAACAGTGGCAGGAGAAGAAACATGGCATGCTGGAAGGTGAAAAATGCTTTCTTACAGGTGAGCATCGGTGAGGTGGAGTAGCCGGAAGATCGTGGTTGTGCGCAATGCGTAATGTATGCACTGTTTTCGGTTTCCACGGATTTTGGTCTTTGCTGTTGAGGAGGAGGCATCATCTAGGTGAAAGCTCCGCCGCCGACGCCAGAGCCGTGGCCGGTGAACCCACGCTCGACGCGTGCGGGTGCTTGGAACTCGGTTCCTGGCCGGGAATCTGGGTAGGACATGGGCATTTGGCCGGTTTCGAGTTGCTGGTAGTAGTTGTTTGCCTCTACGGCGTAAGGGGTTTGGTTACCCTGCTCGGCAACCCCTGGCCTAAAGGACGGCTCGGTGGTCATTCGGACTTGCATGTTCGCGTCAGCTGCGAAGAGGTCCGATGATGCATTAGGTGGTTGGATTTGGTAAGCAGCGGGATTGTAGTACAGCTGCGCTGCTGCTTGTGGGTGATTGTGAGGCGAGTTGGTCAAGTCCACGGGTGCGTAAGGCGTGTTTCCCTGGACACTTTCGATCTGAGTTTGTGGGAGTTGGTTTCCCATGTACACTGGGCAGCTGGGAAGTCCATGCGCTTGTGTTTGTCCCAGTGACGATTGTGGATATTGGTAGTCAGGGCGCTCGATAGGAAAAGCATCAGTTACAGACTGGGCACCAGATCCGACAGATGTGCTGAATGATGCTGGCGACGATCGCTCACCCCACGGCGATTGGAGCACATAAGGCTGCGGTACACATGACCCGCTTTGGGCAGCATGGTTTGTCTCATGCAGTGATCGAAGGAGGTTCGGGTCCTTTGCGTCTCCGTTGAACTGGTAGTACTCCCAGGTGTTCTGAATTGAATTGGCGGCATAGGATCCAGCAGTATTTTCAGGGATACCATTACAAATGACCGGCTTGCAATCTTGCATGGTAATATCCGCACCAGTGTCCCGGAAATGTGCGACATCTGGCGATTTTGCAGGTGTGGTGGTATTTGATGCCTTCTTCGCTTTTTTCGCAAGCCGTGTGCTTGTGGCCGTGGATTCGGTATCGGATCCATCGTTGGAAAACTCGGAGCCTCGGCGTATCCTCTTCTTGTTGTGAATCTTCTCGGCGTTATCTGATTCGTACCAGTATTCATCTTGAGCATCTGAGAGACAATTAGTGGGATGATTTCCTTTGTAGTTGGGCGAACACGAACCAACGTCTCCCCTCTCATATGCCTCCTCGCGGCCAGCAAGCTCGTACACCTGGGAGAGTAACTTCTGTCGTTGTTCAGTCTTGTCGTCCGGCTCCCTCAACTCGTCGAAAATGGACGGCGGTGCAAGCTCCATAAGGAACTCGGTCCATCCCTTGGTCACATGGGTTTGATGAGGCTCGACGGAGCCGTCATTCCATTCTTTCAAAAGGGCAGGATCGGGTCTGAGGCGAAGGAGGTAGAGGCAGAGATTGATTCGTTCTGAGACGCTCAGGTTAGTTCAACGTCTCATGTTTGCAGAGAAATCGACGTACCGTCTCGTTTGATATGATCCGGTTCAACGAAGCGACATTCGCTGACAGGCGGCCACCAGCCCGGAATGTCGCTCGAGGCATGCTCTCGACCTTCGCGTTCACGCTTCTTTTTGTGGTATGGGAAGATGGATTGCTTTTTCGGGCAGATGCCCTTGATCCACGCTTTTGCTATACGTTTGACTGCCAGTTGCTGCATGCGTCGGAGTTTGCTCGCGAGTAATCGCTCAATCTTGGATCTCTCGCAGACAAACAGTTTTTGAAGCACCTTTCGTGGGCCATCCGCCGAGGGGTTTTGGAACTGTCTTTCTGCAAATAATGCCTCAACGTTGTCGGCGTTGCTTGGTTCCTTGTTGGTGGAATTATGTCTCGTTGGCGGGTTAGACGCGGAGGGTTCGTTTGTGATGGCGCCGTTTTGTGTGATCATGTTCGAATCACATCCACGTCGTTCGCTGTGCGAATGGAGTCCTCTGAGCTTTGAAGGGAAGAGCAGATCGTGTTCTGTCACGGTCAGAGAAAGTCATGAGGTAGCGCGTCCACAAACCAGCTCCATACCTTGGGAATGTTGCTCAGATGCTGCTTCCAACATCGACTTCTGGTGAGCGAGACGGAGGACATCCTCCGCCTCGCTCGTGAACAACTGATCGGTGCATTGCTGCACATGGTTCGTTGTATGAGTAGAGACGTCCCCATCATCATGCAAAGCCATGAGCACAAAAGCCTTGACCTTCTTACCACCCGGCAGTTGAAGGGCTTGATTTATGCTCTGCCCAAGGTTTCGCTTCGTACCAACATCAGCTAGGTTCGTCATGTACATGTTATGCCTCCTATTTGCTCAACTTACACTGTCAACTCCATCCGTGTTCGTCGTCGTCGATCGAGAGCTACATTCTGGCTCACGCCTCGCGGGCTCGCCTGAACTCCTTGCTTTGCGACGGTACGGGGAGGGCCCCGTTGCCATCGTCAAATGCGATGGTGTGATTGTTAGGATTCGGAGAACCACCTCCCGGTGATAGCAGGCTCTCTGGTAGCAGGCTGAGAGCCGTGATCTGGCAGGTCAGGGCACATGTCAGATGAGATGAAACGACATTGTGGAAAGCAACACCTACCAGTATCGACACGGGTGGGGTTCCGGTGACTGGACTCAGAAGCTCACAACGGTTTTTGGTACCCAAGTTGTGTCGGTGAGCAACCTTCGAGTTCCAAACAGATCTGAGCCCTGTCACAAACAAGACATGCCCACAATCCGTTACCTCATGTGACAAGGCAGTGCTGTCGAGAGAGATGCAAGGCGGTGGGGGAGCGGTGGTGGTTGCGGGTCGACAGAAGGGCCACGATTGGCCTTGGGCCGTAGCGTAAGTGTTAGCTATGGGGAAGTGCCCTTTAGCTGCACACAAGGCCACAGGTTCGGTGGCAACTTTTGTAACTAAGGCACAATAATGAACGAGACTGGGCTTTTCGATGGGAAATGGAGTTCAGTACAATGCGGAGAATTCAAGGGAGGACTCCAGACCATAAATGAGATCGTTCGGACCAGTCCCCTGGCGTCCCGGACTAGGCCCTGTAGCGCTTTCACAGGTGAGCAGTCGAAGCCGTCGACGGCGCCCATACCTCTGGGTCACTTCTACTGCTGTGACGAGTTGTGTGGTATCGCGGCGACCTCCTCCCTACTTACCGTCCCTGGCTGCTGGGTAGACTAAAGTAAAGTGCAGATGGTACAGGGTCTTGTTACCTACAGAACTGTCGGACGTCACACGATGCACTGTTTGCACAGTCCGGGCAATTGGGACGGGCAATGTGCTGGCTGACTGCGAACCCTGGGAGCGGCGCAATGGCGAGGTGGGCCGAAGTAGAACCTGGGAGTGGCAGATGCAGACCGTTGGAGATGGCGCGCTCGGCCCCGGCAGTCTCTCAGTCAAGCAGCCAGGCGAGCACCAGTGGCACCAAGAAGGCTTGCCTACTGGCTGATGTTGCATAGGCAGCGTCGAGGCGCCAGTAGCAGCAGCATGCCTTGAGCCATACCCATGACTAGCGGCCCTTGGGGGGGGTGCTTGCGATGTGCATCCACTTACAGGGTGTGAACGGACGGGACAACGGGGGAAGACGTTGTGCTTTGCGGACCGAGAGCCCCATCGTTGCCCTTGTCGAGCAAGCAAGGTGCAGAGGACGCTTGAGCGCAAGGATCAAAAGGATGAATCCATTCCGGAAAGCCGCACCTAATCATCGCGAGCACGGCCATCGTCGTCCTGGCCAGATCATGTACATAATGAGATCTGCAAACGGGGAGCTGTTCTGCCGATCGCGCACCGTTTGACGATTGAATCGACGAGACTACCTTTTGCAGATGGGCCTGACGACCAGGCTTTTTTTGGTACCGGTATGAGCCGATGTCGAAGGAGCTGCATGTTCCGAGATGGACGCGTCCATGCTACCTCCGTACGTCTGCGTGAGCATGTACGTCCGACTCGCCTATCTTGGGGTGAGAAAACATCGCGAGATTGACGATTTGTGTAAAGATGGCCGGTCGGAAGATAAGCGAAGCCCTCTGCTGTCTCCTGGACTACTACCTTGCTACTGCTACTGTGTGTAGACAGTAGTGCTGCCCCTTTCGACGAAGCGCGTCCAGAGACATGTACGCCACGCCTAAGCGGCAAGTTCGCATATCGTATCGTGGACACCACACCCGGTATTCGACCCCCACCCACCTGGCCCCCCACTCTCGAGCCACCACTTGCAGGCTTGCAGCAAGAAACAGCAGATGTTAGAATGCACGGCGTGCCTCACATTCATGCGATGGCGCCTCGCCAAGTTCCCAAACTCTGGATCGCATTTCGGGGAGCAGTGGCCGATGCATCGCATGTGTGGTTTCTGAGAAGCTGGATGCAATGCTGAATTAGTATTATTGAGTAGCACTGCGGACGGCCATGCGCAGAAGAATATGTTGTTGAGGAGATGGCCAGGTTGCACGCCCCCCATTGCTCAGACCAACCCCCAAGCCAGTCATCAGTTACCTAGGGTACCGAAGAAGTAGCAGAGAAGGAGAGCAGGATTAGAAGAATTGCGGCTCTGCAGTCGTCACCAGCGGGTATGGAACGTCTTCACCGGTCGATTATCTCCTACCGTGCCTGCTTTGTCCCAGTAGAGGTAAGGCACAGTGCTAAGTAGTAGGGCCAAAGTATGGCCGGCCGTTGCAGTGGAGTCGACCTCAAGGCAAAACCTTGATGATGGGGGGAAGAGGCAGGACGTTGCCAAGCAAAGCTCATGCCCGAAGCAGTAAACATCCCGCGCCTCATCCAAACGTCGGCCATCGAACGAAAACCACCAACGACATATGAGGAGAGCGACAGGGTCCTTACCTGACTATACCATCCACCCCAACCTTCATCCCACGACAACCGCATTCTTACACTCGCATATGTGCATTTGGGAGAATTGCATGACAGCCAGAGTGGCGTGCCTAGCGCCATCGCACCGCAGTCTGCCGGAAGCACGTAAGCTGCAGCCGGAATCCTCTACCGTCCAGTCGCGAAAGCCACCGCATACCAGGAGCCTGTCTAAGCATCCTTGCTCTACAGAAGCCTCCGGTGCTTGCGTCTGGTGCTGATGATGGGCACGCCATCTGCAATCTCACCCGCATGGCCGATCAGGCGGTTACGAATTACGATACAGGACAGATCAAGACGACTTCTGCCTCTGGCACGGGCCGGACGACTCGTCTCCTTCCGGCCGTGCGGCTCGCGCCCTCTGTACCACCGCAGCGCTGTGCAGCCTCAGAAGTGCATGGGTTCATGCGATACTCATTGCCAAGCCGAGCGAGAACCGCGTGATGCGTCTCGGCTTCTATCAGTAGTGACTGCGTTCTGTTGACAGTGTTGACCTGCAGAAAGTCTACGTAGCACGTCGCACACCCTCCTAACCGAAGGGACACCAAAAGCTCGTTGCTGAGGGGGTTTTGTCGCGTTCATGCCGAAACCGGACAGATGCAATATTGCGTGCATGCAGAGCAGCTGACACAACGTGGGCGTGGAATGTGGGATGGCTTTCTCGAACAGTCACGCGCCGTCAAGCGGTCCTGCTTCGATCAGTGTGGCATACGATGAGAAAGGTGACTAACGGATGTGACAAGAACAAGGTACGAGCAGTCTGATATTTCTCAATAGTTATTTTGATAGGTACAAGTGTGGTGTGCCAGCGAAGAAGGCACAGAATCTGGTAGCGACGCTTACTGGCTTTCTACTGAGCCCAGCAGGCCGGATTCACGCACGAGCTCGTAGAAAAGACCCTTCTTCTTGACGAGCTCCTGTGGAGTATCAAACTCCTTGACCTCACCCTTGTCGAGGACAACGATGCGGTCACTGTCAACGATGGTATTGATACGGTGAGCGACTGTTGCCGGGGCATTAGCAGGGGTTGACATACATGCAGTTGAGTGTGGTGAACTTACTTGTGATAATCGTTCGGTCCTTGAACATGTTGCTCCGCAGAGTTGTCTGCAGCATGGCATCGGTTTCGACGTCGACCGCAGCAGTTGCTTCATCCAGCACCAAAATGTTGCTGGGTGTTAGTAGTGCCCGTGCAAGGGACACCAACTGTCTTTGACCTTGCGACAGATTGGATCCGCCTTCGTTGATCTGTGCGTCAAGTTGTCCTGGCATCGTAGACACATGGTCACGCAGACGAGCGTGATCAAGTACACTCCATAGCTCAGTGTCGTCATGAACATGTCCTGGATCGAGATTGTCACGCACGGTGCCCTCGAAGAGAGCAGCGTCTTGCGGAATGATAGCAAGCCGGCGTCTCAGATCCAGCAGCCCTATGGAGCTTGTGCTCAAGCCATCGATGGTAACGTCACCAGAGGCTGGTTCAATTAATCGGAAGAGGGCAAGTGTCAAGGAACTCTTTCCAGCGCCAGTGCGGCCAACGACACCGATCTTCTCGTGGCTCTTGATATCCAAGCTGACGTTCTTCAACACAAGGTCCAGGCCCTCGCGATACCGTGTGCTGTAACCGTTAAAGCTAACGGCGCCTTTAGGTGGCCAAGAGACCGGTGGTCTATGCTTGGAGATGATCTCCGGTGCTTCGCTCGGCAACCTGGCGTACTCCAGAACTCTCTCGACAGAAACAATGTTTGTTTCAACTTCCACAGTCTGCCTGACGATCCAGTTGAGCGACTGTGTGATTTGAAGAGCATAGCTCATTGCCAAGCCGACAGCACCAGCACCAAGTGGGCTTCCAGATGACACCGCGATGATTGCGAAACTAGCAGCAGCGAGGATAATGACGGAGCCAAGGAATTCCAGACGAACTGCAAGCCATCTGTTCGCATTGATCGAGGGGAAGTAGGCCCGCAAGTTGGCGTCCACCCTCCACTCGTTTTCTAGACCGAAGCGCTTCTGTTGATGGTATGCACGGATGGTGCTAATGCCCTAGAGGAATCAAGTCACGTCAGTATTCTGGTCACGGATGCAACCATCTTGTGCGGGAGATATACTACAAATGTGTTAGCCAAAGAGCTTGCAACTCGAGTGTATGTAATGCGACCCACCACTTAGCGATTCTTGGAAGTGGGCGTAGATGGGGCTGCGGCTAATGCTGTCCAGACGTTTGAGTTCGCGGGAAGTCCGGAGGTAGTAGCGCTGAATCCACAGGTACAGGGCACCCAATGGGAAGATAAGGGCAATAAAGACCGGTGTCGTGTAAGAAATGACAACCAATGTGAAGATTGCTGCGGCGTCGTTAGCGCATGTTCCAAGGGGAACGCGAAGGATGGAAATAGCGTGAAGCACGACCCTCTTCCTTGCCTAAAGGCTCTTCCGAAAGGACGGAGGATCATAGGATCATGACGGAACGCTTGGGTTGTTGATCCTTTCATTTAAAGGACGGTAAGTAACGTACCTCTTGCAGCGTTGACAAACAGCATGTTGAAGGTTCGTCTAGTTGCTTGTTAGTGAGGGAACGTGAAGCTCAATTTTCGGGCGATAACTTACGCCAACACTTCATCGATCCGGTAGACATCGCTAATG
This sequence comes from Cladosporium sp. MBC 237, assembly GCA_030772445.1. Classification (NCBI taxonomy): domain Eukaryota; kingdom Fungi; phylum Ascomycota; class Dothideomycetes; order Cladosporiales; family Cladosporiaceae; genus Cladosporium; species Cladosporium sp. MBC 237. Next base: position 201,333 of record JAPHCH010000006.1, on the reverse strand, counting down.
GGACTTGTCAGCGCCACTCTAACGTGTTGAACCCATTCTTGCCCGCCAATTCAATCCATGTGGAAACCTGATGGAGCACATCGTTACAACGGACTTGAGTCCGTCCAGATGCGGACCGGTAAGCCAACAAGAGGGTGACGTTTGCTTAGTGCCGATTCACTCAACGGTTGCTGCCGCGATTGAACAGACCTAGAACGCAGCTCCCTAATCGAAGAGGCGATAATGGGCGAAAGGAGAAACATACCTTGAGAATCGATTCAAGATGCGACCGCTCGGTGTAGTCTCGAAGAAGCTCATCGGGCTCCTGAAGATAGCGTACGCCATTCTCTCATGCAGTTTCCGGGATGCCTGTGGGTACGAGTCAGTGCCAGATTCGCCAAGCATCCTTCACACCTGGTCCATGCCACCAGCTGCCGGGTCCTCGTCATGCACGTAAGCGAGTGCACTAGCATCTAGTGCGTAGGACACCCGCGGAGTCATGTCGAAAACATGAGTAAAGGAAAAGACTCACTTCAATAGAACAAAAGATCCAAAGGATCAATGTCTGCAGAACGACGAGGGCTGCGTTACCGATACCAAAGGCAAAATAAATGCCGATGTACTTGCCAACGTGAGGATTGCCGCCGGCTTTACCGTTGGCCTCTGACCAGTTCTTGAGCCAGACGCTTCCGCCTGCATACAACCGGGTTAGCTTACCAGATCTCGGATTCCGCGTGATCATCGCTTTGCATCTGCAACACGGCACGATGTTCTAGTCGAGCAGATTTGGAAATCATGTGGAAGCAGATACTCATGTGCTGGCATCGGGGAAGGACCCGTAGGATAACTTACCAATCTGTGCCGATTGCGCTCCCAAAAGCATGACCAGGTATACGGCGACGGCTGCCAGGTTGCTGGTCTTCGCGTACTCGGAATACACATCCCACTTGACCTTTCCTTGTTCGGAAAACTCCTTGGACTGTTTAGACTTGAGGGCTCCCTGTTCTAGAAGTTAGAATGCATTGCCTGCAAGCGAGCACTTCTGTGTGCAAACATGGGTTACGAGAAGAGGGACCAGCCATGCTTCAATGTATTGCTTGGACGAACGCGTAAAAAGACGCACCTTGTTCTCTTCTTCGTCTGTCATCTTTCCGCGTGGACCACGGAAGGATGCAGTGCTGGCTCTACGCAGAGTGAGATCGCTCGTTTTCCTCAGAGGTGGGCCGCGTCCAGAAGCTTTAATGGGCGCGAGCTGCGTGAGACCTTCTTGCGCTTCCTCTGCCTCCAGAGGGCCGTCGGGATCATCGGCGCCGTACATGGTATCGGCATCCGAACGGCTGTCAGATTGAGAGAGTTGAGTGTCGTCTGGGGACTCTTCCTCATTGTTCGCCGTTTTGATGAGCTGGGCAATTTCGCCTTTCATGGCAATCAATTGCTCGTAGGTACCACGTTCGATAATTTGGCCATCGCGTAGTAGAACAACAAAGTGAGCTTCCATGAGTACCGGAATGGAGTTGGTAGCCAGAATCCTCGTTTTGCTGGCGAGCAGACCCTTGGGGCCCAGAACATTGTCAATCAAGTGACGTCCAACATGTTGGTCGACAGCGCTCAGTACATCGTCCAAAAGATAGATGTCAGCACGAGCGTAGACAGCTCTGGCAAGCGTCAGGCGAGCCTTTTGTCCACCAGACAGACTGATGCCGCGCTCACCGACCTCAGTCTGATCGCCGTCCGGCAAGCTTGCAAAATCTTCTCTGAGCGCACAAGCCTTGACGGTGCGCTCGTAAAAGGCTGGGTCCCATCGATAGCCAAAGACGATGTTCTCACGCACACTTGCGTTCATCACCCAAGGACTCTGTGCCACATATGCAGTCTTACCACGCATGACGACCTCACCCTTGACTTTGTAGAGGTCGCCAAGCATGGTGCCGAGGAAACTACTCTTGCCAGCACCCACACGTCCAACAATGCAAGAGAGTTCGCCCTTGTGGGCAGAGAAATTAATGTCGGTCAGTGCGTCGCGCTCGCCATCCTGGTTCCATGTGAAGGTGGCATCACGGATGCGAACGGATTCCTCGCCAGCTTCGACAGGACCACTGTGCAATACCGCGTCAGGTTGCAGCTCGTCCGCCGTAAAGAAGTCTTGCAGTCTACCGACAGCAACAGATGCCTCGATGATGGCAGTGATGACCATGGGGAGAACGGCGAGCGGGAAAGTGAGCAGGTTGAACAGGGTGAGTGCTGGGAAGACAATTTCGGTGCTAAGCGGCTTGTCTTGCGTTGCCACGAAAACAGCAAAAGTGCTGCAACTGACGAAGAACGGAGTGGTACTCCAGGTGAAGTTGGCGACGGCAGTGACGGCACCAATCTTGCGCAGGGTGTGTAGTTCCCGGTCGTTGCGGATCACGTTCAACTTATTCATAAAAGCAGTGGTCCAGGCGTACAGCTTGATGGACTTCATGTTGTTGAGGATCTCAGTCATCAAGCGTGTACGGGCGTCCTTGTTTTTCATTTGCTTCTTCTGCAATGTCTTCGAGATTCGCGCGATGAAACCGTTGATGGGGATCATAGCCAACATTGCGCCGACACCGGCGAACATAGACAGGCCGACAAGTTGGTAGAGCGAGATCATGCAAAGTGTGATCTGGAAAGGAGCACTCCAGAGCTGCTGGCCATATTGCGCCAGGTCCTGAAGACGTTGAGTATCGACCGCCATGTAATTGACAATATCACCAGTACTCTTGGTGGCACGACCTTCATTGCTGAGGCGCATACTCTTGCCGTAGATTGTGGCAGTGAGCGCTGACTTGATACGCATACCAGTCTCGAAAGCCCGCTGGAAATATTGGTGAAGGAAAGCAGTCTGACCGACGCTGACAGCAAACATTGCAAGTGCAATGGCGGCACCTTTGGCCGGCGGTTGGGGTGTGTTTCCAGCCCGATAAGAATCCACGAAAGCAATGAGAAAGCGGAGAAGTTGAGGCTGAACGAATGCCAGACAGTCAGAGCCGGTCTTGATAACAGCGCCTCTGAAGTAAGGACCACCGAAAGAGCGAAAGAGAGCAAGCCACAAGCTCGGTTTTTTCTTCTCGAGTTCGTACTCCCATGCCTCTTCAAAGGCACCTGCGGTGGCCCGCGTAGTGTCGCGCTTGCGTAGGTTCCATAGATCATCTTGGGTCAAGAACTCTTTGTATCCGTACTTCATCATAGGAGTCATCCATGAGAACGTCAGGACGGAAAAGAGGTTTGCATACTCGATTGGGCATTCGTCCTCGTCACCAAGAGCGTCATAATCGGAGACCTTCTTTGGCACAAGCCATTCAAGTACGAGCTCCAGCGCCGCAAGGCCTGCGTTGACTGTGAAGACGGCGAAGTAAGGCGCATTGATCTTGAACATGTTTTGCGCAACAAAGCTGCGGAGCTTGATGCCGTACACCAATAGCAAGAACAACCAGTAGAGCAGGACCACGCCATTGGGCGTCCTTGACCGCCAATGCTCGACGTATTGTACCGTGAAGATGACGCCTAAACTGATGATGTTCACAATCGTTGTCCAGAACCGAATATCCTTGAACCAAACCGAAGGAAATCTCTCGACCTGCAGCGCAGCCTGCAGAGCAGTTGTCACGACCATAGCAGCAATCACGACCAGCTTGGCGTAGAAATGCCAATTCTTCTTGACGGGTTGCGGGATGCATTTTTTGTGTAGGTACCAGATTGCTCCCAAGCCTCCAAGAATGCCCCATAGCGATACACTAGCGATCCAGATGTCCAGAAAGCATGGTGTAAAGTCCCAGCGGTATGGGCTCAAAGGCCCCCATCCCTCCTCATTGCCGCATAGTGGCTGCGATGTCTCGACGCTGGATGCGAGGTACGAGGCGAAGTAATCGGGGTAGGTGGGGGCGTAGAGGACGGTTTGTTGTACCATTAAAGCGGTATGGTATTAATGAATAGAGAGCGAGGCGAGGCTAGATGCAGTTCGGCAGGCGTCGTGGCGTGCCGAATTGACGAATGGCTCGGATGGTGTCGATTAGCGAGCGTCGCACAGGTTGTCCGCTAGAGCCACGGCAACATGAATTAGGCGTGGATGAAGATGGACTAGGACGAGCGATGAAGATGGGTCCCAGGTGAGGAATGGGTGGGGGAGATGGAGGTGAGAAAGGCCGCAGGTAAGGTAAGAGATCTACCAGGCAGATGTGCAGCACTGGCCGGCGAGAAAGCGCCAGGCTAAGACGGCAGCCGGATCTCGTAACGTCACGATCGTGTATCTTACTAAGCATGCATAGGGTTTGGGTGGAAAAATCACACATTGGGTGAAGGGTGTCTATATATTATGTTTCAATAAATCTACAAATGTTGACTTATTATTTCAGCCTTCATGCGACCGTATAGCAGTACAGACCTGAGAGATCGAAGCATGAGCCAGATAGAACATTCAAAGCAGCATACATCTGCCTCCTCCGCATAGAAGCAGCTCCACCCAAAGCTTCGTCTCTTGGCTGAAGGCGGCCGCTGTAGACCAATGACAGGAGTCCTGATATATGTGACCAACGACTACATCCGAGTACAGGCTAGAAGTTGCGCAAAGAACGACTGCTTCGAATTGCAGGCTTGTATAAAGACACAGAGCCTTGCTGCACGGTCTCCAACTTACCTTTGAACGTATCCGTTCTCTAGTCTAGTCCGATCTGTGAAATAAAGGTATTGAACCGTACAATATTTACATAGCAAAGCAGGTTCCCAAACGCCTCAAAAGTGCTATCTAGGCACCGATAATGACAATCTGCCGTATTGCGCAGCTCTTTACCGAGGCGCGCACTTGGGCTGCCACGGGGTGTACTTGTTCTTGACACTGTAGGCGCGTTAGCGACTATTATATGACCAATTGAGTGCAACTCGCTTGTTTCACATACGTGCTGTAGGGCTTGTAAGCGCTCCTCGATGCGGTGAGGATGGGCTTGTGCTCCTTGGGCTCCCACGGACGGACACCGGGGTGGAGGAGCTTGTCCTCGGCGGGCGACTTGTCGACCATGTAGGACATCCAGGCGTGCCTTGTAGGTTGTTAGACAAAATCTCGACTTCAAAAAAGCGATCGCGCAGGACATACCATCCAGGCTCAATCTGGGATCTGCACACTGTGTCAGTGAGAGCTCCAATTCCCCAGTCTTGCCTCCGATACTCACGGCTCGTATTCGGGCCAGGATGTCGCGTAGTCGACCCATCTCGTGCGGACTGTCCATGACTTAGCATCCTCCCTTTGCGAAACCCATGGTCTCCAACATACGTGGCAGCTCCTCCTCCAAGTTCTCAAAGTACTTGTTGCCGAATCTATCCATGCCGATCAAAGTACCGCGCTTGGTGTCGCCTAGACGAGCTTAGTATCCGTCCCTGTGTCCCATGCTTTTTCTTTCCAAAACCATACCAATGTTCTAAGTCGCGGTTTCCGGTGTTAGTGAAGCCGTCATCTAGTTGCGAATGTGGTCGGGTGTGCATACCTGCATCTGGTGGCCGAAGTCCTGGGAGGAATTAGCAAGGTGCCGGGAGCCCGGGCGCGCGCAAATGTGTACATACCTTGAGACCGATGCTGCGCAAGTTGCGCAGGGTGCGCATGATAGTCGACATGGTTGCGGTTGTTGTTGTGCTCGAGCAATGGCGTGGCTGCCCGTACTGTCCTTGTCGATGTTGAAGCCGTGAAGCCAGCCGGAAGAAACTCGGGCTCTTGGCGGGACGTCCCTTGAAAAGACGACAACGGCATCGGTACATCAAAACGACATCTTCTCCTGATGATAGTAAGACGCGTTCTGCCTTGCTTGAGGCAAGCCTCTTCTGGCACCGCTCGACGCCAAATTGCGAAATATGGCAGGGTGCAGCGTCGTTACTCATCAGGAGGGCCATCCGCCTCTCCAGCGCCGACACAATCGTCGTCGGCAGCAGCCCCAATAGCTAGCATCACAAACGAACTCGACAGACTGTCGCCGCGTTTCGATGTACCCGCAGATTCAATCGAAATCTTGCGTACCCCGGCAGAGTTCTACGCAAATTTGAAGGCAAGACGGTGGCGAGCTCAAGTGTGCAAGACTATCAACTGACCGAATATGCGTAGGCCAAGATATTGAATGCAAAGCGCAGGATATTTCTTTCCACACTATACGTAGGCAAGAGCGAGCATGAGCTGGTGCGTCTTCAGTCTTTTATAGACGTGTTTGCCTTCGTCTAGAGACGTGTTTGCCTTCGTGTGCTGACATCGACGCTGTAGATTGCTACTATCCACGAGGCACTGAGAGTGAACAAAGATCTCAAAGTCTCCATCACGACAGATGCACTGCGTGGAACTAGAGAGGCTCCCAATCCATCTAGCGCCAGTCTCCTCGCGTCTCTCATCCGTGACTATGGCTCGGAGAGGGTCGAGATATGCATGTACCACACGCCCAACCTAACGGGTATCCGCAAGGCCATCCTGCCCAAGCGCATTAATGAAGGCTGGGGTCTTCAACACATGAAGCTCTACGGAGTGGACGATGAAATCATCATATCCGGCGCCAACTTGTCTGACGACTACTTCACCAATCGACAAGATCGATACCATGTCTTCAAATCAAAGGCGGTTACGGATTACTTTGCCAGGATCTACGGCGCAGTTGCCGACATCAGCTACCGCGTAGTTGTGGATAACACCAAGCCCAGCGGTTTCAATCTGGAATGGCCAACCACCAACATCCAGCCTGAACCTTTGAAGGACCCAAAGGCATACATTGCGGAGGCCACCAAGTTGATGGCACCTCTTTTAAAGCCGTCGGCGACCCCTTCATCCGCAAGCGAGAAAGAAGGCGACACCATCGTGTACCCAATACTCCAACTTACACCACTCCTCAAGCCAGACACCTCCACCGAGCTTCCCGCCCTGAAAGCCATACTTCGCAAGCTCGGCACACCAGAATTCGCAGGCTCGAAATGGACTTTCACAGCCGGCTACTTCAACATGACACCCGAGGTGCGAAATCTGCTCTTGCAATCCAATGCAGCTTCTGGCACCGTCGTAGCAGCCTCTCCTTGGGCAAACGGCTTTTACGGCAGCAAGGGCGTCAGCGGCATGCTGCCTCCCGCATACACCCATCTGGCCCGCACTTTCCTGGACGCCGTTGTGCGCAAAGGGCTATCTGACCACATATCCGTCAAGGAGTGGCGCAAAGGAACCGTCAATCAACCAGGCGGCTGGACGTACCACGCCAAGGGAATCTGGGTGACGCTGCCACAAGAGCAGAACCCCAGCATTTGCCTGATCGGAAGCTCCAACTACACGAGCCGCAGCTACTCGCTTGATATTGAAGCGAACACGCTCATCGTGACGAGGAATTCCGACTTGCAGAAGCGCCTGGGTGAGGAAGAGAAGTGGCTGCAGGATCACGCGAGCACGATGACCCGTGACGACTATGCGAAGACCGAGAGGAGAGTCGGACTGCATGTCAGAGTCGCCATGTGGATCGTGAAGGTGATTGGCGGAGCGCTTTGAGTAAGGCATCTGTATGTTATGCGTTCAGTGTAAAAGGTCGTTGTATAATAGCATGTACAAAAAAACAATGCGTTCAGTCATCGCCATCAGATATGCCACCGCAGTCTCCTAGAGAAGCCCTGCCACGAGCGTGTCCTGGAGCTCTGCCAGGTCACCAGTGACAGACACCTTCGGATCAATTGCGATAGCTGATATGAACCAAATGGTGCTGGCCTGGTCGACTACCCTCTCTGCACGTTAGGTCGTCCAGTCGTACCTGTCCCCATCCACTCGGCCAGTTTTCCCTCGAGTTAGAATGCCATGTCCGGCTTCGTCCTAGACGCGTTCAGACCAGCGATTTCGAAGTCGCGAATCCCACCAAAGACTCTATACAATGGAAGAAAGAGGCAACACTATACTTGGCGGTGTCTTCGTGAAACCAGACTATTCGATTACATTGGAGCGTAATTCAGAGATGATAGGGTTAGGGTTGGGGTAGATGGATGTGTCCTGACTCCGAGTACATGATGCAATTTTCCACCTCTGTATCGTCTCAATGGAGGAAATGCCTCAAGGAGCTTCAGTCGACAGTTTTGTTGTTTCAAGGCATTGTTGTGTGCAATACCCGCAGTCTCGAGTGTACTTCCCCAAGTTGAATTGAACGTTCAGTTCTGATACGTACCTTGGATACATGTGAACACCAACGTGGTATCAATAATCCACTACGACAGTTCACACTTTGCCCGGTTACCAGCATTTTTTTTAAAATCGAATCTGAAACCCATGCAAAAATAACGAGAACGATGGGAAATTGACATCGGATGCGGTCAGGGTGAAGAAACCCCAGCCGACGCGTGAGATGGCGTATGGCGGGCGAGTGCGGATTATGTGGTTTTGGCGGAAGGTCGGGTGCAGGTGGATGTGGATTTCTTCGACGATGTCGATGCGCGAGGGTTTGACGAAGAAGGTCCATTCGTGTTGGTTCTCGGCTAGGTCTCCTGGGGCTGCTGGTACGAGAGTGTGGCGGTTGCCTATGTGGACTGTGAGGGTCTGCAAGCCGGCGGTTGAGTCTGTAGCTTGCTCTGTGGCGGCTTCTCGGTCACGGCGAGCGCAGGCTTGTGGGTATTTGGATTTGAGGGTTTGGTCTCTTTGGGCGTCTGGCTGAGCGGTGGTCAGGGTACGGCACATGGGGCAACGCGCTTCGAGCTCGGAGACTGGGTCGAAATCAACGGGCTCTTCATCGACGTCGACAATTGTCATTGGCGCGGCTAGTGATGTAGAGGCCCATGTTGCCATGCAGAAATTGCAGAGGGTGTGGCGGCATGTGGTGGTGACTGGCTCGTGTAGTAGCAGTTGGCAGATGGGACACAGATCGTCATCATCGATATCCTCAGTTGGCTCTCCTGAATCACCCACTGGTTCTGTTTCTTGCGGCCTCGCTGGGAAATGACTTGCTCGCGATGATGGCGGTGCTCGAGATGCTGCAGCCGCCGCAGCGGTTCTAGATCTGGTCTGTCGAACCATATCTCCCGCTGAGGGCAGACCAAAGGATGAGAGAGTCTCCGAGCGAACACCTGATTAAATAAATTGGTGAGGCCGTAGTGCCGAAAAATTAGGCGGACCAAGATGGATCAGGATCAGGCTAGGCAACAAACACGGCATGGCAATCTCGACTATGAGTCGATTCACACCAGGGATGTGCCTGTATCACATGTCTTCTAGGGCATCTGATGAACAGTATCGAAATCTTGTCGCAACGAACGCTCAATCTGGCAAACCTCCCAGGTACATGCAGAAGTAACACATGGCTAATTGTAGTAAGTTGCCAATGCGTGTGAATAGGTAATGTTTTATAGGTACCTACCCTAGGACTGGCTCGCTGGATATCCTCAGGGTTCACCCCGCCTGAGCCCGCATAGCCGGAAATACAGAGAGGTGCAGCCGGGAATAACTTATCGATCAGATAGAGGAACAGCCTTACCGAGGAGCTCAGAGTTGCTCCGCTGGCGAAGCTCTCCATCATACATCACAATCCACCATGGCAACTCTCACACTCACAACCACTTCTCCCTTCTCTCCACTTCAAGAATGGCTTCATGCACCAGAGCACTACGCGCCCAATGGCTGAGGCGAAGTATAGTAACTCGGCCAGGAAGCAGCAGCATAAGATGGCAATCCTCGCTGGCAGAGCTCCAGCACGAGATGCCACTACGCAAGATCCAACCCATCTTCGACGACCTGAGTCCCCAATCGAGCTATAGACTAGACATGAGTCTCGCAGATTACCTACCCGCTACCAAGTACGACCCTCTACTTCACCCAACAATCCACCACAAACCAGCTTCTAACCCTCCCGTCCTAGCCCTCCACCCATCCTGCCAGCCTCAACCAGCTCCCTCGCCCTCCCAATCCCTCACCACCTAATCTACTTCGAGCCAACCAAACCCGCCTCAACCATGCTACCCGACGGCACCAACCCAGACCAATCCCCCGGACCACCCTACACCCGCCGCATGTGGGCCGGCGGCCACGTGCTCTACAACCCAACAAACCCGCTCATCCTCGACGGCAGCCGCGGCGTCTGCGCCGAGTTCATCCGATCAGTGCAAAGTAAAGGCAAGCCCGGCGAGGAGAAGCTATTCGTGCGCATCGAGCGCCGCATTGCGCGCGCAAGCGAGTCCGAAGTCGCCGAGCTGAGCGCCGCGGAGAGTAACGAGGAAGTGCGACAGACGCTGGAGCACCGGGTACGGCAAAGGCTGTGGAGGGATAAAGATACGGATTTCGGGCCTTGCAGCGTCATCGAGACGAGGAATATCGTCTTCCTGCGCCCTCGATCGCAGGAGGAAGCAGCCGCCGAAGCGGCGCGGTCGGCGGGCAAGAAACTTACGCCACAGCGCAAGGCCGAGTGGTCCCATACCGTCATGCCAGACGCGAAGCTGCTGTTCCGTTTTTCGGCGCTGACGTTCAATGCTCATGCGATCCATTTGGATCCCGAGTATTGTCGCGAAGTGGAAGGGCATCGGGAGAGGTTATTCCACGGACCGCTGAGCTTTGTGTTCATGATCACTTTGCTGCAGCAGGAGTTGAAGAAGCAAGGTCATGGTGAGGTCGTGCGGGAAGTGGAGTACCGCAACCTCGCGCCTTTGTACTGTAACGAAGAGGTCAAGTTCTGCGGCGCAAGGATCGGAGAGAGTAAGTGGGAGGTCTGGAGCGAGACGCCCGAGGGCGGCGTGGCAGTGAAGGGAAACGTGATTACCGAAAGAGTATAGCCGTGAGTATATATTGTGTACGTACGTGAACCTGGGCGCTGGCGGAAAAAGCAACCCGTCTCCTCTTTCCCCTTGGGAAAATCCAAGAGGATGAAACAACCGCTCCTCCCAAATCATCAACGCCTTGCAAAAGTCTCCAACAGACCCGCTAGAAAATACAAAGATCAAAAATTATGTATGCGTATACTAAAACAAAACTACACTTGATCAGTACCTAGGTACAAACCAAGCCCATCAAATCCCCAAAGTCTCCTTCGGCACAAAATTAAACCCCGTACTGATGACAGCCAAAATAGAACTAACGACAATCAGCGACCAATCCATCGCCTTCTGCCAATAGCTCAGTTCATCCCCAAAGAGTTTCAGATGAAAAGCCGCGGGCAAAATGATGCAAATTGTAAAACACGCCACGGCGCCCAGCAGACTCATGATGCGGTCGAAGTCCGGCACGAGGATCGCGAAGCCGACGAAAGCCACGACGCAGGCGATGCGGACGCTGAACTTCATGATCCCCCGCGACAGGCTGGAGAGGCCCGTGGAGGGCTCCGGGCCCATGGTGCGGGCGTCGAGGCCGAGGAAGAGCTCGAGCGTGCTGACGATGGGGCGGGCGTTGAGGGGCACTTTGGTCAGGGGGATGATGGCGACGCAGATGACGATGAGCAGGCTGAGCCATTCCGGGTAGCCGTCAGTGAGGAGGATGTTGCGGGTGACTTCGTCTTTGACGCCGTCGCCGTACATCAGCAGGCCGACGCAGGCCATGAAGAGGTCGAGCGTGAAGGTGAAGGCGTACGTGATGTTGACGCCGCGGCGGTATTTGTAGGGGTGGCGCATGTCGCGGTAGATGTTGGGGAAGACGCTGTGGCCGCCCCAGGGGGACATGAGGAGGCCGAAGGAGAGCGGGAGCGTGCCCCAGTTGGCGGGGAAGAGGTGTTGGGGCGCGGGCGAGAGGAGGGAGCCGGGGGAGTCGGGTTTGATGAGGCCGTCGATGAAGACGGCTGCTACGATGCCGAAGCAGGAGAGGATGCCTAGAATGGAGGTGAAGGAGAGGAAGCGGAGGGGCAGGAAGGATAGCGGGACGAGGATTACACCACAGACGATCTTCCAGGACGTGAGACCGAGTGAGCCGCCCGTGAGAGCGTCGAGGGAGTCGGCGAAGAGGACGACGAGGGCGACGCAGGTGGCTAGGAGCTCGAGCGAGAACAGGATGGAGGTTGCCACGCGCGCCTGGGGTCCGAAGGAGACATACGCCAGGTCGGCAAAGGTGATGAGACTGTTGTCGACATCGAGACATTTGGCAAGCAGTTTGGCGGTGTAGGACGTGCTTCCTGCCGCAAAGAAGAAGAAGATCATGCCTGGTATCCAGCCGGAGTAGCGCAGTGCCAGAGGCAGCGCGAGCAAGCCAACTCCGATGAGGACGTTGACAGAGTTGAAGATAGTCTGCGGCAAAGTGGATTGACCAACAACGACATTGACAACGCGGCCATCGTCCTCCTCGACCTGTTTGACGAGCAGCGGCTCGCGTTCCTTATCAGGCTCGGTTGTTCCTGACACTTGCTGCTGGCGAAAGAGACGGCCAGCATGTCTCATTGATGGTTCATTCACCCGCGAGGTCAGCGAACCCCATGTAGATCCGTAGGAGCCACCGAATGGCGAGGCCAATTGGGGTTCAATCGAGAAGATGCTATCATCGTGCACGCCGGAAAGCCTCTCCCGCAGAAGAGACTGGCGCTCTCCCTTCACAGTACCCGATGCTGAGCTTGAACCGTTCTTGTAACTCGCTCGGGAGCCCTCTGGAGCCTCGTTCTCACCGTCGTATTCCTCTTCGATTGCATTGTTGTTTGCGCCGGACGTCCTGCTCCTCTCGTGCTCTTCGAAGGCCTGTCGCAGCAACGACCGCTGATCTTTGGGCGTCTCCCCCACGCTTCCTCTCGCAAAATCCTCCCCTCCAGCATCGCTGTGCCGAAAGCCCTGTCGCACAGGAGCGATTTCGTAGAAACCGGCAGCTCTCTGCCACGATCTTGCAAAGTTGTCGAAGCTGTTCACGCCGCCTGCTTGACGAAGTGAATTGATGCGCATTGACATTGAAGACGCGCGAGGCCTCAAGGTGCGCTCCGCATGGCCGCCATGTTCGTATGCGCCGTCTGGGTGAAGAGCGCCGCTGTCGCCATGGTCTTGCTCGGTATCGAAGTGCACCTGGTTGTGGCTCAGGCTAGAGTCGGTCGAGCCGGTTCTTCCTCCGCGTTCGTAGGAACCCCAAGTTGGCGGTATAGGTTGCCTTTTTGGAGGCATTGTGTTGGTCAGCGGATCTCTGGTCGTCCTGAGTTGACCAGGAAATAATTGTATTGGCGTATTTGGAAGTACGATCGCGATCGCGTGGTTGCAAGGCAGGACCCGAGCTCTCGCCGGCTCTAGACTTGCTTCCTTGCAAAGCGGAGAAGCTAGCTTGGTGTGGATTGATAAGGAGTGCAAGGAGAGGGATTGGCAAGAAAAGAAGGCTCGGAAAAATCAAAGTGGTAAGCAGAGAGAGAAATGCATGGGACTAGTGAGAAGGGATATATCGGGAAGCAGGGAGTGAGCTGGGGTGGTTGCTTATCGTGAAGATGGTCAAAAAGAAAAGGCATATCTCAATCATCTATCAATCTAAGACTTGCCTGTCTGTGCGGAGAATGGCGCCCGGCTAAAGATGGCTCAGATTGGCGAGGGAGCAGGAAAAGTGACATATTCGGCAGTGTCATGAAGGATCAAGGGTGGAAGGGGCGGTGATAATACGTGGGTCGAGGGTTGATAGGGGGTGTTTGTGAGGTGGATGGGAGATGGGGATGGGAGATATATGGTCAGGTCATACATACGGGGATTTCTCTTTGTCAAGCAACTAGGCGGTACTACTACTGTCAGGCGGTTGAGAGAAGCACAGAGTGAGACTAGAGGGACTGTGTGGGCACAGACCTACATAGGTACGCAAGACACAGCCGCACATGACGTCCTTTCGATTTTCGCGCATGCACATGCCCTAGTGAGAGTGAGAGATGAGTGGGTGAGTGAAGTGAAGTGAATAGTATGGGTGATTATCGATAGCGATAGGTGAACAAATCACACAACTACGCAACAGTCATGGAATATATATATGATCAGCTAAATAACATGATACAAATCATTTCAAACAATATTATTATTTAACTTCAAGTCCCCTTGTCTCAGCACTCACCCTACAAAGAAACATGTCGTCGCCGCCCAAACCTTATTATTGCGCTGCCAGTTGCAGTGCCCGCCTCGGGAGCCTCCGTCGTGGGGACACACTTCAAAGCCTACAAACTTCAGCTTCCCTTCTTGACTGTGATTTTCCCCGAACCCGACTCTCCCTCCCCTCCTCCCCCCCACTCAGCAACATACCCACCCGCCAACATGCCCTCCGAACAGCAGGGCAACGGCGTCGATGCCGACAAGAACATCGAGATCTGGAAGGTCAAGAAGCTCATCAAGCGCCTCGAAGCCGCCCGCGGTAATGGCACCTCCATGATTTCTCTCATCATCCCGCCCAAGGACCAGATCTCGCGCGCCGCAAAGATGTTGGCTGAAGAGTTCGGAACCGCCTCCAACATCAAGTCGCGTGTCAACCGTCTCTCCGTCCTCTCCGCCATCACCTCCACCCAGCAGAGGCTCAAGCTCTACTCCAAGGTCCCGCCGAACGGCCTGGTCGTCTACTGTGGTGAAATCATCACCTCCGAGGGCAAGGAGAGGAAGATCAACATCGATTTCGAGCCCTTCAAGCCCATCAACACCTCCCTCTACCTCTGTGACAACAAGTTCCACACCGAGGCCCTCAGCGAGCTGCTCGAGTCCGACTCCAAGTACGGCTTCATCATTATGGACGGTAACGGTGCCCTGTTCGGTACCCTTTCCGGCAACACCAGAGAGATCCTGCAGAAGTTCTCCGTCGATCTGCCCAAGAAGCACGGCCGTGGTGGTCAGTCCGCCCTGCGTTTCGCCCGTCTGCGTGAGGAGAAGCGTCACAACTACGTCCGCAAGGTCGCCGAATTGGCCGTGCAAAACTTCATCACCGACAACAAGTGCAACTGCGCCGGCCTCGTCTTGGCCGGTAGCGCCGATTTCAAGAACGACCTCAACCAATCCGACCTGTTCGATGGTCGTCTCCAGGCCAAGGTCATCAAGATTGTCGACGTGTCATACGGCGGTGAGAACGGTTTCAACCAGGCTATCGAGCTTTCCACCGAGACGCTCGGCAACGTCAAGTTCATCCAGGAGAAGAAGCTCATCAACAGGTACTTCGATGAGATCAGCATGGACAGTGGCAAGGTCTGCTACGGTATCGAGGACACCCTCAAGGCTCTCGATGCCGGTGCTGCCGAGACCCTCATCGTCTTCGAGAACTTGGAGATCACCCGCTGGGAGCTCAAGAGCAGCGAAGGCGCCCAGATCATCCTGCACACCACCAAGGCGCAGGAGACCGGCAACCGTGATCAGTTCATGGACGCCGAGACTGGCCAGGAGATGGAAATCGTCGACCAGATGCCATTCCTCGAGTGGCTGGCCGAGCATTTCCGTGAATTCGGTACCAACCTCGAGTTCGTCACTGACCGCTCTTCCGAGGGCAACCAGTTCGTGAAGGGCTTTGGTGGCATTGGCTGCATCCTGCGCTACAAGCTCAACTTTGAGCAGCTCGCTGAGCTCAGCGACGAGGACGAGTATTACGACGATTGACGGTATTGCACCCTCGCAAACCTAAGCGAGGCGCCTGTTCCAGACTTGACGCTACCAGCGCAAGATCTGACGGCGCTTCGCCCGCAGTCGCTGAAGCCTGCGGCTGCCATCCATGTCTCGGCAGACTGTGAGACAGATTCCACCAAAAGTGCTTCGCTTCCGGCCCGCAGCCTTTGCGTGACTGGCCCCCGTGGCCGTTATGACCTCGCACCACGTACAAACCCCCACCAGCAAAACGTGAGTTCTCCTGTACAGCTTCTCCAGCTAGATCACACCAACTGACTCCCAATCCAGGCAACCTCTGAGCTCCCCGTGAGCCACGGCATTGACCTCGATGGCGCCAGCATCGGTCAATACTACAAGTCCACCTTCCTCACTACGGCAACGGCAATCAGCGCTGCGGCTTGAACGCCTTTCACGAATGTGATTTACGAGTAATGCGGGCGTTCACTTTGCGGCCTTTCTTTAGTTAGTTACGAGCAGGGCGCGCAAAAGATTGCCATGAGAATGTAGTGTTGCTCCAAATTGAATTTCATGAAGCGTGTTTTCTATGTTGTAGTTTTCCCTGGATCTTTTTTTGATCCTCTGCAAGATTTGTTTTCCCAACTATAGTCGATCTTTCGGATATATTTTGGAATGAGACGCTTCTCTTATGAACTTAGTCGTTGTGACCTTTATCGTTTTCAACCGGCAATGTCATATTCAACATTGGGCATCCTCCTTACCTGAGGGCATACCGTAGAGTGAATGTCATCAACCCCAATACACACATAGATCTAGATATGTACCTATACATGCCTCCCAACGCAGCTGCACTGACCAAAAAAGGAACCTTGACGGCAGGCACCCACAACAAGCTCCCGTCTCGCGGCCGACTTCTCCTGCTTTCCGTTTCTTTCCCTTCCTCTGAAGACAAGAACAAAAAGCAAAATACATACAACAGGCGGGATTCCCAGATGGTCACCCACTCTAGTACTAGTCGCCCGGTTCAGTGCTTATGTATGGCAGAGCGGACGGGATGCCCAGTTTTCACTGACCTATGGTCGTATGTATCGTGCCAGATCCCATTTCAAAATATAGAGCCATGAACTTTGAGTGCTCCCTACATGGAAATAATAGGTCACAGGCCAATCTATTTCTGATAGTATCGCATGGTGGCTATTGACACCTATGCTCCTTTGAGGTCCAGGTCGTTTCAAGAGAGTTGCGCCATTCAAAAGGTATAGGAGGTACCGGATACTTAATCTGTGCGTACCTTGTCGTGGAGAGGTGCCCATTCGAAAAATTTGCGTTAGCGGCTTTCGCAATCTGATGGCGGCTTTACTCACGACCCGTAGTCAGCGGGCGCCGAGGGCGCGTATCTCTATGCTTCACTAGCACAATATTTGGAAAGTCCTCTAACCGAGCCTCCTATCACCCTGGCAAAAAGGCGAACAATCTTTACCTCTGTCCTTGCTTCTTACCACTCATTTTTGCTTTTCTCTGCCGTCTTCCACATCGGCCAAGCTCGTCTCCGCAAAGCTTGTCAATCTGCCAAGTGCGGACTGGAAGCAAACATGAAGGCCAAGATGAAGGCTTGGTCGGGCATGCCCAACGACAGAAAAAGATCGCTGCCTGAGAATGACCGGTCCTCTGGAAACGACGATGTCGAAAAAGTCACCTCAGCGCCGCTGCAGCGGCGTTTGCAGCCGCGTCACCTTCAAATGATCGCCATTGGAGGCACTGTAGGGACGGGCCTGGTATGTGAGATTCCGACAACCGGTTAATTGACGTATATGTACATGCTACGATCGTCCAGGACATTCTTGTCTAACCGAGTGCAAAGGCCCATGGCTGACGAGCAAAGTTTATCGGATCAGGAGGCGCTCTTGCCACAGCAGGGCCAGCTGGGGCCCTCATCGCGTATGCATTCGTGGGCTCCCTCGTCTATTCAGTCATGGTCTCTATTGGGGAGATGGCTACATATATCCCGGTTCCTGGAGCTTTCACTACTTATGCTAGCCGCTTCGTGGATAGGAGCTTAGGCTTTTCAGTGGGCTGGATTTATTGGTTCAATTGGGCGATTGTCTTCGCTTTGGAACTTACGGCATCCGGCTTAATTATACAGTACTGGGCCCCGAACCTGGACATTGGAGTCCTAATAGCTGTGTTCTTTGTTGTGATCACAGTATTGAATATGATGCCAGTCTCGGTCTATGGAGAAATCGAATTCTGGTTCTCTAGCATCAAAGTCGTTACGATTCTTGGCTTCCTGATATTTGGGATCTGTATCAACGCTGGAGCTGGACAGCACGGGTATCTCGGTTTTCAAACATGGAAGGACCCAGGAGCCTTTGCGCCTTTCTTGGCGGATACGAACAAGACTCTAGCCGAGAACATCCCTCTCGCCAGATTTGTCGGCTTCTGGGCAGTTATGATTCAGGCCGGGTTCTCATATCAAGGAACTGAGCTAGTGGGCATCGCTGCTGGGGAGACTGCTGATCCGCATAAGAGCGTACCCAAGGCGATCCGCCAGACCTTTTGGCGGATTCTCTTCTTTTTTGTACTGACCATATTCTTCATTGGGATTCTCGTCCCCTACGATAACAAGCAGCTACTAAATGGCAGTACTGATGCTGCTAGCTCGCCTCTCGTTATCGCTGCCAATCTGGCCGGGGTCTCAGTCTTTCCCGACATTATCAACGGTGTTTTGTTCACTGTCGTTTTGAGCGCGGCAAATTCGTGCGTTTTTTCTGGTTCCCGCGTTCTCGTTGGCCTCGCGAACGACGGCTTTGCACCGCAAGTCTTTAAGGCAACATCCAAGAGTGGCGTGCCTTATGTTGCAGCGGGTTTCACCTCTGCATTCGGTCTACTAGGCTTCCTCAACGAGTCATCCGGTGGTGGGGTCGTCTTTAACTGGCTGATGAATATCTCCGGTGTTGCTGGTTTTATCACGTGGGCTTGTATTGGCGTATCGCACATCGCCTTTATGCGTGCGCTCGACGCTCAAGGCATCTCTCGTGACAATTTACCATACAAGGCTACCTTCCAGCCTTACTTCACCTGGTACGGCATCGGATTCAACGCTATTATCGTCATTACGCAAGGCTTTCAAGCGTTCATGCCCTGGAGCGTGTCGGACTTCTTCGCGGCATACATCAGTTTGATACTGTTCATCGTGTTGTATGTGGGTCATAAATGCCTGACTCGATGTGCATATGTCAAGCCGCTTGACGCTGACCTCGATACCGGCATTCAATAAGAAGCTGCCGAACTTCATTTGCATGAGGCGAAGTTGATAGCCTGGATTCCGCACGGTCTTCGATCGATTGAGACAACAATTGCAACACATCAGCCTAAAGCCCGGGCTCCCGCATTCTGGAAAGGCAATCACTCTGACGTGGGCGGAGATTCAGCCTGGAACCTGGACTTCCAAGTCTATATGCCGTCGGACACATTGCTTCGGGTACACATTCTTCGGGTGTCTACGCGTGGGCCACAAGGCGCTCTCGTGTTCAAAAGCGCAAATGTGGTATGCCCTGCTGGGCTGCCCCTCAAGCGAATACCAGCCAAAGGACTCTGGTCGTGATATCTACGACGGGCTGCATGATCCTTCTGGTCCCCATTGTCGGATCGTGTCCCAGACGATTGATGTTCAGGTTCACGACGATCCTGAAATTTGATGCACAGCATCACAGTATGATGAGCGACGTAGGTCCGAAAGGTGGGCGGCATTGATGGTCTGCGAGCCCTATGTGTTATGTTCAAAGAGGAGGTGGCGAGAAGCGATTCAAGTCATCAGAGCTGAGCGCCCCTTCCCCCGGCGGGAGGTACAATGGAAAAATTGGCGGTCCCAAGCAACCTATGGGCGCGGAGAGGCGTTGAGTCGAAGAGTTTCCTCTCACCAAACTCTTGATCAGAAGGACTTCGTCAGATTGTGTCTTTTGGGAGAGAGATGCAGTGTTTGGATTAGCTCGATTCGCCCAGTCACTGCTTCCTTGTATGCAACACTGAAAGTCTGGATAATCCTCAATGAATGAATGCCAGAATGAGGAGGACATTTTATGCACTCCGTTGTGTTCCAGCACCAATCCCGCCAGACTTCATGTCGCCAAGTTATGTCGCCAAGTTGGGTTCTCCTCTGCTCTTGCGCACTTTCTTCCTGCGCAAAGCCTGCATTACTGTCCCCACTTCAAGTTTTCACGTCGTCGAGCATCGCAATGGTGCCCGCATACCGCCAGTACCAGCGTTTGCTTGAGATCCCGTCGATACTTGACACTTGACTTGTATCGATAGGGAACTGATCTGCCCGACACCTTGCTCTGATCAATTTCTTATGCGTTTTTTCGTCTAGCTCCGGAGAGAATGGGTGTCTGAGCCAGAGGTACCTCCCAGTATGGCAGTGTTCCGAGGGCGAAAACATTCGTTCTCTACGAAAATTGGTCCAGTACGCGATTTGTATGTTTGGCCTTGAGAGCTGATATTACTGTTATTCATCAATCCGAGGGCAGCTGCGGTGGCGGTATCATTCCGAGAACTCAGGGAGCAAAAAGGTAGGTGTCATAGAAGGTTATGGACATCCTTTCACAGTACCTCATGCAGTAGATATCGGTGGTCATATTCGCAACGGCAGCCTTCATCGGTGTTATCAGACAAGAGGATGCTGCTGGACTTTTGAGGGACCGTGAAATCAGTATTTGACACCTTGGGCTAGAAAATGAACGATGTCTTTGCCTCGTCTTCTGAGAGCAGTGAGGGCGGCATATTGGGAACACTTCAAAAACAGAGCCAAGCTGGAGGTCTACAGAGGACGAGCGGCAAGAGTCACGTGCGGGCGCTTCCACTGTGCGACCTTCAACAACCGAAGCGCCATCCCTTTTCGTCACTGCCATCTAGACATCACTTGTTCTCGCTTGGTTCCATGCTTCGGATTACGATACATCCTCCCTACCCTATACTTGTTGCTATGGCATCACAAATGTACCATCAGCCGTCTCGAAAATGCCTTGCAGTAGGGAAGTACTGTACGGCAGGCACCCTAAGACAAGGCGGGGTGCCGTGCCACTTAGAAATCAATCGCACCTTCAGATGTTCCCAGCCTCGTCCGGAATGACTAGGAATGCTCGTCATAGGACAAGTATTCTACTAGTCCGTCGCCAAGGAATGCATTGCTGGCAACCCTTGCCAACTTGCGGCTTGCGGCACTGAACTGGTCAAACGAGACGGCACGAGACGGTGCTGCTGCGAGTCCTACGAAAGGAGTTCCGCTCCCTGAAGGAATCTCCCACACAACTTGGAAGTCAGCAACTTCAGCGAAAGGAGCCGTAGTGGCGGCATCTCCCATCGCGCACACTAGACACGGCACGTTATTGATGCTTCTTCACACGAGCAAGGCGAAATCTCTCGTCGCCGTTGGTGCTAGACTGTTAATCTGACGCTGCTTCCATGCCGCAACATGCCAGAATTTCGGAATCCTCTGCCAGACCCACAAGAATTCAAGAATGCGACCCATTCTCTCATCCTTCGTGCCTACTATTGATGTAGGCGCGAGCCCATCGCGATCAGCCAGCGGCCTGTTCATTGTATCTGAGGCTGCCATAGGTTGGTAGTTCTCATCAAGTTGCTAGCACTGCCGTACCGTCTTCTAACAACAGCGGCGCCCATCCTGTGCTAAAAACACATTGCAGGTGTCCCACATGTGGTGCATCACTTGGTAACCCGCGGAGGCTGCTCACCCTCCCCTTAGCTTGTGAACTATTGCAGTTGGCCTGACCGTTTTGTTGACAGAGCGACTTTGTCTAGGAACTCAGAAACATTTCGGTTTATCGTCCAATACGACGTGAAGCCCACGAATGTTGGCGCACTCTCTCTGGCGGACGATACTTGGTGTCGCTGTCATCCTCTGCCTTGCGATCTACTTTCTTTTCTTGTCGACATACCAACTGAAGACTCAGCACATTTCTAACGTCAGCGGAGATCTAGAGCCTGCGCCAGACCCCTTACCGGAGTTTTATCCATGGACTACGGTGTCGTCTTTCTCTTCGCTTGATCATGACACAGTAAACAATGCGACAATAAAGGAGCTGTGTCGACATTTCCCAAAAGACAAGTTGCTCGAGATACAGCCGGTGTTGAAGACTGGTCACGGCGTTATAAATCGCGCCCGCCATTCATTAAACAGCACCTCCGCATGCCTGGACAATGTGCTCATATTCTCCGACCTTGAGGAAGAAGTCGATGGACATGCCGTCACCAATGTCATTGCAGACATTCCAGACAAGCTCATCAAGAGCGACAATCAAACAAAACCATATCGGCATCTGATGGCGCTGCAAGCAAGTGGCAACCTGAACGACGAGACAATGACCGGCGTGGAAGGCTGGAAAACAGACAAATTCAAGTTTCTGCCTTCAATCTCTCGCGCCTGGAGGATGGCGCCCGAGAAGAGGTGGTATGTTTTCTACGAAGGTGACACGCACGTGGTGTGGGATACGGCCTTCCGCATGCTGGCCAACTTCGACGCTGATGTGCCGCATTACTTTGGATCTCCGTCTCCCGGCCGGGATGGCACCTGGTTTGCAAATGGAGGACCTGGGTATATCATCAGCCGGGGTGCGATGCGACTGTTGGTCGCGGAAGATTGGGACAAGACAACTGGAGAGTGGCAGGGAAGCAAGCTCGCAGAGAAGTACTGGGGGGATTCTCTTGGTGACTGCTGCGGTGATAGTTTAGTTGGATGGGCCCTGCACGAAGCCGGCGTGGACCTCAAAGGAATCTGGCCACAAAGTAACCCGCATCCACTCACGGGCATCCCTTTCCACGATCGCTATTGGTGCCAACCTGTTTTGTCATTGCATAAGTCGTCGGAAGAAGACCTGGATTCACTTTGGCGATGGCAATGGGAACGTCACACGCCATTCAGGCCTATACTGTATCGCGACATCGCGCAAGAATATCTCGATTTCACCGTAAAGAGAAGGGATGATTGGGATAACGGCGAGTGGGATGGGTATCGTCCGGCGGAAGACGACCCTTGGAAACCCGACGAATCCGCAGAGACATGCAATACGGCTTGCTTGAAGGCGGACGCGTGCTTTCAATGGACATACCACTTGCGCAAGTGCTGGTTTGTCAGATCATTCCGACTAGGCCGCTCGAAACAGCCTCATCTTGAAGATGGCAACAATCCAGAGGACTGGACGAAAGAGGATCAGAGGTATCTGTCCGGTTGGGATACAGAGAAGATCAAGAAATGGACAGAGAAAAGGCCCTGCAATGAAGTACAGTGGGTACGCCCCAGTACTGAACGTATTTTCTAGTCAAGTCTCATATTCATACGACTATTACTCTGTCTCTTTCTCAATTCTTTTTATTTTCGCATTTGCAACTCGTTTCAGCCCATGCCTATATTTAACCTGATCCATTGCGCTTTCTTGTTAGCTGCATGCAATCGATAAGAGATGCCTCACGCGAAACGAAGCTCAAAAATCCACAACAAAACCCTAACATGCCCACATATCTCTCAAAAGCATTCCCCATTATTGGCACAGGGATTGATTCGTCGCTTCACACGCAGCCGCATTCACAATGGTCGACGCCGCCTCCATCACAATCGCAGTGCTCTCCCTTGCCACATCAATCGTCGTCGCCATCTTCACTGGCCTTCTAAACATCTACACAGACGACCGCAAAGCACTAAAGGAAACCGAGCGGCTCTTACGAAAATACCGAGACCCTCTACTCCTCGCAGCACAAGATTTGCAAGCGCGTCTATACAACATCGTCGAGCTCGGCATACTCTCCTACCTCCACGGCACGGACGAGCAACAGGACTGCTTGGTGATCTACACCGCTTATCTGCTCGGACAGTATCTTTCTTGGACGCATGTGCTGCGGCAGCAGGCGCAGTTTGCGTGTTTTGCTACCAATGAGAAGGGCAGAGCGAGGAGGGTCGAGGGTCTTTTGAGGAGTGTGCAGAGGTGTTTGAATTCGGATGAGGTTGCTGGGGATGCTTTTTTGCTTTGGAAGGGCCAGCAGAGTGCGATTGGGGAGCTGATGACGGTTTCTGGTCAGGATGCGAGTGGCAATTCGGAAATGTATTGCATGGGTTTTGCGGAGTTCACGAGGAAGTGGAAGGCTGGTCGATCCGCTAAGGATGGCAATGGCGATGCAACGATGCCCGAAGTTGTGCAAGGAGACAGCGAGAGGTTCTTTCGATCTTGGTTCGCGAGCTTTGAGCATGGCATCTACCAAATCGACCAAGGTCGACGCCGTGGAGATCATACTGTGGTCAATCGCCTACGTCGATTGCAGCACCTGCTGCTCGACCTTATTGATGCTCTGGACCCTGATGGAGCACGTGTTGGAGCGCAACAATCGAAACGAGTAGCGGCTGCACCATCTTGCACTTGCTCTAGATGTGGGCCGGGGAAGAAGTCTCTGGCAGGCGTATGAGGGAGGTGTGACGTCGCCCCGATACGTCCAAATAGGTAAGTATAGCTCTTGATTATATTTATCGTCTATGTCGTATACAAATCATTCAGTCTCTAGCGTGACCGACATGTATTCCTGAAAGAGAAGGATATCCGGATATCGTAAACCCATCAACAAAAACGCCCCCAACGACCGCGCTAATACCTTGCAGTCCAAAATCTTGAATCATAATCGTAGATGGCTGGAACGCCAACGTGAAGCATTTGTACGCCGCAGGAGCTCCGGCAACATCAGCCGCAACATCAGCCAAAACTCCAGAAGACTGCAGCGACGACAAAGACCGACGCGCCGGCAAAAACAGCGTTCTCGGAAGCGCTGGAGGGTACTTTGCCGGTGGAGGAGCCTCCCATGTAGTAAGATCCCATATCTGTGAGCTCGCCATCCGATGTCAGCAGAGCGCCGTTGGGACCGACATTGCTGGCGTCTGAGCGGAAAGCGCCAAACCATGAGTAATGTGTAACGAAGCTGCAAGGACAGAATTAGCAAGATTCACATCGCCGTCAAAGCTACCGAGCAAGCCACTCACTCTAGATCGTCCAAATGGTTCACACTCTGATTGAAGAACGCCTGCGTCTCCTCGAGATCCTGCTCGGGATAGTTGAACTCCGTCACCCACATGGTCATATTCTGGTACGTCTCATTGACCTGGCCAATATATGCAGCCATGCCTTCGAAATTTCCGTACCAGTGAATGGGCAGGAAATCAGTCGTGCACCCGCCATCACACTCGGTGTAGAAGTCCTGCAACCATCTCAAACCACGCGGTGAGCCAGTCACAGCTGGCGCTCCGAGTTTGAGGCCCATGTCCTTGAGCGGTTCGATTTGGTCGATCCAGACTTCCGCTGCTTTGTCTGGGTCGATACATGATCCTCCACCTTCGCACCCGTCCGGCTCGTTGAAACCAAGCACGTATTCGATGTCGCGTCCGGAGTCGATGTGGCCTTTGACGACGTCGAAGAAACTGCCGTCCAGGTCATCCGAGGAGTCTTCTCCCCACAGCATCGGTACGTATTGCAGTTTGTCGTCGATGCCTCCGATTGGATTTGCCTGAAAGTTGTAGTACCAGCTTAGGTCGGACTCTGCGTGGTCCCAGGTGCGGTCGTCCTCGGGATCCTCGCCTTGAACATAGCACAAACCACGCTTAGGCGAAGCCGGCTCAATTGGGTCGGTATAACCCTGGGAATCGCCGTTGTTGTCATTATCGTTATCATCCGCAGCAGCAGTGGTGGCGAATGTTGCCGCAATAATCGCCGGGACGATAGCGACGAAGCGTGATATTCTCATGTCGACGGTAGAGATGTTGTTTTCCCACTGGCTCTGACCAAGTGGGTTTCTTGCTGCCTGGGAGGCTTGACTTAAAGGATTAATGGCGCCGGGCATTATGGATATGGGATGACGCAGGCCAATTTCAACTTGGCGAAACCGGATTTTAAGCGAGCGACAAGGCTGTGAGATTGAGGAAGGGAAGACTTGGCTGTGGAAATGTGACCATACTTGGCCTTGACGGAAAATTGCTGTCGCTGCTAGTAATATGGTATATGCTACCTGAGGGACGTGGCAATAAAGTTTACAGGCAGGAGCTTCAACACAGCGGTACAGCTTTGCGAGCTGTAGGTAATCTGAACGTTGGATAGGGCAGAGAGCGAAAATGAAGCTTCAGCGGAGATGGAGAAATCAAGGATGGAGAAGCCCATTCGTGCCACGGACCGCAAGAAGACCAAAGCTCGCGAACAAATGGTTGGACATGGAGCGAATATGACGCAAAGCCACCGCGCCTTTCGGTGAGTATGCGGGTGTTCAAGCGGAAAAGAATATGTATGGGGTGATCCAGGCTATGCAGTAGTGCTTGAGGAGAATATGCATTTACCTTCAGCACCGAAGTTGCCGAACATCAAATATTCAAGGAGAAGGAACTTGGTTTTGCGCTTAATTGTTGGAAGACAGAAATGCACTGTATGCAATTGATCATTATTATGTACTATATTCGTCAAACATCATAACTCCGTTCATATTCACGGTCGTTTCCTCGTAAAATCACTCGCCGCCTTGATCACACCGACACCACTGGCTTGCGTCTCGACCGTTCGCCCTAGCCCACCGTCGTTCACATCGCGCTTCCCTTCACGCGGCGACGATGAGCCTCGAAGGTGAGACTTTGCGCCTCTGAAACCACCCTGCTGGCGACAGCCATGCTGCCCACGACAAGCCCAAGGAGCCTGGTCGAGCACCGTAAGATCATTGCGCTCATCTGAACTACCCCATGGAAGCGGTACAGCCATGTCCATTGCCGCCGCCTGTGTTCGGTTATTGCTACTGGCTCCCCACCAGCCGCCGATGACATTGTCCTGATTGCGCGAGGCAAGAGCCGCATCGGCGTTGTGTGTAACCCAAGGCGTGTAGTTGTTGCAGTTGCCGAGATGGGTAGTCGCAAGGCCATCGTCCGCCAGTGAAGTCAGGTTCTCCACGAGCGGCTTGTTGGTCGGCAAGGGCTCGCAGAAGATTCCCAAGTGGTGGAAGTAGATCCCCTTGAAGATCTGCGCGTCCTGAGTACAGTTCGCAGGAGCATCGCAGTAGTCCTCCATGATTCCGTTTCGGCCGAGACCTGCCCATTGACTGGCCTCGGATGTGTCTCGAGCATTCCAGCCCGTGGCGTCGATTACGGTGTTGATCAGATCATACCCGTCTTGGAGGTACTTTGGGTCGCCAGTAGCCTCCCAAAGACCTCGTAAGCCTGAGAGGATGACGCCTTGATTGTAAGTGTAGACCATCTCATTGCGTTGGTCGCAAGTAGTCTGATTTTCGGAAATGTGGAAGCCGTCAACAATGAGGCCTTGCTCGTTGGTGAAGTTGTGTGACTTGAACCATTCATACTCCTTGAGAGCGTTATCAAGAAATACCGGATCATGGGGTTGGAGGAATTGCATGGGTGGCAGTGTGATGTTTGTTTCGGATGAGTAGTTGACACTGGGATAAGGGTCGGTGTTGTAGTCTCCAGGAAAGTAGAAGTACATGGCCATGGAGCTGGCCAGGAACAGCTCATTGGTGATGGCATTCTTGTATGGCTCCAGTGCAGGGTTCCAGGTGAGTCCACCGTCACATAGAGACGTATCGAATTCGTTCTGAACGCGGTTGTAGAAGATGTGTGCGCGATGGGCGTATTTCCTGATATCGTCTTGACTTGGTCCAGTGCCGTCTTGATTATATTCCTTGTACTCGTTGCTGAATCGAATCACTTCCAGCCACTCCAAAACAACCCATTGGGCATCATCGAAAGCCGTTCCGAAGATGTCGACAATATTCTCAGAGTCGTAAAAAGACTCAATCTGCGTGAGGTATCTTGAGATCTCGCCCTCAATCGTAGATCCCGACATATATGATCCAGGTAAACCGCCATCGTACTCGACGAGGATCTCGGTAAGAGAACGATCGGTAGCGCCGAGTAATGTATCCAGAAATGCCGCAATCCAGTCTATCGATTCAGGCCAGTCATGCCCCGACCAGAATGACGTGCCTTGCATAGTAGCCAATGCATTTTGAAATTCGTAGAACCAGTGTCCAGGATCATTCGATTGCTCGTTCGTCTGAGCCCCTTCGTTTCCAACAGGTCTAGGAAGTGCAGAAGCTAGGGAAAGACTCGAAATAAGTGCAATGGATGATCGGAAAGATATCATGCTGTACAGCAAAGTGAAAGTAATGACACAAAGCAGGAAAACTCTCCACCGTCGAGTTTGCCTGCCAGATGCAGATTTATAACGACGCGAGGAGTGCCATCCTGCCTCCCCGGCCGTTGGCGTGGCCAAAAGCCTCGATGTCTCAGACATGGAGAAGAATGCAAGCCCCCAGGAGCCAGCCTGCGAGATGGAAATGGGGAAATATGCTGTGGGGGGCTAGGAATATTGAGAAGAGTCTCAGAGGGATGCGAAAATGCGGAGGAGACGATCAAGTAGGTTACGGCGTACGCCATCAATAGCGTCAAGCCGGGAGGCTTATCCTGGCTGATCAGCAGGACAACGAGAGGATGCGGCTGCTCCATGGGCATTAGCCTCTTTGGAATATGATGGTGTCATGAGATCTTTTCACAGAGTAGAAAATGTTGCTTTTGTTGTTAATGGCAGGGTTTGTTGGTGCTCTGCGTGGTGGCCGGCTTGTGTCTCATCAATTCCAGCCGACGTTGTTGTTGGCTGGGCAAAACGGGCGAGACGTCCGTCCGTCATAGGTGAGCCGAATTAGGCAACTCGTTATATGGAGGGCTTAGAGTCGCTTTCAATACAGTAAATAGAGGCAAGATTCAGATGGAGATCTCTACGACTATGTCTACGCTAGATGTATTCTGCCAAATCTTGTCCAACTGCATGGGTCTCGATCTGTGGCACGACTTACGATGTGCCCCTAAGCTGATGAGACAGTCGATTACAACGTGGACAGGTGCGTTCCGGTTGGTTATGTACCTACATGTATACTTTGTACAAACATCATCAGCCCACGTGGCACCTCGGGTCTAACCCAGCACCTTATGGGCTCGGTTCATGTACGTGAAGCTGAATCATGTGCATTCAGCTCCTGTGCAACAAGCATCAACCACGCCTTCAAGTTCCAATTGGAGGACTGTGGCAGCAGCCATGCATATCACATGCTCCTCGTATCACACCAAGATTACAACCCAGCTGCTTCACTCGACGCACCTTGGTAGCAAGACTGTTCTCCTGTCCAATATGTTCCAAGTTCGTGACTTTGCCTCTCTTCAAGGCCTGCTCCTTTTCGCCGACAAAAAAGGATCAACTGCAGGTCGCTTCCGTTTGACAGGCGCAGGCTTTTGCTGTGTGGGCTGTTTTGCAGGGCTGCTCTCCCTTGGTGGCGATGGGGACAGGCTTGTCGCTGTCGGACGTCTGGTTTGACCGCCCGTAGAGCGAGCCGTGGCAGCCGAAGAGCGTTGTGAGCTACCAGCAGCCGGTGCTGGCGCAGGGTGCATGGCGGCTCGTGAGGCAGGCTTAGTGAGCTCACGTAACCTCCTCTCTCTTTCAAATTGCTCCTTCATTTCTTCGTTCCTGAACGCCGCCTCGGTCCTGCCTAGACTGCTCTTCGGAGTGAAAATTCTCTGCCTCTGCGGCAGCTGGCCAGCAACTTTCTTCGCTTCTGCTGCAGCTTTCAAAACGGCCTCGTTGCCGGGGTTGGAGTATTCCATGACCATGCTTTTCGGCGCAGCTCTGATTTGAGCCTTTGCGTCCGGAATGGTATGGCGAGTGACCGGCTTGAAAACACTCTGTTTGCTCGCAGTTGCTCGTTGCATAGCACCGAGAGCGTCTCGTCCGTTCTTTGCGTTCCAGAGCATGGCTTTGCTTCCGCCGCCACTGCCACTGTGCATGACACCGTCAAAGAAGCCTGTTTTCTTCTTTTGTCCTTGTGTCATGACTTTGTTGACGATCTTCGTTTCGTTGGTGCCCTTAGCCTCTTGCAAACCCATCATAGCCCTCTTTAACCCTTCCTCGGCCTCGGCCTTCTCTGCCTCCTCTTGCTTGACCATCTTTCGGTAGACTTTCCACCATGATCTGGGATCTTTAGGGTAGATCATCTTTCGATCAGCGTTGGACACATCGCGCCTGATAAACGCATTCCACAAAGGTCCGGAGCTTTCGGCGATGTGAGGACAGTTGACTTCAACGTCCCGCAGTTGTTGTGGATTGTCGATGCGTCGGAGGATTGGCTCGACAGCATGATAAGGCAGGTCTGCAATGTCTGTGATGCTCGATATATTGCGTATGGCGGCGTTTTGCGCCATGGCCGAAAGTGAAGGGGCCGGCATGTTGATTGATGGCTATCTTGACTCGAGGGAGGAGGCGATGAAGAAATAGTATGTTTGCGATGTCCAAAGAGTGTGTATGAGCTGTATTCAACAAAAAACTGGCAGACACAAACAAAGCAGTTTCTGTGTGGTTCGTGTAAACAAAGGTCGACTCTGGAAGGTTGTAGACAAAGCGGCGTTTCAAGGCTGAGGAAGGGGATCGGGGATGGACGTTGAGTTTGGAGCCGGCAGCAGCATTATTGTAGGCCAGGGACCATAGAAAGATGAGCTACCGAACAGGGTGTCAGTAGAAATCATCACAGTGAATGCAATTGACAAGACCCAGTGTGAGGTATTATATAGTGCTGTCATCCTAAGGAGCATCAGCAATAAGCGCACGGCAGCGGACCGCCGTTTCCGCTGACCTTCGAGCCACGCCAGCGATCTTCCTTCCGTTGTTCACCATCAGTACGCGACAAACACTCACAGACTTGACTTACTCCTGCGCATCATGTCGACACACAACTATGGCATCCTTGCGCAGTCTGCCGAGGATTCGCTGCACTCCACTCGCTTGCTTGGAATCGAAGAGAGGCCTTTCCAGCGTGTGACCAAACGCCTGCTAGACCGCGACTCGCTTCTTCGCTCTACACCGAAACAATTGCCCTCACCCCCTCCTGAGGGCGAAGAAGCTCCCAAAGAAACCCAGGACGACCCGGCTTCGGATCCCATCGTGCGACAGAAGTTCAGAGAAGAGGTCTTACTTGACTTTGCAGCGCTGGAGAGTTCAATTACAAGAATCCAGCTCATCCAGAGCTCCAATGCCCGGGAACGCGAGCGCTATGCGGCCGAAAAAGCTAAGATCTTAGCGACCGCGCAGGCTGTGAGAGACAACACTCTGCTACTACGTGAGCAGCTCGCGGAAGCACAGAAGGTGCTCGAGCTAAGAAAGGGCTACGATTCACTTGCGTCGAAAATTCTCGAGGACAAGAAGCTTAAGCCTCGAGATGACTGCAGAGCAGATATTGCAAGCCTAGAGAAGGAAATCGAAGAGTTAGAGCAGGAAGGCGTGGAAATTGAGGGTCTATGGGATGGTCGACGGGAACAGTTCGAGCGGGTGGTGCACGAGGGCGAGGTCATGCGCAGGGTGATCAAGGGGATCAAGGAGCCTGAAGAAGACGAGCGGCCGGAAGAAGATGCTATGGAGGATGGTGATGGGGAGAAGGATGATCGCAGCCGCATGGGAACGCCTGGTCTCGACGATGGAAGAACGCCTAGGCATGAGTCTGGTGGGAGGACACCAATGCCAGAAGGCTCCACGCCATTGCCAGGAGGTGCCACACCTCTGCATGAGGGCCTCGAGGAAGGCGAAGAACGCCCCAGGAACAAGTTTCTTGAAGTTGAGGGCGGGACCGTGAATTCCTCGCGCGCCGCGAGTCCTGGAGGGCAGAGTCCCGATGTTTCTGCGGATGTCGAAATGGGCGAAGATGCCACGCCGGCTCCATCAGCTGCAGACTCCCAGGAACAGCCGAAGGCGTCTACAGGCATGGACGCGAAAGACGAGCAGGTCAAAGAGCCCGCGGATAGGACGACGATGGAGATGGATGAGTCGTAGGGTTGCACTTTCGCGGATTTGTTCGTGGGTATCTATGTATGTACAGCTGTGCCGAGGGTGAACCCGGAATGCTCTATCGGTTTAATAAGACGCTTCCTTGAGAGCCTTCTGGCCAGCGGTGACAGCATCATTTGCCTTGGTGATCTCTTCGGGCGAGGCCTGGTTCTTGTCCTGCTCCTTTAGATTAATAGTCAGTATGTGGTCACATAATTTGTAAATATCAGTGGCCTTACGATCTGTTGCTCGAGCTTGCTCAACGCATCTTCGATCTTCTGCTTGAGCGGGGGGAAGACAGCCTTGGTCTGCTCGAGTGCTTGCTTCTACGATGGTTGTCAGATCGGATGAGTACAATTGTAAAGACACATTAACGATACTGACGTTTTGCCTCAAAATGTATTCGGCGTTCTCATCGTCGGCACCTTCGCCAGCCTCGAGCTTAGCGATACGTGCACTCTGCTGCTCGAGCTCCTGGTGGTAGCTGGCCTCTTCCTTGACCAGACGGTTGAGCGCGGAGGTGGCAATTGCGAGCTGAGAGGGGGCAGGCATGTTGTTTGTTTTGTGAGACTTGATCGTTTGCAGCGAAATCTGATCAATCGTCCCTTCAATGATGATGTTATTATCTTCCGACTGATGATTTTGGAGGGTCCCAGCCCTGGGTGCCTTGCCTTGATGTCTCGCTCGCGTGAAATTCACCCGCCCCACTCAAGACCAGACCACTCTACGCGTCCAAGGTCTCGAGAGCGTGTCTCGCGCGTCTTAGCGCGGCGGGAAGTTCGTTGCTTGCGAAACAGCAACCCCTCAAGAACAAACACTTAACATACACACACCGACAACTTCTGCTGTCGTATAGACACGACAACAACACCCACCATGTCGTCGCCAGAGCAGCGTCGCTCCAATCGCAGCTCGGTCAACGGCACACCTCGTCGCCCTGCACGCTCTTCACAAGCGCCTGCTTCCAGCCCGTCGCTCCCCAACAATGGCAGAGAGAATGCCGCCGCCGACGAGCAGCTGCGCTCAGAAGCATCCTATGGAAACGGCCAGGATGTAACCCCACGTGGAAATGCGGCGCGATCATCGCAGAACATATCACAAAGCCAAGCACCTCCTACCTCGAGTCCGCTGTTCTTCAGATCAAGCCCAAATGGAAGTCAGAGCCAGAGTCAGAACGGACCTCAAGGCGCCGGCGCAGCGGGACCCAGCTCACCTCTGAAGAGGCAGGTTGGCCCGCCTAGTAGCGAAGGAGGTAGAACACCGAGAGCAAGTGGCGGTATGGGCGGTGGTACGTCCAGTTGAATGCGCTCACAAACTGCGAGCTGGCACTGACATGTAGCAGACTCATCACCCATTCACTATGCTTCCAGCTCGGATCCTGCCGGCCCCATGAGCGACGTACGGGGTCCGGATAGGACCAGTTCCAGCGGCTTGTTCGTCCGCTCTCCGCTCAGGAGCCAGACCAATGCCATGGAGAGACGCCATGACATCGATTCCGATATCATGAACCCTAGCAGCAGCCGGAGAAGGAGAATGTTTGTGGACGAAAACGGCGTGCCGATTGCAGATGGTCCATCAGACGCGGGCACTTTCTCAAACCTCAACCCAAACACTTCAGATGCCGATCAATTGGGTGGTGGGACTGGCGCTGTCATCTGGGGTACGAACATTGTTATTCAGCACTCTTTCAGAGCGATGCGAGATTTCTTGCTCAACTTTGAGAAGAAATACCGCATGATCGCCGACGGAGAGCTTGAGGAGGGTACGACACTTGATGCTGATCATCCTGGACGTGAGAAGGACTATGTCACGATGATGGAGACTATGCTTGACCTCGGTGTTCGTTTCCTCTATCTGGACGTGAGGAATCTCAAGGCCTACCCTCCCACTAGGAAGCTCTGGCACCAATTGCAATCTTTCCCAAGTGAGATTGTTCCCTTGATGGACACCGTCGTCAAGGAGGTAATCGTCGAGCTTGCCGAGAAGAAAATGGATACAATGCGGTCAGCACAGTCGCAGCAGCGACAAAATGAGGCGAACAGAGCAAGGGATCTCAGCTCCGCTCCTCCCATGCCCAGCTCAGATATCGACAACAACCTCGGCGGCCAAACTCCCATCCCCGCTCAAGTGCCAGAAGACATCCCAGATCTTGCCACCGAGGCTGAACAGAGGATTTACCGTGTCCGGCCGTTTGGAATGGACAAGACCATCAACTTGCGCGACCTTAATCCTGGCGATATGGACAAGATGGTCTCTGTCAAGGGCCTTGTCATTCGCACGACCCCTGTCATACCCGACATGAAGGACGCCTTCTTCCGCTGTTCAGTCTGTCATCATACTGTGAAAGTCGATATTGACCGTGGCAAGATCGCTGAGCCTACAAGGTGCCCGAGAGAGATCTGCAATTCCGCAAACAGCATGCAGATCGTGCACAATCGCTCGGGCTTCGCGGACAAGCAAGTCATCAAGTTGCAGGAGACACCCGACTCTGTGCCCGACGGCCAGACCCCACACTCAGTCTCTCTTTGCGCGTATGACGAGCTTGTTGATATGTGTAAGGCTGGTGACAGAGTGGAGATTACCGGTATTTTCAAGTGCAACCAAGTCCGAGTCAACCCCCGACAGCGATCAGTCAAGAACGTTTTCAAGACGTACGTCGACTGCCTCCACATTCAGAAGGTCGATAAGAAGCGTATGGGTATCGACCCGACCACCATCGAAGAAGAGCTTTCGGACCAAGTTGCTGGTAACATTGAAGAAACCCGCAAAGTCAGCGAAGAGGAAGAAGCAAAAATCTTGGAGGTTGCTGCCAGGCCAGATGTTTACGAGCTGCTTTCACGCTCGCTGGCACCATCAATCTACGAAATGGACGACGTCAAGAAGGGCATTCTTCTGCAACTTTTCGGCGGCACGAACAAGAGCTTCGAAAAGGGTGGCTCGCCCAAGTACCGTGGAGATATCAACGTGCTGCTCTGCGGTGATCCCTCGACCTCGAAATCCAAGATGCTCGAGTACATTCACAAAATTGCACCACGCGGTGTATACACTTCAGGAAAGGGTTCATCCGCCGTCGGTCTTACCGCGTACGTGACCAGGGATCCGGAGACCCGCTCTCTGGTTCTCGAATCTGGTGCATTGGTACTAAGTGACGGAGGTGTATGTTGCATCGATGAGTTCGACAAGATGTCTGAGTCCACGAGGTCTGTCCTTCACGAAGTCATGGAACAGCAAACCGTGTCGATTGCAAAGGCTGGCATTATCACCACGCTCAATGCCAGAACATCGATCCTCGCCTCCGCCAACCCGATTGGCAGCAAGTATAATCCGAACCTGCCAGTTCCTCAGAACATCGATCTACCTCCTACGCTTCTCAGCAGATTCGATTTGGTCTACCTGGTGCTCGACCGTATCGAAGAGTCCGCAGACAGGAAGCTCGCTCGCCACTTGGTCGGCATGTACTTGGAAGACACCCCTGAGAACGCCAGCAAGGACGAGATCCTGGTAAGCAAACTATACTTCCTTCTCCCCGTTCCGTACATCTTTACTAACACCCCCCTAGCCCGTCGAGTTCCTCACCTCCTACATCTCCTACGCCCGCTCCAACATCCAGCCCACAATCTCCGCCCCAGCCGCCGAAGCCCTCGTGAGTGCCTACGTAGCCATGCGCAAGCTAGGCGAAGACATCCGCGCTTCGGAACGCCGCATCACAGCCACAACCCGTCAGCTAGAGAGCATGATCCGCCTGTCAGAGGCACACGCCAAGATGCGCCTGTCGACCACCGTGACGGAAGACGACGTCAACGAAGCCGTCCGCCTCATCCAATCCGCCCTGAAACAAGCCGCCACTGACGCACGCACCGGTCTGATCGACATGGGTCTCCTGACCGAAGGCACGAGCGCCAGCGAGCGCAAGCGCCGCGAAGACCTCAAGAACGGCGTGCTCAGCGTCCTCGACGAAATGCTCCGTGCCGGCGGCGCGAGCGCCAGGTATGGCGACGTCGTGCGCACGCTGAGCGAGCAGAGCTCCGTCCCCGTCGAGGGACAGGAGTTCGCCGACGCGGTCAAGAGTTTGGAGCAGGAGGGTAAGGTGCAGGTGCTGGGCGAGGGCGTCAGGAAGAGTATTCGCAGGGTTACTGGGTCTGCTTGATGGCAGGGTTTGGGATGTTGGCTAGGATGATGGGTGGCGCATGGCGTTTAATCAATTTTGAGGTTCATCGGGGGGGTTTGGGGTCTGACGATGGGATAAGATACCTCTTTGGAAGTTGCTCGTTGTCTTGTTATAGCGTAGTTCTTGAATTTTGCTTCGGCAACCTATCTCTAATTCATCCCGCCTTGCAATTCGTCTATTCTTTCCGTCTTCCACATGGGTTCTTCACTCTGATTCCATGATGATGATTCCATCACGTCAAAAACATAAACTTCGAAAAAGCCTCGTATAATGCCGTGCGGAGGTATAGTAAGTATGTCTCTCCCTAATAAGTTGATTGAAAAAAAAACGCCACGCCAAATGCCGATGATCTGACCCGCGTCGACCTTGACTGCGCCTTCCATTCCCGCCCATCACCTGTTCGCCAACCAAGGTCCTCCGTGCGTGGGATTCACTTCTCCGGCCAGCAAGCTCACACGCGTATCTCGCCGCCTGCGCCTTCCATCATTCTCAGTCGTGTGTTTGTTTTCCTTTTCCTTTTCCTTTGCCTTTATCACGCTCCAGATTCAGCTTCGACTCTGCTTCAACCTCCGAAACCAGACCGGCCGTGGCTCACTCAAATCAAGAAAGTCAAGAGCTACCGCCGCGCAGCGCGAGGACCAAGTGCAGCGTCGCGCCGCCTTCGAGGTTGTATTCTTCGGCGGTCTTGTCGTCGGCCCTGTGAGGTGATTTGTCAGCGATTTCTCTGCTCACTTCTGCCGTCTGACTGAATGACTGTCTATGTGCCACTAGCGGAAAATCTCTCTGGCGGGAATGATTCTGTGGGGTGTCTGTCTTGTCTCGTGTGACCTACATTTGCTTGCCGCCGAAGATGAGACGCTGCTGCTGGGGAGGAATGCCTTCTTTCTCTTCCACGCGCTCCTTTATGCGCTGGACCTGTTTTTGGGAGGGAGATGGGTCAGCTTTTTGGTTTGGTGATGAGTGTTGTGGGTAGTGTGTCCTGGTATCTTCTTTCTTCTGTTTCTTCTCTTGGGGCTGGTTGGAGGGAGGATCCGTGGGAGGAGCGCACCTTGTAGTCAGGCTCAATGTCGAGTTCGATCTCTTTGCCGGTGAGGGTGCGGACTCTGTGAGCGGGGTTAGATATTTGCATGTCTGGCAGATGAACTGGGATAGCAATGCTTACTTGATCTGCATTTTGGCGAGGGGATTGTGTGGTTTTGTGGTGTGTTGTGGTGGTGGAAGTGTAGGTATGGTTGTTTGGTTTGGTGATGGTGTTGGTGCCTCTGGGCTGATGGTCTGGAGCGAACGCCGCTGCCGGTGTCGTCAGCGGGGCAGAGCCTC
Source organism: Cladosporium sp. MBC 237 (assembly GCA_030772445.1). Lineage (NCBI taxonomy): Eukaryota > Fungi > Ascomycota > Dothideomycetes > Cladosporiales > Cladosporiaceae > Cladosporium > Cladosporium sp. MBC 237. The sequence continues at coordinate 164,529 of JAPHCH010000006.1, read as the reverse complement.
ACCACATGCAGACTGCACTCAAAGCGGCTTCGGTTCAACGCAGAGGTGAAGGCTGATACACGTATTTTCACAATGTGTACTAGACCACTTGTTCCTTAAATCTTGTGCATTCCATAACTCATGACCTTCTAAGGTTTCGACTAATCAGCAGAGACGTCAACATTTGCTACATCGCCCGGATCTTCAACCAATTTACAAGCCTCCACAATATCCCTCCTCGCATAATCAAAAGACTCAGCCTCAAACGGCATCGGATACCCAGTACCAGCACAGAGCGCCTGAAAAGCCTCCAAAAGACGACCAAGACAGCCATAATCCAATCTCAATCCTTTCCTCTTCCTCATACCTTCATCAAACGCCACTTCCAAACTCCGCGCCTCTTCAAACGCGTTTGCAGGAATTCCCTCAGGCTGAAGCCATATGACGCTCATCTTGCCACCCGTGAAGTCAATGTACGCAAGAAGGTTAGAACAAAGCCAACCGGAGCGGGCAGCATTCTCAAACTCCATGCGTCCGCGAAAAGCCAACCGCCGCAAATGGCTTGCATTCCTCCCTCCCAATCTCGACATCCAATTACGCGCCAGGTCTAGTTGCGGCTGTTTGAACTCATCTCTCCCGTGGAGGTCAAGGATGAACTCGTTGTTACGGTAGAAGTGGTGGAGGGACTCGCGGCGTAGGCGTTTGTTCACGCGTGTGATCCCGGGTTGTTTGTCGCTTGAGAGAATGGCTGCGCCGACTTCGCCGGTTTCTTCTTTGATTGCCACGCCGTAGGGTTCGGTGACGGCGAATGCGCAGATGATTTCTGTGAGTTCTGGGGGGAGGTCTAGGAGTAATTTCGGCATTATTGCGATTTATGCATCGGATGTTTTTGGGCAGGTTTGCGTGGCAGGTGACGGAGATATCGTGGAATGCGTAACTTACGTTGTAGTCACTGAGACGGCGGAAGAAGATCGAATTGCTTGGCCTGTCGTTGCCTGCCTCGAATGTGATCCTTCGGCTGTTCATGACTCGGCGTCTGGAGGTGGACAAGAATGAGATGGTCATCGAAGGTAACAGATGTTCTAATTCTCGTGCTCGTCAATGGATGATGGTTGGAAAATAGGGAGGGTTCGACCAAGCGGCTATTGTCTTTCTCGACGTGTAGCAGTCTCTAATCTTGACTTCCCAATCTGAGGCGTGGACGGTAGCATGCAATTGCTTGTTTCCGGTCATGGTGTGTAAATAATCTTTCCATTGTAACTCGTGCCAATTAATCAAATCATCCAAATTCCTAACAAAGGGTATCGTATGAGGACTGCCATCCTCATCCAAAACACCAACCCAAAACCCATAAATACTCGTTAGCCCCATCTATGAACCAAAATTAATAAAATTCACGAAAAACACACCAAAACGCCCAACTCTTCCCCAATGACAAACACCCAAAAAACCGCAAACCTACTCATCAAGCCCCTCCACAATCTTCGCCCTCCTCCTCCTCTCAGCCAACTGCGGCGTCCAAACCCCCATAAATAAATCCTCACACTCATCCTCATCCTGACTATCAAACTCCGTCTCCTCCTCAACACAAGGAATACTCCCCGGCGGCAAAGCAAGTGAACTCTTCCTCCTGCCCCCCAAACCACTCCCACCCCTCACCTCAACCTCCTCCTCCCCATCCTCGTTCTCCCAAGTACTGCTCCGACAAACCTTCTTCGTCTCCAGAATGAACTTCCCAACTTTATAGCGCTGCCCTTCATCCTCGGCCGCCACGTACTTCCACCCAAGCACGCTTCCGCACTGCGCACAGCTGATATCGCTGACCGTGTGCGCGCCCGTCACCAGCTGTCTGGGCACGGGTTTGTGCGTGAAAGTGTTTGGCAAATTCGGCAGAGCATCGTTTTTCTGCTTCGCGGTCCGTAAGGTAATGGGGTTGGGGCTAATGGAGCTCGCGGACGGGGCTACGAGGTATGCGCGTCCGTGCCGGCCGGTGAAACCTTTGCTTATGATTTGGGACGAGAGCGCCAGGTCTGAAAGGCAGCGTGCGCAGCGGAGGTGGGACGTGGCGCCTGTGAGGTATGAATCGGGGGATGTGGGTGGCGAGGAGGTTGATGAGATGGAATTCGACCGGGCGCTTTCTACGGTTGAGGTGCTGGATTGGCGTCTGCGGAAGGGGAGGGAGGGGATCAGGTAGGTTGGGAAGGGTGTTGCTGGGGTGGGGATGTGGATGGGGAAGGGTGGCATGTTTGTGGCGAGGGTTTGAGATGATAGGTGTAGTTATTGGAGATGCACCGTGGTAGACACGATGGACCGGAGACGACGAGGTACAGAGATGCTACGGCATGGCGAGTGGGCGAGTGATATGGATTATACTCGAATGACTTGGGCACAGCACATGACACAGGCGGAGGAGGTGATGTTGGTGACCAATGACGAGCTATGGTGGAGTGTGGGTTGTTTGGCAGCAGACTGGAGCTCAAGCAAAAGAGCTGCTGACGATCATCGGATATGCCCACCAGAGGGCATGTGGTCAACAAGAATCAGACACGTGATGAAGACGGGTTGTTATCACAATTATCGTATCGCCAAGTCTGCCGTGCCATCTCCCATCTCGATCCTTTTCACTTGCACCACCACCATCACCCCGCATCGGCTCCTTCCTTCCGGCACTTAGAGACTCCCAAGCTCCCATCCGATCATCGCCATGATGGTCCTTCTCCGATTCTAGATAAAATTGCAGGCTTGATGGTTGATTTCTGTCATATCTCAGTCGCTCATTCATGTTGGCAATATCAGGTTGTACGAGTCTAAGAAGAGCGAAGTCCGAGAAAATCATACTTCGGTGCCAGAAACCTCCTACCCTGTCTGTGATTCAAAGGTGGGCACCGTCTCACAAAGAATGGCGGCTCCACAAACCTTCGCCGGCTGTAAGTAACTGGAGCTTCGCCAATACCAATGCCATCATATGCCATCATGGAGCCGCGTCCGTAAACTAAACGTGCCTGACTATGCTCTACTGGGTCATCCCCAATGGCCAAGCGAGCTCATTGACGTAAGGACAAGTTCGTAGCTTCTGGGTAGGTTAAAGGTTTGGCTTCCTCGTCGTCTTTCTCTCTTCTTCCTTTAGTTGTCAAAATCGATTCATCAAGCCAGAAACTATGTTCGGCACTTCACTCTTCGCTGTTGGAAGCGCCTTGTTCGCACTGGGCAATGCCCAAGCCGGTGCTGGAGTTGTTAACGGAAGCGAAGTGCTTCTCAGAGACCCAGGAGTCTATGGTCCGGAGCTGGAGCTTGTTCATTTGTATTGGGACCAGTTTCCCACAGGCATTGCCGTATCAAGAGAGGGCAGACGGTTCTCCAATTACCCTGGAGCTCTGGACGCGAACAACACCTACAGAGGTGACACGCCCAAGTATACTATCGCTGAGCTGTTTGAAAACAACACAGAACGGGCATTCCCCAATGCTGAAATGAACCAACCTCCAGGCGGTGCCATCAACTACACTACCTACCCACCCACTGGCGCCAACTACCGCGACTACCTAATTGGTTGTCAGTCAGTTGTAATCGACGCTCAAGACCGTGCCTGGCTACTCGATACCGGCCGCGTAGCAACGCCCAACGGAACTCTAGTCGCCTCGTCATATGGCGGCCCTAAGCTCATCGGCGTCAACCTGTCCAACAACACCGTCTTCAAAACCATTGTCTTCCCACCAGACGTCGCCTATCCAGACTCCTACCTCAACGACGTCCGCCTCGACCTACGCGCCAACCTCTCCGACTCCACAGGTGAAGGAATCGCCTACATCACCGACTCCTCCGTCGAAGGCCGCAACGGAATCATCTTGGCCGACCTCGGTTCGGGAGAGAGCTGGCGCCATCTGGACGGCAACGAAGACGTGCGAATCGAGAAACAACACGTCCAATACCTCTGGGGTGAAGCAATCTACGCCTACCAGCCAGGCCTGCCATACACGTACTTGAACTTTGGTTCCGACGGCATTGCCCTTTCCGCCGATGGCACTCGCCTCTACTGGAAAGCTGTCGCAGACAGGTATCTGTTCTCCATTCCCACCGAGCGCTTGCGAGACCGCAGCTACACCAGCGAAGTTCAGGCCCAGAGCGCCATTCAAAACCACGGCCAATCTGGAATTTCCGACGGAATGGAAACCGACACGAACGGTTTCATCTATCACGCGAACATGGAGCAGAACGGCGTCTCCATTTACAACCCAGCCAATGGCACGGTCAGCACATTCGTGCGTGACCCGCGCCTCAACTGGATCGATACAGTAGGTTTCCTTGCTCCGAGCTCTTGTTGCCTCTCCCTATCCCTTCGGGACCGACTCGATTTCTCAAATAACCGCCGCACAACGCAAAAGTGAGGATAAAAGCTAACCCGTGTACCTCCCAGTTCTCCGTCGGCGAAGACGGCTATTTGTACTTCACAGTGAACCAGCTCGTCTTCTCGCCTCTCACGCACCCAGGCACCGACCGTCGCGTAAAGCCTTGGGCTCTTTTCCGCGCACCACTGCCGAACAATGGCACTAAGGTTCTCTTGCGGTAGAGGTGGAAGTGGAAACCGGAAAGTTGGTAACTCTCAATGGAAAGGATATGTAATGATTTGAGTATGCGGTTTGTCCACAAGACTTGCAAAACCGGGCGATGAAACAATGGAACTTAATGAGACTATTCCACAAATCGAGTTTCATCAGAATCCATCATGGTGAACGAGAATGCATGGAAATCTCTAAACTATCTTGATATCAGCCGGCCTACAACTCATCATGCCCTTTCTTCTCCCTCTCAGCATCCTCCCTCTGTAACCTCTCCTGAATACTCTCTTCTTCCTGGCCCTGCGCGCCAGCATCCCCAGAATCCCCGGCAATAGGCTTGCCCTGCGCGCCAGAACCCATCTTAACCTTCCTAGCAACAGCAGCAATCTGATCGTCATACACCGTCCACTCCGGCACCTGCCTCCTAGCGCGATCCAACTTGGGCTCCTTCGTCTGCGGATTGTTGCACAGATCGATCGTCTTCGCGCTCCGCAGCGCTTCGTCCGAACACCACGTCTCGCACCAGAGCCAGTCCTGCGGTAAGCTGTGGATGGGAATCATGGCCTGCATGTGGTTTGGCAGGTCCTGGTCGAGATTGCTCAGACTGGCGGGGTCCGCGGACAGCTGGTGGTACTGCTGGCGCAAGCGGTCGCCGGCCGCGAGCTGCCGGAACTTCTTCAAATCGACCACGTACAGCGCGCTGATGTGGTAGGGTTTGCCGCGCAGGAAGCTCTTCCAGTACCCTTGCTTCCAGAAGCGGAAGCCCTCCATTTCCGTGCGCGAGTCGCACATGGGCGTAAAACCATACGGCGCGCCTTGCAGGTCGTGCTGCACGAGCGAGTACATGTCGGTGCGGACGATCTGGTCGGCGTCGACGAAGATGACCTTGTCGAGGTCGAGGGGGAAGAGGACATCGAGGAAGAGGATCTTGTAGCCCCAGATTTCGCGCTGCTTTTCTTTCTGCGCGCGCAGCCAGTGCGGCCATTTGTAGGTTACCATTTCGTATTTGAAGCCGTATTCTTCTGCCAAAGAGGGGAGGAAGGTTTTGAAGGAGGGCGAGAGGAATTGCTCTACGAACCAGAATTTGACGGTGTGTTTGGTGTTTTTCATCACAGACACCATCATGATGTTGAGCATGCGCTCGTACAAGTGTCCTGATGCGACGGAGAAGATGTTGATGTCCGCGTGTCCATCACTGGACTTGCTACTTCCTGGAATAAGACTCGAGCCGAGCTTGGTGGCCTTGGAAAGGTACTTGCTCGCTTGCGCACCTGCAACGCCGGCCTGTGAGAGGAACTTATCTGCTTGATCGACAAGGTTCTCCACGGCAGATTTGGGGGCGTCCAGGACGTCCTCGTCTTCCATGCCAGGCTTGCGCGAGAGTGTAGGGAATAGCGTTGCGCCTCTGAAAGACATGAGGGCGATCTCCGAGGTCGAATCGCTCACGAGCGGGTTGTAACCGTTTGTGCCAACATTGTCGATACGGAAGATGTCCTCGCTGCGCCCCTTTTGTAAAGCCAGGCTGTAGATACCCGGGTTGGCTTTGAACTGGAAGTATCCTAGGTTGGCCATCACAATGGTGTCGGCGAAGTGAGGGTCCAATTTGGTGCCGAGGACGAGCTGTGCGCCTCGGGGCGGAGGGCCGAAGGTTATATCTCTTGAGTGACCTTCAATAAGGATATTCTCAAGCTCATACATGGCTTCAATGTTGGTTTCGCCCTTGACTGCGCTGAGCTTGATGTTGTCCAAGTCGTACACACTTTCATCCGGAGCGACGAGCCACGAAGGGGGCAGGTCCATTCCCATGTTGAGTAGTGCTTCGGCGGGAAGTCCAGCAAAGTGCGCACTGCGACCTTGCAGCGAGCCGTCTTCGTTGAACGTTGGCTTTGAGTCTAGGACGTAGCGGTAGAATCTCTTGATGGGGAGTTCGTCCAGACGTTCTTTGGGGTTCAGATACAAGCAGGTGTGCACGCCATCAAGTTCGGACAAGGTCTTGAGGATGGGGATCCATCTTTGCGCCAGCTCGGAGGTAGGGTCGATGGAAGCAACGATTTGCACGGTGGCACTTTCGCGATCCCCAACCTTGATAGCAGTGTGCGAAGAGTTCCATTTGTCGAACATGGAAGTGCGGATTGGAGGCGCTGCCTCGAAGATCCCTTCGGGAACGTCTGAGACCAGCGAAAGTGCGATCAAATTGGAAATTCTGGCGAATGAAAGAGGCGTAGAGGCTTTGCTCTGAAGTCCCATCGACTTTATCGCGAGAGCTGCAGGCGCCAATCGTTGTTTTCGCTCGTATGCCAACAATGCTTCAAGGTCTTCGAAGCTGATCGGTGCTGAGCCATCAACAGGACCTACAATCCTGCCGTTCAAAAGAAGGCCTTTCTGACCTGGTGAGATCCCAGCTGCATTGACGATACTAGCAAAAGGCGCCCAGAACGAGGTCTGCTCATCTTCATGAGTGGCCGAATCGCTCTGGTCCTGCAGAATATCGTGTAGCGTGGCATATATGACTTGTCGCTGGTAAAAATCCGGCTGGGAGCCGTCGTCGGAGAATTTCTCGATCATGCTGTTGTACATTTCTTTTACGTGTTGCAGTACGCCCGACCCAGATCCCTTGGCGAGTGCATTCCGAGGCACGTCAGATGCAGAGTGCGGTGCGTGGAGGATGGCTACTTCGATGCCGCCAGCGGTATGTTCCTTTTGGAATAGAAGTGTTTCCATGAGGAGCTTCAGACCATCTTTCGTGTTGAAGTCTGCGACAACGGTGATGTGAACGAGCTCGTCTTCGATCCCGTCTTCTCTGGCAGGCGAGCTGGGCAATTTGTGGAACGGGAAGTCGCCAACATTGAGGTGTCGAACATCCTTGTCATTCTCAGGAATGACTGCTGGATTGCGCCTAAGGCTCGAGTCTCCGAGAAACTGCAGAGGCAGCCAGTCATCTTCGGCAACCGTCTGCTCGAAGATTGCATTTTGCACAGACCTCACATCCACACCTACGCGCTGGCTCATGAGCGGCAGCCATTCGTCAGACTTTGGAATAGCGATTCCATTGATGAAAACAGGAGGCACGGCATCTTGGGCACCTAAACGAGCAACGTACGCACGCGCGGCGCCGAGGCGTAGGTCGAGCTGGTGGTCGTCCGCGATTTCCTGTAAAGACAGCTGTGTACGGTCGCGCCTGAGCTTGCGGTCTTCAATCGCGGAGACAAAATATTGCTCTTCGGGCTCGCTGTGCTTGCGGCCAGAACCATCCAGTGACTTTTCCAAGTAGCTCAATACAGCGGCCAGACCGTAGGTGTCGAGGAGATGGTATACTACCTTGGTTTGCTGTTTGGCGGCATCGGAAGTGCCTATGGGGACCAAACCGAAACGGATGGGTATCAAGCGCTTGACGTAGCTTTGCAGACCTTCGGTGACCAGACGAACGTCGGCGTGGTCCGAGAAGTCTACCGGAATGACCAGATTGTGCAGATCACGACGGACATTAGGAAGCTGGCCCGGGTAGGTGCGCTGGAGGAAGGCGGAAACGGAAGTGGGCCACTTCTCGTATCGCTTGTCCTTCTCGATATCGTTAAGCCACATGATGACATTGCCACCCTCGTGCTCGTCACGCCAATCATAGCGCTGCGGCTCTTGGTCGACTTGAGACGCAGTGATGGCTTCGTGCGAGAGCAGCTCAATAGCCTGAGGGCCGGTCAGGCCGAGTTCACGGACGCTGTTGATGGTCTTTCGCTCGCGTCGGAGATGCTCCAACAAGGTGTATGCGTCGACATCTCTGCCCATGATCTGCACGCCGTTGATCCAGAGTACATTGTGGCCAGCGGAGAGAAGAGCGTCTCTGTTGTCATGGTGCTCTTGCAAGAACTCTTCAGAAACATCCGTCGCGGCAATCGAGCTCGAATGCTTAGGGAAATCGCGGGAAAGCTTCATCAACGTATCAAAAGGAGCGTCGTGCGCGAGCACGAAGCTCGCTGCCTTGACACCGAGGCGTCGGAGCTCTCTGGCGGAAAGGGGGCGAAGGTCTGACACTTCCTCTTCTTCGTTCAACGTGGCATCTTCCGGCTTGACGGTACCCTCATCTGGAGATTCGTCTTTCTTACGGTCATCAATGACAATGTAATCGGTGCGCTTCAACGCTAATTCTACGCCGTAACCGCTGACCAGCAGAGGTTGGGTGCTCGCCTCCTTATTTGGCTTGTATCGCAAACGGTATGAGGATCTGTCGTCTTTTGCGGTCTTGCTGATCGTCTTGTGAAACTCGCGGAAAGACGACGAGGTGATGTCGGCATACAAGACAGACTGCTTACCGCAGGTCGTGCAGCCTAGGATGCGATCGAACGGCAGGATCGGCACCTCATCTCCCTCTTTGCCCAGCTGCTGTGCGCTCGATTCGCTCAATTCCGGCGAGCAATATCTTTGCCCGTTCCACGGTACATGTACCCAACTCTCACAGGTTCCCTCATCCTCTTGCTCAAACGTGGGCTGAACGGCGGTGTTGTAGTATTGAAAGTGGGCTTCTAGTCTGGGCGCAGTGGAGTGCATTGACAGCGCGAGATCGAAGGAAGACAAGTCTTCGGGTTTAGAAAGGTGTCCATCGTCCTGCAATAGTTTCCTGAAGCTGGTGTACAATTCTTGATCAGTCTGCGCTGTGTCGAAGAAGCCGTCTGCTATGCGGTCGAGTAGGGGGAAGTAGGCCGTTGCATTCTCATCGGCGGCAGTTTCTCTAGCAAAGATTGATCAGCTATCTTTCAAAAGGTTCTCGGGGTAGCCACGCTTACAAGAGCTCTACGAGGTATGGCGGCGCGCCAAAGGAGGTCTTCAGCGCGACATTGACTGATGGCACGGCGTTGATACCAAGCGCCAGGCCCAGGACGATAGCCACTTTACCAGCAGGCCGTGAGTTGTGCCTTGCCATGGTTTCTGTTAGACACCAATGGTATGCATGTGGAGGAACAAACAAGACCCTGAGATGTTTCCCCCAGCAGTGTGAAAGTCGAAGCGTGGGACCGATGACGAAACGTGTTGTCTTAAAGCTGGAGAAATAATATCAAGACCAGACTTCTACTTTTGATATAAACGATTGGATGCCTATCGGTAGAGATTGCAATTGATTTGAAACAATCTGTATTTGACTAATGACTAAATAATGCGAGATCTTGTGTAGTGAAAGTGCGGCTCTTTCTTGAAATCGATAGCCAAGTTACATTTAACGCTAGCAACATTCACATGTAAATTCGGATTTCACGGCGACGAAGATGAAAGCGATTAGATATCGTAGGGCTAGATATTACTTGGGTTGACCTCTACTGACATTCCTCATCACTGCGAAAACTACTTCCTGCTCTCAAAGAAGTGCCTGGCATCTTCAGCGACGCCATCGACCTGACTGCTCCCTTGCTTGCCATGACCTAGCAAACTACCCTTAATCCAACCCGGTAGCTTCGCCTGCACTCTCTGCTGGGCATACCTAGCATCGAACAACAAGATACTAGCCCAATCCCCCTTATGCCTGATAGCCCTACCGATAGCCTGATTGACGGCTCTCATGCAAACATTCTCCGCGTGCTCTCTGCTAGCCCTCCCACTCGGCTCGCCTCTGGCGGCAGCACGGCTCTCCAAATGCTGCATTTTGGCCTTCCACTCCGGCGTTTCGAGGTTGGGGAAAGGTAAACCTACCACCATCACGCAGCGGCCTAGGTCGTCGGAGAAGTTGATCCCTTCGCTGAGCTTGCCTCCGATCACGGAGAATAAGAGCGCACCTCGAGAGTCTGACGAGACGGCTTCGCTGTATGCCCTGAAAGTTTCGTCTACGGATCCTGCGCGGCCGTCGAAGAAGACGGATTTCGTTGCTTCGAGGCGGCCTGCGATGCCGTTTTGCTCCCACTCCTTGCGCACCTGCTCGAGATACGCGTAGCTTGAGAAGAAAACGACGGTTCCTCCTCGTATGTGTGGAAGGACGGCCAGTAAGGCATTGCCGAGTCGCTGCATCATATCTGTGCTACTTCTCGCCTTGTAGTTGAATTCTAGCGGTCCTTTGCTGTCGGCCGAGATGGTTCGAACTAGGAGATTGCTAGTAGGAATGATGTGACCGCATGATAGTGTCGAAACCGAGGACAGGTAGGGAAATAGCTGTTGCGTGTAATCTTCCATGGGCGACATGGTGCCACCGGCGAGGATTACGGCTCTAGCGCTCTCCACTATGTCGCGAAAGTGCTCAGAGGGGTCCAAGAGCATGTATCGCAAGACTACCGAGCCATTCTCTTTCGACCAGAAAAATCGACCTTCTTGAGACGGGTTCATGAGCGTCGTCAAGAAGTTTTGTATCTGAGTCAGAGTAGGAGTCTCCGGTAATTGCGCGGACGCATGATCCTGACCTGGCTTGCCGTCCGTCAACTTGAGGTGTGAAATGTAACCCTCGACCTTTCGAGCCAGTTTGCTCTCGGTGATATACCGCACGAGCTTCGTCAGATTGATCTGATCTACGCCCTTGCCAGCCAGCAGTGAACTTGCCTGCACATTACCCCCCGAGCTCTTCTCCACTTCCAAAGGCGTCGCGAAGTGAATGAGAGAGTCTATGACCCGCACGACCTGTGTAACGTACATACGATTGCTGCCTTTCAATCGATTGCGGAACTTCTGCAGGTAAGTCATGAGCGATTCCCGCGCCAACCGAAGCTGCGCCAGAGTCACTTGAGCAGAACATATTCCCTCAACGGCATCCATGAGGTTGTGCGCTTCATCGATGATGACAACGTGTCCCTTGAGTGAGATTCCAAGCGCTTCTCTGGCGACTCTTTGGAGTAGCAGCGGGTAGGGCAATGTTACCATTTCGGCTGGTGTTACTGCAGGCCGCGAGGCATAATATGGGCATATGGCCAGCTTTCTTCCCACATCTGCGAGGTCTTCGATGTCGCGAATGCTGGCAAGTGCATGGTCTTTGAAATCGAGGACCAGACTCTCGTCGTCCTTTGTGGGTAGGTATTGACACTTTTTTCCCGCGGGTGTTTTCGACTGCTGCAGTTCCACGCAGCGTTCGTTGATGGCTGTCTGGCTGGCGAGCTTGTTGACTTTGGGGTTGATACATAGGTTTTTGCGTGATCCGAGTGTAATCTGCTTGATTTCTTCAGTGAGCTCTGTCGCTCCATCACTGGCAGTTTCTTTCTTCTGCGGAGGCAACCCGGCGGGTAAATGGACTCGTTGCAGTTCACCGACGAATTGAGTCAGTTGGGAATGCGTCCGTGAGCAGAAGAATATTTTCAACTCTTCTTCGGCCTCCTCTGCGTGTCTGTCGTCTTGTTTCGGTGCAATCATACCGAGCTTCTCCAGGAGTTTCGTGGTCTCGGCGGAATATTGGGGTTGCCCGTCTGTACCTGAAGTTCGCTCATCATCGCTGTGATAATCATCCAGCGCAAATTGATCTTCAGGCTCCTCGTCCCGTTCATCTTCAGCTTTGGGTTGCTTGCGTCTCTTACGAAAAGGTTCGCTATTAGACTGCTTTTCTCGAAGCTTGCGTTCCTTCTCGCGGACCTTGGCCAACCGCTCTTCAAACTCGGCACGCATCTGCAGAATCTCTTTCCGCTTCGACTCTCGAGCATACTCAGCCATCCATTCCGGTTCATCGTCATCGACCTCGATGCTCTGCATTGCTTCATCGAATTTTCGCCGCTTGTGCTCGCGAAGCCAGATGAGAGAGCCACATATCAGACTCAGGGATTTTCCAGTTCCTGTTGGGCTTTCGAAAATGCCGACTTTGCCGTCCTCGATGCAGTCGTAGACGGCTTGCATGAATTGTTGTTGTATGTCGTACGGTTGGAAAGGATGGTGGAAGTTTTTGGGCTGCATTGTGCCGGTTTCAGAGGTGTCCTCCTTCTCCTCTTGCACTTTATGGCATGAGGTAGGCGCGTATCAGGTCATGCTTTTCTTCTTGGATTCTTCGGGTTTTATTGTTGTCGTTGGATTGATGTGGGTGCAACACTCGAAGCGCCGAAGGCAGAGTGAACACGCCCCCCGCGTTTGCACAGCGCGCTAGGTTGTCCGGAGAATGGGGTGGCGTTGAGAGGCAAAGGCAACAAGAACAATTCAAGAGCAAGTCACATATGGGCATAATACAGAAGCAATCAAGGATCAACTACCTATGCCTCCCCTTTCTGTATCGGACATCATTATCTGTTCCACCTTTCCCAGCCCCAGAAGCCTTCTCAATCACCCACGTCTCCGCAACTTGTTTCGTCTCCTTTAGTTTGATCTCTTTGGTCTTCGCATCTTGAATACGCCTGATGTAGCCAAAGTAAATGACAACCTCAGCCGCAGCAACAGTCAGACTGCCACCCATAGACAACGCAAGGCGCTGGGGAACGCTCCAGTGTCGTGCCACAATCCACAAAGCCACAGCGCACGCAATGATAGAGACCAAGACGTTGATGATCAGAGCCATCTGTCTTTCGATGTCTTGATAGGTAAGATCGTCCACGTCGTCAACTCCGGTTTGGCCGTGGTAGGTGTTCGGGTTGAATGTGCTTCCAGTGGCGTTGGGGAAGCGTTGGTTGAACGTCTCCTTCTCAGGGAGAGGATTGAGCATGCGCTCGTATTGCCGCTGTTCTTCCTGATTACGAAGGCGTTGCATCAAAGCTTTGTATTCGGGTGACTGCGAACATGTTAGTGTGATGCGAAGATCAAAATGGCTAATGGTAGACCTGCCGGCTCGGGTTTTGGTGGCGGCGGCGGTTGGTAGACGGCAGAAGCCTTCAATATTGCGTCCAGTCGATATGACTTGGGAACTGGCTCGTTGCTTCCATGCTGACTTTTGTGAAATTTCCTCAAATAGCTCGAAATGTGCAACAAGTCGGCATGTTCGACTGGACTGCCAACATCGACTGCCTGCAAGCGTTGGAGTCTTTGCTTCACTTCATCGCTTTCGTCGGTTTGCAGGGACGAGTATCGATCGATGGCGGCCTTTGCGGCGTGAGTGGCCGTCAGCAGAACCATCTCGATGTATGTGTGACAGGAAGAACGATAAACAAAGATTTGGTGATGATGGTGTCAAATGCAGACCAACGGCGTGAGCCGGCACACAGGCAGATGTTAAGGTAAGTTAGTTGTTAGTTAGGTTAGCGGCGAAGGGCTTCCAGCTCGGCCTCCGCGAAAAATCCCCCGGCGACGCTTGGAGATGATGGACTTCGCGAGAATTAATCCCATTCAGCGACGTTGAGCAGCGCAGCCGGCTCCGACAACCCGCATCTGTATAATAATATACCATCCTACCATCCTTTTCCTTCCCTCGTTGGCACTACCCTAGGTCTCCACCACCGCCCTGCGACAACTCGACCTCCTCGCCACCAACCGACTCTCTTAACATAATATTCTACATGTCGGGACCTTCAGCGCGAACAGCGCTCGCCGCGAGAAACCCCATCCTGTCCTACACACGCACCGCCATCTCACCAAGCAAATGCCCGGCATGCCTGCGACCTTTACCCTCCCGTCTCCTCCATAGCTCCGCCCTCCGACAGTACAATGCCTCCAAGCCGCTGCAACAGGGCGGTGTCGCCGCCGCCGTCTCGGCCGCAAAGCAGATGTTCTCCAATGGCTCCATGGCTCCCCCGCCGGGTCCCATGGGCATTGATCCGTTGAAAGGCGTGGCCAAGGAAATGAAGTTCATGACTGGAAACATACGGCAGCTGTTGGGCAGTGGGCATCCCATGTTGGACACCGTCTCCAAATACTACACTCAGAGCGAAGGAAAATACGTAAGGCCCATGCTGGTCCTGTTGATGTCGCAAGCAACCGCGCTGCTGCCCAAGGAGGAGGCCTCAAAAGCGTCTAGAGCAATCAACGAGCCCATCTCGTCACCTGGAGTTCTCTCGGACACCAACCCGGATCTGCCTCTCAGCGGACACGAAGCATTCGCTCCAGAGAGCAGCACCGACGAGAACGTGCTGCCGGCCCAGAGGCGTCTGGCTGAGATCACCGAGCTCATTCACACCGCATCGCTGCTTCACGACGATGTAATCGACAACTCAATCTCCCGCCGCGGAAACGACAGCGCAAACATCGCTTTCGGCAACAAGATGGCCGTCCTCGCTGGTGACTTCCTCCTCGGCCGCGCATCCGTCCACCTTGCCAGAATAAGGGACCCCGAAGTGACCGAGCTCCTCGCAACCGTCATCGCCAACCTGGTGGAGGGAGAGTTCATGCAGCTGAAGAACACCGCTCTCGACGAGAAGAACCCGACTTTCAGCGAAGACACGATCGACTACTACATGCAAAAGACATACCTGAAAAGCGCATCTCTGATCAGCAAGTCCTGCCGCGCCGCAGCACTGCTAGGCGGCCACTCCGAGCAAGTGGTCGAGGCCGCATACCAATACGGCAAGAACCTGGGTCTCGCCTTCCAACTGGTTGACGACATGCTCGACTACACCGTCAGCGGAGTCGAGCTGGGCAAGCCCGCGGGCGCCGACCTCGAGTTGGGCCTCGCGACTGCCCCACTTCTGTTCGCATGGAAGAACAACAAGGAGCTCGGCACGCTCGTCGGCCGCAAGTTCGCAGAGGCCGGCGATGTGCAAAAGGTACGTTTAGATTCCCGCTTACATCCCAATTAGACTGTCCACTAACTCTCTCACCGCAGGCTCGCACCCTCGTAATCGAAAGCGACGGCATCGAGCAAACCCGCGCCATGGCTCAAGAATACGTCGACCGCGCCGCGCAGGCCATCGCCGACTTCCCCGAGAGCGAGGCCAAGAACGGCCTCCTCGAGATGTGCACCAAGGTCATGCAGCGCAGGAAGTAGGAGGTTGCCGATTTTGCGAACAAAAGGGGAATAACTCGCTTGACTCAAACCATGTGTCAGCGATTCCAACCTTCCGATTGACCCCCGGTTTCAATTCACATCACGGAATGGATTGAAGAGATACAAAAAGTTCGCGAAGGTTGGGTTAAAAAGACCCCCAAGGGTTGTATTTTATGCATGTTTATTCTTTGTAGCTCTATTAGCCTGGCGTTCGTCCGCAGTGGGTTAAGAGCAGAGCAATTGTAAGATGAGGGTCGTTGGCTCTTTGGGAAGGGGGGAGGGGAATGTTGCGATATAGACTATTGTTTGTCGTGTACATATAAATACATCTATACATACCTACCTTATCTACCCATCTACCATTTGATCGATGGGCGTGGAAGTTCTTACGCTGGGAAATTGTGAGTGTACGTTCAACAGTTTCATGATCAGAGTGGGAGCATGGTGGGAATGAAGGTGTTTTTTTTTTGTTAAAGTCTATTGGGGGTCTTTGTACGAGGTGTGATGTTTCGGCGCCAATCTATCTATCCTAGGTATCATCCATGAACCATGCATGGCCCAATGGGGCCCCGAACGAAATGCAAACCAACAGAGAAAGAGCGCGTGAAAAAACTTGCAACAAGACTCCAATCCAATGCAATCGTAGGCACTCTTCCCAAGTCACACCTCAAACATCTCCACTCTTCCCTCCATCGCTCGTCTGGTCTTGGGGAAAATCCGTGAATAGAATCAGCAGGGGCAAAGAACTCTCTTTCCTTCTGCATCTCAAGTCCAATCCCGCATAGCCCCAAGTCAAAGCGTCTCCCACCCTCCAGGATTAATATCCGCTTCCAACTTCCTGCTGATAAAAGTCTGAATCCCATGGCCCAACCAGACCTCTCTCATCAACTTGTCGTAGCGCTTCTGGTTCAAAAACAGCTGGTGGTGGCGGCGCAGAGTCGGGTCCGGCTCGCCGTGGCGGTCGAGGTAAGGGGCGTGGGCGAAGCTGCCGCTCATGGGCTCGTGCAGGAAGAGGACCATGCACTTGCGGATGTTGATGAAGATGCCGACGCGGCCGCCGCACTTCTGCATGTGCTGCCAGCAGCCGCCGCGCTGGCTGTGGTCCGGGCCTTTCATGCAGCAGGTGGCTTGGGAGCAGAAGATGGCGGCGCAGAAGAGGCAGACTGCCGGGTCGGTGATTTCCTTGCCGGTTGTGGGGCATTTGCGCTTGATGGCTTCTTCGGTCAGGGTGTCGTAGTTCTTGGGCAGGCCGACGAGCTCGTAAATTGTAGGATGAGGGAGCTTGATGGAAACAGGGAGGTTCTGGCGCTGCTCGCTCGCTGTGTTCACTTGGCTGATCCAGCGGTGCGAGAGAGTGTGTAGCTGAGCGCCAGCGTGGGTGCTCGAAGCGAACATGCCGAACAAGGCATCCATGCTGGGAATGTGAAGCAGCTTGGTAAGACGCGAGAGCTCAGGTGCTTCAGAGTCGAGGTCATACGGGCACTCGAAGTCCAGACCGTAACGCACATGCATCAACACGATACATTTGCGGAGGAAGGCTTGAGCGTACTTTTCGAGTAGCAAGCGAAGCGTCTTCAATTGGGCCTCGGAAAACGGCTTCTGTGCTTGAGAATCGTGCTTGTCCTTTGCCGCCAATCCGTTGACCGTTGCGGCGAAGTCATTAGTTGGCGCAGCCAGACCATTGAGCACACCGTCTGGAATACGGACTCCATCATCCTTGACCAGGTTCTTGTACACGTGAATGACCTTCACAATCTCTGCCCAAAGGCACAATTGCAATATGTTAGGAGCCTCAGCCACGCTAGGAGCAAAGAAGGCGATCCAGTCCGCGAAGAAAAGGAAGATGTCATCCTCGACCAAGAGCTTACGCGTCACATCACGGAGATCGATCATGGTGTAATCCGACTCGACACCAAAGAGCTGAGCAGACATAATGTCTCTCTTGAGCGCGATCTCCCGAGCCACACTATTGGCATGCGGACTACGTAGAATGTTGACAGAGAGATACGACTCAATGGTCTCCGAGATGATACGGAGGTGTGTCATGGTCTGTTCCGAAAGATCGCCCAAGAGCGAAGCACTCATAGGGTTTGCTGTCGTGCCGCGCGCCTGGATCTCCAAAGCGCTGATGGTAAAACCGAGGGCTCGCGAGAGCGGCGATACTGGGTTGCTCTTTGAGTCATCAGCGTCCATAGACAAGCCGAGTTTGTTGATCCTGATGGTTTCATCGATGCGGTTGTATGCTTTCAGGAGTTCGGCGGCTGGCGACACAGTCTCCCCGCCTGAGTGGATCGTGCCGGGTGTTGAGTTGGTGCCATCCTGTGTAGGTTCTGGTCGGTCGGTGCGGAACCAAGAAGACAGGCTGAGACCTCTTCTGAGTGAATATCGTGGCGTGTCGTCAGAAGACTGGTCGCTAGCACGGGATTCCCGCAAGGCAGCAGCGAGAACAGGACCAAAGTTGCTGTCGACATACTCCGAAGAACGGTTTGCGTAAATCTCCTGGCCTTGCTGCTGAAGGTACGGGAGTGAGTTCGCGTTTTGAAGCCACGAAAGATCAGGTGCGTAGGTGGTAGCACCCTCGGAAAGCCAGTCTTCGAAAGACTTTGCAGCATGCAGCTCGTGTTCATGAGCACACTGTTTAGCTTTCCAGATGATTGGAAGGAAGGTATTGCCCAAAGCTTTGCAGAGCGGACAGATGAATTCCTTCAGCGCGATGGTTTCCGGTTGGCTGCGAGCAATCTGCGTCTGGTGTCGGCGCTGGGTCGCAGTCAGATAGAGCTCAAAACACCCATAATGCATGATATGGCCGCAGCTCGAAGACACTGGACCACATGTGCTGTGTTGAGCGTGCGGGAAGCCCTTGGAAAGCCCTTGACGCTCGATCTTTGCAATCTTTCCATCTCCAGTGGTCTTCTGCACGGTGTGCTTGTTTTTGCCAGCTACACCAAACGGACGGATTTCATCTGCAGACTGGTCGAGGCTCTCAGGCGTCTCTATCACCTCCTCCACAAAGTCTGGGTCGTCTACTGGCGTCGAACGAAGGATGTTACTCTCACCCAAGAAAGCGAACGTGCCATAGAGTTTACGATCGTCACATGCCTCTTGACACAAGATACAAGTGCCGGTCGGGAAATTCCACTCTTTCCTCTGCTCCACAAGGCTCTCAGGCTCTTGATTAAACGACATCTCGTTCTCGAGATCGTCGAATTCCTCATCTTCGTAACCCGAAAGGCCCTTGTTCATGAGGAAACTGTTCTGTTGCTGCTTCATCTGTGCCATCACGCGTGCTTGGCGGGCCTTGGCTTCCTGCTTCTTCTTTTCCTTGTCCTCTGCTGAAAGCGAGGCTGGGGAATCGTTATCGGAACGGTCAAGCTGGGTGGCAAGTGGACCCATGGCGGTAGAGAGCCTTTCAGGCTGTTTCTGCTGCATTCTTTGCAGGAGGTGCTTGATAGCGGGTTGGCAGGACTGGTACTCTGGCATCTCTGACAGCACGATCAACATAGAGACAATCGTCCATGGGGTGCCAGGGTGAAGCTTGTGGGTCATAGATGCAGCAAGTTCCACGAACCCTTCTTCTCCATCGCCATCTTCAATCACAGCGATCAGTGACAAGTGGAGGATCATATGCAAGAAGGTTTCCACCCTTGTGGCCTGAATCTTTGATGCCACATCCTTGGCAGAGATACCGAATTGTAAAGCAGCAGCAATGATAGACGCGAAAAGCCTGGTCTTCGTTACAGCAGAAAGATCCTTGAAAAGACTACCCTCCAGGCTCTGCAAGTAAGGCTCAAAGACAACATCTTCTGGCTTTTTACCAGTCTTGCGGGCCATGTGCTTCTTGTGCACGTTTTCTGCCTCTTCTCTGTGATTACGAGAGTAATGAGCATAGTAAGGATCGACAATCTCGATGAATTCCGGCTTGAGCTCAAATGTACCAGTATCCGACATGCCCTCTGGAGCGCGGAAGACCGTCATGTCCTCAAGAACGCGCTGGAAAGAGTCCGAATCGGCAATCTTCTCCGTCACGCGTGTGTTGAGATCGGAGAATGACAGGGGCTTGAAGCAGAGCGCGTGAGCAATGTCATGCTGGAGTATCTTGTCGAATTGATCTTCTCCTTTAGCAGGAACAGCAAGGTTTCCGCGCTCGCAAAGCGCGACCACAAGGAGATGGTAGAAGTCCTCCAGCACGTCAATCTGCTGTGATTCTTCGTACCCTTCTACAGGCGTGAACTCGCCCTTCATCCACTGCGTCATTTGGAAACGATCGATCATCTGGGCGAGGAACCTCTCGCCTGGCTTCTCGTCGTCTGCGCCACAAAGAACAAGTCCAGCTTGCAGCATGAAGATGTCGCGCTGGTAGCTAATATCTCTGTGCGATACACTGCGGTATGTGTGTGCTTGGTGCCTCAAAGTAATGCCGTTGCGGACCCACATGTTGGCCTTCATCTGTGAGAGCCATGCGCACAGGCGCAAGGGGTGATCAAAAACGCCGCTGAGGAGCTCATCGGAAGTAAGAGTCTGTGGTGCTGCTGCGCCTCTGGTGATATTGTATGGGTCCTTGAGGTCTTCTGGGGTAAAGTGCAGCAGAGAACGCATTTCGTTGCGACTCATGCTCTTGCCATTTTCAAGCAGCCAGGAGAGCAAATAGTGGAGTGGGTGATGAAAGCTCATGGGTTCGCTCATTACGACAAACTTGGGCACACTGTATGTCTTGCCGTCCGGCTCAAAGGGTCCAACGGTATGCCATGCCATGTCGTCCTTGATCTCATGAGCGTGGAAGCGTTTCCGCTCATAGCCAAAGGCGTTGATCATGGTGACTTGAGCAGTAGTTCTAATGGCGCGCTGCAGGTGAGAATCGATTTCGGGAGAGGCGGACTCGAAGGAAGATGCAACTGCCTTGCTCAATCGATCAATCTCTTTAATGATCAGACTGGCACTGATCCAAGCATCGGATTCATACTCCACATGATCGCCAACTGCACGTACATTGGGGCAAATTCCCTGGTGTAACTTAACCAGATCCAGAAACTGGAGGAGATAGCGTGGTTCCGTACGCATCTTGTGGTGGATGAACTCGGACTGGAAAAGCCATCGCATGTCGACAAAGAAATGGAACATCCGGCGATTGGTCACAGATCCTGCATCGAACGCAAGTGTTGCCTTCGGTTGAGCATCTTCTGGGTAGCCAACTTGACGTGTGGTTAGGAAGGTGTAAAGAATGGCCATAAGATTGGTCAAGAAGTTGCCACGCTCAACGACTTCTTCAGTGATCGAAGGTGTGGTAAGCATCTGTACACTAAGGTTGATGATGCTGTGGTCTGGCTCGCGATCCGCGACGAGATATAGCTCTGCGAGTGGCGTGTAAAGACCAGCGAAGCGCAGTCCAAGAATGCGCTTGAAGTGGGGAATTGTCGCCACATTAGTGATATAGAGGTGGCGCAACTTGATCCTCAGTGTCTTCCACAGACGAAGATCATAAAGCACAAGCCAATCGAGTCGCACACGCTGCCAAAGGTCCTCTGCAGGTTCAGTCGGGCGAGGTGCCCGGTAGCCTTCAGGTTTCTCCAGCCAGTGCTTGCTAGGTCTGAGTGGTCCCTTGGGCGTGACCTTTTCGACTGGAGTTTGAGGAATATGCTTATGAGGTGCATCGACCACTGGTCGTGTTTGCTCTTCTGCGCCGTCATCGCTCTCGGCGGGAGTCATCACGCGGTTCCTGTGTCCTGGTGGTGGGGGAGGCGGCGGAGGAGGGTATCCAGCAAGGGCAGCCTCCATCGCTTCCGTGTCATCGATGCCCTCTTCCGTGAAATCCATGTCAATGTCTCCATCCAAAGCAGCATTCTGATCAATTTCCATCTCCATTTCCTCCGCTTCATCCTCGTTGAGAACTATTTCTTCCTCTTCGTCAAAGTCATCGTCATCATCTTCGTCATCGTCATCATCATCCTGATTCGTATTCATTTGTACACGAACAATGTTCGCCGCCATGGTTGGGCGGAAGAGGGTGGCATATCTCCGACGCATCTTCTCTGTGTCCTCGAATTCATGGTCATCGATGCCCTCCAGGCCAATTTCCTTGTTGATTCCCGTGCTTCCAAGCCTCCAGGGCTTTAGTAGCTCCTCGCATACCACGTTTCTCAAGAGATAGGGGTCGTCACCAACTGCGCAGCCACCAATATCAGACATCCAGTCAATAATGGTCTCGCACATCTGTTCTCTGAAAGTATCTCTCGACGAGCGAACAGTGACTGTGATCTTGATCCGCTCCAGAATCGCTGCCATTTTGACAGTCTCAGAAACATCAGTGGTGTAGTGGACGATAGCTCGGCCGTTATCGTTCACCTCGTATGCCTTTTGCAGCCCGTAGGTCTTGGTGCGCTTACAGGCCATCGCCACCTGGTTCTGCACATCGTTGACTGTGTGCTTCTCGTCGTTCCAAAGCATCACTGCGTATTCAACAGGCAGGTCGTCATCTCCATCCGAACCGTAAGTCGGCGATGATAATCTCGACAACTTCTCGTCACGAGTGATGGAGTCTTCCGTCTTGGGTAGACGCAGCTGCTCTGGTGCGCAAGAGAAGACATCGCAGAGGTAGTCCACTGCGCTTGCAACTGTTGTTCGTACTGCGTCCACGATTTCAGACGGCACCTGTGAATTATGCGAATTCTCTGGAGCTTTGTCTTTCCCGCTCGGCTTGACCTCCTCTTCACCCGTGTCCGTGTGAATCGAGCATGTCACTTCCTTCTTCCAAGCTTCTTTGTCTCCACAGTCGCAACAGCCACTGTTTCCTGGAGATACCGAAATGTAAACCTGATGGCCCTCGTGGTCGCTGCATTCGAAGCAACGCGAGCAAAGCACACACGTGTCGTCTGCCTGGCATGTCTTGCAGGAATAGGTGCTCTCTCCGCTCTTGAAAATGTGTCCACACGCCGTGCCTTTGGCTGAAGGAAGGTACTCGGCACCGTCCACCGCGCCTTGCGCAGCGCGCAGTGACCATGGCTCGGACTGGTCTGCGGGAAGTCCTTGTGGGAAAAAGTAGCTTAGGTTGCCATCTTTCTGAGCGGCGAGCGATCGGAACAGAATCTGTCGCAGCTCGCAGTCGGCGGCATGTGTCCAGCGATAATCGAATCGGCGGGGTTGAGAGAGTAGTTGATATCGCAGGCGGTCCTCGTCGTTGGCGAACTCGATCATAGTAGTGTTGGTGGCCTTCCCGGGCGGGTGGCTAAGGTAGAGAGTGGTGTTTTTCGAGGTAGATCATGCGACAATCGCTTTATAAGGCGGCGGTCACACGCTGCAGGTGCTTCACTGAAGGCTGCGGTGTCTTGCAGGCGAAAGGTCCGGTAAGTAATCGCGCAAAGGTGGGGAAGGTCGCGCAAGGGACCGACCGGCGGTCTGGGTAAAGGAGTCCTGCGCCGAATTTCGTGGCAGTAAAGGTGTCTGTAGTATCCAAGGCGTGGTGTTATATCGAAGTTGGTGGTGGTCTCACGGTGGTGGCAACTACAGAGCAGGGCAGTAACAGCACCTGACCTCAAACTTCAAAGCGTCCAGTTGCGATCGCGGGCAAGTGGATGACGTCGAATGCCAGGACCTCGATTCTTGGGCAAATATGAAATGTGTCGCGGATACATTCACGGTCAATCTCTATAATGTCTGTTTTTTTAAGGAAACAGCTAGATTTGAGAAACAAAGGTTTGGACGAGGCGTGAGGCGTGATGAACAAAAGATATCAAGAGCTTTCCACTAGCGTTACAACCCTACTAGGTACAAGGTATTCTCCCCCAGAACTCGCCCTCTTTGGCGACGGCTCTGTCATCGCATTTGCTTCTTTCTGCTCGTCGTATGCCGCGATTGTGCTGAGTTTTGTTGCAGCAGCCGTCCCTCCGAGTGCACCCTCATCTCCAACTTTCCCCGGTCCTCCATTGCGATCCCCTGCAGCAGCCTTACTCGTCGTCCTCAGACTCCATGTAGCGGTGCTTGATGTCCTTCCATTGGCGCTGCGGTGATTCGTTAGCTTATCAGTCCCAATATTCCTGTCGTAGGCCAGACATACGCCGCGGTTCACTGCGTCCCAGATGGCGTTGGAGGAGAGATCGAAGGCGCTATAGACCGGTTAGTTGGGGCTCCCTTCAAGGCCGGTGATTTTGGAGTTTCGAGCGTACATGTTGGTAGCGAAGGCACCGACGAAGATGGTGGAAAGGAAGACACCGTTGCTGCGGATGACAGTGCTGTTCCATGGTTAGTCGGGACGGTCCAATGGTCGCGCGCAGTCGGGTGACGCATACTTGTAGATACCGCCGAGAACGCCAGACATATTGCCGGTAATTTGAGGGGGTTTGCGGAAGGAGAGATGTGGTGGGTTGGTGGATTTTAGAGGTGGACTGATCTGAGGCTCCGGTCGAGAGGCGCGCAGCAGGAGATGTGAGAGTGAGTTGAGCGGGATTACTCTTGACCAATCGGAGCGGACTGCTCTTGTCGAGAGATAAGTTTGTCTGTGAAGTGGCGTTTCCATCCGGCTGATTGCCCCAATATTGCCCACCAAACTTTGGAGTCTGCGCACTGTCTCGCAGCGGGCCGCGCTCGTTTGGAGTCGCAAGGCGAAGAAGCGAAGCTATGCATCACCAAATCCATTCCATACATACCGTTGCACCACACCTCTCTATCTCTTCCATCCACCACATTACCCTCGCCATGTTCCGTACCACCATCGTCCGCAGCGCTCGCGCTGTCGCTCAGGCCAGCACCAGGTCTTACTCCACCCCTGCCTTCCGCCGCGCCATCCCTACTCCTTTCGCCTCCAGACAAATCGCGCCTGTGAGCCGCATCACCGCCGTCAGGTGCTACGCTGCTGGCTCCGGTCTGAACCAGGAGGAGGTCACCGGCCGTATTCTGGACCTCCTCAAGAACTTCGACAAGGTGCGCTAGATTGAATGCTTGAAGTATGACATGCAAGAGTGCTGACATAGCAATCGCCAGGTTTCCGACCCGTCGAAAGTATGATAACCACATCCATACACCGCATTGCTCCGACTAATGATGATGCGCAGCTCTCCGCCACTTCCCACTTCACCAACGACCTTGGTCTGGACAGCTTGGACACCGTGGAGGTTGTGATGGCGATTGAGGAGGTGGGCATACCCAGACATGTGAAGCAATGGCAACCAGGCATTGACAATCGAGTAGGAGTTCAGCATCGAGATCCCCGACAAGGAGGCCGACGCAATTCACAGTGGTACGTTCGGCTCCATGGAACTCATTGGTACTAGCATACTGACTCTTTTCACAGTCAGCCAGGCTGTCGAATACATCTGCCACCAGCCCGATGGTACGTGACGGTCGCCCGAAGTGCCGCAGCGCCCCAACTGACGTTGTAATAGCTCACTAAACTTGTTCTTTTGATGGTGAATGTTTTTCTACGGAGCGCATATGGGAGGAGAGGCGCGTGACCTGGTATAAAGGTCGGATTTGTGTATATTTTTGCCCAATAGCAGGGCGATTCGATACATGTGTACTATCTGCTTCACCGCCATGCCTGAAATTTCAATACCAAAGCCATTGCTCAATCATCTCGAGGTCCAATGTAGCGTTATGGGTGCTTGTGAAGTACCTCCAGCACGCATCTCACAGTAGAGTGCGGGAAGGACCCGCTTTCGTGGATCGGTCTCCCAGCAGCAACATCCCTCTTCATGTTTGGAGGGCTGAAAGTCAATGGCACGAGCACTCCCTCTCATAACCCGATAGCAAACGCACCCAGACTGCCAGCGCCGACATTGCAAGGGCACTACGAGCGCGCTAAATCAACTACCATCCATCGTTACCCAACATTTTCCCCCCGTTAGCGACAGCCTTCCTTGCTTCTGGCCCTACAACCCACCACAGCCTGGGCAACACAATCACCAGCGCTGACTAGCCAAACAACCCTCCAAACACACTGCACCGCGCCAGCCGACCCCAAGCGCAAACACCACCGAATACACCTCCACAACACAGGTCCCAACACCATGTCCTCAGGCCTCACCCGTCGCCGCGGCGCAGGCGGCGCCTCGGCCGACAACAACGAGAACGAAGGCAGCCGCGTGTCCTCGCCCGCGCCCCGACGAAACGACGATCTGCGCAGCCCCGACACAGCATACGAATCCGGCGAGAACGGGCACCGGATCGCCTTCGACCCGCGCGACATCAGCGAGTCGGCCGAGCGCCTGAAGCAGCCCAAGCTCACGCTGATGGAGGAGGTGCTGCTGATGGGCCTCAAGGACAAGCAGGGCTACCTGAGCTTCTGGAACGACAACATCAGCTATGCGCTGCGCGGCTGCATCGTGCTCGAGCTGGCGTTCAGGGGGAGGATCAGCATGCAAAAGGACAGCAATCGCCGGCGCTTTCCCCTTGCGGACCGGGTTATTGAGGTTGTGGACGAGACGCAGACGGGCGAGGTGCTGCTGGACGAGGCCTTGAAGATGATGAAGAGCAGCGAGAAGATGAGCGTGAGCGCTTGGATAGATTTGATGAGTGGTAAGAGGATATCCTGCTGCCTTGGAGGGCAGATCTAGGACAAACGATGGTTGTGAATGATCAGGAGGCTAACACTATTCTCTCTCGTAGGCGAAACGTGGAACCTCATGAAGATCGGCTACCAACTCAAGCAGGTCCGCGAGCGTCTGGCAAAGGGCCTAGTGGACAAGGGCATTCTGCGCACGGAGAAGCGCAACTTCCTACTCTTCGACATGGCCACACACCCAGTCGCGGACGGCGGCGCCAAAGATGAGATCCGTCGCCGAGTGCGCGCCGTCCTCACTAACCGCACCGTTGTGCTGCCACCCACGCCTTGGTTGCCCGAGGAAATGGATTTCCGCTACTTGCGGACCATCGCCATGCTTTGCGCAGCATACGCGGCTAATGTTCTCGAGAACGCGCTCAGCAGTCTAGGCCACGAGGCGAGGGAGAGGGCTTTTGCGCAGGTGGACGAGCTTTTGGCCGAGTACTCGCAATGGCCATTCGCCAAGCGCACCGGGGGTCAAGCGGCGATGGGCGCCAACCTGGACTCGGTGGTTAGGGAGGAGATTGGAGGCTCGCAGGAGCGCGAGCTGCAGATGGAGGTATGTCTTCGTCTTTAGTGACCGCTCTACGGGAATATCGAACAAATGCTAACGTGGACGTTTCACAGGTTGTTGCAGCATGCTTGGGCGTTTTCACCCGTCTGGACTCCTTGCTCTAAGTCTTGGCAGTTTAGAATATGTGTACGGATCGACTATCGCTCGCGAGGCGGAAATGCAGGCAAAAGTGGCGTCGGCGGGACAAGTCTTTCTTCTTGATCGCTCTCATGCCTTGAGCTACCCAGTGCAATCATTACAAGGGACGAAAAGCGCGGCACTTCTGTCCGCTGAAGAGACCCGGTAGCCATGAGCAACAAGGCCGGGTTCTCGAAGACTCAGATCCACGCGGCATACGCGCTGCTGTGGGCGCAGACAGAGACAGAAGCTCAGCTTCGAATTTGGATTGACGGCAGATGACAGAGAGCATACCTACCTACCTTACTTTTTTTCGGCAGCGCATGCAAAGGAATGGATGGGGACAAGTGAGAAAAAAGAGGCATTCTGGGTTTATTCATTAGCGGGCGCTCCGGCGCAATTGGAGTTTTTTTCTTGTGTCTGTGTCGCTTGTTCCACGTTCATTCGTTTTACCTTAGCCATTTTCTTTCAAGAAGAAAAATGAACCTTTAGCAGGCCAATATGGACATGTCACGTGACGCTATCATTTAAATGCGCTCTCTCAAGCCCTAACTTATGCCATTCTGCAACGCGCCTTGTGCCGGCGCAAGAGTGAAGACCGTGTGATAGGAAGTAGCATCACGTGGCGTGCTATACTACACTGCTCACTCGTTTCTGATACATGCATTGCCGGAGCTAGTACTAGATTCGAGCATGGCGAATGGCAACGGGCACACACAGGTACCCGGAAGCAGATCACAGCCGCGTCTGCACGTCTGTCTGCCCATCCAGCCATTCAAGCGTTTCTGCTCTTATAGGCGGCTGTGGAAGGGCTGCAAGGCTCCTTTTGGCTCTTTTTGGGAGAGGGGAATAGTGACTACCGATGCATGTTTCGCGGCACTCTCGTTCGTGTGTTCGGGTTAGGAAGGGTCACGGCCTTTTTTCCTTTTCGCCCTGCATGATGGCGAGAGAGGAGGCGAGTGATCAGCCGTGATCGAGAGTCCTGGTTTGACCGGGTTTTGATTGTTTATATGTGACCGTTTGGCATGTTGCCTTGATCACTCGTTATATCCTGACAAAGCATTGGCAATCCACATGTATCTATCATTCTCGTTAGTGTAGGTAGGTGCTTACTACCTACTTTAGTCCCCTCGCGGGAAAAGTTGGAGGAGGAGGAGGAGACAGTGCCGACCAACCGCCACGGCCGCGCGCGCCTGTTCTCCGTGCTTTCTTACAAGTGACGCATGTGATTGCCTCGCCGAGAAGTGTTTTGGTTGGTGTTGTTGTTGTCGTTGCTAGCTACCTTAGGTATTGTTGATTGTTTGAACGTCTACAGGTATGTTGTTCAGCATCTGTATGGAATATTCCCTCTGCTCTGCCCAAGCTGCTGCCGTCGCGCCCTGCCCTCCCTTAGCCCGCTGAGAGCGAAGTGCTGCACTGTACCGTAGCAGCAGCTGAAGCTGGGGGCTACCTACCATGCCTGCCAGCAGCGACACAACCACCCACTCCCACATACACCCACTCCCACGCGCCTCGACCTCCGCCCACCTTTCCGCCCTACCACTGATGACCTGCGCGTAGACACCACGTATTCGATGCCGCCGTCGCCTCACTGATGCCATAATTCCCCAAAAACCCTCCGCGCCGCCTCTCCTCGCTCCTCCCCGGTACCACCTCCCTCTCATCCGTCATCACCTGTCCGCGCGAGACCATGTCGGCCTCGGGCACCCCGCAACCGCAACCGCAACCGCATTTCAATCGCCAGCCTATGCACAACCAATGGAACGGCGCGCAATCAATGGGCGCCGTGCACAATCCCGCCAGCGAAGCCGCATACGCGCCAGACGCGCAATTCGGCACCGACGCCTCGGACGCGATCCGTGAAGGCAAGCAGAAGGCTCGCGAAGCAATGGCCGCCGCAGGAATGAGCAGATCCAATGCCGGAACGCCAAACATGTACGCCCAAAACTACCCGCCCGCCGATGCGAACGCGCAAGTCAATGGCAACCCGCAACTCAGCCGGAAAAGGTCGCGCGATGGCACGCAGATCCCGTTGAAGCAGTCCCGAACGCCTGCAGATTCGGCGGAAGAAGAGCACAGAATTCACGACGATGTCCTGCTGGACCGCTACATGCAGCGCGACCTTGTTTACGGCGCCGCGACGAACGACCAGAACGAGCGCCTGCGGGACCTGGTCAAGAACAAGGAGTCCGAGAGGGACTTTTACGCGAACGAGGTGCGACAGCGAAGACATCTCAACCCTGGCTCGATTTTTGGCGCTGGCTACCGAGGGTACGGCAACGGAACGACCAATGGCCCGACCAAAATATTGTATACAAGCCAGCGCGCACCTCCAAAAGGGCGACATGCGCCTGTGCTCCGCACAAGCCGCAAGGACAACGAGCAGCAAGCCGAGCAGCACGAAGAGCTCGTACCTATACGACTCGATTTGGAACTTGACAAGCTTCGACTTCGCGACACCTTTACCTGGAATCTACACGAAAAGCTCATCACGCCCGAATTGTTCATCCAGCACTTAATAGAAGACCTGAGAATCCCCGACGACGAGCTCAACAGTAAGTTACGATTAGGCCAGCAAGTACACGGAGAAATGAGGGAACAAATAACGAATTTCTACCCTCACGTCTTTGTCGACGACGCCCCGGTGGAGCCTGGTAGGCCTTACTTCGAACACAAGGACGACGAATTGCGCATACAGATCAAGCTCAACATCACCATTGGGCGTATCACCTTAGTCGACCAGTTTGAGTGGGACATCAACAACCCCGAAAACCTTCCGGAGGAGTTCGCGCAGAACATGGCGTGGGAGAACGCACTCAGTGGGGAGTTCACCACAGCCATTGCTCACTCGATCAGGGAACAGTCGCAGCTATACACTAGAAGCTTGTGGCTGACCAACCACATGTTCGACGGACGGCCGATCGAGGACCCCGATGTCAGAGATGGCTTCTTACCCACACCGATCAATACCACCTTCAGACCTCAACAGGCTCAGAAAGACTGGATGCCGTACATGTACGAAATGAGTGAAGCAGAGCTCGAGCGTACGGAGACGTCCATGTCGCGCGAACACAGAGTGCAAAAGCGACAATTGAACCGACGAGGTGGTCCTGCGCTGCCGGATCTGAAGGAAAGACAGAGGACTTTGAGATCACTGCTCATCCATTCCGTGATACCAGGCGCTGTGACGAGCTGGGAGACCACGGGTATCCCCAAAATCCGACGTGGCGGCCGAGGTGGGCGTCGCGGTGGCCCTCGGGCAGAGGAAGACCTCGATTCAGACGATCTCGACAGCGACCAGTCAGGTCCAGAGTCGCCTGCTCCTGCAGGTCTCCCCTCTGGAGGCACTGCAAGAACGCGCGGTATGCGTGGCGCCGCAACAGCCGCACAAGCAGCCATGCGTGCGAATTATGGACGCTCACAGACACCCGACTCACAGCTGCTGGCAACACCACACGAGACGCGCACCTCTACGAGACGTAGCATGCTGCGTGACGGTAGCGTTGTAGGGGACGATGAAAGCCTCGTTGTTACCCTCAAGATCGGCCGTGCCAAACTCAAGAGTTGGATACAGAACTATGAGGCCAAGAAGAAGGCTGAACAGTATCCATTGTCTGGCTATGCTTCGCAACCTCCTGTGGTGGTCCAAACCCCCGCGCCCTCACGGCCCACGCGAGGAGAGACTCCCAGCAAGAACCCCTTGCAAGGAACCCCGACAATGACTCCCAAACCTCTCCCCTCCGCACGAGGCACGCCACAGGCCAACGGCCGCAGCTCAAGCCGCCATCCCGCCGTCACCTTCGACGAGCAAGGCCGCGTGGAAACTTCTACGTGGCCTTCGTCAACCTCCACACCAGTAAGCCACCACATCTAGAAATACAAGTAAAAAACGCTCCCACATCTAACCCTCCAACCCCCTCCAGCCCATCCCTCCACCCTGGCTCAAAGCCGGCGTCTCCACGCTCCGCAGCCGCCACCCGGACTCGGACTTCACGCCCCTCATGAAACCTTACCTCATCTCCAACGCGACAGACGCCATCGTGCGGCCGCCCGAGCCCCCCACCGCCGGCTCCCCGGCCCCCGAAGGCAGCAGGGTCATGTACCTGCCGCGCATACGCTGCAACGACTGCCCGGGCAAGGTCTACACGACGCTGCCGGCCAGCATGGTCGAGGATTTCGAGAAGCACCTCAAGAACAGGCTGCACCGCGAGAGGGTGCAGGAGAGGAAGAAGGCGGCGGGCAAGTAGAGGGGAGCAAGCGATGGATGGAAATTTGGTCGTTGTTTTATTTCTTGTTCAAATCGATTGTTGTCGTTGTGTTGGATTGTAGGTGATCACGCAGTCGTACGCTCTATATGTATTTACTTGGATTGCCGGCTGATCTGGAGGTGGATGGACGGATGGATGGATGTACGCGAGGTACGCGGTTGGTTGGGAAGTTGACGAGAAAGGGCAGATGAGATACGAGAGGAGAAAGAAAGGAGGTATCAGGAGATGAGAGCAGACGGGAGAGAAAAAGAAAAACTCTCTACATACCTACCTCATGTTTCCACCGTACCGCGAAATAGCGGAATCCCCTGTATAGGTACTGATTTGATGTTAAAAAGTAGTTGAAAGAAATCGTAAAGAATTAAATCTCGTACATGCGCTGCACGATCACTTCCAAGTTATTAGCTTTCAGGTTTCCGCTTTTTGTCTTTCAACTCTCCTTATCTTGCTATTGTCTCGTCCTGCCATGCCTTGCCTTGCCTTGCCTTACTGCTGGGTGTATCTGCGTTAAAATCGAGTGAAAAGTGACAAGGTATGCATCCTACCTTCGAAGTTGAATGCCAGACAGAAAGGGGAGAATAACAACGCATCTGACACATGGAAAATCAAAGTAAGAAAGCTACCTACGACATAAATCATGACCTCCAGACAGCTACGCACCCAAGTGGTAACGATACATGGCGTTGGCAGGAAGGTTTTGAACCACGACAGGTCAGAACCTTACCTACCTTGGAGATAAGATACGAAGTAGTGTAGCGTAAAGGCAGCAGCGATACTGATACGGAACGTCGAACAAGACCAAAGAGAAAAATCCCACCGACCACCTCGCCTTTTATAGATTTACCTACCCTAGGTGTGCAACTCTCCCCATTCTCGCCCATTTTCGCGATCCTCGAAGGCGCTTGTGGTTGGGGAGGAGTTCTCTTGGAGTCCTTTCTTTCTTTCGGGCTCATGTATCTAGCTAACATTGGTAGGGTAAGTTAAGTTGCGAAGAGCTTTCTTTTTCATCAGTTATTACCTTAGTCTACGCCCAGTCCAGCCCCGAGAAGAGAGATGCAGAAACCGCGAGCCGAGTCTTTTGCGGAAAACCATTCATTCCCTTAAACCATCCAAGAAACATCCAGCAAGAATGAAAAGGGAAAAAAAATCAAGAACACTTCGAGACACCTCGGCTCATCAGGTAGGTTTAATCAAAAAAACAGTCACGCTATCCGCTTCGCTGGAGAGATAAAAAAAAAAAAGAGCAAAACACGTACAAAGTCCCACCACAAAAAAAGAAACAAAAAACCGCCTTCTTTCGTATTCAAAACAGTCGCCCCCTCGAATACAGGCGCTTTGGAAAGCGTCCTGGTCGCCTTCTCAAATTCCCTGGTCTTCATTGCGTTTTCTTCCTTCCTGCCCTTTGCCCTTTGCCCGTTGTTTTTCACCTCGTACCGCGCTATCGCCTGGGGGAAGGGAGTTTTGCCTTACCTTACTTTTGTGATGAATTCCGACATTTCTCGGAGTGCGTCCGATGGCTGAGTTACTAGGGCGCTGTCGCTGTCGGAGCTTTGGTGGAAGGTCGTGTTCAGCGTTGCGTGTTCGGTGGTAGATGTAATAGGTGGGTGGATGATGTTGTGGGATGGTTTCAGCGACTGAGAGCGCGCTTCCTATGGCACCTTGATCAGATGAAGTGCGTGCTCAAGACCCATTGGCGGCCTCGAGTTTGCGCCTGATGAGCTCCTGCAGATTCTCGAGCTCTTTCCTCTCCTCGGTCGATATCGCGCCGGCGGGCTGCGAACTCGGCGGGCTGGGAGAAGCCTTGACGCCATTCACATTGGCGTATTTCTGTCCTTCAGTGGCAGCGATGTCATCGATGACCTCGTCCGGGGCTTCAGCCTAGAGAAGGGAAAAAAGAAGGTCAGTTGATATTCCTTGCTCGGCGAATGCGCGGTTGACGTCATGAGATCGACAGGAGGGAGATGAAGATGGAAAGGGCACAAAGGATGAGAACTCACAATCAGAGCGCCTACGAGATTCTCGACGCGATCGCCACTAAGATCGAGGTCGGAGTTTGCGTTTGCGAATTGAGCAAGCGACAAAGCGGTTTGCTGTTCGCGGATGGAACGGCGGGTGAAATTCGCGTGGCCCAGCGCGCTTGGAGCGGCGTTGGTGGCGTTGTCAAGCTTGAGGCGCTTATGGAAGTCTTGCACGCGAGTTCTGTGACAGTTGTTAGCTTTATAAATCAGACAGTCGAGGAGAGTTGCGAATATCGTACTGTTTGACTTTATCGATGAAGTCGAGCCTGATGCCCTGCTGTGGCAGTTTGTAGACTATGGCAGAGTCGCGATCTTCTTCAAAGAACTCCGAGTCGGTGGCGTCGCTGTCATCATCGGCTATCTCGATGATACCGTTGTTGGCAAGACCACGCTGAAGTGCTGTTTCTTTGGTCTTCGCCAGTCTGGGCCTGCGAATGTGAACTCTACGCGCGGGCCGCGCAGGCTTGAGCAGCCGTGTGTCAAGCTCACGAAGCTCATGATCGGCGTGTAGTGGGCACATCCAGTCGCCCTTCTTGCAGCCGAGAGCGTCACGGTTTGGTGGATTTGCAAGAGGCGGGTCGTGACAGTCGAGATGCCAATGCTGGCCGCAATAGTCGCAAGTGACGATAGGGCGTTTGCCTAGTGATGACTTGTTGCACGCGTAGCAAAGGACATCATTGCCCTTGTTGTCTTTGAGTTTATAGTCGTCGGGTTTCTCATCATAACCGCCACGAGTGCTATAAATCTGTGTCAGTAATGTGCGCGTGGTGAAATCATCAGGACGTGCCAAAAGTACCGAGTCTTGGGCTTGACGGCTTCGGTGAACTCGCCATCTTTGCCCGTGGCAACACCATCGAAGTAGTTGCGAACATACTCCGGGAGCTGAAAGGTTCGAGGGTTGCTCCTGTTGAGAGAGTTGAGGAGAGGCGCAAAAAGACCGCGAGCCGGCTTCTCAGGCTGCTCGACCGTGACAGGACGTTTTGCGACGCAAATGAAGCAGTACCACGGCTCATTCAGCTCGCTCGCCTCCTCTCCGATGGGAGGATCCAGGCATGCGAAGTGGAATGCACGATCGCATCCGTCGCAGCAAAGGAGCAAGCCGCTGCCGCCACACGAAGAGCAGAAGTCGTTGTTTTCGGAACGCTGGAATGTGTCAGTGATATTGTTCTGCATCAGAGCCATGCTCGAGACGACACACGGGAGATGGATAGTGCTGCTGCGGTAAATGCATATGTGCTGGGATGTTGAGAGGGAAGGTTGTGTTGCGTGGAGAAGCGGAAGGGCAAGGGCTTAGCGCAAGTTGTCTTACCTCTTCATTGTCATCGTCCCCGATTGGGCTGTCTCTGCCTGCGCCACCTGCGCCGGACAGACCGCCGTACGAGTGCTGGTTCTTCTTCTCTGGTCTTTTGGGAGGCATGGTGTGTCAGTTCAGTGTTGTGTATTTTGGGTGATGTGATGTGCAAAATGGGATGGGAAGGTGGTTATAGAAGTCAAAGGTGAAAAAGGGCGCTCGACAATTGCGACGCTGGCGCATTGTGGCCAGCAAACACAATAGGATGCCTACGTGATTCACAATAGAAGAGAACCACAATAAGTGACCCTTGCTATTGTCGCGGTGATGTGAGGCTGCGGAGTGGATATGGGGGAGTACTCACGATGTTTTGGTCTTGGCACGCTTGCCGCTCTGTTTTGGAGGCCCTTTCCAAACATGAGGCGTGCTGCGCCTTGAAGAGCCCGCAGGAGACGACAATGGCGAGTCGGCATCGATCGATATGGCTCTGCTGCTCCTGGCGCTTCTGGTGGCGCTGCCGCCGTTGGGCTGGAGGGTGATTTTGGGAGGCACAACACTTGCATTTTTTGCAGTTTGGCCACGGGCACCTCGACTTTGTCCGGTCATAGAGTCACGCACATTGCTTTCTGTGTAGTCATAATCGCGCTTCACCGTGCCGCTGAGTTTGAGTTTCTTTGCACTGAGTGCGCGGTCATCTTCGGTCTCATGGATCTCTGCATCAGCAGAGGAGCGCTTCAGATTGCTTCCTTGAACGCCTAGCGAGCCGCGCTCCGCAGCTTGGTCCTTCGCCTTGGTGCCGTTGACCTTTGAGGGCGGGCCGGCGGACATCTCATCGAACTCATCAGGGGTGTCGACGGCCATTTCCTCTCCTTCGGAGAACTCCGTAAGCTCAGAGAGGTCTGAAAGGTCATCGTCACCAGCATCCTTTGTTTGTTGCTTGACTGGCGATGCTGCTTTGGGCGCGCCGTGCGAGGAGCGACGGGCAGGCTCAGGCTTGGGAGGCGACTTGACTTTGATGGAGAATTTAGGCCTTGCGACCTCTGTCTTCTCCGTCGAGGGGATCACAGGAGGCTCTTCCTTCATCTTGGCCGTTTGCTCAGTTTTGTGTGGTGATCGTACGGGGAGAGGCTTTTCGCCGTCTGCTTCAGCAGCAGCCGGCTGCTTCCGCTCCTCGTCGCGCAGCTTCCTCTTTGCTGCCCTCACATATCCCTGGAACTCGGTTGTTTGCTCCTTGGTCGCGTTTTGCAGTAGAATAGCTTCCAGTAGCACCGTGAGCCTTTGGTTAGTAAGGCTTTGTTGGTAGATTTCCTCGACCGCAGCAGCCAGACTCGGTTTGCCGGCGTCGAAGGCGCGCCTCTTGGCCTCCTCAACAACCGCCTTCAGCTTTGCCGGATTGTACACTTGGTTTTGGTTGATGTTGGCGTCTTGTTCCTCTTCCGGGACGGCCTTTGCCACGACCTTCTTGCTCTTTCCCCTGCCTTTGCCCGATGGTGGTGCGGTTTCTATTGAGGGCGCTGCAGACTCACTCGTCCGCTTCGCCGCGCGTGTCTTTGCCGCGCGGTCCTTCTTCTTCGCCTTTTTGCCGGGCGCGTAGTCATCGTCATCGTCGTCGTCCATAGCGATTGGCGGCAATGGTGGGAGGGCTTCTGCGGCTTGTGATGAAGCCTGCGGCCCAGGTGTGCCCTCTGGTGTCTCCTGAGCATCTAGACCCGCACCACCAGCACCTCGACCCAGCATCGACTTTCGCGCTCCATCACCCTTCACTCTCGCCCGTACTCGTGTGCTGGGCGCCTCTCCAAGGGGTTGCATGTGCTCAAGAACTCCATAGGGAGCACCACCATGGTCTTCGAAACTGGGCTTGGTAGCGAGGGAAGGCTCGACCCAGCCGTCTAGAGTGCCGTTCATGCTTCTTCCTTTACTCTTCTCCTTGTCCTGGCTTCGCGAGGGTGTTCCAGCAGTGTCGGTATCTCTCGTGTTGCGCGCATCGCGGCGGCCGTCGGAAGGCATGTTGTTGGTGCTCGGGGTGCGAGAGCAAACGCCACTTTGTTGACCTCGTTAGCACAAATCTTTCCGTCGCGAGCCTTGGAGAGCATTCCACCTACCCAGGGCGATGCTAAGCTTATTCGAGACCGTTAAACGCGGGTGAGTTGTATATTTTGCGATCGTTTACGCGGGAATTCAAGATGCGCGTCGGACGGGAGGTTCTCTGCTGAAGCAGCCCGCAACTTTGCGCTTAGACAGGTCTCGCCGGGATGGAAACAAGACTGCTGACCTGACATGGACGACACCCGGTGACCATGCACACATTCCGTTAAAGTAATATTCGTCTATCTATAATGAGAACCATTAAAACACTATTCGGTGTCTAAGATGAAACCACTTTTCTTTTCCAAGTCGTCTCTTCCTCGCCACCAACTCGGCGAAACTGTCAGGGGACAAACGGCAATCGCACGCAACCATACAACGTCTTAGGGAACTCGCCAAAGCAGAGTGAATTGCACAAGCTTCATTCAAAGGTATCTATTTCAGCTGCATTCGTTGTGGTGCAATGCCATCATGCACCGCAATCACTCCGAATGGGTTCGTCGTAATTTTTGGTGGTTGCTGCCAACTCGTGACAGACTCGTTAGTCCGAGCAACATTCCGTGCTGACTGGCAACGGGCGCTCATCCATAGGCTGCTCTTCGCCTCTGGCCAAAACAAGTGGCTATAGCGCTCTTTTCGAGCTTAATAATTGCCACCTGTGGCCTTGCCATTGCTGTGTCCTATTTAAGCGGCAGCCTTCTTCTCCTTCTTGTTGAGCGGCAGCTCAAGGATCTCAAGGAGCTCCTTGTCCTCGATCTTCTTGTCAGACTTGACCTTGGAAAGGTCAAGCGCGGGCGGGCCACCGAGACGGGAGACACCGTTCTTGGTGACGGCGACAGTGGTGAACAGTCTGCTGACGGGCTCAGCATCGGCGGAGCCGATAACCTCGTACTGGCGAACGACGTTGCCACGGACACACTCAACGATACCGACCTTGCCGGCGCGCTCGTCCTCAAGCTGGCGCAAGCTGAAGGGGAAAGTACCGAACTTGTTCTTGACCTCGGAAAGGGTGGCGCGGGAGCTGGGGCGCTTCAGGCCGTATGTGGTGTCGGTCTTCCTGTGAAGAGTTGCGCGGTTGGGCAGGCTCTTCACCTTGCCGTTACCGGTGCTGACACCCATCTCGACACCCCAGACCTCGCCAACCTCGGGCATACCGTCGCCCCTGACGCCATCACCGGGAGCGAGGATGATCTTCTTGTCGCTCTCGATGTTGTTGCGGTCGAACTTCCAGATGGTGGTGTTCTCGACAATGTTGCAGTCGTAGCTCTTGGCGAGCTTCTGGAGCAGGTCGGAGATTCTGGCCTGAGTGTAGGGCTTGGTCGCGGCGGCGGCCTTCTTCTTCTCCTCCTCGGTGCCGGTGGCCAGGAGACCAGGGGGGATCATGGTGCGGAGCATAAGCTCCTGAGCGTAGTAGGTGGCCAGCTGGAGGTCGGCGGTGCGGCCGGTGACCTCGCCGCCAACAATGACGGTATCGCAAACAATGGTGCCGAAGCCATCGACCTGAGCACCGAGCTGGATCTTGACGGCCTCGCCGGCCTTGAGGGTAGCCTCGGCCTCCTCAGCATCGGAGACGAGCGGGGTGTAGGGAGTGATGTATGTGCTGGGCGAAACGGTGCAAGGGTGGGAGATACCCTTGGTGATCTTCTTGCCCTTGTAGACCTTGGCGATCTCCTCCTCGAGGAGCTTGTCACCCTTCTGGCAGAGCTCAACGACCTTGGCGCCCTCGGTGCACCATCCTGGAGGATGAGTCAGTCGAGGTGGAAGAGACGGTCATGACGCGTCGACGACATACCTGAGACGGTCTTGAGAACCTTCTCGGAGATGGTGGCGGCAGTCTTGTACTTGGTGAGGCTGTATGCTTTGTCAATGCCGCGGTCTTCAGGCGGAGGAGCAGGTAGGTAGGTCGGGGCGGAGCTCACGTGTCGGGGTTGGCGAGGGTGTAGTCTGTGGGATGATGTAAGTAGCCTTTCGAGAGGTGCAGTGTGCTACTCGAGAGGGAGATGTCACATACCGACGGGCTTCTCCTCGGTGGACGCCATTTTGAATGATAGATGCGGGTTATGGGAGGATTATTTGCTCGGGAATGGCGGTGCTGGGGAAGGGACGTTCAGGTGTTGGGTTAGCTCTAGCGAGTCTAGAGGTAGGTAAAAAGACGTGAAGCAAAGTGCGAATCTGGCGCGGGGCTAGCGGGGTGTGCTCCTCCTTCGACTGACGTTGCTGCGGGTTTTGCTGGCGAGTGCTGGCGAGAGCTGCGTTAGGCGCGCGATCGTTATTATCCACCCCGTCATGTGATCTCGGAGAGAACGATATCTGCTAGGAGGTAATGATCGCCTGGATCATGCACGCAAGAGACGACGTGGTCATGTGCATGATTGGTATGTGGGTCTGGTTTGTGGGCTGTTTTGATGCATTTGCTGGGAGAAGGTAGAGTCACCACCCGACCGCTGTTACTACCTACCTCATGGAGCCCTCCAACATTGCATTAAACACACTCAGCTTATGAAAATGCACCTTCTTATGATTCTTCAGCAATAGTGACGATCCAGTATTTCATATGTGAGACTAGTTCGTTGGTTGCGATATAGAAAGTACAAAAGCGAGCCATTCGTTTCTCACGGCTCGGAGCTTGGTCATATGTCACCATCGTGTAACCATCAATTTCGTTATAAATACGACGATAGCCGGCCCAGCACCTTCGTCATTGGATTTTGCATCTTCCGAATGTCCAGAGATTGCGGTTGATGACTCGAAGAGCCTAACCATCTCAAGAGGGGCTGCAGAGCCCCAGCGTGTTTTTCATGTAGGCTTTCGCATGTGTCGGTGTTGCATGACCTAGAACGCAAAGCAAATATAATACAAGGACCTAGGGTGGAGCTCGAGGGAAATAACGTTTCAAAATCATCACGAAACAAATCGTTGATGGTGTGAACAGCATAACTTTGAGCTATATGGGAGTTGTGGTGCGTGGGACATATCGGTCTCGAAGGGCAAAGCTAGATCTTTTCTACGAAAGGCTGAGGATGCTAGGGAAATGATGAAGAATAGCAATGGAGTGGGGAGCAGCTTGCTGCTAACATGACCATTCTACGTGCTGATGAGCCTGGTGAAAGGATTGGAAGTGTGATAAGACAAGTCACAGAATTCTACATGTAGAGAGATGTGTTGGCTTACAAGTTGAGTGACATGGCATGGATTCTGGTGCAGTATGCTTTCCGATACGGCAGATAGGTAGTAAAGGCGCCACAGTACATATCGATTTTCTCCTAAATCAATAGCACCTGCTATGGGCCGTATTTTCATGAGGCCATAGCATAACGCTCCTTATAATATTACATTCATGTTAATAGTATATATATATAAATATTCGTCGCACTTTATAATAGAGAACCTAGAACAAAACACACCCGAGCCCACGGAGTGGCATTTTTACATGTCAAGTAGAACACCTTATTGAATAACGCATGCATCGTTCAACAACATACATCTGCATTTTGTAAACCATAATACCTCCAATCCAGGCCTGATAGCCAGCGGCCTCGGTCACATGGCGCTGTCTCACACTGCATAGGAGGTATTATTTACGCATTTGTCTACTTTCGCCTACACGGCTAAGAGCCCTCGAAGAGGACCGAGAAATCCGCGGAGTCGCTCTCAAAATCAATGACGGGACCAGGACGTCGTAGATGAGGCGCTTCGAGATCGCCTTCATTTGACAAATTGCACCGGCCGGCAAGCCATAGCCGGAAACGTGGCGTTCAGCCTTATAGAAAACATCCCGCCGCGGACACTTGGGCAGCAAGATGTCGGCACAAGCCACTACCATCACGAAAACAAGTTTGACAGAGACGTGTACGGGTAGTGACTGCTAGTGAAGAGCGCGATTCTGTTTCGCTCCACGCCTGGCGCTGGCTATACCCTTGCTGTCGGAAGGCTGAGGATGAAGCAGCCACGCGAGACAGGCTCGCAGTTAGGGCTTTGTTGCGCTGCCGAGTCAGTCGAGAAGAGTGCCGTCGATGTCAACTCTGCTCTTGGGTAGGAGCTTTAGAAAGTGAATGTCGACACATACCAAAGTCCTGCCGGGTTTCGAGCTGGTCAGCAAATTAATTGTTTGTTTTCCTGTAGGGCTGTGGGAGATGTGGCGCGGCCAAGGCGACGCAATGGTGTTTCAACGGTTCGATCGAGCACGTTTCGAAAGACTCGCAGGCTCCGTCCTCGCTCGCTTCACACCCTGCAGCGTATTCCCGTTCGGGCGAAGGTGTATGGCGAGCCGTTGCCAGCGTCTGCAGCGATGGCAGTCGTGAACTCTCCGTGGCCAGTACGGCTTAGACTTTTGGAAGAGATCAGAGATGGCATATGCGACTCCTGTCACGTTGAATATCGCGTGTCAACGGCGAGGTACTCCCGAGCGAGGGCCATGGTTGCGCCGTTGGCGCATCGCAATACCTCCGTACATCCTGACGACGCACGCGCCGTGGCGAGTCCGCCCTGCACGACGAGATGCTTGCGGCCGGGGGTGGTTTAAGAGTTGGGACAGGCGGGTTGGAGGGTTAGCGTGCATCATTAAGCCAGTCGGGCCAGTCGAGCCAGTCCTCGCGGCAAGGAGAAGGGGTGTTGGCACACGAGCGGGAGCAGAGGCGACTAGGTCAGGTAGACTAGCTGACTAGGGAGGAGGGAATGATGGTGATATTGATGGTGGCATTTGATTAAGACTCAGCCTTTTTCGGGCGTGAATGATCAATTACCCAATTGCCCTGCCCAGTAGTGCTTTGATCTGTTAGCCTCGCACCCTTGTAGCAGCCTCAGCAAGCCTCCAGTAACGTTAGTGCAGAAGTGTGTGCGCGCCAGAAGTGGCAAGATCCCACATCCTTTCCCCATACGTCATTTTGGCATCGACCGCAGATTCCCAGCTGTGAGGATCCATTCAACTCCCCTGCCGGCACTCTGCAAAACCAGCACGCCCATGGGTTGTCGCGCTAATACACCGTTCGCGCTGCGGATACTGTTCTTCACCACGCCTCGCTGCGCCCAAGAGTGCGCATTCCCTCCCATTCTGGCTGCTCCACGTCATGCAGCCCGCCCTGCCGCCCGGGGAGCCTGAGAGCAATCGAGGACAACGAGACGACACCACCACCGCTGCCACCCGCGAGCCGGCCGCCCAAACCACGCCTGCGAGACGACCTGCGCGGCCAGACACCCTCGAGAAGAGCGCCTCGTCCACCTCCAGTGCCTCAGCGCGCCCGCAATTGCTCAGATCGCCCCTCGCGCGCGTCTCCAACGCCGCACAAGAGGAGAGGGGGGAAGATGATACCGCTAGGCCTTCCGAACCACGCACGGCCACGGCCATCACCGCGGAGCCTCCAGCAGCTCCTTCTGCGCTGAACCATGAAGATGAGGATCCCAGTCTCTCATCTGCTGATGCCACGACCCAAGGCGCCGACGCGGCCAAAGGCAAATCTCCCGTCCCGATTCCTGACGAGGAGACTCTTGCTAAATTGAAAGATGCAGTCAACGCAAAGTTGTTACTGCAACAGCGCATGCGGACCAGCCATGACAACAAAAGACCGTCGCCTTTGAGGGAGAACTCCGACCTACCCAGGCCCTTGTCCACCGTCTCCTCCTCCAACTCAGCCATGACATCCGCCTCGACCGCATCCACGGAATCCGCCAAGACCGTCCGAGGCAGCGTGCCCACCACGCCTGCTGTTGCCAACATGCCCATTCGCACACCGTCGTACCCTTTCCCTTATGTACCCGGCACCCCACGTGCATGGTCGTCGAGCTTCCACCAGCCATTCACCGCCTTGTCGCCAACCGTCAGCAATCATTTTGGCACCGATCGAGACACACCAGGAGCGAACAGTTGTGGCATGACCTCCGAGGGTAGTACACCTGCTGCGGGACCTGCAATGTTCGCGCCACCGGGAGTACACCCACAAATGGGCGAAGATCCCAGATTTCCAACGCCGAACCTCTACGATCTTGTTCTCCAGTTGAGCACCGAGCCGGGACTGGAGGCGTGGTGGGCAGCAGTTACGAACATCATGCACGATCAGTTCAAAGCTGAGCGCGTGACTCTGGCCATGCCTGCAGACCCCACCGATATCGAAAACGTACCATGGGGCCAAAAAGCTACTTTCAGCATGAATGGCCCTGAGGAATTTATCCCACAAACCGCCACCAATGATTCCAACCTACAAGGCGAGCGTCCATCATTCAGCTTTCGCGAGCCCTCTGTCGAAGCTGTGAGCGATGTTCGACCGCAAAAGTTGCACCCGGAGCGTCTACGTCCGCGACTGGAATCTCGCCACTCATATGCTGGCCATGCTCGCGACACAAAAGAGGCGCCTACCGAGGCCAGCAAAGCTAGCGGTAGGCCACCTGGTCCGACGCGATCCTTCACCCATGCTACAGGTTTGCCCTCGGTCGCGTCACCTGCGAAAGGCTCAACAAGACGCATGCCCTCGGCTTCCAGTGTTAAGAACGGATCTCTGGCGGACCTGGAATTCAGCAGTGACGCGGACGGCGTTGATTCAGGACCTTATGCCGCTGTCTTCCCAGTATTGAGAGCATTGGACCACGAGTCACACCCTTTGATTGAATCAGCAGGAGTGAACAGAGTATTGGAGCGAGGTAGAGTTGTCACTGTCACTCGAGACTACGTACCTGATCCCGCTCCAAGCCAAGCACCCAGTACCACTGCAACACCGAGCGAAGCCCCTCCTGACGCAACCACTCCGGGCTCTCGAGTAGGCCGCATGTTTGGCAACTACCGACACATGCTAGCGTTTGAGGGTGGTCTTGAGACACACCGCGAGTATGAAGAGTACGAACAACAACCAGCTTCGCCTTGGACCCAGTCGCCCGCCCCGTCACCGGCTATCCAGCCAGACGAAGAACAGAATCCATTTTTCGCAAACGAGGAACAGCGGGTTGAAGACTCCTTCAACCCAGTATCATCACCGCAAGATTACTCGCAATTCGGTCAAGTCGAGGCGATCGGCGTTGACAGGGCCAACACTGTCCTTCATGTACCTCTGGTACATCCAACCCTTTCGCAGCCCATGCAATCGCTCAGATCCTTCCAACCGGATGACGAGTCGTCGCCTGAAAGAAGTAAGAATTATGACGCGGGCAGAAAGGCTCCAATAGCTGTGCTATCGGTCCTTGGCACACCTGTTCCCTATCCCCCGAACTTGATACAGTCTTTGAAGCTGCTGGGTCCTCATTTGGCAACATCGCTTTCGATCGCACAAGCATATTCAGCTGGCACTGGCTCCGGCATGGGTATCCGACATCGGAGATCAGCATCCGGACGCAACGTCATCAACGCGCCAATGACAATAGAGCCCACGACCCTTGATGATATTGTCAATGCGGATTTGGAAGACCCGGCTGCGTCTGGATCATTTGGAGGCAGCATGACCAGTCCGTCTGACTACTCAGGTCGATCTCGACACAGCCCGAGCAGCTCGATTGCCGGGACACCTGGATGGGATCCTGCCGCCCATGGATGGACTGCCAGTAGGTCTGTTGCAGGCACCCCCGCGGTCAGCGGAACAGAGATGGTGGATAACTACTTTGATTCGAAAAAACGCACCAACAACCGTACAAACAGCAACGCAGGTGTATCTGCGCAAACCACTCCTGTTCGGGTTGGCAGTAGAAAGGCCCCTTCGCACGAGAGCAACCCCAAGCCCGATGTAGAGACGTCTCGTAACGATCTTAAACTTCGTTTCGCACAGGTACCCAGGGACGAAAAATCCCCGAGACGTCCTTTGGACAAGGAGAGGATGTCTTCCAAACAGGGCGATGCTTTTCCTTCCCCGCAACGTCCCAACTTACGCCACCACATCACTCAAGTGCCAGGGCCTGCTGATAAGCACCATTCGTATCTGCATTCATATGGCGCTGACTTCCAGGCATCATTCTCAGCACTTTCTGCTGTGACCCCAAGTGGCGAACCAAGGCCGCCTCACTCTCCGGGTCATGCCAGGCAACCATCATACTCAGAAGAGATGCCACCTCCCTCTGAACGCTTACTGCGCACGATCATAGATTCCCTTCCTGTACAAATTTTTACTGCGGAACCGGAAACCGGCAAGCTGACCTGGGTCAATTCGAAATTCCTCATCTATCGAGGACAAGACTCTCGTCAGGTTCTCAGCGAGCCATGGGAAGCCATTCACCCCGAAGACCGAACAGAATACATGGACACTTGGAACAGATCTCTGCGAACTGGACAGCAGCTTCAGCAAAAGGTCAGACTGCAACGTTTCGATGGCAATTATCGCTGGTTCTACGTTCGAGCTGCACCTCTCAAAGACAAACGCCAAAACATAGTTCATTGGATTGGCACGAATATGGACTTCCATGAACAACACGTGGCAGAGATCAATCTAGCTCGCCAACAAAAGACTGCGGCGAGCGAAGCCAAATATCGCGCATTGGCAAACTCGAGCCCTCAAATCGTCTTTGCTGTTGGTCGTTCCAAGGGTGTCACTTTTTGCAACTCGCAATGGATCGGGTATTCCGGCCAGGCGGAGGAACAGGCTCTAGGCGTTGGATTCATGGACCATGTGCATCCGGATGACTTGGCTAAATGTAGATTACCAACCTTTGATGACGGATCTAGTCAACCCAACAACGTACCGACTTCAGTACCATCTGAGCCCCGCAGGTCGAAGTCGATTTCTCTGGAGTCCTCCAGCGGGTCATC
Organism: Cladosporium sp. MBC 237; assembly: GCA_030772445.1. Classification (NCBI taxonomy): domain Eukaryota; kingdom Fungi; phylum Ascomycota; class Dothideomycetes; order Cladosporiales; family Cladosporiaceae; genus Cladosporium; species Cladosporium sp. MBC 237. The sequence goes on along the minus strand of JAPHCH010000006.1, from coordinate 119,608 downwards.
AGATACGGAGAAAGGCTCTGTACAAGAAAACTCGCCTCCGCCACAGCAACTCCCGCAGCGCAAACTCTCGGAACTGGCAAGCACTGGCATTCTTAAAGTATCTCGCGATGCTGACGGTAGACCATCCTATTCTACCGAGGTTCGCTTGAGATCCAAGGACGGCGAGTACCGATGGCACCTGGTGAGAATTCTGCTAGCAGAACCTTTACTCCAGGTCGGAAACGAAGAAGAGACTTGGTATGGGACATGTACGGACATAAACGACCACAAGACACTCGAGCGCGACTTAAAGGAGACCATGGACGAGAAATCACGGTTCCTCAGTAACATGTCGCATGAGATTCGCACCCCTCTGAATGGCATCACAGGCATGGTCAATTTCTTGATCGATAGTAACCTGTCACCAGAGCAGATGGAACACGTCAGCATTATCAGAGCAAGTACGGAGGGATTGCGCGGGTTGATCAACGACATTCTTGATCTGTCAAAAGCAGAGGCCGGCATGATTCAATTGAACATGGATTGGATGTATGTTCGCGCGCTCATTGAAGAGGTCAACGATCTCACGTCGACAATGGCAATCGACAAAGGCCTCGAGCTTAACTACGTCGTCGACGAGGTAGTACCAACGCAATTTAAGGGCGATCGATTCCGTCTGCGTCAGATCTTGTTGAATGTCATCGGCAACGCGATCAAGTTCACACAAGAGGGCGAGGTCTTTGTGCACTGCAGCGTGCAGGAGGATGTCGACCACGAGCTGTCCAAGACTGAGATGTTCATCAAGTTCCAGATCACGGATACGGGGCGCGGGTTCACTGACAGAGAGGCCGAGGCTCTATTCAAGCGCTTCAGTCAAATCGATGGCAGTAGCACTCGTCAACATGGTGGCACTGGCCTTGGCCTGGTCATTTCCCGTCAGCTCGCGCATCTTCACGGAGGTGACATGAGTGCCACAGGCATTCCCAACAAGGGATCGACTTTCACTTTCTTCATCAAAACGACACTACCATCGCGCGACGACCAACCTCCTCTTCCGCCGCCAACTCCTAGCGTCCCGAATATTCCGATCTTTCCCATGGTGGCAAGTGTCTCGTCTACACCTTCTGGAACCCCCGAACTTGGCCCCACGACTGGCCATAAGCTCAATAAGGTGCCATCAATTCAATCATCAATGGAACCGCCCGCCAAGAACTCTCCAAAATTGGCCCAAGGATACAGCGCGTCGCCGGTCTCGCTCAAGTCTCCTGATTATGGCAAAGGGTCTCCAACGGTCTCGTCTGCTGGATCGGAATTGTCAGCAGCTGCTCGCACGGGTAGCTCACGTTCAGAGCGCTCATCAGCCTCATCCTTTGTCCCGGATCCGTCTATGCCATCGACCACAGCCATGAAGCTGAACATGCCTGCAAGTGAATCCACCGCGTTGGACAGCTCACTGTCACCTGCGTCGACCGAGTCCACGGAAACCGCCAAACCTACGTCGACCTTGCGTCCCGTCGTGTCTCCACCATCGAGCCCCGCGCCTCCGCCCATGTTCTCCATTCTGGTTGTGGCACCTCTGCGCTACAGCCGACAAGCCACAGTACAACATATTGAGAAGACACTCCCGGACAACGTACCGCATCAAATCACGTCCAAGGACAACTTACTAGCAAGTCAAAAGATGATCGGTGGCGACAGTCCTGTCGTTTTCAGCCATGTGGTCCTTGTTCTGCAGGATGTGCAAGAGATCATCGCTCTAATGATCCAGATATTGTCAACTCCAGCCCATTCGACTACCACTGTTGTGATTATTACAGATCTTGCACAGAAACGCAAGATTATCGAGGAAGCACAAGAGTTTGACTACAAGTCTCTCGAAGCTCAGAGACGATTGCTATTCGTTTTCAAGCCGCTCAAACCATCTCGCTTTGCGGTCATCTTTGATCCTCAGAAGGGACGAGAGATGAGCACCGACCGCAACCAAGACAGCGCTCAACAAGTCGCTGCCAATCAGAAGCAGGTTTTTGAGGAGCTGTCCAAGCGGCTAGGCAAAAAAGACAAGCGCGTCCTGTTAGTTGAAGACAACAAGGTCAACCAGATGGTGATCTTGAAGTTCTTTAGCAAGGTCGGCATTCAAGTGGAGACGGTGATGGACGGTGTACAATGCACAGACAAGATTTTCGAGAAACCGCAAGGTTATTACTCACTCATCCTGGTAAGTCAGCGAACCCCACTGCCTTCCACACATCACATCCACTAACAAGGAAACCCTCACAGTGCGACCTCCACATGCCCAACAAAGACGGCTACCAAACGTGCAAAGAGCTGCGCCGCTGGGAAAAGCGCACCAAGCAACCGCACCAACCCATCATCGCCCTCTCCGCCAACGTCCTGGGAGATGTCTACCAGAAGTGCGTCGACGCCGGCTTCAACAGCTACATCACCAAGCCCGTCGACTTCAAGGAGCTCAGCACCGTGCTGATGACTTTCATGGATCCCACGGATCCCAGCAAACCACATGCTTTCATGCGCAGGAAGAGGACTTGAGCATGAATTGACGAGGAGGGGGAAAGTTTCGGAGGAAGAGGAGGAGGAGGCTGCAGTAATGATGATCTGTTCTCTTCTGCTTCTGTTTTTGCTTTTGCTTTTTTTTTTTTGGTTTCCTTTCCTGCTTTCTTTAACGATACACACAGCTAGCATTCTGGCAAGCGACGGCGCTCTTTTGCTCATCACATCTCTTATTAGAGGGATTCACCTAGGTAGGCAGGCGGTGCATTTTGTGTCCTTTTTATCATACTATGTTTCTTCTTTTTCCTTTCTTCTGGAGCAACATACTATTAGATAAGCAATTATTTTTCTGGGTTTCGACATGTTGATCATTCTTGTTCTTTGAGACCAATGCAGTTACATTACTTTTCACAGCTTTTCTGTTCACCACTTTGCGGGAAATGTTTTCTCGCTGAGCTTAGTCGAGAGAGCGTGTGATACAGTTGATAGATAGTGGGCTAGGGGTTGCATCTTACTCTGCAGCATTGTGCAGTGTCACACCGTACAACACGTGCCTGATCTTTGTTTTTCGGCACCCAGCACCATTGTATTGGGCTTGTGCTAGAGACGCGCTCAGAATGGTTTGTGTTCTGAACCTCGGCTGGGTGAAATGAACACATGCGAAAAGGCGTCAATCTTCAATTCAGTGCAAGTTTGGATCATATTGCGATATCGCCCGGCCTAAGCCCAGCTATTGTAGATTGGTAGCATGCATATATGAACATGTATCATTCTTCACAGGTAAAACATTCCGTCATATCGTACATTCTAGAAAAAATAGCCTCCTAAGTTCCATCAGAGAAGAAAACGCCCACCGTCGACCCGTCTAGCAAGAAAACGGCTTGTTGCCGTTTCCGTTCGAGTAGATGATGTCCTGCACACTGGCGTACGTGCCGCTGCCCAGCACCAGCAGGCCGATGAGGAAGATGGCGGCGTTCAGCACCGACAGGCCGATGTTGCGCCACGAGTCGTACCACTTGCCTTCTTTCAGCAGGTAGAACCAGAACAAGGGCGGGAAGTAGAGCGTGAAGCCGCTGATGAACAGGCTGGAGATGAGGCCGAGGAGGGCGTTGAAGACCGGGATGGCCTCGGCGATGATCCAGGCTACAATTGTGATGGCCGCCACGAGCCCGATCCAGACGGCCCAGCCTTGCTTCGTGTTGGTGTATTTGATCACGGAGTTAGGAAAGGCGCGGTTAATGATGTAGCGACCTACGACGGTGGTGTTGATCGAGCCGGAGATGAAGACGACCGGGATAGCGATTCCGAAGGCAATGCGGGACACGACGCTGCTGGCGGAGAGGAGCGCGGGGCTTTGCACTTCGGAACCCACGAAGACGTAAATAAGCGAGCCAGTCAGGGTGTAGATCGTGATTTCGATGATGCCGAGGGCCAGGGAGGATTTGACATAGTCGCGGGGCGTGTGCATTTCGTCCATGAAGCTGAATTGGCACATGGCGAACGAGTAGGCGAACAAGATGTTGGTGATGGAGAGGAACGCGGAGTAGAACGTGGTGGTCTCTGGGGGGAACAGTTGCCAGTCCACGGCTGCGAGGCCGCCGGGGGCGTCGGTTGCGCCTACGCCTGTGGCGATGATTGTGATGCCGATGGCGATAACGATCGAGGCGAAGTCGATGTAGCCTAGGATGGCGAATTCGGCGAAAGAAGGCGGGAGCGCGAGGAAGAAGAGGACGATGGCGGAGACGATCGACCAAACCAGTGTACAGGTGCCGGTTCCGGAGATGGTGTCCAAGGTAATGGCACCGGTCAGAGCGTGCGATCCGGTGGAAAGAATCAAAAGCGCAGCGAACATGAATCCAGCGAGTTCCTTTCCGAAGCGTCCCCAGATGAGGCCGACAGCGTCGGCGTAATGGGCGATTTCAGGAAACTTGAGCTTCACCTGACCGATCAGGTAACTGGTGTAGATGGCGATGAGACCGAGTCCAACAGTGATCAGAACGCCAGGAACGAGGCCGAGTCTCGCGTAGGCCGAAGGAATGGAAAGGGAGCCCAGGGCCACGGCCTCCACGATCATCATGATGGTAAGACGCTTCCATCCTAGCCGGCTGTACTTGTGCTCGCCCCTCTCGATGGTGGTGTTGATGGCCAGCTCGTTGTCGTCGAGCAGCTTGGGGGCGTCGCCGCCACCATGCTTCTTGCTGACGCCAGACTCCGAAGATGGCTTTCTGGAGGCATACTCATCCCCGCAGGTTTCGATGGGCTGGTGTGGAGAGGTCATCGTTGCTGTTTGTCAGAACGGCAGGATGGCGAATGAGACTAGACAGCAGGAAGTGACAGACACAGACACGCGATTTGTAGAAATGCTGCGTGGACGTGTATATTTAGACCAAGACATGACAAACCTAGACAGCCTTGTGGGGGCCCTAAAAGGGATTTTTACGGCGCAAACACACGGACTGGTGAGGTGCCTGTACCTACCCGGAACGTGGTAGTTGACGGAGCGTGCCAGCCTACTTACATCCGCCATGGTTCCAGAAAGTCGACGAGGAGGTCATGATTTTATAAATGCTGAAATCCAGGTACCTCCTAGTTTGCTGTCAAGCCGTTCATCCCACTTTTATTTGCGCAACACTGTCCAACTCGCGTTACACGCCCTACCAGCGCCCTACCTATTACTGCGATCCGTATGAACAATGTCTGAGGCAAGCCTTTGGGAACCCTTGGAAGCGTTGCTTAGCCTCTCGAATCTTTCAACAATCTCGGGCCGGGCAGCTTGCCGCTGAGAGAAAACGCTCTGGAAAAAGCATTTTTCTTCCGCACCAGCCAAGAGAGGGTCCGAGTCGCCGAAGTTCTGACCTGATCCAGGGTTTCTGGTATGTAAAAGTTACGAATCTTATGCTTCGCGACTGGGTGCTGTTCATGGGACTCTTGTTGCTGTTGCATGCCATGTGGACTCCCCGTGAGGTTGGGTGAATCTCCGAGTTTTGGTTATCTTTGCGTCCCTTGGTCCCCGGGGGATTGCACGTTATGGTTACACGTAACTTTCTGGGGTACTGTTGTTGTTGTCGCCGTGAGTCTGGGGCAGGAGAGCCGATTGTGGTAGATGCTGTCGTCCATGTTCGAGTTCGGTGTGTAAATCGTCACGTCTGCATTTCGCTGGAGCCGATCATCTGCCGGAGCTCGCAGTGCAAGTCGCCAAATGTTAGGCCCTTCGCACACCAGCCGGAACCTCGCGTTAAAGCATGTTCCGGACATGTAATCCAATTGGAAACGCGTGGGAAGGTTTAAAAGACGAGGCAGACAGGCAGGCCACGACTTCTCTAGTTGTGCGCGCCAACCAGAGAAGCTTGTCTTACAGTCCAACCTTGGCAAGTCGGCAAGACGCCCTGGTGCCGGTTGACAAGGCATACAAGGCTGCAATCAGAGGCAAGAGATAAGGAGGCATACCATTAGTGGCAAGCAGAGGACTTGCCGAGGTCGGTAAGTGAAATCTTGCCGGGTGCTTCCCCCACGTTGGAGCACCTCCTGGTGGGGCATTCGTCAACACGGCCAGGTATGACCGCATATAAGGTATTCCATAACAGTTGCAGGATAGAGATAACATACCTCCTATCCCATTTGTTGCTGCGAGCTTACCAGCAGAAGCATCATTCACTTTCATTGCGCTCGCAAAATTGCGATCCATTCCATCTTCCTCTTGCATTGATACCCATTGACCTCCGACTATCACACAGACACCACAGCACAATATGGCAGCATCACACAAGAGCGAACGTGGTATTCGCATAGCCATCGACCGCGGCGGTACCTTCACCGACTGCGTGGGTAATCCAGGCACAGGCAGGATGGAAGATGACGTGCTCATCAAACTCCTCTCCGTGGATCCCCAAAACTACGACGATGCGCCATTGGAGGGCATTAGAAGGCTACTTTCCAGATTTCAAGGCAAAGAGATTCCCCGAGGAGAGCCTTTGGATACGAGCAAGATTGAGAGCATCCGCATGGGCACCACGGTAGCGACCAATGCTCTGTTGGAGAGGAAGGGAGAAGATATTGCTATGGTGGTCACCAAAGGTTTCAAGGATTGTTTGGAGATTGGAAACCAGAGCCGACCTAACATTTTCGATCTTGCGATCAGGAAGCCGGAAGTCCTTTACAAAAAGGTGGTGGAGATCGACGAGAGAGTCACACTGGAAGATTACGCGGAGGATCCCACACGAAACCAAACACCGGCGCCTGGCATACAAGAGGCAGACGCAAGCGCCGAAATCGTGAAAGGTTTGTCCGGCGAGGCAGTCAGAATATTGAAAAGACCGGATCACGAACGAGTCAGAAAACAGCTGCAGGAGGTCTTCGACTCGGGCTTGAAGAGCATTGCTGTGTGCCTTATGCACGGATACACGTTCCCCGAGCACGAAGCTGCAGTGGGCAAGATTGCTAAGGAGATTGGGTTCACACATGTCTCCTTGTCGCACGAACTCATGCCCATGATCAAGCTTGTGCCTCGAGCGACTTCCGCGTGCGCTGATGCATATCTTACTCCTGCGATCCGGAAATACATCGACGGCTTTCAGAAGGGATTCGAAGGTGGGCTAGGTGCCGAGTCTGTGAAGAAGGAGCAGGGCGCAAAGGGAGCGAGGTGCGAGTTTATGCAATCTGACGGTGGGCTCGTGGACGTTGATGGGTTCTCTGGTCTCAAGGCGATTCTCTCTGGTCCTGCTGGTGGTGTTGTGGGCTATGCGCTGACGAGTTATGATCCTGCCACGAAAACACCCGTCATCGGATTCGATATGGGCGGAACAAGTACGGACGTCAGTCGGTACGGAAGCGGCAAATACGACCACGTTTTCGAGACTACGACTGCTGGTGTCACGATCCAGAGTCCACAGCTGGACATCAACACAGTCGCTGCGGGCGGCGGTAGTAGACTGTTCTGGCGGAATGGCCTTTTCGTAGTCGGCCCTGAGAGCGCCAGCGCTCACCCGGGACCAGCCTGTTATCGCAAAGGCGGTCCTCTTACCATCACGGACGCCAATCTTTTTCTCGGCAGATTACTGCCAGACTTCTTCCCCAAAATCTTTGGTAAGAACGAAGATGAGGGCCTTGATGAGAACGCAAGCAAGGCTCTGTTTGAAGAGCTGACCAAGCAGATCAACGAGGATATTGCGGGCAGCAAAGACAAGTCAATGAGTTTGGATGAAGTCGCTTATGGCTTCATCAAGATCGCCAACGAAACAATGACCCGCCCAATTCGCAGTCTGACAGAAGCCAGAGGCCACGACACATCAAAACATCGCCTCGCGACATTCGGTGGCGCCGGTGGCCAACACGCCGTGGCAATCGCGGAAGCTCTTGGTATCAGCCAGATCTTGGTACACAGATACTCGTCCGTCTTATCTGCGTACGGCATGGCTTTGGCGGACGTGGTTGATGAAAGACAGGAGCCCGAGTCTCAAGTATGGTCCGACAAAGACCAAGAGGCGAAGAAGTACCTGCATGGCAAGATGGAAGAACTCAAGAAAAAGTCTGCCGCCACATTGAAGGAGCAGGGCTTTGACGAGGGCCAGTTGCAGTTTGAGGAGTACCTCAACATGCGCTACCGCGGTACCGAGTCCGCACTCATGATTTTGAAGCCCAACCATGAAGAGACCGAAAAGGAATTCGATGGAGAGGAATGGGCTTTCGGCAAAGCTTTCGTCAAACAGCATGACCAAGAATTCGGCTTCACCCTTCCGGACCGCGATATCATTGTCGATGACGTCCGAGTGCGTGGAATTGGCAAGACGTTTGAGGGCCTGGAGAAGACCGTCGATCAGCAGCTCAAGGATATCAAGCCGAAAGATATTGGCAAAGGAGAGAAGGTATATGGTTCTCGATCTGTGTACTTTGATGGTGGCCGACAAGAGACGTCTGTCTACAAGCTTGAAGACCTTGCCGTGGGCGACCGCATCAAAGGTCCCGCGATCATCGCCGACGGCACGCAAACTATTGTCGTGACCCCGAACGCCACCGCTCTGCTCATCGACACCCATGTTGTTATCAATGTTGGCGAAAGCGAGAGCAGCGATAAACAGCTTACTACCAAGGAGGTTGACCCTATCATGCTCAGCATCTTCTCACACCGCTTCATGGCCATCGCTGAGCAGATGGGTAGAGCTCTGCAGAAGACCAGTGTCAGTACTAACGTCAAAGAACGCTTGGACTACTCCTGTGCTTTATTCGACGCCGACGGCGGTCTTGTTGCGAACGCGCCTCATTTACCCGTCCACTTGGGTAGCATGTCGACCTGTGTACAGAAACAGTCGGCACTCTGGCGTGGCAAGTTGAAGAAGGGTGACGTGCTAGTCTCAAATCACCCGATGTTCGGTGGCACTCATTTGCCCGATATCACCGTGATTACTCCCGCGTTCAGTGGCGACAGAATAGTCTTCTACGTCGCATCCCGCGCCCACCATGCCGACATTGGTGGTATTTTGCCCGGATCGATGCCTCCACACTCCCGCGAGCTTTTCCAAGAAGGTGCTGCTATCAAAAGCGAGAAGCTTGTGAGCGAAGGTAGATTCAATGAGGAACGCATCACGGAGATTCTCCTCAAAGAACCTGCACAGTACCCTGGATGCTCTGGAACGCGGTGCCTTGCGGACAATATCAACGATTTGAAGGCACAGGTGGCGGCCAACCAGAAGGGCATCAACTTGATCAGCACCTTGATCGAAGATTACGGCGAGGAAGTGGTGCAATTCTACATGCACAACATCCAATATAACGCCGAGCTTAGCGTGCGCAACCTCCTGAAGGACGTCAGCAAGCGCTTTGAGGGTCAAGATCTCTCTGCCATGGACCACATGGACGACGGTAGCCCGATCAAACTCAAGGTCACCATTGACGCCGACAAAGGCGAGGCGGTGTTCGACTTTACCGGCACTGGTCCCGAAGTGTATGGCAACATCAACGCGCCGCAAGCTGTCACCTACAGTGCCATCATCTACTGCCTTCGCTGCCTGATCAAAGAAGACATCCCTCTGAACCAAGGCTGTCTCAGCCCCGTCAAAGTCATCATACCGCCTCGATCATTCCTGTCGCCCTCCGGCTCGGCGGCAGTCGTCGGCGGCAACGTGCTCACGTCTCAGCGCATTACCGACGTCGTTCTCAAAGCCTTCCAGGCTTGCGCTGCCAGTCAAGGTGACTGTAACAATCTGACCTTTGGCTTCGGCGGCAACATCTCTGGCGAAGAGGAAGTCAAGGGTTTCGGCTACTACGAGACCATCGCCGGCGGTTCTGGCGCCGGCAGCGACTGGGACGGCACCTCTGGCGTGCACACGCACATGACCAACACGCGCATCACGGATTCGGAGGTCTTCGAGCGCCGATACCCCGTTCTGCTGCGCGAGTTCAGCCTCCGCGAGGGCAGCCATGGTGTAGGCCAGCACAGAGGCGGCGATGGTGTCGTTCGTGATATCGAATTCCGCATCCCCGTGCAAGTCAGCATTCTCAGCGAGCGACGAGTCTACCACCCGTACGGTCTGGCAGGCGGCGGAGACGCGCAGTGCGGGCAGAACATCTGGGTGCGCAACGTGCCTAAGCTGAAAGGCAGTGATGCCGACGTCAATGGCGAGAGCAAGGATGAGCAGAGGTTGATCAATCTCGGGGCGAAGAATACTGCCAGCATGCAGGCTGGTGATAGAATCATCATCAACACGCCTGGTGGTGGTGGATGGGGCCCGGTCGGCAAGGAGAGCCAGTCGAGGCAGAACCAGAGGGCGGACCCCAAGAGTGCTTGGAGAGGCGGTAGTATCGCGAGTAGGCAAGCGGAAGCGGAGGCTTCTGCTTAGTGACGTTGATTGATCTCACTTACACGCACCTCTTTATATGAAATAAATGTACTTGGCCCACGAAGCCAGCAACCACGTTACTTGGGGCATATCATCCACTCATCCATTCAAAAGGTCTATCTCCCATCAATACTCTGGCCAGCCAGAATCAACCTGCTCTCTCCAAGCCCTGAATCCTCCATCGATATGCTTCACGCCCAGCAGCGTCGCCGCAAGATCCACACGCTCCATGAGCGCCTTCGCAGCGAGCTGCGAATCATTACCCAATCTACAAACAACGTAACACGCCTTCCCACCAACCCCTCCACGAAGCTCATCGCAAGCGCCCGCCGCCTCCGCCCAAGACTCTGCACTTCCTGTCCAAGGGATATTCACGCTTCCTCGGAGTGCGCACATGGCGAACTGCGTCTCGTCGCGCACGTCGATGAGCGTATTCGACCCGTCTCGTGGCAGACGGGCGAAATCCGCTGCGCTCACGCGGGCGTGTGAGGGCAGGATGTTGATGGGTGAAGATACGCCGCAGAAGGCGATGTAATCGAGCGAGCCGCTTGTGAGGCTTTGCGGCGTAATGCTTGCTTGAGAAGAGCACGCTGCGCAATCCGCACGGCGGCTGCGTAAGCGCACGCTTCGGAATGGCGGATGACTGTAAGCGGAGAACATCAGTAGAGTCGGTTTGGCGGGTTCTGTTGGCGTGGTCGTCGGTGGTTTCGCCGTGAGGAGTTTGATCGCTTCCAAGGCTTGCAGCACGCCCATAAGGCCTACGACAGGTCCGAGGACGCCGCCTTCGCCACAACTGAGCACGCTGTCGGCTGGAGGGGGCTTGGGGAAAACGCATCGGTAGCAAGGACCGCCGGAGGCGTTGCCTGGTGGGAGGGGTGGGTTATTCAAGACGATTAGTTGGCCTTCGGTTTTAAGAGCTGAGGCGGACACCAAGGGTTTGCAGGTCATGATGCAGGCATCGGAGATCAAGTAGCGAGAGGTTGGGTGGTCGGTACAGTCCAAGACGAGATCGTACTGTTCAAATATAGAGATGGCGGTTTGAGGAGAGAGATGGTATGGGTGGCGGTTGTAGGTAGGAAGAGGGTTGAGTCTATGAGTTGATTGTCAGATATAAATAGATCTGGAGAGCATAGCAGTGGTGATAGACAAGAAATTAAAGATACATACGACGTCAAGTATTCCGCAGCGCTGTCCACCTTGCTCATGCCGACTCTGTCCGTGCCATGAGCCACCTGGCGGTGCAGGTTGGAAATCTCCACCGTGTCGCCATCCATGAGCCCAAGAGTGCCCACACCCGCGCCAGCAAGATACGCCGCCGCCGGACATCCCAGACCCCCAACACCGACGATCAGCACTTTGGCCTGTTTCATTCGCAGCTGGCCGTGCAAGCCGACCTCTGGCAAGATCATCTGCCGTCCATATCTCTTGTACTCGTCTGTTTCCAGCGGCCACCTGCCGTGCGTAGATTTTGGTTGGGTATCCTGCCCAGCGGCATACTGTGCTTCAGGCGAGAGTGCGGCCAGAGTCTCACTGATCCAGTCTTGCGGTACGCCGCCTGCCCATGCCTGCTCGAGTTGACGGGATGCTTCGCATTGCTGCTCTGCTTGGTGCAGCTGGATTTTGAGGTTGCGCAGTTGGGTTTCGGTCGATTCGACTTGCTGGCGGAGAGAGCGGACCTGGCTCTCCAGCGACGAAAATGGCTCCATTGCCGGAAGGTGGAGGAAAGCAAGTGTCCTAACAGTGAGAGAGAGCCACAAATATTGTTACGCTGGTGGTGGGGGCTTTTTGACGTTTCTGCTGCGGGGTGTTTCCCAGATCGGCGACTGGGAGTCGTGGACGGCATATCAAAACGGGTGGTTGTTATTGAAACAAACACAAATTTTGTTTATGATCACATCAGCGACAGGGCACTTGTGGAGGACATGAAGTGCTCTCTACAGCTAGATGCTACCCAAATAGTAGATACAACCCCTATGTTCTCTCAATGGGCGGCCAACATCCTCGGTCGCTACTGTCTCTTCGCATCGTGTCTTTCCGACACCTATATATATGTAAATGACATTCCACCAGCCGAGTTGAGTTGGTGGCCGGTCAGCATGCCCTCACGGGTATTCGAAGATGTCAGCCCCGAAAGGCAACCACATGCCGTCTCTACCGATTATCTCGCAATTCATTCTCGACTGGACCGTCGATCAAGACTCACGATCAACAAGTATATCACCGTTCCCACTTACGCATACTTCGCCCCGTCAGCGAACTCAGCCTTCCACAAACCCTTGCTCTCTTTAACCCGTAACTGCATCGCCTTAAGCAGCCCATAGATAGTCTCAAGTTTCGGCGTAGCAACCCCCAACCTCCTCCCCTCCCTCACCGGCTCGCCAACAATATTCTCGATTTCCATGAAGTTACCCTAAAACATCACCACCAGTCAGTCCGTCAGTATTTCAAAAGAGTCACACTGGTATACAACCGAAAACACCCACCTTCACGGCATCCTGGCCCATACTAGGCAAAAACGCCGTATCCACTGGATCAATCCTGACAATCTCATGCTCCAGCCCCTCAGGCAATTCCACTCCCGCCGCTCTCGCCACCATCTTGATCTCAAGCATGATCGGCAGCACCAAGTCGTCAATGACATGCTCCGCCATGCGCATGCGAGGCGTATCCAGCCCCGTAGCAGCCGCGACAGAGTTAAACGAAGAGTTATACAGCAGCTTCCGCCACCGCGTCGCTTTGACGTCCTCGTCGTAAGACCACTTCACGACGCCGCAAGCATTGTACATTGCAATGAGGCGCCTCGCACTGCTTTCTGCTTCGTCGGATGGGATTTTGGACGTGAGGGATGGGAAGGGTCCGATCTTGCATGAGTCGGTGAAGTCGTGCCGGACGTGGCCGTGCTGTGTTTCCGTGGCGCTGATGAGAGATACGCCGGACAGGATGATGTTGTTTGGGAATTCGCGGGCGAGAGGCTTCTCGATGTTGAGACCGTTTTGAAGCAGGATGATTGATGTTTTGCCGGGCACGACGGTGTCGCGGATGAGGTCTACAACCGTGGGTTTGATCTCGGGGATGTTTTTGGTCGCGAGGAGGATATAGTCGAAATGTGAAGTGTCGGATTCGCCTAGACGTGGGATTTCATTGGTGATTCGAAACGGGCGCCAGTTTGCAATAGTTCCGTGCTCGATCGAGTCGATCGTGAAGCCATGCTGGGAGACTGCATTGTAGTTGGAACGTAGGACTAGAGTCACGTCTGCTTGGCCGCCGATTTGCAGCGCGTAGGCCGCCATGGCGCCTACGCCACCGCCGCCAATGATTAGTATCTGGAGTTTTGACATGATGAGGGAAAATCGTCCGTTGTCTGAATTTGGGTCTCAGCCGTATGTGTCGAAAGATACATCTTTAACGACGTGACAGCGAACTTGGGGTTGAGGTTAAGGTTAATGTAGTACGTGATGTGCAGCAGCACTATCTCCGAGTCCACAAAGAGTGGAGAACGAAAAGAAGCCTAAGATTGGTAGCAGCAAAATAGGAAGGCCATTGCGAGGAACAATCAGATGGATCTACGGTATGTGAACGCGATCCAATATTGCCTCAACCCTGTTAAAATCGCGTGGCCTTGTATTTGCTCAATATGGCAACCTAGAATATTTGGAGGCAGTGCAATGTTTGTAAGCCCCAATTCATGATAATGAGTATGTTCATTTCAAGATGCCAGGGCTCTTGGGCAATTGTAACTAATGCATTTCCTTCTATCTGCACAAGTCCGCGCCTATATGCCCTCTCGGATGGGATGGCAGGCTCGTGACCATTTGTTCACACCCCAAGATTCTTGACTGATTCATGTTCATGCTTCATAACCTGCGCAAAAAAGCGCCATTGCTCCATCGCTAATGCTGTTGGATTGTATCACCACGTGATGCTGCTAGGGAATCACACCTCTATGCCTCTCATAACTTGATCGCTTCGAGCCTTTCTGAATGCTCAGCAGCAATGCCAATACGCCAAATCACAGGGGCATCTATGCTTTGATCTTTGTGTTCACGACATGATATCCTCGTCGTCCTCTCCTAATAGCGGCGCATCGGGTGTTGCGCCGGAAGCGTCCCAGGACAAGTCCATCTGGTCTGCCAATTCTGCGTCTGGTGCAATGATACTCTTCTGGTGACGCTTTGAGACAGCCACATGCTCTTTGGTGAGCTGCAGCCGACGGTCTGCGTCGCGAACGGCTGCGACGAGTTTTTCGATGCGTTTCGTTTGAGCCTCGAGGTCTGATTGCGGCGACGCAGTGGCTGATGATGGCGCAATGTCAAAGCGAAGTATGGAGTCGCCCGAGGTGGCTCCTTGCGCAAGGCTTGCACTGAGACGCGACTGTCTGATCATATCGGTCAGAGTCTGCAGGGTGTCTGTCTGAGACAATCCAAGGTGAGTGGCGACTCTTGATACGGGCAAAGCCGCGTAGGTCTTTTGCAGATCAGAAACGCGATATCTGACCAAAGCCCGACCAGCCTCCGCAACCAGGCGCATGTTCCCATCACCGGTCCAAATCTGGGAGCCAACATCCAGCTCCGCCTGGTACTTCAATGTATCTCGTTTCTCAAAACTGTCTGCAAGCGAATCGTATGATTTGCCCAATGCTTTTATGTTTTTCCACACTCCCTGATCGATGGTCCTTGGGTACGCGAATGATTTGCCTTCTGCAAGCAACCCGATGAGGACCCATTTCTTATAAGCCTCAACTTGGAAATGGCTTGTGGTGTGTTGCTGCGTAGGATAGAGGAGGACGTACTCGAGGAAGAGGCGAGCTCGCTGGTAATTGCGGGTGCCGATATATACGTGCGCGCCCAGGAGGTAGTACTCTAACACATGCTCTGGCGCAATCTTGTTCGAGAAGCCGGAGTTCGATGTGATGAAGGCGTTGCTGATTTCGTGCTCGTCACTGATAGAGTCACCAGGAACACCCTTCGGCCAGGTTTGCGGATAGGCGAAGATGTTCTGATCAAGAATGGGGAGAGCCTGAGTAGGCGTACCAATTGAAAGGCATTGCTTTACAAATTGGAGATGTAGGGTTGTGAAGGTCGCAGCTGAGGGGTCCAGTCGCAGAAGTGCTGTCGAAAGCGGAGTGAGATCGAGAACGCCAAAAGCCTGGGCACACGCTAGAGCCCAGTCCCACAGCGTGTACCACATCTCGCCGACGAAGCGGACCTGCACAGGGTCGAATGAAGTGAGGAAAATGCAAGCTTGGTCGTATAGTAGCTCTAGTTGATCCCTGTCCTGTTTTTTGTCTCCTTTGACGGCGTCGACGAGAACCTTGAGGTAGGGTATGCTGTTGACGGAAGGATCGAGTACTTCGAGTAGGCTCTTTTTGTCCACGCTCTTAGTCCACGATGATGCGGGTAGCTTCCCTAAGCTATTTGTGTAGGCCAAGATCTGTTTGTCGTATTCAGCAGGCGACAGAAATGCTGTGTCGTCGCGCGGAAAGGACACCATGACGGAGACGGCGTCTGCCATGGCAGGCGTGACACAGTGGTGTATGTTGAGTGTGGTGACAAGGCCCAATCCACCAACGGGTTCTGCGAAGCGATTGATGTGATGGTGTTTGGTGGTGTTTGGTGGTGTTCGGCTTCGCCTTCGTCTTCGGTCAAGCGGTGGTGTATTGAGGACTTTGGGTGGATGAATTTGCCGGATACGGCGTTTGGCAGATGCGGATCGGCGAGTGAAGTTGTAGAGGGTGGGCGTTGCGAGATATTAGATTGACCGGGAGAATGGTGATGTTTGGTGGAAGCACTTGTGAACTGCACATGTGAGTAGTAGTGTCGTGAACTAACGGCCGACCTGACGCAAGAGGCAGGCGAGAGCTCAGACCTCACTGGCCGCAGAGAGCGTGGGGTCGAATGCTAGGCAGACTCGCATCCAGGGTCTAGACATGTTATTATTACAATTCACTTAACTCGCCTCACCCGCCTCATCCGTCTTTCTTCTCTGCACTACACCTCCGCGCCTCTGGGCACCACAGTCCCTACCCGCAACATCCAATCCACCCATGGTCAATTGAAACGATCCGTCTGCGCTCCCTCATCACCTGGCTCAGCCACCATGGCGACCTCACAGAAAACTGGCGCATACCGCCAACGAATCCTATCAAGAGGCGACATCGAGGCACTTATTGCGGACGGGAGAAAGATCGTAATCGTGGATGGCAGTGTGATCAAGGCAGATGCTTGGTTGCCTTTCCATCCTGGCGGTGACAAGGCCATTTTGCACATGGTCGGACGGGACGCCACGAATGAAGTGCGGGCATTTCACTCAGCCGAGACACAGCAGTGGATGAGCAAGTACCAGATTGGCAGAATAGAAGGACCATGGTCAGACTTCATCCCGCCAATCCAGTACGGAAAGTTCAGGACAAGGGAAGAGCTCGACGCTGGTGCTGGCCGGCCGGATCCGACAGAACACGACCACACCGACTTGTCTGGCCAAGAAAGTTCAGGGGAACCCTCGCCCATCTTCGAACCGGTCGAAACCAAGAGCAGTGGAATGCGCAAGCGAGGTGTCAGCCCTCAAGCGCCTAGTCAGTCGTCTTCTGCAACCTCTCTTTCATCGCTTGCAATTGAGGAGCCAGCAGTGCCGCGGAAGTCCTTTTTACAGGGGCAAGACAGGACCGACAAGGAATATCAAGATGACATCGATAGATTTCCCAGCCTTGATGCGGCTACTCAATCCGAAATCATTGTTAAATATCGAGCTCTGGACAAGCGGATTCGCGACGAAGGTCTCTACAATTGCAACTACAAAGCATACGCGATTGAAACATGCAGGTACACTGCCTTGGCCTTGACATCGTATCTTTTGCTTCGCTCGGGATGGTACGCGCTCTCTGGCATTTTCCTGGGCATGTTCTGGCATCAGCTGGTTTTCACCGTCCACGACGCAGGACACATGGGCATAACGCACGACTTTCACGTCGATAGCTGCATTGGCATCATCATTTCGAACTTCCTGGGCGGACTCAGCTGCTGTTGGTGGAAACGCAACCACAATGTCCACCACATTGTGACCAACAGCCCCGATCACGATCCTGACATTCAGCACATTCCATTCTTCGCCGTCTCGCACCGTTTCTTCGAGAGCCTCCGCTCAACTTACTACGACCGCATCATGACTTATGACCCCTTCGCCAAGTTCGTTCTTCCCTACCAACACTACCTCTACTACCCGATCCTCTGCTTCGGTCGATTCAACCTCTACGTCCTGAGTTGGCAATATATCTTCCTCGGCCAGGGACCCCGCAAAGGACCAGCTTGGTGGCACCGATACCTCGAGGTTGCAGGCCAATTTTTCTTTTGGACTTGGTTCGGCTACTTGACCGTCTACAAGTCGATCCCAACAAACGGCGCACGTCTCGCCTTCGTCTTGCTCAGTCACGCAGTCACCATGCCCGTACATGTTCAAATCACCCTCTCACACTTTGCAATGTCCACAGCAGACCTCGGAGTCGCCGAGTCGTTTCCGCAGCGCATGCTGCGCACCACCATGGACGTCGACTGCCCGGAATGGCTCGATTTCTTCCACGGCGGACTCCAATTTCAAGCAGTGCATCACCTCTTCCCGCGCATCCCGAGACACAATTTGCGCGCTTGCCAGAAACTCGTGATGGAGTTCTGCGAGGACGTCAACATCCCTTACGCCCTTTATGGGTTCCAAGCGGGTAATGAGAAGGTCATCGGACACCTTGGAGATATTGCCAATCAGGCGAGAGTGCTGGCGGAGTGTCAGCGGAGTATGACTTTGCAGGATGCGTTGGGAGAGCACTGAAAAGTTATCTTCCATTTGCACATTTGATCCCGTAGTCTGATGGGGTGGATTTCACGTAGTATCTTGAAACACATTCGTTTTCTTGCAACCTTCGAAGCCGAATTTCCCGTGCTAAGATCACACTTCATCTCAAATTGAACGCAGAGCAACTTCTAAGCAACTAAGTCCATACCAAATGCTGCGATCCGGACAATATTTATATATAACAGAAGGAACGCCAAGAAATTGCGACGGCTACGCGGATCGATCAAGCAATCCGTATGTAAGCACAAGTCCAGAGTAATAAGTAGGTAGCTGCACTGGAAGTTTTTCATCACTCCAATCCATCGATTCCTCGATTAACAACATTCAAGCGGCCAGAGCAAAGGAATCCTTAGAACTGCTGGCAAATACTATTTTCAGCTCAAGAGCTCAAATCTCGCTCAGTCGATCAGACGACAACTTCCTTGGTCCCAAAAGCTTTGTTCACTGATAGAAGGACGATAGGACTGACATGTTGCCGCACTCCAAGGACTTATGTTGATTTCGCTGAATACGTACACTCTGGTAGACGCCGAGAGCTGCGTTGCGTGTACATGCTCTTTTCGTATGCGACCGGCATTCCAGACAATGCATCTAACGGTGACGATGTGATTTCAGAAGTTGCCGGGCAAGTTCCATAGCAAGTTCGAACGATTGAGCCTGATAATGCATGCAATTCTCTCCACTGGTAGGGCATAGACACTTTCGAGAAACGGGTGGTCCGCCATGAAGCAGTCCCGTCTGATTACATTGCATTATAACTAGTTGGGATCTCGCCTTCTTCCGGCGTCCGGCTCTCAATGCGCCACTCCCTCTCGACCGTGATCGGCTGCACGCTGCTCCTCACCACCTTTCCATGCTGTTGCGGAGGTCCGTCAGTCTCATCGCTTGTCCTGGAATGGTACGCGCCGACGGTAGTGCTGTTCTTCCCGTACGCGAGATTCTGGCTGTTGATCATCTGGAAGCTGTCTTCCTCCTCCTCGTACTTGGTCGAGCCTCCGAGCGTCGTCATGAAACCGAAGGGATTCCGCTTGGACGACTGGGACTTGTTCGTGGTTTGACGAGACGCATTGGGCGTTTCCTGTTGGATGTAGGCGTTTCGCGCCACGGTTGCCGAAGAGGGGAATAGGCGGCTCAGGCCGAGGAGTTTGACGGCCGGTCGCAGGCTGGGCAGGCATGCGCAGATCAGCCCGACGTTTGTTTCCACCAAGGACCAGATGAACACTTGGCTCATGTTGTATGTGATGTCCGGCGAAGCGAGGTCGAGATTCATGAGAATGCTGAGGCGGATGATGGACACGACACTGACGAATATGCCTAGCGAGAACATGCCGACAAGGACCAGGCGTTGGAAAAGAGGACTGTTGAGGTTCCAGATGTATGGAAGAGGCAGGGCCAGCAGGACAACGTCGGTGATAACGTTCACTACCGAGGCTCCGAGATAGGTTGCTCGTCGGTCGAGGCATACCGCATCGGTGATGGTGATGTCCCATTGAGCTCGCACCGGATTGCACGTGAATACAAGCGAAAAGAACTGGGTGATAGTTAGCGTTTCCTTTTCATTCCGCTTGGGTTGCTTTCTCGACTTACTACTCCGAGCACCCATGCTATGACAACACCCGCGCAGATGGTGATAGGCCATCTTGCCTTGATGGAGAAGAGTTTCCAGTAGAATGCTAAAATGGCGAGCTTGATCCAGGCTAGGGCAACCACGTACAGTAGCTGTGCCGCGAAGGTGTACTTCAAGAATTGGATGATGATCGACATCTCGAGCGTGTCGGCATGTTGGCCAAGGTGTTTTCGCACACCTGATGAAAGTCAGCCTCGATCGTTGATTGAGATAGCTTCATCGACTTACCGATCATGGTGATCTGTCCAGAACAAATGGCCTAGTCAGTACCTTGTTTCAGACAACGCAGGGCTCTACCCTTCCAACTCACGTAGAAAAATGTGTTCGTCACGACCGCGCCAACGGCCGTCAAAATATCGTCCAACCCTAGTTTCTTGTGGCCGCTCTGCAAGCGGCACCAGAATTTCAAGGGTACGACTATCATGAATAGAATGTAGGTAGAAATCGCCGACCCATCCAGATTGGCTCGGATAGCCGCAGCGCTACCTGGCTCGTACATCTTGAATTGTCTTGAGGTGTTCTTGACAAAGACGGAGGAATCGTTTTGATACTCCAACTGGGAATGGGCTCGAAGATGAAGACATCTTGCGTGTATCAGGAGTGCTTCTACTGGGCATCGAATCCTTCAGGCATTCTCCGTGATGCTTCCAGGGAAGCAGAAGTGTCTGCCCATGGTGAAGTGGAACCTGAGGCCTGGATGCAGGGAGTCTGCGTCGGACCGCCTCTGGTGCGGTGCATCGTCTTGTATCGCTGTCGACTGCCACGCCGTAACGCGATCGATGCAGCGTGCAGAGTATGCTTACGGACACGCCCCGGGGTTTGAACGAGTCATAACCTAGCACCTTACGTTAGCCATTGCTGCAGCATGTGAGTCCGCACTACTCTTTGACAGTCGTTTACAATTGCCGCAGCAGGTTCGGCGCGCTCCTCAACATAACGTTACAATGGATCTCATGAAGTACAGATCCAGTTCATGTCATATCACACGCCCAGCGCGCTGCTCACTTTCCCGTACCGACAGCGAGTCGCATTCCTTCTTTGCATTTCATCTCAACTCGAAGGATTTAGTGCATCCACGGCATCAATCTATAAGCAAGGCCGTTATCTGTCACCGCTCCCAAACGGACTGTGTAACAAGCGACGCGGCAAAGTCGGGTGGAGTCGGCGGAGTGCTGGCCGGCTTCTGAATTGGTCACTTGAGCGTCCCTGCTTGAATGGTGAAGCAAGCACCTAAACACCCATGCCGTTACCCTCAAGGATGATACATTGCCGACTTGAAACCGCAAGCGAACCTCCAATGGCAATTCTACAGAATCAACGGTGGGACCTTCTGTATGGCCGCCGGCCCCAGACCCCAGATAGCGTGATCCTTCTGGCCCATGCTATTGCCAGAAGCGCATTCAACTCGCCGCCAGCACCAATAGTCTTGCCTGGGTTCATAAGCTCACAAGGATAGGCTGCATAAGGCTTCACGATGGCATTTGATGCTAGTAGTACTAAGTAGCGGAACATGACTGCCGTAATCTGAAGAAAGGACCGACCACCAATATGGCCTCTATTAAGAGAGGCAGCCTGTCCTGCATTAACTTCTTCCACGCATACCGACATCTTACAACACGAGAATGACGGTGCAAGACGTGACCAATGCGGTGCCTTACCCGGTCATCGCCTCCTCGGCGTGTGTCCTGGCATTGACTTACGTTGTCTGTACCATCTTCTACCGTCTATACTTGCACCCCCTCGCCAAATACCCTGGCCCTTTCTGGGCGAGGATCTCTGATCTGCCCTCATACTGGTACACACGGAAGCAAGACCGTCACATCTGGCTTTACGAGCTGCAGCAGCAATATGGTACGCTTGCGTCCGGCTGATATCGCTGAGGAACTATGTGCTAATGCATCTCAGGACCTGTGTTCCGCTACCGTCCCAATGCGGTTGTCATGAACACCCCGTCTGCTTACAAGACGATTTTTGGTAACAAGGGCAATGTCATGAAGACTGAGTCCTACTATCAGTCTTGGAGACATCAGATCGCGAATGTCAACGTCTGGAACTGCACGGATATTGAGGCCCATGCCCGCAAGCGCCGTGTCCTCAACAATGCCTTCTCTGACAAGGCCTTGAAGGGCATGGAGCCGTTCATCCACCAGAACCTGGACAGATGGCTGGACTTGATCAAGGAACAGCCTCAGCAGGGACTGGATGGAGAATGGTCGAAGTCACTGAACATGGCCGATGAGGTCAACCATCTTGTATTCGACATCCTTGGCGATCTTTGTTTTGGCAAACAGTTCAACATGAAAGAGCCCGAGAGCGATCTCAAGCATGTGCCTCACCTTATGGGTAGCTTTTTGGAGTTGTTGCAACCGGTAAGTGGATCCATCAATTTCCCGCCCAACCTTTCATGGGTTGCACTATAGAATTTCAGCAATCTGACCATCCTCTAGATCGTTTTCTCGCCCTACGCCGAGTTTTGGTGCTGGCTGAAACCCCGTGGTCTTGACTGGCTGCTGCAGTACGTTGTTCCAGACGCTTTGAAGCAATGGCAAGCTTTCGTCGTCAAGAACCTCGAGGACCGCACCAAAGTGGAGGAAGAAGTTCAACAAGGCATCAGGCCCGAGAGAAAAGACTTCTTCCATTACCTCTTTGGCACCAAAGATCCGCAAACCGGCAAGCTTGGCTACAGCCTGCACGAACTCTATGGCGAGTGCGAGGTTCTGACCATTGCCGGCAGCGACACTACCTCCACTGTTACCGCCGCCATGACCTTCTACCTTGCGCGCAACCCTCGCATCCAAGAGAAGCTTGCTCAGGAGATTCTTTCAAACTACTCATCTGCCTCCGAGATCACAGGTGGCCTGCAACTGCACAATTGCAAGTACATGCGCGCTTTTATTTACGAGGCCCTGCGTATGGTTCCCCCCGTCCCAGCCGAGCTTGCTCGTACCGTTCGCCCGGGAGGAACTACCGTGGACGGTGAATTCTTCCCTCCCGGTACCCTCCTCAGCACATGTCTCTACGCCCTCAGCTTCAACAAGGATGTCTACCCTGACCCATTCGTTTTCCGACCGGAGCGCTGGCTCACCAAAGAGGACGACCCCGAAGGCAGCTCGCCAGAAGAGGTGGCTTTGGCCGAAAGCGGTCACTGTGCATTCTCTACCGGAAGCCGTGGCTGCGTGGGCAAGAACATGGCCTGGATGGAGATGCAGATCGTTCTCGCGAAGCTGATTCACACCTTCGAGTTGAGGCCTGACCCGACCAATGCCAAGGGTGCAGGCAATCCGAGCTTTGTGGAAGGCCGCAGGGAGGTTGAGCAGTATCAGCTCTACGATGCTTTCGTTGCCATGCGCGATGGTCCTTACATCGAGTTCAAAAAGCGTGCGCACGCATCGAATTAGAGGGCTTCATGCGTTTTGATCAATGCAGGCATGATTTCCCAGGACTTGCGCAACGCCCAAAGATGGGAGTCGAAACATATATGCAACTGTATAAAGCCACACATCATGTGTTCACATTCAAAGAAAATCTAAAAGCAACGTTCCATATCTGACACATCATATCTTTGAGTTGGCCACGTTGCTATTCACGTTTGCAGCTTCAGCCTAGCAAATCTCTTCTCTTCAAGTCGCAAGGCGTCACATCGTCGCCCATCGGAGATTCTGTGTTAACGTCTGACGATCCACACCAGTGACTGACGATACTGAACCTTTTGTCACGGACTCGGGGCGATTTGGCCGTCCTCATTCCGGTAGAAGAGAAGACGCCCTGCAGCCCCATCGCTATAAGTCTCCAAACCGCGCCACTGTCCATGATGCCATGGACATACATGTTCCCAAGATCCTGAACTGATCTTGCTCAGGCCAAGTCCTCATCAAAATCGGAACTTCACTGCCTTAGAGTGCCTCAAACGATCACTCATGGCTGAATGAACAGTCGCTTGAACAGGAAATGGTATTCCTTGTCTGGCGCATTGAGCATTGTGAGATGGTCGACATGAACATGTTGTCGGCGCTATACGCCTACCAATGGAGATCCCTATAGAAGATCGATTTTGCTGCTCAAAAAGTGCTGGCAAGAGGGACGTTGAAATTGCCATCTTAACCAAATGCTCATTACAATCAACATCAAGGAGATTCTATCATATGGCTTGAAGCCGTGGATAAATAACAACATCATTTGGTCATACATATCGGGTGGCATGTCAGAAGCCCCTTTCCTTTTCGTGTCACTGGACACGGACTACCACCCTTAATGATCGTGTCCGCATCCAGGACCAAAAGCCCTCCTGGCCAGCTTAGCCTTGCTCAACTCCCTAGGGGCCGGCAGGAAATCTCTCCCACTGAGATCGACCTCAGCAACAGGCTCAGAGGAGCGCTTGTAGATTGTGCCATTCTGCTGGGTAGCGGCGAGCTGGTCCAGCCAGTGCGCGAGACGATAGCCACCCTTTGCAATCTGTATCTCGACATCCTCAATTGCCTTGTCAAAGTAAGCGCCGGCGAGGTCGACGGTCTCGACGGCCTCCCGGCCCTCTCCTAGCACAATTGTACAGACCAATGCGTTGGAGTCACGAGCCCAGGCGAGAGCAGATCTCTGTGCATCTTGGATATCGTCGCCTTGAGTCCATGAGCGAGCACAGTACTTGTACTTACCGTGCTGGATGCTCTGCGTCAAATCCGCCGCCCAGGCCTCGGCGTCGGCCAGTGTGGCATTCTCAACCTCGCGAATTTGGTTAGGAATGGCAGTGTCCCAGACAGCGTGCAGGTTCCAGTCTTCATCGTCGAAAGTAACGTTGATCCGGTTACCGCCTAGCTCGATGGCTTCATTGTGCAGAGGTTGGGTGATGTCGCCGAGGAAGTGCACGATGAATCGCAGAGCGTAGTTGATCTGCTGCTTGTCCAGCACAGCCGGCTGTTGCACCCGCTGGGTGTAGTTGGCGATGGCGGATACGACACAGCCCTCTTCGGCGCAGTCGCGATCGAAGTCCACATTACAGGCTGTGGGAGGGTTGTCCTCGGCATCGATGTAGTGGAAGGGGGAGGAGAATTCGCCCTCATCTGTGCGCCGGTAGGAGTCGGCCCATGCAGCGATGTTGGCGAGGTAGCTAGGCGATGAGTCGTCCAAAATCCCCTGCGCCCAAGCTCTGGTGTCGTTCCTGACAAGGTTGGATGCGATGTACCCGATGGTCTGATGGCCGAGTGCACCCCAGGCGTAGGCGGT
Source organism: Cladosporium sp. MBC 237 (assembly GCA_030772445.1). NCBI lineage: Eukaryota > Fungi > Ascomycota > Dothideomycetes > Cladosporiales > Cladosporiaceae > Cladosporium > Cladosporium sp. MBC 237. Next base: position 94,606 of record JAPHCH010000006.1, on the reverse strand, counting down.
TCTAGCACCAGCGAGTGCCAGCAGAGCGATAGAGGCATGCATTGTGTGGATGGACTGTCGCAGGTGAGGATCAATGACAGAAAGCTTCATGCCCTTGAGATATGGAGTTTATATGGACTCTAAACCCATGGGATCAAGGCCGATATCCGGATCTTAGCTTGCCGAGATACAGGCAAAGAAGATCACTTTGAATCTCGGAAACTACCAATTGTGCTATCTGATAGGAGGTAGCGGCATGCTGCAAGGCACCGTGCGTTTAAGCATCCACTCACACGCGTTCTTGCGGCTCATGCCCAGATAAAACTAGTCGAGATGTCATGGTCGACTTCTGAAAAAGGCAGGTAGTAGAAAGTTGCGTGGATCCGCTCGCCAGGCGCCGAGGTCTACGATCGGCGTCCATTCAGCCAGTCAACGTTGCATATGTGCAGAGTGCCGGGATAGCATTGATTCTTACTTTCCAGTCTCTGGTGCACATTTTTCTTGCCTCGACCATTCACGATTTATTGGAAGTATATCAGGATCTTGATTGCAAGCAATTTGGCCTTGTTTAAGCGTGGTGCTGTGAATTGTAGCTCATCGCCTTACCCTAACAAGTTCAACCCGAAGATAATGAACCTTACATGCTGGCTTGAGAAGACTTCCATCCCAGGTGATTGCTAGTCTTTTCGAACAGCAGTGATCCTTCGGCTGAGTATAGTAAGTACCAACTCTCGAGCAAAAAGGTTTTATCAAAGACGGCCGGGCATACTCTGGCTTGGAGATATGCTTTGCTACCGGATTATGCTCGTCCTGAGGTTGCAAGGCGATTTTCGCGGTCAACGCAGTGACACGCGCCTATCCTGCAGCGTCACGGTCGATCGAGAGTGTTACTGATAGTCTCCGTACTAACGTCGTTGACAATTCTGTGTGAAGACAAGTAATCGACGTCAGATGAGAGTTGCCCTGTTTGGTGTGAGCGTGGATGGTAGAAGGGCGTTTGAAGAAGCGTGATACCTCATACGGACAAGCTGATGTCACAGAAAAACAGCATACCAGGACCATATCCTTTATCCAGGCTCGCCAGGTAGCTACAAAGAGCAAAAAAGAGTGGTACTCATAAGCTTGGCTCTGCCGTGATTCGAACACGGGTTAGTACGGACGTTGTCTTCTGATTTCTCAGATCCACAACGTACTGTGATACCCCTACACTACAGAACCGTTATTCCGAGAGCTGGTAGACCCTGAATGTGAGTTATCGTGGGGCTGTACTGTTTATATTGCTTGACTTAAAACACGATGAAATCTACTACCACTTGTCAGATGCGACGGAATACAATATCAGACGTGACGGTGGGTAAGACGGTGTTTCACGGTCTAATATCATTGTAGAAAGGAGAGAAAATCACCTATACTTAGGTACCCAAGTCATCACAAAGAGCGAGTTAGAAGCATTCATCAGAAGGTAGATTGAGATCATGGATCTGTGTCGACTTCTTTTCGATCAACCACGAACATGATGAGTTGGGAGGCCATTTTGAATAGGCTCCTAGGCGACCACAACCTCGTCCCTTAGGAGTCTCATACCTTTCCATGTGTTTAGGTAGGTGCAATTGCAGCATGATTAATTACAGTAGTATTGATCTGAAGTAACCTCGGCTTTTCCACTCAGCCACTCCAACTTTTCCACTTCATCTCCAGTTTGTCCCGCTTCCGGGCGGATCAAAGAACGACAAACATCGGACATGACAGAAAACCTGCCGCCATCGAAGCGTAGGCGTGCGACCCGCGCTTGTGATCGCTGCAAGTCGCGTAAGCGTCGCTGCAACGGCGAAAAGCCATGCGTATACTGTATCGAGCATAGAGCACAGTGTACCTACGACGCTCCCTACACGCGTGGAAAAACGGACCACCAACCATCATCCAAGGAAGTTGATATACTGACCGCTGGGATCTCAAGTCCGCCGAGCGTAACGCGATGGCCGCGAACCTCTCTCAGCCAAGCACCCACATACGATGCCAACGATGGCGATGCTGGCACCCTCAGCAGCAGGGCCAGGTCACCTGCCGGGGGTGAGAGCGCTGCGCCTTTGGGACAGCAGTATCTAGGACCTACTTCCCCGTTCTCGGTAGGTATCTTCGTCCAAAAGGAGCCCGATAGTCAAACTAACATCGAAAGTTCATACGTCGGGCATCACGACGGTTTGGTAATCTGAATGCTCCACCCACTACATCCGCATCCGCATCAGTGGCCGAGGAGTCGAAGGCTGGAGCCTCCATATTCAGCATGGGCGATCGACAGTTCCCCGATGTTGATACATCCTCCTTGGAGTTACCCGACAAGATGCAATGCAATGTCTTCGTTAACCGGTATTTCGACTTTGCCATGGCAACCTACCGGTTTCTACACCAGATGACGACAATGAATTGGCTATCGCAGCTCCGAGAAGACGTTTCCAGGAATACGGAAACACTGCCACCAATACAAAAAGCCATCTTGTTACTAGTGTTTGCCACCGGGACACTCTACAATGTTGACGACAGCCATGCTGTTCTCCCGGAGAACGAGGGCCCGGAAGGGCTTCGCCTTATTGGAGAGCAATACTATCAAGCAGCACAACGTATCATCTCACGGGAAACTGGATCTCTTCAGCTGGAGTCGGTTCAGGCGCGTCTTGCCTCGACCTTATATTTGCTCAACACCTCTCGTCTCAACCAGGCATGGTACATGTTTGGTACCACATACCAGCTCATTATAGCCTTGGGCCTTCACAGAAAGAGCTCTACATCGGAGCTTCAAAAGGACTACGTACTTGCTGAATGTCGCAAAAGATCATTCTGGGCGGCTTATACGCTTGATGGCTATTTCAGTGTCATGCTGGGACGGCCGCCGTTCCTGCACGATGAGTTCGTCGATCAAGCATTTCCGGAACCCCTGAATGACCAAGACATCGCTCCAAATTCAATTTCCAGGAAGTCGAAAGGTATTGACTGTCTGATAACCGCTTCAATCCTCCACGCGAAGCTAGCCCGAGTCGTGAGAAGAGCTTCCAAAGACCAATACTTGCTACATCAAATGAGCGAAGAAAGACAAATCCAAACTGCCGCACAACTCAACGGCGAAATTGCGAAGTGGCAAGACGACTTACCTATATTTCTCTCTGGAGCTATCAACCCAGCCAGCTTGATCCCCGTCTTTCGTCGTCAGGTCACAGTGCTAAGAATGGCATGCGCTCACGCGGTGATGTTGGTTAACCGCCCACTTATGCTGAGCAGGACCGCTCGACCTAAATATATCCAACCTCACGTGGAAGAATGTTTGACAGCTGCCAAACAGATGCTCGAGTTGGTCTTGGATTTCGTCGCCGACAATCACATGTTCCAAGGGTTTTGGAAGACACAGGTGAGTTGACCGAATATGTTGATCAAAGGTTCGCAAGCGCGCTAACGACGAGTTGCAGTACGTGACATTCAATGCACTCTCGATCATTTACGTCTGGATCATCCAGCGCAAGATCGGCCGGTTAGCCAACGTCGCCTCACAATACGGAGAATCGGAACTCTTCAACATAGCGGAAGCCGTGCAAACCCCCCTGGCAAAAGCCACACAAGGCAACGCTCCGAATCTTCGCTACACTATAATCCTTGGAGAATTACAGCGAGAAGCGAGACGTGTGATCAGTCAGAGTTCTTTGAGTAGCAAGCCGAACACCTCAAGCTCCTCCGGCCCACAAGATTCGAGCAGCGCCGACACAGTGTCACCGACAACTGAACAGGCTTCTGCCTTATTAGGGTCTGCGGAGTGGGATCTAGGCAGCATGGACTTTCCGCTTGATCCAAATCTGTGGATGCAGCTGGACTCGTTTCCGTTTAGTAAGTCTCGTCCTCCACCCTGTTACATGGAACAATAAAAGCTAACAGATCTACAGCCAACAATCATTTCCAGGACAACTATGGGTTCTCTGGGAATGAAAGTTTCAATGGCGATGTATAACGTGAAAACCAATGAAATCTTTTACTCGTGACCGAGAGACCTAAGTCTATGCCTGTCCAAAGGGCCGTTGATAATCTTGTATACCACCTGATAGGAAGCGTTCTACGAATTTGTGCCATGCTATGACAACTGTGAGCTCAAGAACGCCGTACAATCTATAGTTCAAGCGCATTAGCAGGGAAAGCCCATTTGGAGAGTCCAGAGACAAAGGCAACCAGGGCAAACCTCTGGTTCTCCACCACGGGTGCCTTGTCCACAAGACCCGACCGCAGCCTGCTATAGAGACGTAGCCACTCCAAGTGATACTACCGGCGAATCTGCGTGTCTCTACTTTAGGAGATCCGGTACTATCTCTTTACAGACCAGGACGACTACTACTACCTCACGCATTTGCCTAGATGATCGCAAAGTCTACCAGATGGGCCGTGAGGCTGCAGATCCAGACCAATTGGGGATATCGCATGAGCTTAGCAGGTATGACACGGCACTACATGCGTTGAGCACTCTCTTCAGTTGAAAAGACTATACAATGCGCTATAGCCCTTGATACGCTAGCCGGATATGCTCGCTTTGGCTGAACGTAGTCGGGCAGCGGGTAGGGTACAGTATGTATACGTGTATATGTGCATGTATCGCCGTCCGATCCCGTGGGTCTTGGTACATCTTATGGAGATCTAATCCACGGCGAGAGAGGGGTGACGGGAGATGCAGTGAGATGTGGAGTTGACAGTTGGAGCCTTTCTAAAAGCATGCCACGCACGTCCCAGGCCATCTCGGCTGCTGTGCGGTAGTGCCATGTGCCGTCATCTTAATACGATGCCGAGGAGCGCGACTCGTATCATAGGAGCGAATCTTCTGCTCCAAATTGACCTGGACTAAGGCCGAGTGCTGGCAGAGCGGGCATTTGGCAAGTCGGCGTGACTGTTGTCTCTATCTTCAAAAGACTCGATCGTGACGTGCTCCTGTGCGACGGCGCCCCAGATCGCGCCGTATGCATACATTCGCATATTAATATGCAGATACTTCCTGCTATGGATCAATAAGACACGCGATATAGCTCCAACGGCCGACCCTGGCCAACCGCTCTTGGAGCACCGAGGGACCCAGTCGATCCAGCAACCCTGCTACCACTCTACCGGAAAGCTTCTTCATTGCCGCTGCTATATTCACTGCTCCTATGGCCCGTCATGGACCGCAGCGCGCTCACACGAAAGCGTACGCGCGATGCTCCTCAGCCCGTCAGGCCCTCAACCGCCGTCCTCACCACGACCACCGACAGACCGACTACATCCCATAGGCAGGCAGTGCGTGGCAGATCACATACCGCAGACGAGGCCCAGATACTCAGGCCAACATCTGGCAAGATAAGGAAAGCAAGAAACAGCAGTGAGATCACACGGGCGAAGCGTGGCGACGTGAGCGCCGCGTCGGAGAAAAACATGACCGCCGCAGAGGACGACAGAGAATCGCAGCATTTTACAGTGGGAGGAGTAGGCGCTGGAGGAACCCTTTACCTGACCCCGAGCCGATTGCCGCCGCCCTCTTTTTCGCTACGCCCTCCGACCTCCAATCAACCCGCAGAAAGAGTCGATTCCTTCAAGACGATATGGCCGAGCGGCAGGGCCAGCAGCGACATGTCGCTTACCTGCGGTAATGCGCGAACCAAAGGCAGTGCATACGACCACACTGTGCCCGTACCTCCCATTAGTCTGGCCAATATCAACGCGAAACGACGCCCAAGAAGCCATTCCTTCTCCACACTGGGCGAGCGGGAAAGATCTCGCTCATCTACCGTAAACTCGACTGACGTGCAGGACTTCCGCTACTTCTTGAACGGCAAGAGACGTTCACAGAGTCAGCGGCCGCAGAGCTCATTGAATCTCGGAGAAGGACTTCTGAAGCTTCATATTCCCCATTACAAACTCGGAACTCCCAGATTCAGCGAAAGAGGAACTGCATACCTGCACAATTCGATTTACACTCTCACGACCGACGATGCAAATTCATCAATGTTTTCCCGCTCGGAGTTCGACAAATACTTTCCTGCGCCGCCTGGACGGCCAGCGAGCGGCTCAGCTACGCCCAAGGCGCATCCGCTTGGTAGCGTACAAGCATCGGACAGGACACCGCCAATGAACCGGATGTCATGGTTAGCGCACTCAGGCGTCAGGACCTTTGTATTCGAAAAGATCCAAGCCAACCCCAATGATCCCTCTACTGTGCGATTTTCGGCGCAGACGGGCAAGATCACGGCTGCGACACCGGCTCGCCTGATTGCCCAAATTACATCTCCCGATTTCTTGGATTATGAACTTCTTTCGGATTTCTTCCTCACGTACCGGGGCTTTTTGTCTCCTGGAGATCTGCTCGAGTTTCTGCTCGCCCGGATGAGATGGGCCCTTGGCGATGCTGCCGATTCTGGACGCATAGCACGCGTACGAACATTTGTCGCATTACGCCATTGGATCTTGAACTATTTTTCGGATGACTTCTTGTACAACTATGGCCTTCGACAGCGATTCTGCGACCTTGTGAATCAGATGTGCAGCGAACTCAGCCAACGACCGGACAAAGGTGGTGGTGATTTGAACATCCTGAGCGAATTGAAAAAGTGCTGGAGGCGGCATTGTGCGACATTCTGGCAAATTCCAGATGCTTTGGATACTGCTCCAGATGCAGTCATCCTCCCTGGGGGTGATCAAGAGCCTTGTCAGTGTCGAGGATCTCTAGTGGATCCGCACACATCCGCAATGCAAGATCGCGTTGGTGACTCGCAGCAAGCTGCTTTGGCGCCTCAAGTTGCTGCTGAAACTGGGATGCACAGCCCATTTCACCGCCACTCAAGTGGAGGCGTGGGAGAGTCGATGGCGATGAGAAGCCCTATCGCTTCCATGCAATCGCCTGGCTCTCCTATGAGTGATCTCAGCCTTCAAGTGGTTTCTTGCTCAGTACCATTCTTCAGCGCGATGCGACCATCTGCAAATCCCCTGAGGAAAGTTCTCACACCTAAGCCTGCTGGAACGCGCCTTCACCCACCCAAGTCTCTTTCTCAATCGAGACCTTCGCACCAGCACAAGCGTAGTGGCAGCTTTTCAGATGCTCTCAGAGACGTGAGGACGCCGCTTCCATCCGCCAAACTGGACAGCGAAGACCTACGAGAGTTACCGAATATGACTCTCACAGCCGGACTTGCGCGTGGCCTTGTGCTGCAGCCATCAACTGCTCAGGTACAAGTTCCCGTGCTCCCCAGCCCAGGTCCACGCGCACCAGAGTCACGGAAAAGCGGACGCACCGCTGTGGCTGACGAGCAGCTCAACGTGCGAAATAGTCAGCAACACATGGGCATGAAGAGAATCGTTGGTGATATGCGCAGAGTGCTGAGTACTCGTAGACCCAATCGCTCACCAGCGCGGAGTAATAAATCAGGCAGCTCGTCCGGCTCGAAGCCTTCGGATCCTCCACCCCAACCTCCGACAGAAGAGAGATCAAAGCCTCTTGTTACATTCCAAGAACCAAAAGGCCCCGTCAGGCATGATATACTTGGCGAAGCTGCAGCAAGAGCATACCAAAATGCGAATCAGACAACTGGGGCCTTTAGGGATTCGCAAAGCACACCTCGGCCTACAGGATCTGCGCACGATAGCGTCAAGCCTGACGATGTCGGCCTGTTAAAGCGACCTGATCTTGACAGGGTGTTCAGCCAGGTCACCGCAAGCAGTCAGTCCATTATGATTGTTGATGCAACTGGTCCACAGGAAATGCCCGTCATCTCGACAAGCCTGCCATCCGTGAGTACTTGGTCATGCACAATGACACCAGCGCCTTTAGCATCCCGCGTTCCTGGTCACGAAAATGAGCAACAAGACTACTTCGGCAACCACTATACCGAGCATCCGGATGACAAGATGCAACCATCTCACGATGAGTATCGTGCATCTTCAGAGCCCTCGTTACATGGCCTCATCACCTTGCCGGAAAAGTGGAGGACGACTCGTAGCGGAATCTCATACGAGTACAACCCGGATTCCAACCCACCAGCTCGTAAATCTTCAGGTGTGCAGTCGCCTATCTTCGAGATGCCGCCCATTCGAAACCCAATCCGGCGTGTCCCTGGTGGCGATCTAAAGAACGCGGGCCATGTTCATGATTTGGGATCGGAACCTCGCGTGCAGTCATCGGCATCAATGTCCACGTTGTCAAGATCACTACCGACTTCGTACGATCTTTCGGGTACTCACTTCTCAGGACAATGCCTTCCAGCGCAAATCACAAGCCTTCCTGCTCGGACTGGTCCCAAAGAGTCGCTTGGCTTACTAGACACTCCGAATCAACCATACATCAGAAAATCCATCAAGGAAGATGCTTGGAGGCTTGCAAAAATCAACGACAGCTCACCTGGCGGTGGAGGCGTCGAGGATGCACTGTTGAAATTGGAAGGCAGATATGCTGGCCGCCGCGCCAGCACGCAAGGGCTGTTCAGTAACTCGGCGCGTGACTCTGGCGCGCCCACGACAACTTCAGGCAAGCGACCCAGCTTCGTTCCGTCAACTCAAAATGGCGATGATATCATGATGGGCGACATGGATCTACTTAGTCCGACCACCGACCGCCAAGGAGCCAGTATCTACAACGATGACACTACGGATGCTTTCACGCTCAGTCGACACAACACTGTATCCGACGAACAAGAGGGCATGTACGAAATGGACTCGTTTGACGACCAGTCCACGACGCCTGTTCTTCAACACGCTAACGCTCGGACGATGTATCCTATCCCCAGCCTGGCCTCTGGACGGCCATCTTACGACGGAGCAGGAGTGCCTACGGCAGTGATCCATGAGATACCGGCACGTGACGCAACAAGTAGAGTTCTTAATTCTGACAGTGACGGCTCTAGACCTGCTGTATCGCAGATGTCCTTTTTGCTGGCCGACGATGAAAGTCTCAGCGACAGCGGAATCTCGACAGAACTCACAGACTCACCAAACGCCGACGCTCTCGGTGTGCGTAGTTTCTTCTTTGACGATACCATAGAGGAAGAGGCTACGCCTCACCAATCTATGCGCATGCCATCCACACCGCCTACGACTGCTGGAGCACCGATCAAACCGTCACCAGAACAAAAGATCGCTGTTTACCCCACAGACGGCGATAAAGAAGTCGTGCCGACTGCACCTGGACAGCCCCCTAATACAACTCACGATCAGAATTTCCAATTGTCTCAAACGGACCTGCGCCAAGCTAACATCACACCTGATCAAGACGGACCTGCGCATCTACCATTCATCTTCGCGTACAGCTCTTCTACAGTTGCAGAACAGCTCACTATCATCGAAAAAGATGCACTCGACGAGATCGATTGGAAAGACCTGATTGGTCTCAACTGGCACCAAAATCCGCCTCCGGTACGCAACTGGGTTGGATACCTCCGCAGCAGCGAAAGCGACAATGGAATAGACCTTGTCATCGCGCGATTCAATCTTGTCGTCAAATGGGTCGTTTCGGAAATCGTACTCACCAAATCCTCACACGAGCGTGCCCGCGCCATCACAAAGTTCATCCATATCGCCTCACACTCGCTGCGTCTCAAGAATTACGCGTCCACCTACCAAATCACTCTCGCGCTGCTCTCCACAGACCTCACCCGACTCAAACGCACCTGGCGCCTTGTGCCTTCCAGCGAGAAAACCAACCTAGCCCGCCTTGAGCGTCTCTGCCAGCCGGTGCGCAACTTCGCAGCACTACGTGCGGAGATGGAAGCTGCCAGTCTCGCACATGGTTGTATTCCCTTCATCGGCCTGTACACGCACGATCTCATGTATAACGCACAGAAGCCAGGGCGCATCAACCCGGCGCCGCCGGGTGCTCCCACTTCGGCCAGAGTCGGCAGCAAGGGCCAGGAAAGTCTGATTAACTTCGAACGCTACCAAACCAGCGCAGCGATTGCGAAGGGACTGCTGCGGCTATTGGAGTCGAGCGCGAGGTATGCGCTGAAACCCGAGAGCGAGTGCTTGAGCAGGTGTCTCTGGCTTGCGGCCCTCAATGACCAGGAGATCTCTGAGAGGAGTCGGAGCTTGGAGTGATTGCAGGCTTACATCCACAGCAGTGGACAGTGTTCCACTCTCTTGACAACATGGGTCAATCGTTTTGGACCTTTTTGAGCGTCGGCGTTTTGGTGTTCCAATCTTTGTATATTTGTTCTTTCTTGTCTTGGTTAGGGCTGGTTGGACATATACCACCGCAAAGTACTGCCTCTCTCATTAGGCGATGGGAAGTACATACCATACCATATTCGTAGTATAACGTAACACTAGTACAAAGGCCAGTTCCCAGTTATAGGGAAAGAATTAAAAAGCCTGAAAGTAATCAACAATAATGGAAATATCTCGGAGCAACCCTTTCTCCTTCTACGGAAAGCCAAACCCCGAGGGCACGTCCTTATCTACTGACTCCAGAGGTGAGTCTGTACCATATGCAACGACCCTACTCCTATCTACCCTTGTTTCCGAAGTACTGGGATCTAGATGCAAAAGCACATCAATTTGCACTTCTCACATTCTGCGCATACCAAATTATCATCTGAAACTCCCAAAGGTCTACAAAAGCGGCTCTATGAAATACTTTCCATAGTCTCTCCAGCCTTCCCGGCTTTCTCTTTCACAGCCCTATCCAGCTGCGTTTCACGGCCCAATATAAAGAACCTCCTCCGCCAAAACTTCCATCGTTCCCGACAGAAACCGTGCAACCCATTCCACAGCGGCCCTCCTTTGCCCGGATCCATCAATCACGCGTGGCCCATACTCGTATTCATGATGCCATCCAGAGATCTTCGGTCCTGCGATTTCAACCAGCTTCGCAGCCGCTGGAACGAAGCAGTCCATTGCCCACCCTCCAGAGCCGTGAGGTGGCCTATCCGAAGGATGCTCCAAAGCATCCCTGAAAGTCCAGAGAATAAACAAGCCGTAATCGACGTTGAAATCGTCATAGTTCATCAGAGTCGCATACAGAGCGTTTCTTGCGACATAGTACGCGATAGCGCTTTGTCTTGCTGATTGCTCGGTTGGCATTGCATCTGATAGAGAGGAGAATTAGTCTTGTTGGTAGGTAGAGGCTTAGAGCAAGGCAGAAACATACTGTTCATTTCTTCCCCCAGAGATAACGCAAGGAATGGACAAACCCCCCAGACAAGCAGGCCTTCATTCATGGTAAGCTGCGCTCCCGACTTGGTGAGGACTGGTGGCAGCCTTGATACATGAAAGATAAGATCTGCAACAACTTTCACAATGCTCGGGTCTTGTTCCAGAAAGACGAGCAAAGTGTCCCACACTTCGCTTACGTTGAATTCGTTTTCGTCCACGTCGCCGTCTGGATCCGGAAGGGAAACTGCGGCTAGTTCGGGTGCAGCTGCTTCTGCGCTGAGATGTCCGTCGAGAACGTTCTGAATAACACCACAGCGAGGGTTGGGCAGCTCACGTTCAAGGCTGAGCGAGCTTTGTTCTGACATGGTGTTGCAGTTGGGAGTCAATCTTGAGTGGTTGGCTTTTTCGTAGCATTCGTATCGTGGAAAGTGGTGATAGTGTCAAAGTCTGTCTTTACTGAGCTTGATTTGCCCTCGATTTCACCCTCAGTCTAGGCCTACCAAAGATTTTCGATGTATCACATTCTTTCGATCAAATGCGTCAATTTTGCAAATGATAACATCCACTCCCGATGCTTTTGCGGCGAACGTGCAATCTACCATCTGATATAGGTATTCTAAGCGCAGTCGGTTTCGAAAGGTTTCTTCAAAGACACCTTTACATACTTCCAACGTACCCGACTCGATAAATTAGACCCACCCTTCCCTGGACATTCTGACTACATTTCTGTGTCTCGTCATCTAGTCCCCGTAGTCGACTCTTGTGTTACGAACATTCGTCGGATGTAATTTGAAGCATGCCACGTGTCAGTATGTTGCTTGGTCGTTCATGGTTCGATTGGTAATCTAGTATGCCTAAAGAAATCTTGGGGACAATGGCATTCGCATCACAGGAATCAATTCAACGGCGAAGAACGATGATATTGGGAGATCTCGGACGAGACACATCATATCTTCACTAATTCCTGGTCGTGTGTACTTAGTATCCATAGATATGCATCTCACCTATGCAAAAAAAGCACGCTTCCGAAACCACTGGTTTTCGACGCCAAAACGGCGAATTTGTGTCCTGCACAAGGGCACATTTGTCGTTTGCGATCAGATGTGTCAGCTTCGTTCACAAGTCCCACAAGCGATTGATGCTTCGTCGCCCGTGTGCTTGTTAATGGACCTGTTAGATGGACCTTTTACATACACACAGCGCGTGTGTCAGTGTTTATGCACGCATCTGAGGTCGGAAGCCTTGCGGGTCATGACGTAGAGATTACTCAGCATGCGTCGTGGATATCAATGATTATACATGCGCATGTACCTAAGATGCTGTACTTGTTTTTCTACCACTCAAAAGCGTACCGCTCTGTGGATTTTCTCACATCAGATAATCTACCCTGCATTGTCGACAAACTGCCAGAAACTCGCTCAAAATGGCGCCCAAGACCGACATCGATCTATACAGTATGTTATCGTCGCTCAAATGATGCCAGGAACATGACTATCATCGATGCTAACATCTCTTTAAGCCGCAGGAACACCCAATGGCGTAAAGGGTGCGTGCTTGAGGTTGAGAAAGATGAGATCGTGTAAAGAAGGCTAACACATATATAGTACGCTACTTCCTTGGATGAATCTCTTCTACAAAATGGCTTCTCTTGTGTGCTCACGGGAGAGCATTCGACCACCACATGCACACTAGAGAGCCTGGAATGCAACTGATACGTTTCCCAAGATCTCCATCACTCTGGAAGAGTTGGGCATCTCATACAACCCGCACAAACTCGAATTCAGCAAGAACGAGCAGAAAGAGCCGTGGTTCCTCGAAATCAATCGTGAGTTGTTACTCGAAGACTTCCGTCCTGACTGGCAGAAGGCGTCGTGTAGAGAGAGGTATACAGCAGCCATATGCTAACTGAGTACAGCCAACGGACGCATCCCTGCCATAGTCGACAAGACGTCTGGCAAGCCGAAACGCGTCTTCGAAGGCGCGAGCATCCAGCTGTACTTGTGCGAGAAGTACGACAAGGACCATACGATCTCGTTCCCGTACGATAGTGATGAGTACTGGGAGACGGTGGAATGGCTTGTTTGGATGGTATGTACCTCGGGGCTAGATGGCCTATCAGCATTACAAAGACATCATGCTGCATCGCATGTGGAGTGCTTGTGACGCATGATCTTTGATCGACTGGCCATGCTGACTGATGGTTCACAGCAAAGCGGCATCGGACCAATGCAAGGCCAAGCAAACCACTTCTACCGATGTACGTACACGCTCAACCACACACCCCACTGCCATCACGACTAACCCAAGTCCCAGACGCCCCCGAAAAAATCCCCTACGCAATCAACCGCTACCAAACCGAGACCAAACGCCTCTACCAAGTGCTGAACGACCGGCTCACATCCCAGCGCAAAACCCACAACATCGCCAATACCAGCGAAGCCGCCTACCTCGTCGGCAACAGATACACGCTCGCCGACATTTGCGTTTTCAGCTGGGTGGAATGGGGCGAGTGGGCGGGTGTGAATCCCGATGAAGGGTTTCCTGAGATTAAACTCTGGCGGGATACTATCGAGAAGCGACCGGCGGTCGAGAAGGGCTTGCATGTGCCGGATGACTTCAATAAGATGAGGGAGATTATGAGGAATAAGGAAAGGGCGGACGAGTATGCCAAGCAGTCTAGTGGATGGATTATGAAGGGAATGAAGGAGGATGAGGATAAGCAGAAGTGATATGGGTTCCAGGTGGTGTTTTTCATTTCTGTCGCTTGTTCTTCGGTGTGTGGGATGGATGTATATGAATTGTTAGTTACTGTGGTCGGCTTCGCTTTTCGGTAAATGTGGTTTCGGACTGAGACTTGGTGATGAGCATGGCATCTGAGATTTCGCGATGCGATGTGCTGATTCTTGCTCGATGCGTGACGAGATGTGATCAAGTTTGCGTATCGAGAGTGGAATTCTCGCTTCGCGCGGCTGTACATTTTCAGATCACGAGGCTCGATTTACTTCCCAAGTCCGTTCAAGGCGTGCTGCAGGTTTTTCTCAATCGGGAGCGAGCGACGGATGAAAGCACTGTTCAGTGGTTCGTGGCGAGGTGGCGATGGCTATTCTATCAGTGGGAAATAACGATGTTCATGCGCACGTATTATCATCGAGGGTCTGTAGGTAAAGGAAGAACTCGCTTGCGTGCTCGGCATGATCTTGTTAAGAGGCAGGGCAGGCTTCAAGGATCGCACTGGCTCGGTCCGTGATGGGTATTTTCTGATGTCCCATGTGAGAAATCGAGATACTTGGTACGACCTTGGCCGGCAATGCAGGGCAACTAACTCAGAGCTGAGAACCGCTTTAGGAAAGCCATAAATAAACAGTCAGGAAAGAGAGCGATTGCGCTCGTACGACGCATACATACATACACATGATGTCGAGCATGCCACTATGTCATGGAACCGCTCTTCGGACAAGTTCGCGCAGTCGCTAGAAAGAAGCCAACCCATGCAGCGGAATCCTTGCCACGCGCTTTGTCAGTCGACACACTTTGCCACAAAGGGGTAGTAGTGTAGGTATTTTGGACTGGGAAATCGGTATGCCAGTCGATGACACCAGAGTGTCTCGAGTGTCTCGGCCGAGGCGAGAGTGAGACATGCACTCAGCTGTGATTCGCCGGTGCAGGGCGATGGAGAAGAGAGGGCGATCGCATGCGGATGGGGCACGCACGCACAGAATATGGAGCAGCCCGCGCGAGAGAGGAGCACGAGCACATGTCTACGGTATTATTAAATGCTGGCTCGGGTGTCGTCAGATTTAGATGCTGTGGTAGGAACTCGTGGCCTCTGCTTTTTTTTTTCTTGCTGTAGTGTACCGCGAAGTGTACTTGATGATCGGGCGTAAGCGGTCAGCCCGGAGGTTCGAGGAAGAGAGAGCAGGGAGGCTACTGCGAGGGGAGCATGCTGGAGGAACATGTACGAGTATGCAGCACGACGAACGGCCTGGTCCCTTTTGATCCTACAAGCACCACAATACTCTACTACCTTATGTACATACTGCAGGTCGGGAAGCAGGCCACACGGCAAGGTTGTGGCGGGCGGGCGTAACGAGTCAAATCCTCACATGTGCTTCTCAACGGCCAAAGGTACTCTGGTACATGCAGAGGCAGAACGCGACAATAACGCGTCTCCTCATTCTGCGCTGCCTCTTCTTGTTGCAGCGCGAGGACGCTTGAACCAATCATTGACTAGGCGTGTGTGTTGTTGGCGCCGGTGGCGCGATAGGCGATCAAGCTGCGTGGTCTGAAAGCTATACAGCGCAGACGGTATAGCATGGGAAAGCGGCTATTCTCGAGCTATGCTGCTATCTACGGAGGAGAGGTAGAGGCAGAGGCAGGGGACACGGGCATTCCAGTGACTGTGAGCTCGAGCGGGTCTGATGCGCCGTCTTGCCTGCTACTGCAGACAGGGGACCACATGGCGGAGCTGGCACACGATTGACAGCCACTCAGCTCGAGCGCGGGCTGCGTCTTCCAGACACGGCGCGAGCCAGGGTCTGCACGGCTGCTGCACACTCGGGCCGCGAGATGTGGGCCGTGTTGAAGCTGGCAGTGTGAATTGGCGGAGGAGGACTGGGAGTGGGAGTGGAGGAGGAAGACTGACAGTGGGAGAGGAGGAGGCCGTGCAACACACACACACATACACCCACATGATTGTCGTCGTAGGTGGCTTCTCGTATGAACGGACGGGTGCCCCTTTTAGCACACGATCATAGTGGGAGGGAAGTGGCTCGAGTGGTTCTGTTGATGATTGTTGTGAAGGAGGTAGAGTACAAAACAGCATCGTCATCCATCGAGATTCATCAAGCACCAACCCTTTCACGCACCGGCAGCAGAGGATTTCGATGTGATCGCGGGCGAAAAGGCTGGAGCCCCGATTCGAACTAGGCCGAGCGCAAGAAAGCCAAAATTGGTGTTAAACGGCTTAGCGCCAAATCCACACACGCCCACAGCACCCGCTCGCTCACTCGCCCTCTCCCACCGCTGCTTGCTGGCTGTGAGGCTGCCTCGCGCCTGCCGCTGCCCTTCAGACACCTGCATCCGCCGTGCGCCAACTCCTCGACACATCCACCACCCAGTCGCCCACTCCCACAAACCTCACCACCTCTGTCGCCGCCACCCTCCCTACCCTCTCGCACCACCGACAACACCCTCCGCGCCGCCTACGCCACGCGCCATGCCCTGCTCATCCTGAGATCGATCGCGCGTCGCATTCAACGCCTCTCACGCCGACCCTCTCCCACGCGCGCTCGTTTCCTTGCGACGCCCTCTCTGCGCCGCGCCCTCTACCGCCACCACCGCCCACTCTCGCTACTTGCGCATATTTATCACGTCAATCGCCGCCGACACCTTCCTCTTCTCTTCATTGTGCGGTCAAAATGGCCCAGCACCGCCCTTCGTTGGCTTTGGCCATCCCATACGCCGACCCGTTTCAGCGCCCGGATCGCGACCTTCCCACCACACCAAACCAGGAACATGAAGAACTCAGCGTAACGCAACCACCGCCTCCACCGCGCCAGACATACAAAGTAAAAAGAAAATCCCGGGCGTCGCTCCCGCTCGCAGACCACACAGACAATTACAACCACCCCATTCCCACAATTGAGATGTCCGAGGCGGCAGACGCTCTGCCCAGTCCGCCTCTACCATCCCCATCGTCGCGCGGTCTCCTTGCGCCGTCTTCACTTCTGCACCGCGCTGTGACTCCGCCCAAGACGCCTGCACCGCGCATCACGGTCCCATTCGAGAACATTGATAGTCCCACGCACGAATGGGGCCTGATCAACGACAGCCGCGGAAAGCGGCCTACCTATCGACGCGCAGGCTCAGTGTGCTCAGCTCTTTCTGACTCTTCTATCTCCTCTATGGGAAGTGGTGGCTTTTCCGCCCCGTACAGTGCTAGCCTCAGTCCCGATAGTGAGACTGCAGATCCGTTCTTGGACGATGAATTCCCCAAGGACAAAATGATCACTTCGCCGGCTTTGTCGGCTTCGCCACTGGCAAAGCGCATGAAGACGCATCGCCAAACCAAATGGACCCCTGCAATGGACGATCACCTCTGGATGACTTACATGGCCTATGTTTCAGATCCGCTTGTGACCCCCTTCAAAATGCTCCCAGGTACTACGCCGCCACTTGGAGTATGCTACCGTGTCGCCACCAAGGCGAAGCATACTTGGAAGGAACGCCGTGCCACCCATCTGAGCTCCCTCGAATTCATGTTCCCATCTTCTTCCACCCTTGAAGGCTCACCGGACACCATCCGTCCTGAAGGTGCATTTACAAGCCGTGACATTAAGCAGCCCCAGTGGCCTCGCTCAGAAGGCGCGACTCGCAGAAGACTGCGCCATTTGTGCAAGAACAAGCCATCATTCTCCGCTCACTACCAGCGCCTGCTGCGCACTCGCAGTCCCTCTCCATTCAACGCATTGGGCTCGGAAACCCAGACGTCCGAGACTACGGCTCCTCCCCCTCCCCCCGCGCCATCTGCGCTGTCTCCGCCACCCACCTCCACTGCACCCACCGCGTTTTCCGGCGATGACATGAAGATGTCTCTCATTACGTCCACCAACCCTTCGATGCAACCAGACGGTCCTCTTGCTCAGTTGGCAAATCCCAGCCACCAGCCACGTCCGCAATCACAGCGTAGCGAAAGGCCTGATAACTGGTTTGCGCGCATTGGCCGCTCTCAGGCTCACCAAAAGAGCCAATCCCTGCAGTCAGGCTTGGGCTTGCAGTCAAGGTCATTTGCTTCTGTGCCACTCGGTCCTCCTTTTGAAGAGCGATCGCACATTCTCCAGAGCTCTGCCAAATCATGGGGACGTGGTGATTTCAACATCGCGGCTCCATCGCTGGATGAACCCTTCGGAATCTCCGGTGATCCGACGGCACCACGATCCCTCAAGCGTAGATTCCGTCCGGACGATGACAAGCCCAAACGCCCTGCAGTCCAAGATATCTTTGCTCCGGCACCAAAGCCCGCTGTTCGCAACCGTGGATTCACAGTTGGCACTGCCGACAACCTGGCCAGATTGTTTACCCCTCCCACCAGTATGGCGCCGCCTCCTGCCAGGAAGCTCTTTACTCCTGCCAGCGATGATCAAGAGATGTCCGACAGGACTGATCAGTCAGATATATTCTCAGGCACTCGCTCCGTTCCGCGCCGTTTGGCCGAGCCTACTCCGCGTCTGGGATCTCCGTTCGTCGAAGCTTCTGCTAGACGTCAGACCAACACGTTCCCCAGGTCATATATTCCTTCGGACATCAATCCGCAGCCTTTCCAACAGCGTCTGCAGGAGCTTGCTGTCGGCCAGCATCCTACGCAATAGATCAACAGGCTCGGAGATTCACAAGAGTCCAACGCATTTTGGGAGTTATGACATCACCGGTAGCATTTCAACGGCGCTTCTACAACATTGACGGCTTGACAATCGGCATACGCACAGACACTAGCCACAGGCAGGCACCACGAACATCACGAATCTTTACTATGGTGGAAGTCATCCACCTTGCTTAACCAGTACGACCATCTACGAAAGGAGTCAAACCAAGAGAGGGGTTCTGGAGCTACACGAAACGGACGACAATCAATGACAGGTCCCCAGCCCTCTTAACCAGTCTCAGAACTACCTCACGACTTCATCTCACACACGTGCTCCAGGCACGCTCCAGGCACATGCTGCGCTGTCACCAACAGCGCTTGTAGTTACCGCCGCTTTTTCACCAAGATCCGATATTTGTCCCTCGACTCTTTGCGATTTCTTACTTCTCTCGACAATTTTCTTTGCTTTGATCGGAACCATGACATGATGAACGAACGACATACGGGAGTGGCTTTCACTCGGCGCTTCTCAACTTTGGAAAGGAAATGATGATTGCTTAGGGTATACCTTTCTCTGCGGTCCCGCTTGTGGGGACTGCTTTTGGGCTTCAACATTTTCGCTTTGGTAGTGCAATTTTCTTTTGTTCGATCATTTCTTTTCAGGCGGTCTTCTTTTCTCAGGGGACGATTTCGTAGTCGGCGTTTTTTTCGGTAGCTTGATGGATTCTAATTGCAGAAAGGAGGAACACGGCTCTCAGATTTTGTTATCAAGAAAATGGAAGACTTCACTTCAGTGCCCACCTTATCCCTTCTCCAAGTAGGTACCATTGACCATCCTCCCCTTCAAAAGCGGCGTCTTGTAGAAGTAATCCGAGCGCGCGGAAAGCGTCCGCTCTCTCGGACCTCACGCCCTCACTCCAACGTTGGCTCCGCCCCAGCTTTGACTTGACCAATGTGTACCTTAGCCGCGTCCTCTGTTGCCGTCCATACATCTCACTGTACCACCACCTTAACTCATAAGCACACCCCGAGGCCGCCCCTCCGCCCAGTTTGCTTGCTTGCTTCGTCTCCCTTCCTTTCTCGCCCCCCTGTTTCTTTTGCTTCGCGCTTTCGCTTCTCGTCACTCCTTTTGCGCTGCCTTGGCCGCTGCTTTTGCGAAATAAGCACGACAAAGCGACGGATCGATTCGAGACTGTTGAGTTGCGGCACGCTGTTGCTGTGAGCTTTGCGCGTACTTCTGGACCGGTGCGATCATCGGAGTGATTGGAACGAAATTGGAAGAGCTTGGGAGAGGAAGTTGGTGACTCGTTCGTGCTTGAGCTTGAGGAGTGAGTGATTGGAAGGATTCAGCTGGACGACTACTTGAGAAGTGTTACGAGTCTTCGCGAACATGGCGAGCACTACTACTGCTGCTGCTTCTGCTGGTGGCGCCCTGAAGTCTGCGCCTAAGGCCAACTCGCCTGCTGCGCCTGGGAACACCTCAGAGGCTTTGGCCAAAGCTATTGGGTCTCGGTATGTGCATTGAAGCCTTCGAAGGAGCGCACGATGGCAGGGAAGCAGGGAAGCTAACTCGCAAATCTCAACAGCATCAAGCTCACCACATCCGCTCCCGACTCTCAAACTCTGGAAGGCACCCTATTCAGCGCCAGTCCGACTCTCAACCTCGTCGCTATCAACACCCGCCCGTCCGCCGGCAGCGACTCTGGCGACTACCACATCATCCCCATCTCGCGCGTGCAGACCTTCCAAGTAACCTCTCCCCTCGCCGCCCAACAAGCACCCTCGCCCCTCGCGCCCGTCGACACCAAGCGCCTGAAAGAGCGCGAAACCGCACGTATTGCGGCGCTGAAAGACGAGGCCACACACCGCGGCAAGGGCGTCAGCAAGGAAGCGCAGGCGATTTACGATTCCTTGAAGAGAGTGTACGTACCTTTCATCCACCTCGTGCATGCACGTATGCATGCACACATTCTGCATTGGAAACTCCTACAAAATGCTAACTTTATCCCTTCCTTGTGACAGTAACATCCCCATCCGCTGGCACAACACGGAAATGATCGTGCACGAAGCCGTCATCATCTCCCCACCCTACCGGCCGGAAGACTGCAAGGGCTCAGCCGCCAAAGTGCAGGTCCTCAACCAGGTCAAGCGCGTGCTGGAGGGTGAGAGGAGGAAGCTGAGAGAGCGCGAGGAGAGGGAGAGAGCGGCTGGCGGTGACACGAGGAAGGGCGGTTGAGGAAATTCTACCTTGCCGTTGTTTATTCTGGTTACTGCTGAAGCCTGAGCGGAAAGGCCACGCCTCTCTCCGGCCGTGCCAGACTCCAAACCTTGACTGCAGGCCAGCCTCTTTCCTCTTGGTCCCTGCTGCGCTCGTTCATAGTCTTCTAGCCGAGGGGAGGCTTGGGACTGGCTTTGACTGTGGACGGGAGAGGGAATTTACACACCTTTTTTTTTTTTTTTTTTTTTGGAAGCCCCCACAATGTATCATGTAGGAATCAAAGAAGCTGGAGCGATGTCGCTCGTATTCTCTGGGAGAGAAAGTGTGTGTTTTGGTTTTGGTTTGTTCGGTTCTCTGCGAAGAACGGGATGGGGTTGGTTGATGTAGGATTTGTATTGAGGAGAGAAAGGAAATGATACCCACTACTTTCTTTCTTTTGCGATGCTGGCTTGTGAGTTTTGTGATGTTGTGATGCTGATACTTGGGGGTTGGTGCTTTGAGGGATAGTTGGAAGGGGATATGAATATGGATGTTATCACGATGGCAGGTTTATTTGGTGAAATATGGCATGGTAGTTCCTCGTTGATCTTTTTTTCCATTTTGTTGTCATGAATATAAGGTACACACCGATATCTGTAATAATGATACAAGAAATAAACTCGGTGCCTTCTTCATGGCTGATCTCCACAACATAGAGACCAAGGGTCAGCCCCACACCCCGCGCGAACTGGCTCTCCGTCATACCTCCTACCTCATCCCAGCTCACGATCCGCCAACCATACCTACATACATGAGACGAACGCACCAATAAATCCGCAACATCTTGACCACAGTCCGCAAGAGCAACGAACTTTGACTCGCCTCGTCGGCATTTCGATACACCCAAGCGCACAACCCCACCATGGCTCCATCATCAACCCTCGTCAACAAGATCAAGGTCCAGCTGAAACTCAGCATATCGCGACTACGCATGGTTCAGCAGAAAGACACCGCGCTGGCAAAGCAACAACGCCGCTCCATGGCGCAACTCCTCGAGCAAGGCAAGGAGGAATCTGCACGTATCAGGGTGGAGAACATCATCCGCTCCGACATGAACACGGAGCTGCTCGAGATCCTGGAACTATACTGCGAGCTGCTGAGCGCGAGGGCTGGGCTGTTGGAGGCGAAGGATTGTGACCCGGGGCTTGAGGAGGCTGTGAAGAGTATCATGTATGCTGCGCCGAGAGTGGAGGGCGTCAAGGAGTTGGGGATCGTGAGGCAGTTATTGGCGGAGAAGTATGGGAAGGAGTTCACGCTGGAAGCTGTAGAGAACACCGACAACAAGGTGTCGCAAAGAGTGCTGGATCGCACCAAGGTTGAGCCTCCTCCCAAGGATCTCGTGGAAGCTTATCTCTCCGCCATCGCGGATGCGTATGGCATTGACTGGCCGCCTGGAACGTTCGCAAAAAGGCAGGCGGAAGCCGAGGCGGAGGAGGATGAGGATGAGGATGATGAAGAGGGTGGATCAAAAGAAAGACCTTTGGAAGCACCTCTGGCTGCCGAGGATCTGAGCAAAGCCACACCGCCTCGTGATATGGGACCCAAGAGCCCTGTATCTGTCATGCCTCCTTCGCCCAGCACAGATAACGTACGGCCCAAAATCAGCGGCGCACCAGAATTGAAGCCGCCGAAGAAAATGCAGGATGCTGGTAAGAAGGCCGGTGCAGGAAAGTCCGACGGCCCTGGTGGCAAGATTCCAGATGTCGATGAGCTCACCAAGCGATTTGCTCAGCTCAAGCGATGATGATCCAAAGACCTCAGGCTTGCCGTCGTTCGTACAATACTGCAAGCTATTGGGAACAAAGCCCTGCAAGCGTTAATGAAAACCCAATCCCAGCTTTGATTTATATCAACTCTACGACCCAAGCTCCATACCTCTCATTCCCAATATACCAGCAACCACAATATCGACATCTCCAATGATTTCGCTACCCGCAATGACGCTACCAATCGCCGATTCCCACCCATTACAGACCCTTGCCGCAAAGGTCCACCACCTAGCCCACCTAGTCAATGCCGTGACAAGCCTCCTGTCCGCCACGTTATCCCTCGTCAGCCTCCTACACCAACTATGCCCGCACACGAAATCCTCACGCATCATCGAAACCCGCCTAGACCAATACCACGACGCCTTCCTCTTCAGCCGAAAAAGCCTGACCATCCTAGTCGAATTCGTCGCAGCACAAGCCAGCCAACTGCCCGTTGACTGTGAAGTCTTACTCGGCGATGAAAGCGGCGATGCGAAAATCGAGGACGCCGTTGTCAGTCTGAGAGCTGCGGCAGATGCTTGCGGCGATATAGGCGAGCTGGTCCGCGCGTTGGATCAGGCGCAGAGCAAACTTGATGCACCTTGGAAGGGCGCTTTGTGGAATGGTTGGCCTTCTGATGAGGCTTGGGGGGCTTTGCGGATGTTGGGGGAGAGGTTGGTGGAGTTGAGGGAGGAGGGTGAGAATGGTGTTGGGTGGAGGCGGGCGTGGTATCAGATTACCGATGGATAGGGCATAACGTGGACTACGGATGGGGAGAACATGCATTCGACAGGCTGCAGAGAGTTGCTCGAAAGCAGACTGTCATGAGGATTTGGAGTCGGCCTTTCTTTAAGATCTGCAATGATCTGACTGTCAAACGGCTCTCATCGGCTTGCTACTGTGTTAACATTTAATGTGTGACCTCGACATCCAGAGATATCTAGGTACATGACATTCATTGAGGTGTAACAACTATATACCAAGTAAACATATGTTTTAATGTAGAGTACACTTAACCAACACCAAGGCTGAAGGATGATGAAACGTGAAGTGGCCAATGTTTACCCCGCAACGGCTTTGTTTGTTGTCGGGCAGCCAGAAAGACGAAGTTTAGGCGCGTTTTGACTGAAGCCCCTCGCTGCGCTTTCTCACAAGCGACGACCGCGACGACCGCGACGACCACGACAACCCTTCCACCACCACAACGACACCATGGCTGGATCTGGGGACCTCATTGACTTTAATGTCATCGAAGGTCACAAGGAGAACATTCAGGCACTTCCTAGCGGGCGCTCAGCGAAGGCCCTCGCACAGCTCTACTCTCCACCGCTACTTGGAGCCAACCCTTCACCTTCTCTCATTCAAGATGCAAACTCGAAAGAACGCCAGGCTTTCGAGAAGGAGCTGGCCCTCATCGACGAAGCCGACGACCCTCTTGACGTTTACGACCGCTACGTGAAATGGACACTCGACGCATATCCCACAGCACAGGCGACGCCGCAATCAGGGCTGCTGCCCCTACTTGAACGCGCCACGAAGACTTTCCAGTCATCAACACACTACAAGAACGACCCACGATACCTGAAAATCTGGCTCCACTACATCAGACTCTTCTCGGACGCGCCGCGTGAAGTCTTCGTTTTCCTGGCACGCAACAATATCGGCGAGGCCCTCGCGCTATACTACGAGGAGTTCGCTGCCTGGCTGGAGAACGCGGGCAGGTGGAGCCAGGCTGAAGAGGTGTACAAAATGGGGATTGAGAAGGAAGCGCGACCTGCAGAGCGATTGATGCGCAAATTCGGCGAGTTTGAGAGACGAAAGGAGGCCCGCCCGGAGCCATCTGATGAGCCGTCAAGCCCAGCTCTGCCCACAGTGCGACCGGCACTCGCTGCGAAGGCCGACCCCTTCTCTGTGGCATCATCATCCTCTCCGGCACAGCAACAAGCAAAATCGACCGCTCCTAAGAAGAGCAAGTCATCGAAGATGCAAATCTTTGCTGATGGAGATGACCAAGACCGCCCGAGTTCCGGCTCAGGAGCGAGTCCCGGAGGTTGGGACAACATTGGAACGCTGGCAGAGCGCAAGAAGGAGAACACACATGCAGCAAAACCGATGGCAGGCGAAAAGCTGAAGGTCGGCAAGACCAACGGCGGGATGCAGAAGATGATGGTGTTTAAGGATGCAGTAAGTCGACCCAAGACCCCTAAGCCGCTTCCCGCGCGCAAAGTATTTAC
The DNA here is from genome assembly GCA_030772445.1 of Cladosporium sp. MBC 237. Classification (NCBI taxonomy): domain Eukaryota; kingdom Fungi; phylum Ascomycota; class Dothideomycetes; order Cladosporiales; family Cladosporiaceae; genus Cladosporium; species Cladosporium sp. MBC 237. The sequence goes on along the minus strand of JAPHCH010000006.1, from coordinate 69,898 downwards.
AAAAGCCAGGACTAAGTTATTCCCTCGTGTATGCAGTCATCAAAGAAAGTTTTCCTTCCAAAACATCTTGCGAAATCGACTTCTGGCCGCATCGATAATTACCAGTGCGTGCGAAATCCCAAGAACGGTAGGCTCGAATGTGTGTTTGTGAACTTGGAGGCCGTGTATCCTCAATCTGGAAGGGCCGAGTACTCTTTTGAGGAACTGAGAGCGAAACACAGAGGATGGATGGACAAGGAATGGCCAAGGCAAAGCAAGGAAGCTATCCGACGAACACCAACGAAACCGACACTCGACGTTACACTGGACCACGAGCCCTTGCAGGAAGAACAGCCCAAACCCCCTGGTAAAGGCTTCAAGATCCATCTCGATGAGCCTGAACCGGATCCTAAGCAGAAGGAACGCGGTTTCAAGATTTTCGAAGACGTGCCATCTGAGGCGGGGCCATCTAGCCAGCCTTTACAGCAGAAGGAAGTGTTTGTCGAGACGTCCTCCAAAACTCTCGCCTTGAACGACGAGAACGATGAGAATGCACCTCCTTCGCAACCCTCAGAAGCCGAGATTAGGAAGAAGATGCGTCGAGAGGAGCGGGCGAACAGGACCCGTAAAATCCAGATGAAAGACACCAAGCACATCAAGGGTGAAACAAAAACCATTCAACTTAACCTGGACTCGCCCACTGGAGCCAAGCCCAAGCGCAAGAAGCACTCCGATAGAACTGCGGAACCTACCATGACCATCAACACCAAGGAAGCTATGGACGAAATCTACGGTATCTTCAACGCGCCACTGCCTTCACAAGCCGAGCAATCGGAGAGTGAATCAGAATCATCCGATAGCGATGACGAGGACGACTACACTACAGGTGACGAAAGCACCGCTACTGGGAAGTTGTCTGCTGCACCGAGCGACTATGGGGATGAAACGCGTAACGAGCTGCTTGTTCAGACCCAGGATGAGGAGGAACAAGATGAACCTACAGAACATACTGGCTGGTCTGATTTCACGACAAGCAAACATGTCCCAAAGGAAAGCGAAGAAACGGATGACACGGCAGAGTCTGCAAGCAACCATGGATGGGGAATATACCGTGATGAGAATCAGTCCAACGGCAGGGATGAAGATATGGTCACCCCTGATGAGGAGAAATACCAGACTCGCAGTATACCCATTGCTTCTGAGGATTACGAGCCGCCATCACACCAGTTTCAGCAAATGTCAATGCTGCCAAACCACCGATTGCCTTTCATGACGCCTATCGCAGAACAAACGGAGACCTCACTCGGAACCATCACAGCAAGGGCGCAGAATGAACAATTCAACGCGAAGACGCCTAGTAGGCAAGCTTCGACCGCAATGCCTGAGCTGGAAGACGACGAGGATGATGAGCCTCCTAGCAGTCCTTTCCAGGAGGTGACTGTCGATCTTGCCGACGACAAATTCAAGGTCCTGCAACCTATACGCACAAAATCCACCAAAGGCAACATCTCTCTGGGTAAAGGCACTGTAACCTCCCAGACTGAGGCGAAAGCAGCTCCAGCGACAGGTGAAGCTGTGCAGAAGAGCCCCATTGTTCTGGAGCAGCAATGTAACCCTATGGACCCATACCTACGTGAGACCATCTTGAGTCAGATCAAGCCCTCGATTGGCTCTTTCGAGGGCTATTATGATCACTCTACAGTTGCTTCTGGGCGTACAGCGGAAATCAAAAAGTACATCAAGTCACTTGCTAAAGCGAGCAAGAACGGCACGACTCAAGACAAGACCGGCCAAACTCTGTCGCTACCTCCCATTGTACAGTTCGAAGGCATCGACTCGACTTACACCATCAAACGCGAGCTCGGCGCAGGCACTTTTGCTCCAGTGTATCTGATTGAAAACAGCGCGGCGGCTAAGTTGGCGGAAGAGGGAGACGACGAGAATGGACTGGCCGCACGAGGCGTTGGCAAACTCGCCCACCGCAAACCGCTCGAGGCAATGAAGATGGAAGAGCCTCTCTCTGCCTGGGAGTTTTTCATTCTGCAACAATCTCACCGTCGCCTCGGCGTCTCTCGTGCTGCAGACAGCATTGTCCGCGCTCACGAGATGCACATGTTCCGTGACGAGTGCTTCCTGATCGAAGAGTACCGCAACCAGGGAACGCTGCTCGATCTCGTCAACATTGCTCGCGCCGACAGTGCCAATGCTTCCGGCGGCGGCATGGACGAAGTGATGGCCATGTGGCTAACCGTCGAGCTGTTCCGCACCGTTGAAGCTCTCCACTCTAAGCAAATCATCCACGGCGACCTCAAAGGCGACAACGTGCTCGTCCGCTTCGACGACCCAGGCATGGAAACGGATTGGAACTCCACATACCTCCCCAGCGGTGCACACGGCTGGGCAAGCAAAGGAATCTGCCTGATAGATTTTGGCCGCGGCATTGACATGAAGCAGTTCCTGCCGAACGTGGCTTTCATCGCCGACTGGAAGACTAGCGAAGCCGACTGCGCGGAAATGCGCGAACTGCGCCCGTGGACCTACCAAGTCGACTACCACGGCATGGCGGGAATTGTGCACAGCATGCTGTTTGGCAAGTACATGGAGACCATCGCAGACCGCGGTGCATCGCTCAGCCAAGGCGCGACCAAGACTTACAGGATCAGGGAGAACCTGAAGCGCTACTGGCAGGTCGACATCTGGCAAGACGTGTTTGCTCTACTTCTCAACCCGCTCATGCACCTTTCCGCCGAAGAGGGGAAGAAAATGCCGGTGATCAACGGCATGAGGGGGTTGAGGCTGAAAATGGAAGGGTGGTTGGAGGAGAATTGCGAGCGCGGCATGGGTTTGAAGGGAATGATTGGTCGGATGGAGGCCATCACGAAGGAGAAGCGGAGGCGGAGTGGAAGAGCGTGAGATGTTTGCGATGGTTGGGGATGGTATTTCGTATTGTCGTTTTGCCTTTTTGTTTTGGTCTTTTCGTAGACACGGCGTTTGTTCGGTTTTGTTTATGATGAGTATACCCATAGTTAATAGATCACTTTTCGTTGTTTTCCGCGCATGGAATGAACTATACGTCAGTCAGTAGAGAAGGTATCCTGAAATGTTCCTGCCCTTCGAACGACAGCGACGACCCTTGCATAAATGCATCCACCGTCTTCAGCTCGCCCCACTTAGGTTTGGTGTACAGCGTGTGTGCAAGCGAGATCATACCTTACTGTAAGCAGCCTCGATGCTTGCTCAGCAACTCTCAGCAGCATAGAAGAGTCACTGCGCCGTGAGTCACTGCTCTACCTTGATTGTACATCGACACACGTCGCCGTGTAGAAAGCCATTCAACTTGAAATCGGACAGGACACACGCCCATGAGATACAAACAGAAACACAAAACCCGACAGCCACCATGCCAGAACAAACAACCCTCCGCGTCGCCCTCGAATGGACCCCAAACACGATTCACACGGGTCTCTTCCTCGCAAAAGCGAAAGGCATCTACTCCTCCGCCGGCCTAGACGTCCAGCTGCTGCCGCCAGAAGCATCCTCCAACAAAGGGCCCTCGGCCCGCCTGCAAGCAGGCGAAGTCGACCTGGCCGTCTGCCCGTCGGAATCGTGCATCATGTGGGCCGAATCCGGGAAAATGCATCTCCAGGCAATTTACGCCATTCTTCAACGCGACGCGTCGGCGATCGTCTCGACGACTTTGCGGAGGCCGAGGGAGTTGGGTGGGGGAGGGAGGTATGCGAGTTACGATGCGAGGTATGAGGTTGCGATTGTCAGGACGGTTGTGGAGCGGGATGGGGGGGATGGGAAGGGGGTCGAGATTTTGAGGCCGGAGGGGAATGTGAGTATGTTTGAGGCTGTGAAGAGGGGGGAGGTCGATGCGACTTGGTGTTTTGTTCCGTGGGAGGGGGTGGAGGCGGAGCTGGAGGGGAAGGGAGTGGAGTACTTTCGTTTGGAAGATTATGGGATCACGTATGGCTATTCGCACGTGATTGCGAGGAAAGTGGGAGAGGGAGGGGTGGATGAGGGGGTTTTGAGGAGGTTTGTCAAGGCGACCAGGGAGGGGTATGAGGCTGCTTTGACGGATGTTGGGGCTGCTGTGCAGGCTATCAGGCCGCATTGTAGGCCGGAGAGGTCGGAGGAGATGCTGTGGAGGAGTCAGGAGAGGATCAATGGGTTTTATGGAGATGGGAGCCGGTTTGGGACGATGAGTGAGGAGAAGTGGAAGACGTGGATTGCTTGGTTGGAAGAGCAGGGGATTATGGAGTCTGATGCTGTGGAGGTTGGGAGGCTTTTCACGAACGAGTTTCTTGATTGAGTTTGTCCTAGATCAAGGACGTCGAGCTAAGGTCTCACGGTTCCGGACGCATGCCTATGGGTCTGTATCAGGGCGAAGTGTCATAGACAGCTCCCGGAATATGGCAAGCACCTTCGACTTGATCCCCATTGACAACTTGAAAGACTTCGCCGTTGGCTCCAAACCGTGCCAGCTTCCCACCGTTAGCATCTTGAGTCTGATACTCTGGCCAACCACTTGCCGGCAAAGAAGCCGGGTCCTTGACGAAATCGAGGAATAGGTCCTGCATCTTCTCCGAAGTCTGCACTTCGTACTCGGGAATCTCTCCCGGGGCGATGAGATACGTGCCAAAGAACATGTACAGATCCGAATAATGGTATGCTCCAAGCCAAGGAACAGGAGCGAGATTGCTGAAATTGCCCGCCCACTCGTAACGATACGTGGCGAGGTTTGCGTTGTCGCGGAGGACGCTGGTGTTGTGCGCGGCACAGACGGTGTTGAGTGTTTGGGCCACGACTCTCTCTTCTGAAGGACCATCCGTGAGGTTGTTCAACGGGTAAGGTACGAGTGGAGATGCTTCGCGGGAGGTAGTGCCTAGCATCTTGGGAATCTGAGCCACTCGGCCGTTCTGATAGCGAGCTTCGTAGTCGGAGAAGACGAATTGGTTGTCAACTGTGAAGGTTCAGCAAGGCGCATTCCATCGAACGACCGCTACTCCTACCTTGTCTTGTGAAAGAGATAGCCGGCTGCGAAGTGTTAAGCAGCGTAGAGTTGTCCTGGTACTGTCCGATGAAGTTTTCGATCCGAGGCATGGGTACTCTGCGCATACACTCGAGCTCCAATTTGGAATCCTCAAACTCACACCCGAGAGCTTGAGCGACGAAAGTGAAATTCGTCCCGGCTTGATCCTGGTTGAGACTCCTGCCCACCGCCACACCAGAGCTAGAAACAGTAGCTCTGACAACTGGATCGTCGGGCCAGGCGAACAGATACATATCAGCGGCGGAGGCGCCTGCCGATTGTCCCCAGAGCGTGATGCTGTCTGGATCTCCACCGAAAGCAGCAATGTTCTCGGCGACCCATTCGACTGCCATCCGCTGGTCTTGCAGGGCAAAGTTGGTACTGCCGTTGAGTCCTCGAGCGTTTGGGTAGCTGAAGATGTTCACGCGGTAGTTGATGGTGACCACGATGTGGCTTTGGGATCGGTGGATCCAGTTTGCTGGCAGTTGGGTTGGAATATCTACTCCTCCTGTCACGTCGCCTCCTCCGGTCCAGTAGAGGACCACGGGGAGTTTCGATCCGGAAGTGGCATTGGCGGGCGTCCATATGGCCAGCGACAGGCAATCTTCGGCGGAGTTCTGAGCCACCTGGCCAGCCGTGAGGCTCTGGCCATAGTTCCTGATCAAATTCCCGGTGATATTCTGGTTCCAGGCAGTGGGGACCGCGGAGACGAATTGAGGACATGAAGGCCCGTAGACAGTCGAGTCAAATGTCGTGGAGTCATCGTCCAGTTTCTCTGGTGGCGTCCAACGCTTTGGGCCCACGGGTGGCTGTGTGATGTTTAGCGACTTTCGAGGTATCATTGAGATCCGCAGCATACCTTTGCGTATGGGACCCATTTGAACTGTCTCACGTCGGGATAAGTATCATTGAAGTCGCCTACGAAGGTGCCAGTGCGAGTGGTGACTGTTAATCCAGGTTCATCATCATAGTGGTTGGATTTGGTAGCGGCGACCGCGCATGCACCAGTTAGGAAAACGACGACAGGGCGAACGAGCATGATTCGAACCAAGAGGCGCGTATCATGAAATGCCACTTACATGTCAGGCGCAGGAATTACAGGTGTAGCGCCGTGGGTTTTGTCTTCCATCCATCTCATCATCTCTGGTGAGGGGAAAGCAGGATAATGCCGCAATGCGATGTGACCTTCGAGGATCTTCTGGTGGTGGAGTCTAAAATGTCGTCACCCGGGAAATGTCGAAAGGTGGAGAATAGAGACGCCGAACGGAGATCGTGATATTTACCCTTCTGGCGACACTTTGCTGATAATTACATCAACCGGAAAGCTTCGAGAAGCATCGAACTTGGTGGAATAATACTGATCTCGGCCTGTCATGCTAGATGGTAATAGAACAAATGGATCACGCTTTGCCGTCTACATCGAATTACACGTACCTCTGCCCAAGGGTATATCTCAACCAGGTCACGGAGACAGAGCAACGATGACGTAAAATGCAACAGACCTCTCTGTTCAGAAGGATTCTCCATTGACAGGGACTATGTACGCGGGTCCCCTCCAAAGCCCCCCAAAAGAGGAGGGACAAAATCAAAAACGCCATAACGCTCTCGCTTCCCCCTTCCATTTCCTTTTCCAACCATGAAAGCGCGAGTATAGGGGTTTTTTTTTATGATCGTGATGTGTCATGTTGCGAGCGTATTCGGCGAGTTAGGAGAAACAGAAGAGCCAAACGGGACGCCAAAGGTTCTATGCATGCTCTGCTGATTTATAAAGCTCCCGCTTGAGTCAAGTCGGTGACCAGCTGTGGGTTCTGGTCGGAATGCTGATGTGCGGGAGGGATGTTGCGCCGTCTCGCTTCGTCAGTCTCTCCGTCCATTGGTTCTGAGGGTCGTGCAATCGTAGTTTTTGGTATTTCGTTGCGTGATGTATTCATGATGTCGGCGGAAAAGAAAGGATTGACGAGGCAACTCTTCCTTCTGTCAGACACTTCACTCCCTTTCCTCTTCGGCTTCCTCCTTCACTCTGGAAGTCATGTATGCAGCGATGAGAGCCGCAAGACCGCCGAATCGAAGGACCCAAGCCACAGAATCATCACCGAGACTACCGCGTGGTTTCTGCAGGAACTTGAAGATAAGAGAGCTGACGAGGGTGGCGATGACCTGAGGCGCGGCGATGGAGACGTTGTGGATTCCCAAGACGACACCGGCTTGGTCAGCACCTTCGGAAGGATCTTCGCCGCGAGCCAGCATTTCACCTTCTCTGGTGGGCGGCGGGTCAATGAGGCCGCGGCGGATGTTCTCGCGCTTGCTGATCTCGCCTGCGATGAGAGCGAACGGCGCCCAGTTTGTCATTGCCCAGGGGACACCAATAGCGCCGACGAGAACAATGGCGCCTCTGGCATCGCGCACGATGAAAGTGAGCCAACAGAGAGCGGCGAAGATGATGTGGCTCAACAACCAGGCGCGGCGCAAAGTAAGCCATCCTATGTTCATCTTTGGCGCGCGGTCGCGGAGTCGATTTCCGCCGGTAGAAATGAATGAGGCGTTGCGATTGGCAGGCGTGTAGGCAAAGTAGTTATCCTTGGTAGTTCCGCCTGGGGTCTTAGCGCCAGGAGTCAGAGGCCCAGGGGTGAGGCGGCCGGGGGTCATAGGCCCGGGAGTCATTGGCCCAGGTGTCATGGCTCCGGTGGTTTGGGATTCGGGGTCTTCGTATGCGCTGGCGACAATGAAGGGAAGGACGACGCTGGACGTGAAGGTGGTGAGGGCGAAGATAAGCAGGGCGAACGTGCCCACCCGGGTACCTTCTTGATATACGGCGTCGATTTCTCGCTCGGTCATGCCAGGGTGTTCTGCAAGGATCGGCTGAGCGTAGATCTCGCCAATGTAGGTAGTGATGTAAAAGAGGAACGGGAACCATCCGATCCAGGCGAAGAATTGGACCCAGCAGACCGCCTTGATCTGTGTGGGCAGCTTGCGCATGGCATGGTAAAGGCCTGTGAAGAATGCAAATACGCCAGTCTCCTGCTCTGGCAATGGACCATCTTTGCGCGGGTCGCGTTCTGGGCAGAATATGCATGTGATGGAAAGTGTGACGGCCATGGCTGCACTCGCAATGACACACAGGATCTTAAACTGCGTGTTTCCGAAGAACCACAAGTAGCGCGGTAGGTCGACATAGCCAAAGAGGTAGCCGATGATGTTGCCCACGCCGGTCATACGAGACGCCCATGCGTTTGCAGTGTCCTGCTGGTGAGTGGGTGCCTGATCGACGATGAAGGCGCGGATAGCAGCCTGGATGACATTGATACTGAAATCCAGAACGTAGATCATCAAGACAGCAAAGACGGTCGTTGAGATCCTGGTCGCCTCGCTGTCCTTCGCCACACCGCATAGCTCGAGGATGCCTCCAATCAGTTCCCTTGCCCAAGCCAGAGCACAGAGGGACACGATCGTGGCGGCAGCACCTCCGATCATGAAAGGGCGACGCTTGCCAAAGGGCGAGCGGCAACGATCAGATTTGGTACCGACATATGGTTGCACCAGTGTCCCTGATAGTGGTCCAGCTATCCAGACAAAAGCGAGGAAGGACTTGCTGATTCCCAGGCCGAGCAAGTATGGTGAGCCGTTTGAGAGTTCCACAGACCAGCCGATTTGTAGACTGCGAATGAAATCAGTCTTGAGTTAAAGCATCGAGGTGACCAAAAATGCCACAAGGATTGTCACTCACCCTCCGATTGCTAATGTCAACAAAATCATGTACCACGTGCTCTTGGACTCCTGCCAATCCTCTTCATCGCCAAAGTAGTCTCCACCTTCATCTTCGCCACGGCTCAATGGCTCTCCATGTTGTTCCCGCTGGCTAGCCAGAAGCGCGGTATGTTCATCGGCACTCTTTTTCTTGAGGACACCTTTGGGTGCACTCTTGATGGCGATGTGGGACTCAGTGTCGCGGTTGGGTTGCTGTATGTTAAGCGAAGGTCTGTCATGAGAGGTGTGCCTGGAATGTGAAGCAGACTTGTGGTCGGCAGGCGAGGGATCGCTCATTATGCCGCTGGTGATGTCCAATCGAAAGGACGAGCGAATGAGGAGAGAAGATAGGATGGGAGAGAATACAGAAAGAAAGAAAGAAAAAAGGAAGTCTAGGGAATAAGCCAGGGACAAACACGTTTGGAGGTGAAGAGTGGCCAGGCGAGGTGCAAGGACGAATGAGGTGGAGCCCAGGGCGGCGATCTGTCTGGGACGGGACAGGACAGGACAGGACAGGACAGGATAGTCAGATCTGGTTGCTGGAGCGGCGGCGAATAATACCAAGATCAGTCACGGGCACGCTTGTGAGCTTAGGTGCAGTCCGGAAGCAGGCCCAGTATGGGCTAAGGTGCAGTTCAGATGCAGGCTCAGTAGGCCCAGCGAAAGTCGATGGCGTCAACGAAGCGAGCAAGCGGCGGACAAAGAGAGAGAAAGTCTGGTTTGCTGGAGTTGAGTGGCGTGAGACAGCCAGCGGTGGCACTCGATGCTGTCTGTGGTGTTCAATTGGGCGATGCGGTGAGAATGTGCAGCAGTAATAAAGAAATAATATGCACGCCAGCGCGGGAGTGTACTTGGGAAGATGATACACAACACAACGACATGTAGTCAGGCGCAGGTGCAGACGCCTCGTGGACCTGCCCAGCTGCCACCTGCCCTGCCTCGCCCTTCCTTCTCCCACGAGCCGCGTCTTGTATTCTAAGAGACACAGGACAGACCAACTCCCGCGATCAGATCGTCAACTGTACGTCATCTACAGATCCCAGATCCCGCCCCGGACGCATCGTACCGTACCGCAAGGCTATACAACTAGCGGCCGGTGACCTTCAGCTCAAGTCAGTCAGTCAGCCAGCCAGCCTTGCGCGAGGAGGAGGCCGAGGAGGCCTAGGCTGCAGGGATGACCTGAGGTTTGACTACTCCCGATAGACATACTCGACATACACCCATACACCCATAACACTCTCGATTGACAAAGCCATCCTCGACGCCGCGGGACAGCGTCTTGTGACTCCACCACCTCTCGCTACCCTCAACATCGCCGCCTTCTTCCACCAGCCCACACCTCGCTTCTCCGCGACAGCTGCAAGCACCCGACACCTGGCATCAGCCCTGCGCCCGACCCATTGACCACCACCCTCCACACTCCTCCCACCAAGCCCACCAAGTCCTTCTACCACACGGCGGAGCATGCAGGCGCGGTAACATTGTCCTTAACTCGCCAATATGGCCATCGGAACCATCAGCAGCGCCGCCTTCGAGCTGTTGCGCCGTGATGCTTCCGACCCCGACGACACCGAAGACCCCGATGCAGGCCAGAAGGAAATCTTCTCCTCCTGGGCGCTGCTCATCCTCATCGTCCTCCTGATCGTCGCCTTCTTCACCAGTTATGTCTTGCAGAGTAAAAAAATCCAGGCTGTACATGAGACGGTCATGTCCATTTTCGCGGGAATGGTGGTTGGATTGATATTGCGCTTGACCGTGGCTACGAGCGTGCTGGATGCTGTCAGTTTCGACTATCAGTTCTTCTTCAACTTGCTGCTGCCGCCTATCATTCTGGCAAGTGGATATGAGTTACATCAGGTAGGTCGCTTGAAAGGTACAACTGGAAGATGCACCGGCTGATGACACAAAACGCAGGCCAATTTCTTTCGCAATATCGGGACAATCCTGACCTTTGCCTTTGCTGGAACTTTCATCTCCGCGCTCGTCCTGGGTGTAATATTGTGGCTATGGACGCGCATTCCTCTGGAAGGTCTGGACATCAGTTTCGTCGAAGCTATGAGCGTGGGCGCGACCTTGAGTGCCACCGACCCCGTAACCATCCTCGCCATTTTCAACACCTACAAGGTCGACCCGAAACTGTACACTATCATCTTTGGCGAATCTATCCTGAACGACGCAATTGCCATTGTCTTGTTCGAAACTGCACAGAAGTACAGACCTGGCGCCGAAGCTGGGAAGCTCACCATCCTGAGTCTGTTCGAGTCGATTGGTGTTTTCATGCTCGTTTTCTTTGGCAGCCTGGCTATCGGCATTGTGGTCGGAGTTGCTACCAGTCTTTTGCTAAAGCTCACACACGTGAGAAGAGATCCGAAGATTGAAAGTTGCTTGATTTTCTTGATCGCGTACGCGAGTTACTTCTTCGCCAATGCGATTCATATGAGTGGTATGTGTTCGGTTCTGGTCACTTGACGAGGAAAAAATTCTGACTTCATCCACAGGCATTGTGTCTCTGCTATTCTGCGGTATCTGCTTGAAGCACTACGCATACCACAACATGTCGAGGCGAACCCAACTCACGACAAAATTCGTTTTCTCCTTGATGTCCCAATTGTCGGAGAACTTCATCTTCATCTATCTCGGACTGTCACTATTCACCTCGACAGGTCTGGAGTACAAACCTTTGTTCATCCTTGTCACCATCATTGGAATCTGCGTCGCGCGCTGGTGCGCCGTCTTCCCCTTGGCTGGTTTGGTGAACTGGTTTATCCGGTACCGCGCCAAGCGTCGCGGCCAAGAGGTCGCAGAGGAAATTCCTATCAACTGGAAGATCATGATCTTCTGGGCCGGCCTACGTGGAGCCGTAGGCGTTGCCTTGGCCGAAGGCCTCGGAGGAACCCAAAATGGCTACGCTCTGCGTGCAACCGTGCTGGTCGTGGTTGTACTGACCGTCATCATTTTCGGCGGTACCACCAGCCGCATGCTGGAAATCCTGAAGATCCGCACCGGCGTTGTCGAAGAAATCGACTCGGACGACGAATTCGACATCGAGCCCGTTCCAAACTCGAGCGCATACTCGCGCAAGAACGGCAGGGCTTTTGGCCACACGCCCAAGCCGTCCACTGGCGGCATGAATGGCAACTACAACCTCGACACAGTCGACAGCACCCGCAACCGCTCCGACTCCCGCGCGACAACGACCTATAGCACAGGCAACGCAACCGGAAGTCCACCCTTCGCACCCGAATTCAACCGCCGCAACAGCTCCCGCGGCCGCGGCAACGCCCAAAGCGCCGCAGAGCAAGGCCTCCTCCAACGCGACGACGACGACAGCGCCCTGCCCTCCGACGACGACGAAGACAACGACCTCGACCTCCCGCCCTCCGCCCGCCGTTCCCCCCAGCGAGGCGTCCACCCCGAAATCGACACCAACAACCCTTACCCCGTCGCTGGCGCGCGAACAGGCACGCCCGCAGACCAGCACGCGCATCTCACCGCTCGCGGGGCGATCAATTCGATCCTCAACGCCACCAGCGAGGATGCGGGGAATCTGTTCAACAGGCTGGACGAAGGGTTTTTGAAGCCGCATTTGCTCCTCGATCCCGGCGGTTCGAACAAACACCACGCTCATCAGGGCGGTGGTGGGAATGGGGCTTCGGGTAGTGGTGGGTGAGTGTCATAGAGATCTTGTCGGAATTGTTTTTTTTTCCCCCCCGTCTGTCTGTCTGTCTAGAGAACCGTCTGGGGTTTGGTCTGGAGACTGCATGGTGTTTTTATTGTCACGCATTAAAATTTGCAATCATGTACCATAGTCTCTTAAAACAAAACGCAACGTCTCCGATACCAAACACGTCATGATTCCGATCTGAGTCTTCTTGTCAATAAGTAATGCTTTCCCCCCTTGGCTCGCAATGCATCCCCGGGGCGAAACTCCTGCTGCTCCTAGGAAGATGCCTCCGCCAACAGACAGTGGCGCCTGGCTGGTCCGCTGCTCTGCAACACAACGACGTCAATCGCGGGATCAGTGCTAGACTACGTGTATCAATTTTCGAACGGCAGGAGATCTATCACGCGCGTCAAGATGGCGAGAATGGATGACGAGAGGGGAGATTGTTCGATTTGGTAAGGTCGGTATATATGTAATCCACACGTGCTATGCGGCGAAGCGAAAACGGGCCTCGGATTTTGTTGCCATTTATCATTTCACACCCGCATGGAAGACCCGCGGAACCCCCAACCATTCATATCCCGGAAACCGCAGCCACCGTGTACGATAGGAGGTAGTCTGGGCCAAGTTTGGCCCAGTATTTGAAAACAGCTAAACCTCCGTCACTCTTCCGGGAGACCCATCCGAAAACACGTCCTCGACACGAGCAAGCTGCCGGCACGAGGCGCGTGGGCGCTTGCATTCGCGGGAGCGTATCGGATCGCTCGGGGTATGGGGGCTGACTTCTCGCCGGTTCGGGTACATCGTGCCGTAGAATTTGGGGTGTGTTGTCGATTGTATCACCACTCACCGGGCCTGCGATCGCAAATTCGAATATGTCTGACCTCGCGCCATTATAATGGGACTGAGGATTGGGGTAAGGCTTGTGAATGAGCGACGAGATCCGGCGCCATGGTCCAGGAGTACTTGGGTTGTTGGAAGCGACGACGGCGAGATTGAGCGGTGTCCGACTCACGAGCAACGGAATGATGAGCTCTTCGAGGCGGCGAGGAAGGCTAGCACGGAGCTTGATGTGATTTTGGAAAGTCCCGGAGGTGCCCAAGAAGGGTGGCTTTCGTGGGTGCAGGTACCGCTTCGACCAGGTGGACAAAGAAGAAAAGGCGCCTCGGTGATTTTGTTTTTCATAATTTCGCCGGCGGGCTCGAAGCCATTTCCATGAGGATGTTCACCAGAATGCTTGGGTGGGGTCGCGGTCAAGTAAGCGGGCTTCTGGCCAAAGTGGCTGTCGATATACGAATTCACAGGATGCATGCGCATCTGCCGCTGTGAGTTCGTGTCGAATCCTTTGGAATCCAGACATGTGCTGATTCAAACGCCACGATCTCCTATGGGCGTAGGAAACAGACCAATGCCCCTGATGAAAAAGCAGCGCCAGGAGTCGCTTGCATTTCGACATGTACACGACGGAACGATTAGATGTCAGATGCTCTTGGACTTTTGCAGCTTATGCCAGACCAACAGCTCTTTTTACTTTGCGCAAAGTAGTATTCGCGCTCTTATTAGCCTTTTCAGCTCCCTCGGCGGCGGCGGCGTCCATTGTCGCACGGTCGCCAATGATCTCACCATATCGCTCGCGAATGGGCCTTACCTGCGATTCGATGGCCTCTGCAGTCTTCTCTTTCAATGCTCGCAGACTGACACCTTCCAAGTCTTTTGCGAGTGCTTCCTGACTGTCATAGCCATCTTCTGCGCTAGAGTGGTACAGCAAATCGATCAAGTTGCTGACTCCAGGTCTCGTCTCAGGGTCGTACGTGATACCCTCGATCGAATCGGTGATGGCAGATTTGACCTTACTCTTGATCGCTTCTTCACTATCCGTAAGCAGAATGCGACTCTTTGGGTTCGGATGGCTCTTGGACATCTTCGCAGTGGGATCCGTGAACGACATGACCCTCCTGGCAGGGCTGATGAGCGTCTCCGGAGCGACGAGGACCTCCTTCCCTTGTCCAAAGACGTGGTTAAATCCATGCGCGACCTCTCTCGCGAATTCCAAGTGTTGAGCCTGATCGTGACCGACGGGCACGTGTGTAGACTTGTGTACCAAGATGTCCGCGGCCTGAAGCACCGGGTAGGAGAACAACCCCAGCTTCAACCGTTCATTGCCATCCTTCTCATTTGACGTCTTGTCTTTCCACTGCGTCATCCGGCTCAGGTATCCAGTGCTTGCCTGGCAGCTGAGGATCCACATCAGCTCGGTGTGGGCAGGTACATCGCCCTGGTGGAAGATGATGCTGCGTTTTGGGTCCAGCCCAATGGCGAGCATCATGGCCAGGGACTCCTTCTTCCATTGCCGCAGTTGCTTGGGGTCTTGTCGTATAGTGATCGCGTGCAAATCGACAAGGGAGTAGATGAGAGTTGTATCCTCCGACGCTTCATCCTGTAGACGGACCCATTGGCGGAGTGCTCCTAAGTAATTTCCCAGATGAGGCACGCCCGTTGGCTGTATGCCGGAGAAGATGGTCTTCGAGGGTGATGAGGCTGCTGTGCTCAGAGCAGCTCTTTGAAGGATTGTAGCATGAGACTGTTGAAATACGCGCCCCGCAGCGCGGCCACAATATAACATTGGAAAGGAGTGTGTAATAAATCCGCCGGTCAAACAGGGCCCCCAAGCAATAATAAATCGATGGAAGGTCGCGTAAAGCTGCGGACCTTGGGCGGTTGCCCTGCAGCTGCAGCAGCTCACAGCGAGACCCTTGCGAGACTTGACCGAAGATTGATGGGCTTGCTCCACTTTCTTACACCACTGATCGACCTAAACCGGGCTCGCCTCTTTCTCTGCTCGCACACTGCGAGGCCACACAATACACCACCAACTCTGAAAACAAACGACCCGGGTCGTATCATACAGCACACCATGGATGACGGAGACTACACGAGTGCGACTCTCGCTTTTGTGAACTGGCTTGAAGCGAATGGAACGACGGTCTCGGACAAGATCGACTTGGTCGATATGAGGAATCAGGATGCTGGAAGAGGAGTTGGTGCGAGGATCACACCGAGGATGAAACAACCAGAACAGTACTAACGGCCATTCTAGTCGCCAAGCAGAACATCGCCGAGGACGAAACCCTCTTCAGCATCCCACGCACAACCATCCTCACGACCGAAACTTCCTCGATCCCCAAGGAAATCGCCTCCTCGATCGCCGACCCATGGCTCTCGCTGATCGTTGCCATGCTCTTCGAATACCAGCAAGCGCAAAACTCCAAGTGGGCGGCATACTTTGACGTCCTGCCCGCCGAATTCGACACGCTCATGTTCTGGAACGAAGCGGAGCTCAAGAACCTGCAAGGCAGCGCCGTGGTCGACAAGATCGGAAAAGCGAGCGCGGACGAAACCTTCCAAGAGCAGATCCTGCCGCTGGTATACCAGAACGTGCAAGCGTTCAACGCACAGAACCTCAGCAACGACCAACTCCTCGCTCTTTGTCACCGCATGGGCTCCACCATAATGGCTTACGCCTTCGACCTGGAGCCATCCTCCGGCGCCTCCAACAACTCCCAAGACGGCTGGGAAGAAGACTCCGACGACGGCAGCGGACCCGTCATGCCCAAAGGCATGGTCCCTCTGGCCGACATGCTGAACGCCAACGCCGACCTGAACAACGCCAAGCTCTTCCACGAAGACGACGCAGTCGTCATGCGCAGCGTCAAGCCCATCGCAGCCGGCGAGCAAATCTACAACGACTACGGCCTGTTGCCGCGCGCCGACCTCTTGCGTCGCTACGGCTACGTCACCGAGGAATACGCCAAGTACGACGTCGTCGAGCTAGACGAGGACCTCATCTCGCAAACCGCCAAAGAGCACCTTCGCCTCTCGGAAGAAGACCTCAGCTCCCGCCTGGCCTACCTGGACGAGCAAGGAGTGCTGGACTCCGGCTACGACATCGCCCGCCCCAGCAGCGAAGACGGCGCGTTCCCGGAAGAGTTCTGCGTTCTGCTCAACGCTCTCACGACCGCCGCGGCGGATTTCGAAAAGATGCAAAAGAAAGACAAGCTCCCCAAAGCCGATCTCACGCCCGCCTCGCTGGAGCTGCTGTACACGATGCTTCTCCGCCGGAGAGCGGAGTACGGAGCTGATAGCACGGACAGCCTGCGCGCGCAGCTCATTGACGGCGCGGACAACTCTCGCAGAAGGGCGATGGCGCTGCAAGTTGTTATTGGCGAGCGAGAGATTCTTGCCGAGGTCGCGGCCGACGTCCAGCAGAAGCTCGCGAGCAACAGCAAGAAGAGAGGTGCCGACGCCCTTGACTTTGAGGGCGAGGCGCAAGAGGTTCTAGCGAAGAAAGCGAAGAACTGAGAAAGAAGAAAATGAAAGGCTTGAACGAGAGGGTTTGAAGAAGAAAGAGGGGGTATCATCATAATATCTAAAAACGTCTGCTGCGCGGTATCCTACAAAGGCCCTTGAAACAATACTTCCGGATCTCGCAACTGGCACCTCTCAGGAAAACACACTGATCATCCGGCATTGCTGGTAGAAGCGACACGCTGCAACTGCGGCTGCACGGGAGCTCCTTGGCTCCCACCACCAGGGAGCGACTGTCGGTGGGTTCCGGTATCTGGTCGTCGCACGCTGCTATTCAGAGCGGTACGGTAATCGAAAATTTTCGCATCGGAAACGGCGAACCAGTCGTCCATCTCCTCATCGCTGTCATCTGAATCCGTCACTACCATTCGGCAAAGGCCGGGTTGTCGTTGCTTCCTGGCTTCTAGGTGCATGATTCCGCCACGGCCTCTTCGAAGTCTGCAAGCAGGGGCGGCATCGCGTCTTGCGGCTTGATCGATAGGCGATGATTCTCTTGGCCACGCCCCAGGCATGGATCTAATGATAAATTCGGGTTCTGGGGATGCACCTGCCTTGACAGGTTGCTCTTGTGGGGGTGACGGGGGTGCAGACGCGTCTGGCATTTCAGTGTCACCATCCTTTTGCGAGCCTTCCGAGGGCAGCGTAGGTGGTGGCGTGGGGTACGAAGCACCTTGCGGAGACGGCAGGAAGCCCCATTTGGGTCGCTGTTCTGCTGATTCGGCAGGTGGAGTGATTGGCAGCCAGGTCTTGTCCTCCCAGCCTTTGTTCCAATTGAGGTGCTGTTGCTTCTTGGTGTCGACGGTCTTCTCCAACAGGTCGAACGTTTCCCGGAGTTGTTCTTCCAGAGACGGCAACTCGTTCTCGGGGGCTTGTCGATCGACACTGGGGCGTTGCTGGCCAGGAATCTTGATCGTAGGTGCACGTGCATCGGCGTTGCTTTGGCGGGCTTTCGGTTTCGGAGCAGGCTGCGATTTGTCAGTATTTTGGCGTTGATGGTGGTGGGAAAAGGTAAGCATACTCTTTGGTTGACGAGAAGCTCTTCGTCCTCGCCCTTCTCGCCAATGATGCCTCTTTCTTGTTTGACTTTTTTGAGACTTGCACGTTGCTCGAACACCTTTCTGCTCGTTTCCAGGTTTTGCTTGTTGAGCTGCTCTCTTTGATTGACCATCTGAACCAGCTGCCTGGACGTCTCCAACTCGAGTCGTAGCTTCTTGAGTTTCTCGACGATTTGGGCATCTCTTCCACGAGTCTTGCGAGTCTGCCTCACTTCACGTCTGCGGAAACACACGTACGGGTCAGCGTCGTCGGCGTCCGAGGTGTTGTCAAGCAAGCGCAGCTTGATGGATGGCATGATAGCCTTGCTATCCTTCCGCAACATCCAGTGAGGATAGATGAGCTTCAACCATTTCTGGGCCTCCAAGGATAAATTCTCGTCGATATTACGCTCCATTTCATCGAACGACGGCACGGGTGATTTGTCGATGTCCGCGAAAGGCTGAAGTCGTTGACTGGTCTCTTCGAAAAAGCTCATAACTTCTTCGAATGTGTCCTCGGAGCAGTTACTAAGCTTGTCCTTGCGACTGCTTCCGTTGACATCTTTGCCTTCGTTCAATTTGGCGAGAATGGCAACATCCTGGTCGTCCATACAGTAGGGCACGCCGACGCTCTCTTCGACAGTCGAGCTGAATCGAATGTACGTCGCCGGCGAAGAGAAAATCTTCGGATACAGCTTGTCATATTCAACGCCTTTTGCCTTGACGGCATCGGGTGTTGGAATGAAGCTCTGCTGGGTTTTCTCGCCCAGCGCAGCCGTGCTGGCACTGTGAATTACTTGTTGAAGATGGAATTCCTGCAAGGGAAAGACGGTCAGTACATGAAAAATAATACACGCAAAAAGGTAAGTGAAGTCGGGTACGTACAATCTCCTCTGCTTTCTCGACACCAGTCTCGAACTGGGGAATATTCCGCTGCGCCTCATCTTCGGGCAACTCCTCGATCTCATCCTCCTTGATGATGCGCAGCGGCTGCTTTGTGTTCAACTTGCGCTGGCGGACATGGCGGGCATTACTCGCTCGCGTGCTGGACATTAGTGGGCGTACGGTATGCGAGGTGGGTGGTGGAGCGAGGTCGCCTCAGCACGTGACCCAAAAGCTGGACCTCCGCGTTTCGCCGAAGCCGCGAAAGCCGGGGCGCGCAGAATCTGCTGCGGTGGCAGACGCGCGCGGTCGCAAAAAAGGCGGTCAGTGACGGGGCCCGTGGAGGCGCGCGATGCGGGCAATATGGGTGTCAAAAAACTCGCAATCAAGTGAAAAGCAAGTGTCTCGAGTTTCGCGATGCTTCGGGGGGGTTTGGGGATGCGGTTTGATGGTTTTTGCGAGTGGTCATGCGACGTGAAGTTGGGCAGGGGCAGAGGCGCCAGCGACCGACGACTCTCCGCTTACGTTGCCGTTGCTTGGGCCGCGAGCCGCGGAATGATGATTCCATCTCTCCCGCTTGCCTCGCCCGCGCACGGCCGTTCTTGCGGTTCTTGGCTCTTACACCTGCGAGACATAGGTCGTTATTATAAAATATAAATATTGACATCACATGTATGCATCCACAACATGTGTAGGTGATATACCAAGAGCAGTCACTATATGATGTCGACAATGGTCTCAAGCTGTACAGTATTCCTTATGGCTTGCACCAACGATGGCCAGCCTCATCTGGTGATTCAAGTCCTATAGGCAAGCAATCTATTTTTCACTTCCGCCTACCCATCCACCCAACAACCTCAACTATCTGTCATTCTCTGTTCATCAAATCGTCCTGTATCCGGGGCCGTTCACATATTTGTGTGCGGCAACTTCTCACCATATTCAGCACATCTGCATGTACATACAAAATGGCCTGCGCAGACGAAATCGACTATGCCACCCATCTGCCACCATCCAGCAGCAGTCCATGCAAGACTGTCCTGATCTTCTTCATACCAGGAAATCCCGGTTTGGTCGAGTACTACCGCCAATTCCTTACTCGTCTCAAGAAGCGCCTGAGCACGCCAGCAACACATAATGATCAATCGGATGCGAACACCAAATACTTGATCCACGGCGCAAGCTTGGCTGGTTTCGACGTATCCGGCTCGAGGAACATCCCGAGCGCATCACAAGATCTCCCCCTCTCACTGGATGCGCAAGTGGAGGATGTTTACAGCCGCTTGGAAGCCACTGCCGCGAGGGTGCGACTCGAAAATCACATTGAAGGCGACTTGCCCGTTGTAGTGATGGGTCACTCCATAGGAGCTTACATGGCTTTGCAAGTTGTGGCTAAATGGCAGGAATCGTCGAAACAGCGAGCGACACACATGAGCCTTTCCGCAGGCATCTGTTTGTTTCCCACGATCTTCGAGCTGAACATTAGTCCGACGGGCAGCCAAGTTGGTGTGAGTCTGTAATGCTTCTTACCGTCATATAACCGTGATCACTAACTTCCGATCTCTTCATAGCCTTTAACGAGAATCCCTGGATTTGCTTACATTATCCACTTGATCGCCAAGCTGCTCTTCTTTGCCATGCCCATCTCCATGGTCACTTGGATCGTACAGCTCATCACTCGCATGCCCAAAGAAGGTGCCGGCGTCACCGCCAGATTCCTGAAAAGCAAATACGGTGTGTGGCAAGCCTTGCACATGGCCAAGGACGAGCTATCCCAGCTCACACACGATCAATGGTCTGATGAGTTCTGGGGTGCCTCTTCGCCCGCAAGCAACGGGAGCATATCAAGCACGTCACTTGCGAAATCCACCGGCGCTGCCATCAAGTCTTCACAGTTTGAGACGCACACTCAACTTCGTTTCTACTGGGCTGCTGATGATCATTGGATCGCTCAGGAAACTCGGGATAAGATTATTGCGACACGTGCTAGGGTTGAAGGCAAGCTTGGTGACGAGTTGAAGCCTGTGATGGAAGTCGATGGTAATGGAATTGGGCATGCGTTCTGCTTGAGCGAGAGTGGGAATCGCATTGTTGCGGACAGATGTGCGAACTGGATCTTGGACCTTTGAGCATAAGTCACGTTCAGAGAGGAAAGGCCAGCGATGTGGCAATGGAGGCGCTCGTGTCACGCTTCATGCTGATATCCATCGGCTTATATTATTACTGCAGCCATGGAGCCGCATAGTGCTGATACTATTTTGAACTGATGAGTCAGACGTCCGACATGAATGCCAAATCGATGCATCTTCAAGCGACGGTGATAAACCGGGATAAATTCTTCTGCCTTCCGCGTTTCTCCAGGGGCGCGATGACTGCGGTATATAATTCAGATGCACCAGACTTCTCGACAACCCAAATGACTTTTATCTTCCAAAAACAATTATATACGTGTTTGAATCCGCGAGTGCGATCAACCTAAGACACATCATTGTTACACAACGCTGATGTAAAGTCTTGGCTCGTCCTTTGCTCCCAAAGACATACGTTGACATACGAGGTACCCACTTCGACAACATCAAGATCAACTGACACCAATAGCTCGACCTACTCAACAGCATACCAAGAAACAAACAATCAAAACCCTGGAGAATATTCGCTCGATGTCTGCTTCTCCAACTCTGGTCTTCGTTCCAGGCTCCTGGCACAAAGCATCATGCTACGACAGAATCCTCGAGCCCTTGCGAAATGATCATCACATGAACTGCGTGGCAGTCACCCTCCCCTCAACAACGGGCGATGCAAAAGCGACTTTCAAAAACGACGTCGATGCCGTTCGCGCTGCCATCTCGGCAGAAACGGCAGCCGGCCGCGACGTTGTCGTCGTCGTACATTCCTACGGTGGCTTGGTAGGCGAAAGCGCCGTCAAGGGATTCACGCAAGCCTCTTCTCCAAAAGACGCCTCAACATCTGCAAACTCGAATGGCCACGTGAAAGCTCTCGTCTGCATCGCCACAGGCTTCACCATCACCGGCCTCGCATTCATGGATCCGTTTTTCGGCATTCCACCTCCCTTCTGGCGCGTCAACAAAGAGACCGGATTCGCAGACCTCGTCGCCAGTCCGCGCGAGCTGTTCTATCACGACCTCGAAGCTGACGATGCGGCTTACTGGGTTCGTCAGCTTACGCCGCAGAGTCTCAAGGCGCTTTTCGAGGGCGGCGAGCACGTCTACACGGGCTGGAAGGATGTGCCCGTGTGGTATGTGGGAACGGTGGAGGATCGGGGGATTCCTGTGGTGGTGCAGCGCATGCAAGTTGGGATGGCGAGGGGGCAGGGGGCGGTGGTGCATCACACGGAGTTGGTCAGCAGTCATTCGCCATTCTTGAGTATGCCTGGGGAGGTGGTGGAGATTATCATGGACGCCGTGAAAGCTGTCAGTGGGCAACAAGAGGCGAGTGAAGTCGTGCAGGCTGTGGCTGAGAGGGAAAGCATAGCTGCTCCAGCCGTCATGCTGAGTGCACCGAGCACGTGGTTCAAGTTCGGCTTACCGCTTTTGATGGGTCGTGGGCTTGGATGGATGATCTTTGGGTTCATTGGGTTGACGAGACGTGTCAAAGGATTGTAGTCGCTTCCCAGATGTTGCAGACCGCAAAGATGATATCATTGAGCATTTCGCGCGCACGAAAGAGGAATACAGCACTGGTACGTATACTTCCTATCGAGTCCTGACCATGACAAAAGGGAATGGCAGATGCCGCATCGCTTGCTGAGGATAACGGGCGTGAGCTAAAGAGCAGGAGGCTCCGTGTCGATCACTACGGATGAAATAGTGTTCAAGCCATGCGGCAAAGGCCACTCTTGATCAATAGCTGACTCCCACTAGGTACTCACTGCCACATGAACACCATCTCGCGGCGCGTTGCAGACTTGTAACACTCCCCTCACCATAGTAAAACCATTACGCATATTCCCCCATTCAATCTCGAAATTGGAGCGTCTTACAAGTTAGACGTTCCAATGTTGGAGCACCAGCACTCAACTCCTCGAATAAAGCACCGTCTGACATCAAGCTATAGCATACCCAAACGGCTAAACAAGACCCATCACGCTGGACGCCTCACTAAACAAGCCCTCCAAGTAAGTGGCCTGGGTGGCGTACTCAACCGAACGGCTGGGAAAGCTGGCGAGGGATTCATTTCCATCTGCTTCCAGCGGAGATCTCCAAGGTTTATGGCCTGGATTCCAAATCTGGACTTTTCGGCACGGTAAGCGTACGCTCTATTTTGACCTAAAGGGTTTGCACGTGGAGAACGAACTATGCTGCGAAGCTTGCCGTTATGGGCCTTTACGGCTATGAGGCGAGTGCTGCCGGACTATTTGCATTTGAGCTGAAGTGCATTCATTCATTGGCGCCGCGACTTAGGCCTCTGTCCTCAATTACCTGAGATAATGGGCGTGATGAAAGCGAAAGAGTGTGAAGTTTGGTGCTTTGGTCGTTGTCGACAATTTGAAGATCTCGCTTCAATCCGGAGAGCAGAGCGCAACTGACGCCATCAGAACAACGTACTAGCAGCTCGACGAAGCTCACAGAAACAGGTACAACTATAGTTGTACGTGAGAGAAACTTCCAGTCCGGTTCAATCCGTCCGTTACAGCATAACAAGGTCCAAGGAACGATATGCGTGGGCTTGAAGATCTACATGGTGTCTGCTGAAAGCACTGCGCGTGCGAGTTTTCGAAATGTAAGCAATGAGGCCAATTTGCGCAAGGGTACGCTCGTAGTATTCTCAGGGTAACCGGAGGAATGCTCCAGCATGAGGTAGGTATACGCGTTCATCTGCAGTGAGTATAGTGCACTTCTTACGTGCAGTAGCTGTTGATCACGGCTCTCCTAGATCGACGTCATGGTCATGGCCTGCTTGCTACTCTGAATCTGCTATCAGGTATGCCCCTCTATAGAAACATGGAGAAAGTCCTGAACCTTATTCGATCCCTCAAAGCCCTCACTCGTAGTCGATGAGACGTCACTGGCCTTTGCACAATCGACATGCTTTCGGTAACTGCCATGGCGCTCTTTTATCCTCCAGAGGGGCCAAGTTGGCTCTTGCCTACAGGCCTGTGAGCGCGGCACTATGACATTGCTCTGGAACGGGGTACTCAGGGTAGCAGCCATGGCGCAGATCGAAAGCTTGTCGAAGGCTTCGCCTTTGCTTGTGTTGAACCTTAAAATCAGCTGAGAACGCCACAGAAAGCAGCCACCGACACGCCTGTACCAGTGCAATGCTCGCATTCGACTAGTTCGCAACGCCCTCGACGCCCATTTCCGGGCATTATCTGTAGATCTCTTCGACCTCCACGAAGACAAGAGTTGTGGCGTTCCAGGCTAAGCTTTGCTTGAGGCCGCCTCTTCAGAGGCGTTTTTGAGATCCATGCTGTCGGTTCCCTGGAGGTCCACGTGGGGATTCTCGAGATCAACGGCATGCCGTCGATCATGAACGTGAACTTCACGTGTATCGCTTTGACGGATTGACCGCATGCCATGTGCTCTCCTTGTTCTCGTCAGACTTGATAGTTTGGTCTCATGGGCATGCTGATGGAGCTTCCACAAACCCTAGGCCTCAAATCATTCGTATGTCCTGCTTAGACGATGCTCTGGCGTCATTTTTAAGGTTATCATTTGGTTTCTCTCGACGCCCATGGCGAATTCTAACGCCCTGGAGGCGTCGTGGAGCTTTCCATACCATCCGTCTGCACAACAAAACAACCTTCAGTATTTCGCAAGCCAACGTAGCTTACTGATGACGACGCAACGAGATGCTCACGAACAACTACACGGGACGTATCTCAAAGAGAAGTTATAAAAGTCCCCAACTCGACGCGACAAATCGACTCTTATCAGCATCAGCACAGCACAGCAGAACAATCGACAAGCACCTCAGCAGCAAGCACTTGCACGCTCTTCCTCTCTTCTCACCATCCACCTCTTCCATACCAAAGCTCGCTTCAAGCGATATCAGCTTCCTCAACCCAAAAGCAACCACCAACAACCTCCTCTCAAACACCACCTCAAGTGAGACTATAGCACCACAATGACAATCACTTCCCTTACTAAGACTTGATGCAGGACCCCACCTTCAAAATGCAGTTCACTCAAGCCACCGCCACCGCCATCCTCCTCTTCACTGCCCAAGTCCTTGCTGCTCCCATCGCCCAGCTCCACGGCGAGGGTGCTGCTGCCGACTCGATCCTGACCGACACGGACAACGGCGTCGGTTATGGCATCGAGAATACCGAGGACAACACCGCAGCCCTCATCACCAGCACCAAGGGCAGCACTGCCGTTCCAGCTGTTCCAGCTAAGCTCCGTCGTCAGCTCCACGGCGAAGGTGCCGCTGCCGACTCCATCCTGACCGACACGGACAACGGCGTCGGCTATGGCATCGAGAATGCAGAGGACAACACCGCAGCCCTCATTACCAGCACCAAGGGTGGAGCGAAGCATCGCCGCCAGCTGCACGGCGAGGGCGCTGCTGCCGACTCTATCCTGACCGACACAGATAATGGTGTTGGATATGGCATTGAGAATGCTGAAGACAACACAGCCAACCTCATCACCAGCACCAAAGGCGGAGCGAGGCACCGTCGCCAGGCAGACAAGATCGCCAATGGCGCAAAGGCCATCGGAGATGCTGCTGGCGTCAGCTCGGTCACCACCCCAATCGGCAATGGTGGCGATGCAATCGATGGAGATTTGACTGACGGAGCCGCTAACATCGGTGCTGATACTGGGTGAGTCACTTCCTGTCGTGAAAGCTTCCGAACGATTCTAACGAAAGTCTTCAAACAGAGCCATGGAGGAGTCCACCCTCGAAGACACCGGCTCCGCCGTCCCGAAGAGATTCCGTCGCCAGGCGGACAAAATCGCCAACGGAGCAAAGGCCATCGGCAACGCAGCGGGTGTCAGCGCTGTAACTGACCCCGTCGGAAACGAAGGAGACTCTCTGGACGGCGCTCTGACAGACGGCGCAGCCAATGCTGGTGCCCAGATCGGAAGCACTGAAGAGACCACGCTAGAGAATGCCGGCTCCTCTGTTCCCAAGAAATTCCGCCGCCAGGCCGATAAGATCGCCAATGGAGCAAAAGCCATTGGCAACGCAGCGGGTGTCAGCGCTGTGACCGATCCCGTCGGAAACGAAGGCGATTCTCTCGATGGTGCTTTGACTGACGGTGCTGCTAATGCCGGCGCTCAGGTTGGTAGCACTGAGGAGACGACTTTGGAGAACGCCGGTTCTGCCGTCCCGAGAATGTGACGGTTTCTTCTGGAACTACCTGGCCTTCTTCTGGATGATATGGACGACTGCTAGGGCGAGAGTTATGTACGATTGGGCGCTGTTCTGCGATTCTGCTTTTCGAGGCGAATGTTTCTTCTTCTTTTTCCTCTCCGTTTTGAGACCTAGCGAGCGATTGAGCGAATGAGCGAATGAGCGTGGTGTTTCCTGGTGAAGGGGGCGTTTACGGCTATTCCGAGTGATCTTTCAAGGTTTCTTTCAAAATCAACAATGAGCAATGCAAAAAATCTGGTCGTTCAGCGTTTCAGCCATTTATCTAGCGGTCTTTAATCAATCCACATTCACAAAAGCATAATCCCAAACCTCAAGCAGCAGCAGGAACGACATCATAGCCCTTCCAGCCATCAATCGCATCCCTGCACTGCTGCTCATACGCCTGAACACCCATGACGTAAACCATGCTTTCGGATTTCTTTCCTTGAACATTCGCGCCATTCCACCAACTCGGGGTCTGGGGGATGAGGGTGTAGTTTGCCGTCGTTTCGATCATCTGCTTGTACTCGACTTCGGCTTCATGGCGCGCTTCGATTGATTTGGCGCCTTCCTTCTCCAGCTTGGTGATCATTTCGACGACGGTTTCGACTTGGGCTTCAATGGATGTGGTGCCGTTGGAGAGCACGCCGGGGGATTGTGGGGTGTAGGACCTAGGGGGTTGTTAGTTGGTTGCGGTGGGTAAAGGGCGGTGGCTTTTTAGCTGGCACTTACATGAACCTAGGAGATTTGTTAGTATCGCGATCAGACTCTAAAGGCTTGTGGTGTGCGAAAAGACTTACATGTTGGGGAATCCAGAGATCGTCAAACCAAGGTACGTATAGATACCATCCTTCCAGAGCTCCTTAAGATCGACACCATCCTTATTCTTCAAGCCCATATGCGTCTGCGAGCCCGTGAAGCTGTCGAACCCCGTCGCAAGCACAACGACGTCGAACTCTCTTAGCACATCGTCGGACATCCTCATACCATTCTCTTCGAAAGTCTTGAGAGGCGTGGCATTGAGATCCACAAGGTGGACGTTGTCCTGGTTGATAACATCGTAGTAGTCAATCTCAAGCGGAAATCTCTTGGTGGCGATGTAATAAGGCGGAACCTTCGGGGCCATGAGAGCTTGTTTCTTGGGGTCCTGGATTCTCTTTCTGGTCTTGTTTGCCCAGAAATCGTAGACCATGCGGTTGGACTCGGGGTTGAGTAAGGTGTCGTTGTAAGCGGAGATCAGGAGGTGGAATGCGCCTTTGTCCCAGCATTCTTCCCAGAGCTTAAGGCGTTCTTCCTCTGAGGCATCTTGGGCGGACTTATCGACGCCTGTTGAAGGAAATCCCATGGGCGATTGGCGCGCGGCTTGGAATAGATGAGGGTAGTAGGTCTTCCACATCTTCTGCTCCAACTCTGTCATGGCTCTCTGGCCCATGGGGAGACAGTAGCTTGGTCGTCTCAGGAACACGGTGGTCTCATCGGCGACTTTACCCAGCTCTTGTGTGATTTGCACGGCTGTGGCGCCTGCACCAATGATTGCAACTTTCTTACCTGTGCAGTCGAGATCCTGTGGGTACTCGCCGCTGTGCACCAAAGTACCCTTGAAGTCCTTCAGACCGGGCAGGTCGGGCGTGTACTTGCGGTGCAGCAGTCCGGTGGCAAGGAAAAGGTATTTGCAGTTCGCAGAGTGGCCGTTCTCGGTCTTGACAGTCCATCTACCCGTCACCTCATCCCATGACGCATCATTGACCTTCGCGTTGAAAGTCGTGTCTTTCTTGAGATCCAAGACCTTGTCGCAGTGAGCAAAGTAGCGTCTAATCTCCGTGTGGTCTGCGAATCGTTCGGTAAAGTTCCAGTCTTTCCAGACTTCGGGGATGTTCAACTGGTAGAAAGGCGCCTCGGAATCGACACGCGCACCGGGGTAGCGCTAAATGTTGTTCAGTCGTGTCCGGACAAGCCACGGAAAGCTCTCACTAATACTCACGTTCCAGTACCAAGTACCTCCGAAGTCACCAGCGCCCTCGAAACACTTCACCTTCATGCCTAACTTGCGGAATTGATAGATCGCAGTGACACCTTGAAACATCATCAGCATGTGACAATATCCCACAACGAAGAACAAAACTCACCAGAGAATCCAGCACCAACGACCAAAACATCGCACTCCTGTACCTCCCCATTGACAGCCTCGGTCTTCTTCTCAGCAGAGCCATTGACAGCAACATTCGGCAGTCTGCTGGTATCTTTTGCATCGCCATTGATGTGCTCAGCATTAGGAGCAAAATCCGACATATCGCCTTCGAGCGAAGCGAGCGGATCCGAAGTAGCCATTGTAGCGGACGACTGCTTCAAGAAATCGGGCAGAAATCGCAGGAGACGTGTAGCAGAAGACAAGATCTTCGTAATAAGTTGCTGCGAGAAGAAGAACGACAAAAACCGGGCAATAAACAAAAGAAAGAAGAAAGAAAGAAGCTCGAATCCCTACCTCCTACCAAAACCTCCAGATAGTAAACCTACCTTACCTTAGTCTCGCCTGACAACACGCACGCATGCTCGAAGCATCCTCGGCCCAAAAGCCAACCAGACCCTTTCAGGGATCCGCCTGCCTTGGCCGAACGTAAAAGGGCATCGAGGCGTCGCAGTAGGCTAAGTCACTGCGAAAACCGGGCATCTCCTCACGTTAGCTGAGGCTGAGAGGGAGGGCGGGGGCCCATTCGCCATTATTCACCCACTGGAGCAAGGGTAGGCAAGGTAGTCAGTGGGGTCGCTGTTTCCAGATGCAAACGGGCACCCAAGTCTCCAGCACCCAGCACGCAGAAGCACTAACTCACTCAGGACAGATAAGTGAGGTTCTCGGCAGACCGCTGACCTCCCGACTCCATGCCCTGCCCACACGGCACGCGCAACGGCCAACGCGCAACACATCACCCATACAGCCATTGATGGAAAAGAGCTTAGCACTACCCGCAAAAGGTAAGGCATCTCGCGTGCTGAAAATACCTTCATGAAATCCTTCAGTGCACGTATATCGCTACGACCATGCCTTGGGAGCTGGCCTTCTCTAGCGGGGCTGGGATCGTCTGAGCCGACTTGATAGGCGGTCAGGAAGGAGAAATAGCAACTCAACAGGTCACGCTGGCGTGAAACGCGCAACGGGCACCCTCGGCGGCGTTTGAAATGGCGAGAAGGGCGTGGATAGGACAGTATTAAACTTCGGCCCTGCGCTCTGCAAGCAGGGGTTTGTAGGGCGTTAGAGGTTGTGACTCGAAACCCTCCACTTCAGCCCATGCGACTGACTCGCGGCTATCGTCTTTACGAGCCTCGTGGCTCTTACTCTGCATGAGGAAACCTCCACTTTCGTGCAGAGGGGGCAGGCATTACTTCGCGGCTAAGCATCTTTCCGACCAATGTGCGTTATGCAATCATGTATGTTCCACGTGGTATTTTCTGCTGTTATTTTGCCCGGTGGAAATGCTGACTGCAAGGGAGTCTTCTTCAAGTCCCTGGCCTTTTAGGTACTCGAGTATATTAGGAGGTATTATATACAAAGCATATACATCCATCCCACAAGCTCTATGAATTCTTTGCACACAATAAATCAACCCTTCATGTCTCCTTTCAAACCGCCATCTCCACCCTTTGCGAAACGATATCCAAAACTGACCGCAACAGCGATGACGAGCGCAAAACAAAGTACAGAAGGGCCCCACTTGTCGTGGTAGCTCACGGCGACGCGGTTCTTGATCTTGTCAACGCGCCAGAGGTAGATGCCCATAGAGTAGAAGAGAGCCAGACAGGCGACGGCGGTGAAAGCCCAGGCGGATGCGAGCGAGACATTGTCGCCGAAGTTGAGCAGGGTGGCAGCGATGGAGCCGAGGATGATGGAGAATTCGAGCTGTGAGTGGGATTGTTAGCTGATATGATTCTGATAGGTGTTTGGGCATAAAGGACTTACCCATGACAAGAACGTGCGCTCAGCAGCGAAAGAGACCTTCGGCTCGACACGCACAGGCACGTGGATCTTCTTGCCCTTTGGCGCCTTGAAGCGCTTCTCGCTCACGGCGTTGGCACCAGGCACACCCATACGGCCTTCTCTGCCAGGAATTTCCGTGGGTTTAGGCACGGGCTTGGCCTTCGAGAGGGCGTTGAGGAGCTTGTCACCAGCCGTGCTGGCGTAGCGCTGTGCGAGCTTCCAGCGGTAGTGCCAGCCGCCGATACGTTTCGCTTCTTCGAGATCATCGTCTTCGTCGTCAGACTCGTAGATCGGGTAGTCTTCATCGGCCGAAGCGAGCGGTTGGTGTGCCATGCGCTCTTCCTCGTCCATGGTATTGGGGTCGTTGCCGTTGGCGTAGTCCAAATGGCGCTCTTCTTCGTGCTGTTCAAGCGCATCACGGGCCGCGCGAAGGCGGCGCGTGTTTTCATCGTCGTCGTTGACTGCGTGGCCGTTTTGTACATCCGGTTCCAGCTCGTCTTCGGAGTCGTCATCGTCCATAGCAGCACTCGTGCTGGCATCCGTGCTGTGACCTGGACGCTCAATACCAAAGCGATGTGTGACGGGCTTGCGAATGTCGGTGTCCATTTGAGGGAACCAGAAGGGTAGAAGGTTGATTCGGCTCTGGAACATAGATGCAGTACCGTGAATGAACTTGGAGAACTTGGGCACAGCTTCGACCAAGTGGGAAGCAGTGAGCTCGCGAATCCACTCGGGCGGTTCTTGTCCAGCGGCAGTCTGGAGCTTCACCTCAAGCACTCCATAGGGAAAGTGCTCAACATCGCCCTTCGGAAGCTGGCTGAAAGGCCAGTCAACACCGATATCTGTCCTGCGCCAGTTGTCGCCCGAGCGTCTCGCGCCGTCAAGGTTATCTTCGCGGACCATAGTAAGTTCAGTGTCGAGCGAGATACGCACGCGTGCGTCGCCGGGCAGTTGGAAAGCAGTACGGTTGTAGAACGAGCGACAAACCGGTACGAGCTTGCGGTCAATCATGCGGAATTGAATCTCCTTAGCCAGCTGCTCCAGGTCGTCGATCTCTTTCTTGCTCTTCTTTCCGTCCTTGCGAGCCTTCTCAAACACTTGCTCGGTCGTCATGTCACCTCTCAAGAAAGCGTTGACGTGCTTCTCCTTTAGCGAGAAGCGAGCCTTGACAGACTTTTCGCCAGTCCAGTCTTCGCGGTGAGTCTTGCGCTCAAGGAAGATAGTGTCGGTTTCCATTCCTCCGTACCAACGTAGACGGTGAGCTTCCGCTCCCTCTGTCTTCTTCAAACGACCCTCGTACAGCTCCCATGTGTCCGGGTTGTCGTAGTAGATAGATGAGATGGCCGAGTCCTTCTTCTCGAATTCCTTACTAGGGTTGAAAACGAGAACGGGCAGGTGCTTCAGGATGATGAGTTTGAGCTCGGTGATATTGTCCGGGTGCACCCAGTACTTGGTTGTTTGGCGGATAAAGTTTTGTTGCTTGCCGCCGGCGCCGGAGTCGCCGGTGACGGGGTTTCCACGCGTGCGCACCTGGTCGTAGAGTTTTGAGAGGTTGATGACGGTGACATCGTAATCGTCCTTGAAGAAAGGCCTGGCGCGCAATCTCGCGGCAAAGACAGGCTTCAAGTGCCAGTTGGTCTGCTTGTCGTGCTTCTTGATGATCTTCTGGAAACCAGTGTAGTTGAGCTGCGTGAACTTGGCCAGATCGTGCACATCGGCAATGATGTCCGACAAGTCCTCCTCAAGCAGCAGGTATTCTTCCTCTGTAGGCGCATGAGGCCTCTCACGCTCATCGCGGTTGGCAGCTTCCGTCCTGGCAATTGCTTCGTTGACCTCTTTCTCGCTCGCCTTGATCCTGCGGATGATTTCCTGGCTCTTGACTTTTTGAAAGGTGAAGACCTTATCCAACTCCTGCTCCAACTGATTGACAAAGCGCTGCTCGTCCTCCTCGGTCCATTCTTGCTTCTTGGCCTGTTGGCCTCCGGAGCCGTGTTCGAGGCTCTTCTTGAGCTCGTCGTAGGAGATGTAATAGTAGTACCAATCCTTGATCAGTGAGCTGCGCAGCTGCTGGCCGAACCTATGTGAGTGTTGTTAGGACGTGGACGCGATATTGCCTGGCATTGGCTTGCGGGGCGTTTTGGCTGCGTACTTCATGTTTACCAGATCTCGGCCTCGCCGGTGGAGATGTCGGGACGAACGGGCGGAAGAAGAACGACTTTTTGCAGCGCGCTCTTTCTTTCCTCTTCTCTCAAGCAGGCAAGATGAGAGGTATTGTAGGAGGCTTGAAGTTTTTAAGCGAGCATGCAGAAGTGTGAAGGGTCGGAAGGCATATGCTTGTCTCGCTTGTCTTGCTCGCTGGTGAGGCTGGTGGAGCTTCCAAACGCTACAGCCATCGCATCCATTCATTCTGGCCGGCTTTTTGGACGAGCCCATTGACCAATCAGACGCGCCAATTCTATCACGCCCTCTCCTACCCCAGCTATGAACAGTCCACCAGCATCATCATCATCATCGTTGTGAAAGAAGCGGTCTTTCCCAACGTTTATTTCCTCTTGACGTCTTGGAGTCTTCCACACTGGCAAAAGAATTATTCTTCAACGACGTGCACTTCACGACCAACGTCTATCCACGAAGCTTCGAAATTACCCATCTTGTCATTATCCGAATGCTCTACTGCGCCCATATCAAGTCTCCAACGCCCTTCTAATCATTACCTCGTCCCAACCCCTCATAAATCGTGATATATATACAGTCGTCGAAGTAGAGCGATCCAATGGAAAAGTAACATTTCCCTTTCCAACACCCCATGAAAAACATCCAATCCCTCAAAGCTCATCTTCCATCGCCTCCATTCCCCCAATTCACCCACCCAGCAAGCCCACCTTATCCAAACTCGCGAAATCGCCAAACAAATACTCCATCGTCTGCCGCTCGTACAAGAGCCTCAACTGATCATCAGACTCCTTCATGCGCAACAACCGCTGCTGGCTA
Organism: Cladosporium sp. MBC 237; assembly: GCA_030772445.1. Lineage (NCBI taxonomy): Eukaryota > Fungi > Ascomycota > Dothideomycetes > Cladosporiales > Cladosporiaceae > Cladosporium > Cladosporium sp. MBC 237. Next base: position 36,914 of record JAPHCH010000006.1, on the reverse strand, counting down.
GCCCGGATATCCCTCAACGACGTTTCCGTCGGCGAGATCTTGCGTCGCAAGGCGGGCGGCGTGCTCGGCAGAGCACGCTTGGAGACTTTGACTTTGATGGAAGAGGATGTCGGTGTTGCGACGGGAGAGCTTCGAGACGAGTGCCCCTCGCTGTCGGAGTCTACGGGCCATGAGGAGTGTAGGCTTGATGTTGAGCGTGGTGATGAGGTCGAGCTTGGGCTTGAGGCTGTGTTGGGCCAGATTTGGGATGTGTAGGAGGAGAAGTCGGAGGATGGGATTGTAGCGTGTGAGGGTGGGCTTGGAGGGATTCTTTTGTGTTTTTTGCATGGATCGCTTGAGGCGTGTAATTCATCGCATCCCGTGCATTGTGTGCCGTCCAAGTCATTCGGACTCGTGCGTAGTCGCAATGGTGGCGGCGATGGTAGAGCGAATGACGATGTCTCCATTTCGACGGTGAGTCTCGCAATAATCGCAGGAAAGTATGAACGTCGAGGCTGGTATGTGAACCAGAGGGGTGAAGTAGACTCAGAGACAGAAAGACAAATGACACTGGAAGCCAGCCATCTCGCGCGCAAGACGGCAGAGGGAGAAGTTTTATATTAATCAATGGCTGGAGCAACACACACACGCACCGCGACAACCCTACCGCGCAACCTTGGACCCTTTGGCGTTTTTTGCCATTTCTACTCGCACAATGCAGACGCCGCAAAGCAAAGGTCCAAGTCCGCCTCTACCGTCAACCATGTGGTTCGGGACAAGGGTACGGTATCTCCTAGTCGACCATTGTTCTTCCTGGAGGGTGGTGGAACAAATGCTAAATCAGGATGACGGAACACGGCTGACGATGACTTGCGTTACCGAACCAGGGTTCGCGAGCTGGTGGTTGGGCAGAACAGTTGTTGTAGCGGGACGCTGCCAGGTGGTGAATCTTGCTTACATGTTCAAGTGACGTCTGGTCTTGTGAGGAGTTCGACAAGGGTCATGGAGGCTAAGGTTGAAGGAATACGGCGTGGTTGCGTCAAACATCGCGGCGAAAAGGAAGTATAGCAACGATGAATCGCATCGTTCACAGCGGCAGTGGCATCTTCAGATCACTGGTGGCTGACAACATCAAGATTGTTCAGCCACCAGAAATACTGCATCAAGAAAAAGATATGGCTGGGAGGACTTTTGGTGATGATTGCAGAACTTCAGCTCCACCAACCTCAGCAAGCGAGGCTTTCGGCGTGGGGGAAGGCTTGGAGAGAAACCGAAACCTTGATTCGACCAGACTGATGACCTCAGTGCCTTCAAGGCTCGAGACAAACATACCACTACAGTACCGCAGCTCCCACCGTTTGGCACACCATGGCTCGCCTAAAAAAACTGACTGATCGGCAGAGCACACAAAGAGCTCGACTGCAGCTCAGGAACATCTCCAGACGCCGGATGCACTGAGGACTTGCATGCATGCAATCTCAAACACACTTTCACCGACGTCTGCCGCTGACAGGACTTGTGCGTGATGTCTTGCAGTAGGGTCACTCGCTACTAGGAGGTATCGGTGTTTCTTGTACACAGGTCAGTGGTACTGGCAGTACTGCACTGCAATAATAACACCATCCATCTTACCGAGCCAGCCGTCGCATGCACGCGGTGCAGGCCACCTGAGGCGCTTCAGCTCGCTACGGGTAAGATGGGTGGCGCAGAATCTACCATTCTGGACAAAGATGGCTTGCAGGTACAGCCTCCAGCTGGGCGCCAGCTGGGGAGCCAGTGCACGCACCCTCCACGATGTGAGGAGATGTAGGTATGGTTGTTGGCTTGGCTCGGGGATACTAGAGGCAATGGTGGCCTGGCCTGACCATTAAGATATGAGAGCCTACAAATGACAGGATGCCGCCTCGCGGCGAAGCAACGTCCGATGCAGCTTTGTGTTTGCACTTAATACAAGACATACCACAACGGTAATAAAGCAGGCTTGGGCATGTGTCCTCTAGAAGTGCTTCCGGATGCGGTCTGCAAGTAGGACCTCCCAAATCATGCCTTGGCCTCAACTGAGGTTCGCACGCTCTGTCTATCAAATTGTCTATCGGCCACTTGAGCGACAAGACGTCTCTGGTAAATGCTTTGAGTCTGATCGTTGATACGACATCTTTCGGTCCATCAAGTGACTCTACCCTCCATCGCGGCCGTCCTCGTAGCATTTCACAACGACCACGAATGGCTACAAATAAGTAGTTTCTTCAAACACGTCGATTCCCTGGTCAGTAAATAACAACGTGAACGTGAGAATGACTCCGAAAAGCGAGGAACCACACCTTCAACCGCAAAACACTCTTGAAGTCGTTCAAATTGACATAAAAACACACCCGGGTACAGCATCGGAGTGTTTTCCTCGAGACGCCCCGTGAAATTTCTCAAGACATCAAATGGTGAGCTCTACATGGCGCATACGATTAGGATATTGAAGTCCACGTCAAACCCCCTCTACAACTCCTCCTTCTTCCCCTTGCCCCCGAACCCAAACATCCCCCAAAACATCCCACTCAAAGATCCTAATAAACCAAATCGTTAGCAATGACTCAGTAACCTGCCATACCCAATCCCACCACCTCAAACCCCCTTCCCAAAGCGCCCTTCAAATCATCCCCCAAAAACTCACCACCAGGCGGGTAAAGCTTCCCACCCCTCTCGACCGGCGGTCCGCAACTGCACCATTCGTCTTCAGGCACGGAGTCGAGGACTGAAGGGATGTGAGCGCCACAGCCGAACCAGGTGATGCCTTCTGTGGGAGTTGTGAGCTGGGGCCCGGGGGGTTTTGGAGGGTGGGGTTGGGGAGTCAGGCGTACGGCAGGTGCTGCAGGGGGCTTGGGAGCACATTGTTCTATGCTTCTATAGGAGAGGACGGATTTCGTTGGTTTGCGTTTGCAAAGCTGGTGGGAGGTAGTTGAGGAAGATGTTGGCGGTTTATTATTATGGGCTTGAGGCTGGAGAAATTGTGAAGAAGTCCCGCTTGATGGCAACGGCTTGGTGGCGCCTGTCGCTCAGGGATCAAACGGAAAACTCGCTATAAGCTTTATGAATGGAAAGATAAATCTATAAATTCGTTGAATGAAAGAACTCTTGTCACGTTCTATGAATACACAGATCCTCTCAAATCAAGGCGATCACCCTGCAACAAATGCGTTTGACTAGAAGAAATTAGTACCTTAGCTTCAAGTTGCAGGCGATATGTTGTAAATAAAGCACTACGGCTCTCGGCAACGGATGCGATGGAATAGACATCTGAGGAGGTGCTTCTACAATACATAGGGACAAACTAAACGGCATACCCGTCCATGCATGAAGTAGCGGATCAACTTTACAAGATCTCCTTCGATCGTGATCCAGACTGCGGAACTGTGACACGGCGCAGAAAAGTATTGTCCACTCTCGATGCACAGACATCGAGTCTGGACAGCCTTGACCTCGCATGTCTTGAATAATCGAGGAGGCTATCACCTGCGTTGAACGTCGCGGGCTGATTTTTCATCCGTCATTCGATGTGGATTGGCGTTGAGAATCATGTATGCTCACGACCAAGGTCAATGCCTATTGAGAGATCTGGGGTCAAGTAGTGTGATATGAGAAGGAAGAAGACAAGTAATTTCGTGTCGCTCAAGCATGCTTTCATTTTCATCTAGCGGCTCAGAGGCGTCCCGAAAAAGAAGGAAGCAAACATATTCTACCAACGCCGGTATACTCTCATGCCTGCCTGCCGACTAGCCTCCTTCGCCACGTACCGGATCCCTTTCAACAAAGCTCAACAGACAACGAAACGCTTAAGCCTCGGTCTCGAAGGCCTCGGGGAAACGGCGCATGTTGTACTCAAGGGGACCCTTGGTGCTGAGGAACTGGACGTAGGCACCGTCGACGCGGACCTTGCCCTCCTGGCGCTTGGCGACGTACTCCTCGCGGCGGAGGGGAGTGAAGCCCCAGTTCTTGGAGACGATGATCTTTTGGCGACCGGGGAACTTGTACTGGGAGCGACGGAGAGCCTCAATGACGTGAGCGCGGTCTAAAAAGATGATTTGTCAGTAATCTGCGGTGGCGAATTTCCGGGTGGCAACGGGAGGTTCTTACTGGAGTCGCGAGTACGGCAAGAGAGGATGATCTGGCCGATGTTGACACGGGCGACAAGGCCGTTGGGCTTGCCGAAAGCACCACGCATACCAGTCTGAAGTCTATCGGCACCAGCGCAAGACAACATCTTGTTGATACGGACGACGTGGTAGGGGTGGGCGCGGACGCGGAGGTGGAAACCTTCCTTACCGGCGGTCTTCACCATGTACCTTTTGAGGGTATTAGTATATGTGGTGTTTCTCTCGCTTCTCGGAAGTGTTGGAAATTACGCACTTGTTGGCGCAAATACGGGCAGCCTCGAGAGCCTCGGAGGAGACCTGCTCGTACTCGTTGGAGACGAGGTGAACGCAGAGGGGGAAGTCATCGACACCAGCCTTCTTGCGACCAAGGTCGAAGATGCGAATCTTGGGGTCGGGCACACCGCGGTTGAAGCGCGACTTAGGGTACGGCTGTTATCCATCTCAGTCAGTATGTGTTCGTTTTCCTTCATGTCTTCTCGCCTGTCCGCCCTCGTTTTCGGTCCATCTCTTGCGCTCCAGGAATTTTCGCTCGGTTCTCATCGGTGGGCGGCGACAGGCAGATGAATTCGTACCTTGTTCTTGCAGTAGCGGTAGCATCTCGCGGGACGACGGGCCATTTTGACGGTATTTCGGTGGTCGATGGGCGTGAGGGAAGCAAAGAGAGTCGCGGGTGACGTTCTTCCTACAAAGGGCAGCCAGCCAGCGGCAAAGCCTTGGCGCAATTCTGCTTTGTGGATTCTAGGGCGGGTCTTGCCGATCACGTGATCGCAGTTTCGAGTGGCCTGGAAAGCCCGAGAGCGTCATCCGGCGGATTTCAAATCCGCAGCTTACAAACGCGGTATTATAAATCAAATGAGGAGAAGTATGAGAATATCCGAGGTTGCAGAAATGTAGTCAAAACGCCTCAGAAGGACGGTTGGATTTGGAACCAAAAAGCATGGGTATCTACGCTATATGCCTCTCGCCATGAAAAAACGCCCAGCGCCAGTCAATCTCGACCTCGCTATGGCATTTCATCCACAGGCGGGACTTGCCTCTTCCAACACGCTTTGACTACTTGCTCAAATCACCCGACAATAATCTACTGGGTGTTGGCAGACAGGATGTCGGAGTCACCGGCGTCAAGGATGGCCATGGTGGAGCAACGGAAGAGCTTACCGCAGGCGGTACCAAGCTCGATCTGTATTACGGGATTCAGTCAGCCAATTGACCCTCCAAAGTCTCTATTCGCAGAGAGCTTCTTCTCAGGGCTCCAGAGTGTGTATGTCCTCCAGAGCCTAAAGCAGAGCTCCTTCGCAAGACATGCGATTTTTTGAACAGTGTTCATATCCTCCTTTCTCAATCGGGGGCGGAACGTACGTTGTTGCCGGTGAAGTGGTGGACGGCGGTCTTGCCGAGCATAGAGTAGTACTCAAGCTCAGACTTGCGGAGAGGCGGGGTGTTGCCAGCAATGATGATGAGCTTGGCCTTGCCGGAGCGGAGGGCCTTGAGGGTGGACTTGTAACCCAGAGTGACCTTGCCGGACTGTGGAAGTCGTCAGTTTTTGATGTTCCATTTCTCGCCATTGGTATCGCTGCTGTCGCACCTTGATAGTCAGCGCCAACTTGGCGTTGATGCTGTCAGCGGTCTTTGCGCCCTTCTTCGGTGCCATTTTGATGGTATTTGGAGGAGTTGTCGGGGGCGTTGGTCGAGGTCGTCGGTGTCGTTTGGCTGCTGGGTTCAAAGGGCAAGAATTCGACTTGTGTGCGCGAGCAAAAGTTCGAGTGGGAGTGGCTGCGGGAAGCGCCGTCGCGCAGGAAGCGTGCTGAGATTTGCTCCGTGGTATTGCAGATGCGGAGCAAATATCACGTGACCTTCATGAAGCCACCTCCTAGATCAATTTACCTGCGACGAGCGAAGCCACGCTCTCCTTGACATGAGGAACAAATGTCTCCAATCATATGCCATGGCCAACAATACCCATGCTGACATCCACACGCACGTGTACGCAGATATCAATGGCTTTGTGTTGTGAAGATGGCTTGCCCCAATCCGACGCCACACATGCATGTCACTATCACATGTCTCCGTCTCCTGGACAGCCGGCATGCGCATGCGAAGGGAGATAGCGTCAATACCTTACTTTGATAGCCCATGGATCATCTCACGCAATCAATACGACAACATCACTATATCACTTTCACGCTCGCAAACAATCATAACCAACGACGACCGCTAATATTAATCAACCACGGACAACCATGTGCCTCTGAAGCAGCCTAATTTCCGCCGGACCGCATTCGAAACGACCTTAATCGTCGAATTAGTCTCACCACTGGTCTCCCTCCATCTCACTAAGCCCCACGTCCGACGATCAGCCCTCCCTCCCACACATCCTCCTTGAAGCTTGCTAGCGAAGCCTACTGCACCGCCTCTCCGAATCCCTCGACATAATTATTATTCTTCCCTATTCTTAGCCACGCCCACCAACACACATCCACCCGTATACACTGCATATGCATCGCTAAGCCTGCATCCGTGACAGCAGTAATCCAAGCATCTGCTTTTCCCGTCGGCGCTGCCGTCAAAACAAACCGTCATGTCATCCACCACAGCCAGAAAGCCCCCCGTTCCAGGGACCACCACCGCGCGAAGGCAATCCACCAACCCCGCAGGTTCCTCGCCATCACAAAGCCCGTCTCGACCAGCAGCACAGAACGGACCTGCATCGACGACTGCCTCTACTGTCAACAGGACTCGATCAGTGAGGACTGGAACTGGAACCCCCGTCTCAGCCAGGGCTGCCGCCAGGAAACCCACCATTTCAAACGGCGCAGATAACGAGGCCAAGGAACAGATGCAAGTGAAGATGGAGGAACTGCAGGAACAGCTTCGCCAGGCTGAAGAGAACTCCACTGAAGTTCAGAAGCAAGCAGCCGTACTACAGGTCAAACTGGACGAGGCACTCAAGGAGACCGCCATGTTGGAGGAGCACGTACACGAGCACACCGAACGCATTAACGACCTTGAAAATGAGAAGAAGGAGAGTTTACGAGCTCGCCGGGAAATGGAGCAGATATACGAGAGCGAACGCGCGGCTTTCATGAAAGAAAGGGAGGAAACCCAAACCAAGGAAGAAGAAATGCAGGCTTCTCTGCAGCGCATGAAGGAGACTCTTGCGCAAAGGGAAATGCGTGCTGGTCTTGACGATGCGAACAAGCCAAACCTCTCGCGCAACTCCAGCTACCGCAACAGCATGTCCTCATCGCCCAACCCGGACGCTGGTCAATTTGCGCCTTCTTCGGTCCAGCGCAGCGACTCAAGAGGAAGCGACTCCAGGAACAGTTCTAGGCTAGTCATGCAAAAGGACAAGGTCATCGAAGGCTTGCGACTCGAGTTGGCCGAAGCGCAGATCAAGCTCGTGGAGGTGGAGAACATGGGCGGCGGAAGGCTGCAGAAGATCGAAAACGAGATGTACGAAACCAAGGTGCAAAACGCTCGTCTCATGGAAGAGAACGAGAGTTTCCAGTTGTTGCTTAGCGAGAAGACTTTAAACGGAGACTTCTCTAATAGCGAGTTTCTTAGGCCACAGTCGAACGCTGGCTCAAGGCCGTCGTCGAGCCACCCCACGGGAAACTCCCTCGCAGACGAGCTTGAGGGTGAAGAGGAAGGCGAAGTCAACGAGGATACGCGCAAGTTGCAAGCTGAGCTCGCGGCTTCGAAGGACCAGAACAAGGCACTTACGTTGTACATCAACAACATCATTTCCCGACTGTTGCAGCACGATCAGTTCGAGCAAATCTTGGACAAGACTCCGGATATCATGTCGGGACGACCGCCCGCGCAGACCCCAAAGGTGGCGCAAACACCTAACCTGTCAGGCGCCAACACAGAGAAGGAGCTGCCTCCTCCACCACCAGAGAAAGACGAAGAGCCAACCAGCTTGTTGCAAAGAGCCCGCAGCGTCATCGGCGGCAAGAAACCCAGACCTCAATCTCAAATCATCTCCTCCGAGCAGGCGCCGCGAATGGATGGGCTCGGCCTCACAGAGAACCCTACAACCGCACCCAGAATCCCACTCAACGAAAGACGCAGTGCAAGTGGTGGTCACCGCCGTGCCAACTCCGAATGGGCACCTGCCAGCGTCGTTGTGAACAACATGTACCGCGGACCCTCACCAGGCAGCATGGGTCCCGCCAGCCCAGGCCTGGGCTCGCCCAACCCACGCCCCGTCAGCTACTTCGCAGCACCCCAACCTCTCGGCTCTCGAATGTCGTCCGGCAACGGCGTTCCAACCATCGAAGAGAACGGCACCAACGTCGACACCTCGACCGGAGCAGCACTCACATCCGCGCCCAATCTCAGGCGCAACAGCATCCCCTCCCGCCCCTCATCCGACGGCCACGACGAAGCCGCAGAAACCAGCAACCCCTCCTCGCCACCCCGCAGCGTGACTTCCAGCGGCGACCGCGAATCCCGTATCGGCGGCAGCGGCGCCGTCATGATGGGCAGCAAAATGCGACCTCTGCGCCTGGTCAAAGAAACCGACGCGCAGGACGAGAACGCCAAGAAGCAGGCCAACCGCGGAAGCTGGTTCGGGTGGATGAACAAGGGCGCTCCCCCGGCTTCTCAGTAGGACTGGGCGGTGCTGAGGGACGAGGTGTTTGGGTATTGGTGATCTTTTTTGGACTTCCGGGGTCAGGGCAGGGAAGTTTTTCACTCCAGTTTTGACTGGCGTTGTTGTTGTTGTTGTTCTCTCTTGGTTTCACAATTGGATACGATAGAACGGCGACGACGGGCCTGCATTGCGCAATACCCCTTTTTTGTTTCTGGGCTGGAATTGTGTTTTCTCTGTCTCTCTCTCTTACTGTCTCTTGCAAAACCCCCCTCTTGATCTCCGAGGGTTATTATTACTTACAATTTTCTCCTTCTCCATTGGAAGCTTCAGCTACGTTGTCTTGCATGGAGGCGTTTCCTTGTTCCTGGGCTTATTGTCAGACTTTTGTTTTTCGAGAGAAGCTTGAAACGATGTATGCGGGACTCGAGAAACGAACAGGGCTTCCCGACAGCGCGGCTTTGAAACGATCCGTGATTTTACTCGAGTTTGATGTGCTTCACACCTGAGAATTGCTGACGAATGGACGGAATGTTTTGGAGAAGTCTTCGGGGAGCTGAATCTGAGCGAATGTCTTCCTCCGTGACCCTCACCTTTGTTCCAGAGGGAAGAGAAGAGATGTTTGCATTCGCGCTTCTCGTGTCAGTTTCTGGTAGGAGTGTTTCTTTGATAGTCGACGCTGTGTGGAGTAGATTGTTTCGTGTTGACTTCCTTTTGGGACAGTCTTGTGGAAGTATTAAGTGTACGACGGTCGAGATTTGATTTCTGTCTGACTGAAGTAGTGGTTTTTATAATGAAAGGTTTGGAACAGGAGGCTTTGGAACAGGAGGCTTTGGTCAGAGGGCAAACGGTTGATTTGCCCATACATCGCCTTTCTCGGATCGAATAAAGAGTAGCAGAAGAATCGCAAGAATTGTTTCTATTCTGCTTGGATTGTGATCGTAGGGCGGATGAAAGACAGAGTATATTACACACCAACCTACGAGCATGCAGTCAAACGATTGCATGCGATGTAGGACCTTTACATATAACAGAGAATATCAATGCCTGGTCGTCTCATCAGCTGTCACAGCATCTCCCCCACGTCATTCCCCCGGCTGGCTTCAATCACATGCAAATCGTCCCTCGATCCCTCCCTCACCTTCAATTAACATCAACAAAACTCAACACCAACATCCAACATCCCCAATCAACACAAATCCATTGCCATGCTTCCTCAACAATGTTAGTCTCCCACGCCCTCCTCAACCCACCAAACAACCCTCTAACCCACCCAGGATCGACCCATCAACGCGCCTCCGCCGCGCCATCCAACAAAACGACCCCGTCCTCGTCGCCCGCCTAATCCGCCTCCACCCCTCTCTCCTGCTCAACCCGGACTTCGCCAACAAATCCAACACCTCGCTGCACCTCGCCGCCACCACCGGCTGCGTGCCCATCATCACCCTGCTCATCGCCGCCGGGCACGAGAGAGCCGAAATCTCCCGCAATGCCCTGCAGGAAACCCCGCTGATGCTCGCCGCGCGCGCGGGACACGTGCCTGCCGCTCGCGCGCTCGTCGAGGCTTTCCCTCGCTGCGTCAGTATGGTCAATAACCGCGGCGTGGATGCCTTGGCTCTGTGCGCGCAGAGCGCGAGCGGTGCGAGTACGGCGCTTATGCCTGTGCTGCTGGGTCACGATGGAACGGTGCCGGTGGGTTCTGCGCATGCGGCGTCGGCGCACAGTCGAGATGCGGACGGGAATACACCGCTGCATCACGCGAGTGCTGCGGGGAATTTGGGCGCGTTGAGGATTTTGCTGGCGGCGGGAGCGAACCCGCTGGCGAAAAACGATTACGATTGGACGCCTTTGGCGTACAGCCAGACGGTGGCGGCGGAGGTGTATTTGAAGAATCTGGTGGCGGAGTTTGAGAGGCGGAAAGTGGAGGGGATGAGGGTTGGGGAGGAGAGGGAAAGGCAGCGAGCGGCGGGGGTGAGGTTGGTGGGTGATGATGGTGGTTCGACGCCGCTGCCGCCACCGCCGTCGCAGCCTATGCATGAGGAGATTCCGGAGTTGGGTGAACGGCAGTGGAGTCCGGGGAATCGGGGCGGGATTGTTGTCAAGGATCGGAGGGTGGAGAGGGGATTGGGCATTGAAGGGGCGAGGATGAGGGCAGGCAGTGGGGAGTGAGTGAGTGAGTGAGTGAGTGGGAGGTGGTTGAGCGAGGCGTTTCTTGGTGGTTGTGAGTACTTTTTATTTCTTTCCCAGCTATGATACCCATGATTGTACTACTTAAGTTGTTCAGATTAGATTGAAAGCTATTCTCCCACATCAGGCCACAGATATGGCCTTTCAAACCCCTACTTTGCTCCTCCACCGTCAGGCACACTCTCTGGCATATTTGACACTCCTGTGCGGACCTAGTTCTCCTTGCTCTGGAAACTCCAAGCCCGCCAATATCCTTCTCACTGCTCCGGCATGCTGTCTCCTCCCGTACTCGATCAAGATTATCGTCCTGATCGATGTTTTCTCGCATCCGTGCTTCTCATACCGCGTGCTCTTCTCAAAGCGATCAGAGGCATCCTTGCTGTTGCATCTGAAATCTATATGAACCTCCGACCAGCCATAGAGTCGTTCGTTCGTCCCTTCCGGCTCTATCGTGCTGGAACGGGCATCCACGCAGGAGGGTGTTGGTTCCCTCGAAAGCAGACCCTCCTCGCCTCTCATGACAGGATACAGAACAAGTGATCGAAGTCTCGCGTTTGGTGACAGCTTCCAGAGTCCCAGTAGATCTTTCACAATGCCGACGCACTAATGCGGCCTTCACGCTCCGTTCCTGTCGACCCCGACGCTCGAGATATCTTCGACTCCAAGGATTTCCTCCGTCAGGCTCCGAGCAGAATTCGGAATGTCCGTCGTTGAAGTGGATTGTCGTCTCATCGAACCCATCGACCTCCAAAGTACACACCGGCATAGGTGAGCCCCTCCGCCGGTCTCAGTTCCACGGGGTCACAGATTCCATCGGCAAGCAGCATGGCCTCCTCCAAAGCCTGGTTGCTGGCTTTATTCGACACGTCGGAACATCCAGTCAAGTCGTTGTATTTTTGAATGCCCTCGTTGTCTTGGTGGATGGCGAGGAGGTTTAGTCCTTCATGATGGTCTTCGGGTAGAGAGCTGCTCTGGACAACGGTTGCCGTGCAAAGTAAGACGAGGGAGAAGAAGGAAAGCATGGCGTTTGATTGATTGGGTATCTCGGATATGTAATTGCACTGCAAATCTGACAGCGCGCCTCCGAAAGCATTTTATAAACATCAAGTCGGATCTATGAGGCCAATGCTCAAAGTAGGTATAGGCAGCAGTCGCGTCTGACCGCGGGCCTTGAGACTTGGGGGAATCGTGCTAGTCCAGGACTTGTAGTCGGCCTTGCTTGTCATGAGTCTAAGGCTTCCCCGGTAATCTTGTGGGATTTGCTGGTTTGGAGTTGGCCGCGGTTGTTGAATGCGTTTGTGATAGGTCGAGTTTTGTCGGTAACTCAGGTCATACACGGATTTCTTTTGGGCGGCGGTTGAAAGACATTGGTTTTTGGATTTTTGGATGGTTTTCTTTACGTTTGTATTGGCTCGTCTTTGCACTTGTCAGAAGGGACGAGCTGAGTCCATCTTCTCTTGAATATTTGCAAGCCCAATATTTACGGCACAGTTTTAACTATCCTGTCGTTGTCCAGATGTGAATCTGACGAAGGAAGAGATTGGGGTGCCAGGATGCAAGTCCGACAAGCCGCCGCGCTGCCTAAATCGCGTCCTTAGTCCTCATCCCAAACATCCTTGTGCTTCGACCTTCCGATCCTTCGAGGAAATCGGGTGCGACACGGTCATGGCATCGCCGCAGATTCTTCGTCATAATCTTGCGAGTCTCAGAACGATTGCTCGTTTTGCGGTGGACGTTCCCTCACAACCCTGCCTTTTGATTCGCTATCCTACTTGAAATCGAACTGGCATCCCGTCTTTGGCATCCAGTACTTCGCTCTGGCTTTGACAACAATGCACTTCTATTCTACGAAGTATGACTTACTCGGCCTGGCTCTCTTCATTTCTCGAATATGGCAAGCATCTGCCTCCCAGTACACAGGATCTCCAAATGAGCCTGCCTTCGGCATCGAACTCACACTAAACGACCTACGAGTATCCGTCGCAGTGCAAGACGCACAACCAATCGAATTGACATCCGCGCAAGGCAGCGAAGCATACAAGAGCCTAATGCGAAGCTACCTGGACCTCTGCGAGCGCGTGCGAGAAACCCAAGAGCCGCCCTGGGATTTCCTCGAGTACCGCAACAACTTGTCCCACTCTCGCACCTGGCGTGAGGAAATCCTGGAGCCGGAAAAATCATGGCGTGATTGGTTTCTGGTCAACATCCTAGGCAGACCGGAAGCACCTGCATCAATATTGGACCGAGACGACTTCCTCGGCGATCGAGAAGTAGCCGTCCTAGCAGAAGCAATGGGAGCGGCCAAAGCATCCGCAATAGCAGCGATGAGAAGCAAATTGAGCAACACAGTCCATCTCCCCGAACGTCCTTTTCTCGGCATCGCAGCTCCCAGCTTCCTCTGGACAGCAATCCAGCCAGAACCGTGGGAAGGCGACATCCCCGACTGGGGCCAGCCAGACGACGCGTCGATGTGGCATTATGTGCTCGCTCTCAAATTCGCCGGTGCAGCGCATCGAGCGGGTTTCCGAAGACATGAGTCGGAAGAGCCCCGTTTGATCATGGAGAGTCACGCGACTTTGCTCGAGGCACTTATCAGTCCGGCTGGGAATGATGCTCTGCGACTGCTTGAAGGTGTATCCGACGATAAGGAAACGGTCGTGGTAGTTGATTTGAATGACGCGGTTTTGTCATTTTGGGTATACGGTACGCGGACGAAGTGGACGCCTTGGAGCACTTATCGTGACATTGATGGGGACTTGCGGGCGCGCGATGTTGAGCAATATTGGTCGCGGGTTATGGAGGCTCACCGGCGTCTCTTGGAAACATTGGAGTTGGTTGATGAGCCTTTGCGATATCTCCTAACGGGCAACGCTTGGGATTCGATTGCGGTTGAGGCTTTCAAGCAAGCCCTGGACGAGACGACGAACGAGATCACGGATGTTCAACTGAAAGGCGAGTTCGCCGCAAGCTTGGGCGCCGCATCCCTTGCAGAATACGGACTCCATCTCGGTGAGACGATTTGCATGGCTGGTGGACAGTGGTTTGATGGCGACCCAGACGTGTTGAGGACAACCGCTGACCGAGAGCTCTGAAGTGTTGGATTCACATGATGATATTCATTCCATTTATGTACCCAAACCCGATCAAAACTTCCCCTTCGGCATCTTCTTGTCCACACCCAGCGCTTCCACATCTTTCGGCTTGTAGTAATGCGGCGCGACCTCAGTCAACCACTCAGGCTGGAGCGGCATGACGCTGCGCATGAATTCCTTGCTGGTCAGGACAAGTTCGTAGAAAATGACCCACTTGGGTTTGCTCTCCAGCAGCACGCCGCTGGGGTGCAGGTGGACGGTCATGTTGTTCTTGACCGTGCGGTAGGTGTCTCCTGAGCGTTGCAGTCGGGCCGCGTTGGGGAAGAAGCCGGCGGTGAGGGCTTTTTGGATGGGCTGGATGTTCGAGGCGCCGCATGAGGATGGCGCGACTTCTACGCGGTCGCACAGTTTGACTAGCTGGTCTCTAACGTCGCGGGCGCGGGTGAGGGAGCGTTGCTGGAGGAAATTCTCTTTAGCCCAGACGTAGGAGAAGTCGCTGTCGACCCATTGGTTGAAGATGTTCAGGTACGTCAAGTGGTCGCCGCCCTCCTTGATTGTGAATCGATTGCGCGCGGCATCGGCCTGCATCTTCTTGTCCTTTGGTCGGTAAAACAGAGCACTGGCTTCACCCAGCATGGCCACGATGCTCAGAACCTCGTCAACGCATCCTTCCTTGTCCGCAGCGAGAACGGCCTTAGCCAACATTGGATCTGTAGGGAATTCAGCCATCTGGCGCCCGACCTTGGTGAGTTCGCCCTTGTCGTTAAGAGCACCCAGAGCGTAGAGCTGTTCCAGAGAGCGAATCAACATGTCCGGTGAAGGTGGATCCATGAAATCAAATGAGATCAGGTCGTTGATGCCTAGCGACTTGAGCAGCAACACAACGCTGTTAAGGTTGGTTCGCTGGATTTCAGGCGTAGTGCTCTCTGGCAGATCGTTGTAGTATGCCCACTTGGTGTATAACCGGAAAGCTTTTCCTGGAGCAGTACGACCAGCACGACCAGCGCGTTGGTTCGCAGATGCTCTGGAGATTGGGACGGCAACCAAACTTTCCATGTTCGTGGCGGGTGTGTATCTGTTTTCCTTGACGTAACCTGGGTCAATGACGTACACAATGTTGTCGATGGTGAGCGAGGTTTCAGCAATGTTCGTCGCCAACACAACCTTCCTTGTCTTGGGTGGTGTCGGGTCAAAGATCCGTTGCTGAAGGTCCGTAGGCAAATTGGCGTAGATGGGACATATTAGCAATTCTGGAGCCGCACTACCAAGCTTCTTCGCTGTTTCTTGTAAGGACTGTTCAGCCTGCTCAATTTCGTCTTGACCAGTCAAGAACACCAGGATATCGCCAGGCATTGGCTGAGAAAGGTGGATTTGAAAGACAGTTGTGATGGCAGCGGAGAGGTAGTTGGCCTCTGGCTGCATCGAGTAGTTCATCTCGACGTCGAATGTACGACCTGGGATGTTTAGGATGGGTGCGCCGTCGAAGAATTCGGAAAACTTTTGGGCGTCCAGAGTAGCGGAAGAAATTAGCAACTTCAGATCTGGTCGACCTCTCGCAATGTCTTTCACGAGGCCGAAGAGAATGTCAGTATGGAGTGTGCGCTCGTGTGCCTCGTCAATCATCAAAGCGCTGTAACCACCGAGATCAGGCTCCGTTAGAAACTCTCTCAGTAACATGCCGTCGGTCATGTACTTGAGTACGGTCTTCTCGTTGGTAGCGTCTTCAAAACGAATCGCGTAACCGACCTCGTTTCCGACCTTGACACCAACCTCCTCGGCCACACGTGTTGCAACACTCATGGCAGCAACACGGCGAGGCTGCGTACACCCGACCTTGAGCCCATTCTTGCAATACCCGTCCTCGTACAAGTACTGCGGAAGTTGTGTCGTCTTACCGGAGCCCGTCTCACCGACGATGATGATAATCTGGTAGTCTCTGACAGCATCCAGGAATGTCTGCCTGTAAGAATACACAGGTAATGTTTTTCGCTTTTCCTCGATCGTTTTGGCTTTTCGCTCCGCAGCCACGAGCTGCTGTGCCATCAAGCGCTCTTCTTGCGACTGCATCTCGTTCATGCCGCCTTTCAGTGCAGCATCCGTGACCCATTTGATTTGTTGTTCCTCGTCGAACACATACTCGTACTCCCTCTCGTTCTGTCTCTCGGCCACAATGATCTGGGCTTTGGTCTTTGCGAGCTGCTCGTTTTCCCATTCTTCATGTTCTGTGACGTACTTCTCACGGCCTCGCTCGTCTCTGTCCACGTAACGACTGTACAACGCATCCTCCTTCTTCCGAACGTCCATCCTGCCTTTCTCCGTGATGTAGTCCGCCGGCATCGCATAGCCGTCCACGTAGTCATCGATGTTCTCGCGCTCCTCCGCAAGTCGCAAAGCTTCCCTGTTCCTTGCGAACTCGTCCTTCTCCGACTGTGTCAAAGCAGGGTTGCTTCTCTCTTCCTCTTCCTCCTCAATGACTTGCTTCCGCAGCAGCATAAGCTCCTGGGCCGATCGCTTCTGGAGATAATCCTGACGGGATCTCAATCTGAGCGCCTTCATCTCCTCGGCTGATAGTTTGCCAGCTTGTGCTCTGCGGTCCGCATCTTCTTGGTCTCGCTTTGCTGACCGGCTGTCCCCAACCTTCTTCGTCGAATCCGCATCCTTGTTCTTTAGCCGGTTCTCGAATTCCTTTCTTTCCCGGCGATCGCGCTCTTCCTCGTCCTCCTGTTCTGCTGGCTCCGGAGAGCGTTCCTTGCGTGGAGGAGAAACAGAGCCATCTTCAAATCTTGCGCGTTTGGGAGGCGGAGATGCGAACTCTTCCTCTTCATCATCCTCCTCTTGATCGCCCCATCTGTCATCGAAGTCTCCCTCCCTTCGCCGCCGCGACTTCTTGCTAGATCGCTCCTTGCTCCTAGATCTGCGTCTTTCCCGATCATGTCTGTGTCTTGACTTCCTCTCCCTCTCACCATCCGCTTTCGTCTCTTTTGCTGGAGCCTCATCTTCCTCCGGCATATCCACAAGCGCGTACTTCTTCTTCGTCGACTTTGGCTTTGAGGTCTGTTGAGGCGCATTGGATCCGGATCCGCTGCTGGGTTTGGCGACGCGGCTGTACAGATCCTCGCTGAAACGGCGTAAATCGGCATCACCAGATTCCAGCATCCCTGAGAGCTTGTCGAAGAGCATGTTTGGTGATTTTGCGCTCTTCGCCGTCTGGAGGACAAAGTCGATCATCATGTCCTCGCTGCCGCCCACCAGCTTGATCAAGTTGTCCGAGACATACGTGCGGACATCCATGATGGGCTGATTGGATCGCGTCTATGCGCGCAGACAAGCAGTGGAGTGGGCAGGTTTGCGCCAGAGTTGTTGTAGACTTTACGCTGTCGGCGATGCTCACTGGTGCAAGAAGTCCCGCGGTAGTACGTGAGCTAAAGCCGAAAGCTGCAGGCAAGGTAGACGGCCGCTGGCGCGGTCTGAGCCTAAACCTAAATATCGACTTCACCATTCGAATGGAGTACTATTGAAGTGATGGTAATGGCATTGTGAAATGTTCACGATGTGAGATATTCTGTTACCCCGATGGATGCTTTCGAAAGATTCACTGTTCGCGATCCTACAAAGACTGTGACTGATCGCCCCGTTTGCTTTGACGTACTTCTCGAACAGCAGTGACACGCTGATCGACAGATTGTGAGTACCAAAGTGACTTTCTGGTAGCACATTGTATAAGGTAGCCTTATCGAAGCGCCATTTAAGGTATCAATGGGCGAGATGTTATCTGGGGCCTGTGAGATATCAAAGACATCAACAGGACTACTACGATGGAGAAGAAGGTGCATTACATGTCAACGCTTTTAAGTTTACGGGAGCTACAGCTTTACATTGACATCAAACAGATATCTGTACATGCAGATGCCATTCGTATTCGCCCGTTCATCCAATGTTCAGTGTCGATGGCAACATTCAAACAAGGCACCTCATCCCGATCCTAAGGCCTTCCAACTCTCTCCTCGTCATTCACATGACACGCTGCTGCCTGGAGGCTGCTCTGGCGAGTCTGGCTGCAGACTGTTTGCTGCTCTGGCTGCTGCCTGCTGCTGCCTATTGCACAGACCACAATTACCCAATCAAGACGCGCTAGCACGAGGACAACGCCTAGATATCAGCGGGCGGTCTCGGCGGTCGCATCTACTTAAGCAGCCATCTCCCACCTCCCGACCTGCCTTTGCTTCCTTCTTCTCTCCAGCTCCTTTGCCTTTTGGCTTAGATCAAGTGTAGTATCTGTTCTTTTCAGTTTAATCTCTGAAACGTCACCACGGTGACTGACAAAGATTATCTCATTTTTGGATCCACCTGAGGGCCGCTCAGCTTGCTGATGCCCTTGGTTAGTGTCGCCAGTATTGCACTATCTCTGGCTGATGCGAACCAAACACAACTTTTTCATCAATCTCTTCGCTTGTAGAAGGTATTGGAGAAGAAGTTCTCCTGTCCTGTTGTCGATGCTGCTTTGTCGCCCTGTGCTGATTGTCGCCGTAGATGCATGTATCTCACGCCATGCCATGCCCTGTCAACAAGAGGCGTACTGGTCAAAAACCTCACTGTATCATTCGCTCTCATCGTGATCTGGCTCCCGTACAGCCTCAATGTCCTGCTCACGGACGCCGCGAGGCTCATGCTCACGTTGAAGAGACCTGTCTGTTCCACGAAGGCGGTAGTAGAGGATGGCTGCGCATCAGGTCTTGACAGCGAGTGACAGCCGTTGCACTGCACTGTACCTAGTTACAACCTCACTGAAACCCACGCCAACAGACACCGGTCACTCAGTATCTACAGCGTCCTTTTGCAGCTCGAACGATGCTACTCTCCAAGCCTCCGCCATCTCCTCATATCACACGAGGCCACCCTTGGCCGATTTGGACGGCTGCTTCACGAGCCTCGCGTCACTGTCGTGCGAGTCGAGTCTCGCCGCTCACACGACAAGCAGCTCACTCGATTTCGCATGGCCGGAATACACATGGGAGGCCATGTGAGCTTGCTCCCACGGCAGGCTGCGCATTGACGACGAGCCGAGTATAAGCTCTCCGACAGCTGCGCAAGCAGGATCCAAGACGCCACCACGGCGAGGGCAGGAACCGTCTTGCCAGAGGCTGCGACATGTCACTCTGGCAGCTGGATGACTTGGCGGTCGTCACAACAATGGCGCATGGTCAGCAACATCAGGTACTTGACAGCGACGGCTGAGCCATTTCACAAAGCGCGAGCGCGAGCGGGTGAAAGGCGCAGGAGGCAAAGGAAGACAAATGCATAGCTCATTACTCAGGGTATCACATAACAAAACATCCACACCAGACCAGACCAGACCAGACCAGACCAAGCCCTTCAACCCAAATCCACAAACCCAAGACCCCTCGCCCTCACAGCCTCCTGCACGCACTCCTTGACTCTCCCCAACGCCACCAACCAAGCATCCCTCACAGCCGCGACCTCTCCCACCTCACCAACATCCTCCCGAACGACCCAGTCCATCCACCTCACCACACTAACCGCCTTATCCAAATCCCTCTCCTCGCCCACAACGTCCCCAAGATACTTTCCCAAAGCCTGAATGTCCTCGGCATACGGCCCTTCATCGCTAAACTCACGATGCCAAGCCTTGATGGCAGCTCTCAAATCCGGCAGCGAGGACAGCTTCGCGGATGTGAACGTCGGCTTCGGAGGGTGTGGCGGCAGCACGAGGGTGCGCGGGGCATCGACTTCTGCGCCCTTCTTATTCCGTAAAGCGGCTGCTTTCGCGCGCTGCTGTTGTTGTTGGTGAAGCGACAGGTCGATGCCGCCCGTGCGCTGGAGGCGGGTTTGGCGCTGCTGGTCGAGGACTTCGCGGCGGATGTCTTCTGGCAAGGCGGCGAGGAATTCCGGGTCGAGGGCTTCCGGCTCTGGCGTGGTGTCTGCTGAGGTGACCGCGCTTTCGTCGGGGCGCGGGCGCGCTACGAAGTTGGACTGCGTTAGGGTGGAGTTGTCGCTTGCTTGTGCTGCGCGGAATTTGCTCGCCAGCAGGCCGCCGCCGCGTTTGCGGCGGATGGGCTGTTTGGGGGGAGCGATGACGCGGTTCTTTCGAGGCGACTGCGGTAGGAGGGATTGGTCGTGCTTCTTGCGGGGTGATTTGTAGAAGCCTAGGATTTCCGAGCGGACGTCCTCTGGCAGGGCATCGAGGATTGAAGGGTCTAGTTGAGACATGTTGGGTAGAGGGACGGCTGGGGATGCTGGGCGCGATGGTGGCTTGGCCGGGGCATTGCTGATGTTGTCGTCGATCACTGGCTCGATTGATTGCCGTACGTGTTTTGTCAGTTTGGCGCGAATGTCTTCTGGAAGTTCGCTCAGGACCTTTGGGTCGACTTGCGTTGGCATTACAAATTGCGTACCCAGCATGTTTAGCGGCTTTTTGGTAGGCGTTCTCGCAGTGACTGGCTGGATGTCGACACTGGGCTGGTTGATATCCCTCACACGCTGCTTTTGCGGTGTCTTGACATCATCTTGAATCTCATCCTTTGTCGTGGTGTCCCTGGCTCCCTCGGGACGAACCTTTGAAGTCTGTCCAGTCTTGAATTGAAGTCTTCGTTGACTGCCATCGACGTTGCCTTCAGGGCCGAGCTTGAGCGCTTCGAGCTTCTGCATCTGAATTCCAATGCCTCTCAGCTCTCCAGGAGGAAAGTTGAATGACTTCATCATCGCGATCGCCTCTTTCGTAATGAAAGCGGTGTCGTTCGTTGCAACGCCCATTTGCATGCTTTTATTGAAAGTGTCGCATTTTCCATGGCCAAGATGCTTCGGCGGGTCGAGTGGTGCATCCATAGCTCTGCGCATGACCTTCATGGTCAACTGTCGACCTTTGACACCCTCCTTCACTAGGCGCTTGTTGAGCTCTCCACACAAGCCATGCATGAACTCATCCACCTGCTCTTGATTCTCGAAACGCACTCCCCAGTTGACTTCGGCTGAGACAGACTTTCTCACGACCTGATCACCGACTTCAGCTCGATCAATACCGCGTGCGTAATCCCAGACCTTCTCTCCGGTCTTTGGCCCGAGAGTGTTAATGAGTTTCTCACGGGAGCAGTCTCGGATGTCTTTGACAAGCTTAATGCCGATTTCTTCAAGCTTCCCGCCTATGCTCCAGGCAATTCCTGGGAGGGACTGGACTTCGAGCTGGCCCATGAAGTCGAGCACGTCTTCTGGCTTGAGGTGGTATTGTCCAGCGGGTTTCGCTTTGCGTAGCGCAACTTTGGCAAGTAATATGTTGCCTCCAATGCCTACCGATACAGCACATCCCGTTTTGCTCAACACCTCATCACGCAAATCCTGCGCAAGCTGGTCGGCCTTTTGCTGTTCACGATAGTTGCTGCCTTCGCTCCGCTTTACACCATCCGTGCCACCTTCTGCGATGCAAATGGCGCTGATGTCGATCAGAGCCTCGTCAATGCTCACACTCTGCACAATACCTCCCGTTGCAATGATAGAATCATAGAAGAGCCTGCTTGCTGCTTCGTAGCCAGGAAAGTCGTAGGGTAGAATCTTCACCGCCGGGCAGAGATCCTGAGCCCGTTTCATCCACATGCCGTTCTTGATGCCGTACTCGCGGGCCGGGTAGTTGCAGCTTGCGATCTCTGAGCCTGAGCCATTGCCGTGGGCTACTACGGCTGGTTTGTCTTTGTATTGCGGATATTTCTTGAGAGATACTGCGGCGAAAAAGCTGTCAAAGTCGACATGCATGATGTATCGCCGCTGTCCAGGAGGCTTTTTCATCTTTGCTCGTTGCGATGAAGACTTCTCGGCGGCCAGTGCTTGGAGTTGAGACTTCAGGTCGGCTTTCCAGGTCGACAAGTGGTGCAAGCGAGACTCGCGATAGTATTGCTCGAGGAAATCCGGATTTACAACTGTTGACTTGCGTATCTTGGGATCCGACAAAAGCAGGGCATTGTGCTCTTCTGCAGACATTTGAGCAAGTTTTTCTGGGGGCACAGCCTTCAGTGCTTCTGAATCTCGGACCACAGCCATGGAATAGTCTGGTTCCTGTGAGCCTTCTCTCGGACGAAGCTGGGGTGGAGATTCTGGCTCAGCCACATGGTCTGCATTTGGTTTCTTGGGAGTATCAGTTTCGGTCAGATGTGGTCCAGGAGGGCTCGAAGGAGGTGGCGTTTGTAGGGTTGTTTTCACTTCGAGTAGATTTCCGCCTGACACAGGATTCTGTTCAGCTTCGTCTTCTTTCATCTCTGGATCATCATCGAACGGAACTGCATTTTCCAGCGCTTGCTCCACAGAGCTGGTGATGTCCATGTCGGGGAACTCATCGTCTTCGATATCTTCCGCGGGCGTAATGGTTTGCGCCAGGGTCGGAGGCTTGAAGGTCTTGCTAGAACTTGCTGGAGCACTCCCTTTGAACTGAGTGGTGTACCAGCTTCGGTCGGTTTGTTCGCGGTAGCCGGAGCTTTTAGCAGTGGCCTGGCTGACCATCTGTCCTCGATCAAATCCCAACACTTTCTGCCCAGCACCTCCTTCGATGACACGATAAGCATCCCAAGGCAAAATTTGACCAGCATTGACACTGTCGACAATCCAGGCGGGCTTTACTATGCGATACCGCTTAAACTCTTCTTTCTTCTTGGGCGTCAAATTGCTCGCAATTATGTGGGTCACCATCGTTTTGCCGTCGAGGTATTGGATGAAACCGCCACCATGCTCGACAATCATGATGTGAAGGTCGTTGAGCGAGGGTTGGGTATATCCGTTGATATGACATACTATCCCCTTGAAGATTGGTGGCTTGTCCGAGTTGGCGCGCAGGTCGGCATCGAGGTTCTGCAGCTTGATCTTCTTGCGTCTGAAGTACTCTGGGAAGCCGCCAAAGCTGGATGCGCCATATTCATCGCCATCCTCCCCGTCGAAAGTATGGCCTTCGATGCGTTTGCGCACCAAGGTTGATTTCTGTTCTAACCGCGAGCCCATGGTTGTGCAATGGGGTCATTGTTCGGTGGCAATGAACGTATTGCAGGCTTGCGGGTCAAGCACGCATACTCGGGAGGCCTGACTAGACAGCAGGTTCATTCATGCTTAGGTTGGACGTTCATTCTCGAATACATGTGAAGACGTGTAGTGACATATAGTGCTTGCAGGCAGCTGCGCGTCGAATCGCCACGCTACTGACCGCTGGAGAGGTCGACCATTCACAAACAAGGCAACGGTTCATCACGCTAAAGACGGTTCGGCCCGTCGGCTGTCGAGTACGCGAGAACTTTCGCAGCAGCTTTCGTCTGCGCTAGAAGATCGAGAGAGAGCTTTTTTCTTTGCGCAAGCTCTACATTAGGTTTCCGTGGAGACGATTCTTTCTCTTCTCTCCTCCCATCTACTAAAGACCATTCTCCCCGGTCGCATCACTTCATCTCACTCTACACACCTCTTCTCTCTCCCTCCTTACTCCTTACACTACACCCATACACCACACATCCACCATGCCTCTTCTTCCCATGGCAGTCTACGGCCTCGAGGTCCCCGCCGGCGATGTCCCAATCCCCGCCGTCCCGGACTTCCCTGCCTCTTTCCAGATCACCATGGCCGCTATTGACCCCAGCGCCATGCCCGAGGGAGAGCCCAACGAGACTCCTCGCGCCACCCTCAAGATCCTCCGCGTCCCTCTTGGCGCTGAAGACTCTGAGGATGACGAGGACTTCGATGCCGACGAGATGGACCGCATTCTTGCTGGCGAGGACAGCGGTGAGGACGACTCTGAGGAGGACTCCGAGGATGATGAGGACGCCGCTGGCCCCAGCGACCCCGCCAAGAGCAAGAAGGCTCGCAAGGCCGCCGCTATGGAGGCCATCAAGAAGCTGCTCGAGCAGGACGAGATGGACGTCGACGAGGCCAAGTCTGGCCTGAACGGCAAGGGCAAGGGCAAGGCTCCTGTCAGCGATGACGACGAGGAGGACTCTGAGGACGACGACGAGGATGATGATGAGGATGAGGAGATTGAGGAGTTCGTTCTCTGCACTCTCGACCCCAAATCTGTAAGTCAAAAGTTTTCACTCCTTCGCAATTTACCATGCTAACAACTTTCGCAGCACTACCAGCAGCCCCTGAACATCACCATTGGTGAGCAGGAGCGCGTCTACTTCCAGGTTTCTGGTACCCACAGCGTTTTCCTTACCGGCAACTACGTCGCTCCCGACCACACCCACGACGATGAGGAGGACGACGAGGATGACGAGTACGACCTCTCCCCCGACGAGGAGGACTACGACGAGGAGTACGACTCCGAGGACGACCTTGACGGCATGGAGGACCCGCGCATCACCGAGATTGAGGAGGATGAGGAGGCCCCCAAGCTTGTTGAGGCCAAGAAGGGCAAGAACAAGCGCGCCGCCGACGACGAGACTCTCGACACCCTGATCTCCGAGTCCAAGGTCGAGCCCACCGCCAACGGCGAGAAGCTCAGCAAGAAGCAGCTCAAGAAGATGAAGAAGAACGATGGCTCCGCCGTTGTTGCCGAGCAGACCGAGGAGGCTCCCTCCTCCAGCAAGTCTGACAAGAAGGTTCAGTTCGCCAAGAACCTCGAGCAGGGCCCTACTCCCACCAAGGCCGCCGCCGCTGAGAAGCCCAAGGCTGCCGCTGGTCCCCGTGTCGTCCAGGGCGTCACCATCGACGACAAGAAGGCCGGCACCGGTCCCGCCGCCAAGTCTGGCGACCGCGTCGGCATGCGCTACATCGGCAAGCTCCAGAAGAACAACAAGGTCTTCGACAGCAACAAGAAGGGCAAGCCTTTCACCTTCAAGCTTGGTAGCGGCGAGGTTATCAAGGGCTGGGACATCGGTGTCGCCGGCATGGCCGTCGGCGCTGAGCGCAGAATCACCATTCCTGCCCACCATGCCTACGGCAGCCGTGGCGCGCCCCCAGACATTCCCGGCGGTGCTACCCTTGTCTTCGACGTCAAGGTCGTCGAGATCAACAAGGGCAAATAAGCGTCTCGCTCAGCTTGTGAACATCGCTCCTACGCAGCATTCTAGCTGTTAAACATGGCTCATCGCAACATGTATTATACCTTGAACAAGCTATTGCAGAAGCGATAGTCAGAGAAGCAAAAGTCTACTTTCCACACCCCCCAAGTGCTGGAGGGGAGGACGGCTCTTGCTCTCTGGCAACTACACATCGTTATCCGCAACGCCTGTTGGGTAAACTGTTTCTTTTTCCATCTTTATCTCCTTTGTCACAACAAAATTAGCGTCAACGCTTGTTTATTACCCTAATGATACCCGACTTGCGAACTCTGGCAGGAATGATGGGTCTCTGAGAAGAATGGCCGAAGAAAAAGTTATTATTTGGAGGATTGTATTGGTACCTTGATAGCTAGGTTTTATGTCAGAAACACATATCCCAGCATTCTATGATTCTCTTTGATGCATTGCGTGTCACGTCAAAACATTTTCTACTCATCAATCCCTCTTCTACAGCTTCGCCTTCTCCGCTCTCGCCTCCCACTCATAAGAAAACCCCTTAAACCTCCCCTTCAACCATTCCTCATACACCCTCTCTCTCTCCTCCCCACTCTCCAGCGCCAACATCCTCCCAAACACCTCCAACTGCTCCATAAACCCCAAATTCGGCTCACAAACAGGCCTTCCCTCGCAAACCTGCGCCAACGCCTCATCCCTCTCCATCCCATACTTCCACATCAAAAACGCCACAACGGCCGTCGCAGACCGCGACTTCCCCATAGCACAGTGCACGAACACCCCGCCTTGCTCCAGCCCGCTGTCGATGAAGGCGTTCATTTGAGAGAAGTGCTGGAGGAGATTCTCGTTGGGGTCGTCTTCGATCGGGATCACAAGGTGCGTGTGGTTTTGCGCTTTGAGGTGGTCGGATGACGAGGTCGTCTCGTGGAACGAGAAGTCTATCACGGAGAGGACGTGGGTTATTCCCGCTTGTTTGATTGGGTTGCCTGGTTGGTAGAGGGCGTAGAGGCCGCCGATGTAGAGATTGCCGGCGCGGGGGATCAGGTCGAGCCAGCCCATGGTGTATGTGTCTCTATGATATTTCTGGTTGCTCTTTCCGACTGTTCACTTATGCTTAAGCTGTGATGGCGCCTTGTTGTGGGTTATGTCGATGTCTAGGAGCAGGATTAAGCGGTAGCTTGCGTATGTGGGTGGTCGAACTACGCCATCGCATTATTGTCTGTCATCACCGATTCCGGCTGGTAGATCAAGGTGCATAGCCATGTTGGATAAATAAACGCCTTCGTTGAACATTTAGGTATTGAGGTTGTGAGAGTCAAATCGTCTTTTGCCGAGGCAACTCGCCACAGCCGATCACTCGGCTGACGGCAGACCACCTTTTCTTGGTGAAATCAAGAATGATTATTGCTCGATGTATTTGTTTACTTGTCTCTAGAACAAATAGCCCTTCATCTGCCGTCCCTTCTCCTGTTCGAGTTTCTTGACATTGATATCCTTCCACATCACGATGCTCGCGATACAGAGCGGAATGAAGCAAACACCGCAGATGACTATCAATCTCATCACATATCCATATGCGTGCTTGATCGCTTCACTGGTCGGCGTGCCCGCATACTCCAACTGTGTCTCCAAGCTCGCGTATATGGAAGCAGCCAAGTCCTTTTGTGCATCGGGGAGATATTTGCCATCAGACAAAAGGGATAAAGCTCTGTTTATGGGACGATAGATGGAGTGGTTCGCATGGAGCTCGAATCCTTGTGTACAAGGTTTTCTGGTGTATTGATTATGGACTTGTCAGCGGAAGGGCTCTCAAATAATTGACTCGCAGAGCTGCCGTGCTGACGCTGGGGCGAAGTCTTTCAAATGGTTGATTCCTATGCGATCAATGTTGGAGAAAGAGACTCAGAGCTGCCTATCACAGCTCGTTGTCGGAAACATTGCTCGGGGGGGCTGATCTACTGTGGGCCTCTACAAGGGCTTCTGCCCAACGATCACCATGTGATCACCAGCCCATGCGACGCCCTTCTTCGCGTCTTCGCTCGCTTCCTCACTGCTCTGGGCGAACTTGTCCCTGATCTCACCTTCAGGCATCTTCGCCGTCGCGTCGATCGAAGCGGCAACGATGGCTTCTGTCCAGAACCTGAGGTATTGACGAGGGATGTTCTCACGAGTCTTGCGCTCGAACACCACGTTCTCAAGTCCTTGGGCCTTGACGATCTGCGGCATCTGCGTAGGCCATGTCATCCTCCCGAGAAAAGACAGGCCGAGGGTACGCATCTTGTGAACACCACTGTCCTCTTGCGTCATGCCGTTCTCTTCCAGGCCAATGTAGACATCGTTGCCCCAATCGACCTCGTTCCATTGCAGGTAGCCTCCGGGCTCTAGTGGGCTTTTGTCAGCTGATGTACTTCTGAGCCGAACAGTGACAAACATACTCAGCAACTTCAGCAACTTCTGGAGGAGAGGGACCGGGTCATTGTTCCTCGCAAGTCCAAGCAAGAAGCGTGCGTGAACAAGATCATACTGTCCCACGTGCTCCGGGGGAATGTCTTCGTAAAGGTCCAAGTACTTGAAATTGACATTGTCGGGCAGCAGGTGTTTGGGAGGTGCTTGGTGCAAGGCAATATCAAGACCATCCAGAGCTTCTGCTTCAGGGTAGTCGTCTGCGGCGTCCAAGAGCCAGATCCTAGTTCATAACATGAGCACTCACTCAATATGGACGACTCTTATGCTTGTCGTGTCGACTTACCCTGTTCCGCAACCGACGTCGGCAATGCGTAGGTTTGGCCGTTCTTTAAGCGAAACGGACGGGTGGACAACCCATGGAAAGTACTTCTTCCAGATCTGCAATGACCAATGTTGTCAGCATTTATCCGAAGAAACAAAGCTTCGGTGTTGGTCATTGATTCGCCAAAGTCTGGTCGCTGCATCAAATATGAATTGAAGAGCGCATGATGCAGCTTCCATCGACCTGTCGGACGAAGCATAGGGACTAGACACGTACTTGTACAATATCAGCATACGATCCACTGTGAACTTTTGAGGAAGGGAATCTCACCAAAGTGACAGAGGTTGAGGCGAACAGAGTCGAGCACTCCTCGGGCAAGAGGGTAAGTATCGAGCTTGATGGGCAATGACATGGCGATTGCTGTGCAGGTCTGGCCTTCTTTCTGGCTCTCGTGGGATAAGGGGTTGAATGCGGATGTTCAGAAGATATATACGGTGAGGTTGTGCATGTGAAATACGGCAATGCCGGTGTCTCGATCGAGTATGGAAGGTGACCACAGCAAGCGGGGCCCACCTGAACGAGTTTCAGCCTTCGCATTCACGGTGACAGAAAGGGTAGCAACGAGGCGAATGATTTGGAATTTACGTTGACATTTTTGAGGGCTCGTGGAGATCATGTATAGTGAGTCTGATTGCGTTTTATACTCAGTATGGCTGTCTGTTTAGATTGTCGGCATCGGTAGGGGCTCAGCAAGGGTTAGGGTTGGGGCAGATGGACGGGACTTGACATGTGCAGGGATATATTTTACAAAACTGACCCAATCACCATCTATCAGGGGATATGGTCTAGCGGTATGACATCTTCTTAGCACTGTACAATCACCCCGTACGAGCTGAGTGGAGAAGGTTCCCGGTTCGACTCCGGGTTTCTCCATGAGTATCATCTTCGGATGAGTTCATCTTTTGCTTTTGCTGGGACGAGGGCCTAGCAGCAATGTCTTTTTGGGACTGTACGCTGTTGAAAGCGAGATTGTATTTGTGTGAGCTAGACAGAGCAAATGCTCTCACATGCACGGCTTGTACGCAGATCTAATGTTCACGTACATCTAATACACAACGACCACGAAACGTAGCCCGAGACATAGATGTTGAATGTTGGTATGGACGCCATGCAGTACCGCGACATCGATCGTGTATGGAGCCTGGGAACAGGCGGGTTCGTTCGTGCTGGATCTGGAGGCCAGCAAGCAGTATACGGCTGTTATAGAAGTACCGAGAGCATTATGGGACGGGGAGAATGACAAGGTCGAGAGTCAAGCTTTTCAACATTCTCGAATTTATTTAGACACCTCGCGAGCCGTGTCCCGATCACAGCCTCGCCGGGACAATCATACAACTGCTTTTTGTGTGGAATATATTCCAAGAATATGTTGACGCTTAAAAAGGCGGCAGCCAGAACGGGTAGCCGCCGTTCTTGATCCTGAACACGCTAAGCAGGAAAGAGTACATGCCCAGAAGGACAGCACCCCAGAGGAAGACTGCAAGCTGCTGCCTACGAGCGTCCGCAATGCGCGGGACCTTGAGCGCAAGGCTGATAGTGGCGAAGGAGAGGATGCCGTCTGAGAAGCTAGGTTAGCAATCGTCCAATTGTCTATCGATTTCCAGTGTGCCAACTTACACATCGCTGCAACGATCTGCGTCTCAAGACCAAATTGGTTCTGGAAACCACCGGCGAAGTAGCTGACGCCGCCCTTGCCATTGGCCGCCACGTAGGGGACTTTACGGATGTGGTTGAACATGTGACCGCTGGTGAAGAGCAGGACGGCGATCAAGCTGACGGCGGCCCACAGGTTGCGGTTCTGGACAATGGGGAGGAGGTAAGGCGCAGCGACGAAAAGGAAGGTCAGAGCACCAAGAACAGCGGTCGTGACGGTGACGATCTTAACGTAGTTGATCGGGCGAACAATTGGCGGGTGCGGCGCATCGGGGAGATGGCGGCTCAGCCATGCGTGAATGGGTTCAGCCTTGTCGGAGCTGATGCGGTCAGGGTGTTAGCATCCAATGTCTACCATGAAAAGAGGCTTGTGAACTTACCCAGAGAGAAAATCGTAGCGAATGGGAGACGGATCGGTTCTGGCGTTGGGTCCAGTGGTCGGGTGGAAGAGGAGCAGGACAGGCGCAGTTTGCAGCATCAGCTGTTCTCAGTCAGCCCTGTTTGAGCAATCAGGATATTCCGTTGTCAACCTACCGATTGAAATGTCGCCTTGCCATCGAGAAAGTCCAACGTTCCGAACAACAGTCTTCCCTCTCCTGCCTTATCGCCCTTGGACCAGCTGCGAGCCAGCAAGTCGTACTCAGGTTGGAAGTCTTTGCAGAGACCACAGCCGAATCTTGGCTCGAGTGCCGTAAGGAGGACAGCGACAGAGTAATCGCGTGGAGTCTTGGTGAGGTCGGCGTAGCTCTTGTCCTCGAGTCTCACTGAGCCAGATGCCGACAGCTGCTTGGAGTTGTAGGTTTGGAAGCGGTCGCCAGAGGATTTCTTCGCAGCCAATGCGGCGAAGGGCAGCAATGCCGCCGTCAAGGCGGAGAGGAATTTCATCGTGGTCGGTGGTGGTGGTAACGAACAATGGCTGTTACGAACGAACAGACAACGACGACGTCAAGTTGCTCTCCCTCCAAGCCAGCGGACGGACTGGAGCTTCCAGCTGTCGAGATGATGCGGCTCAGCGCTAGCCAGCGGAAGCAGCCGAGGCGCCGAATCCCGATTGTTTACACCAAGCCAAAACAACACTCGCCCTCTACAACGTACGTCAAGTCGGCAAACGACTGATCAATGCGCCCTACTACCTAGCAGCACAGAATACGCATACCAGTAGCGCATGTCATCCGCGCATACATTACACAACATGGCTCCTCTGCCGCTTGCAATGCATTCGCAACAGTATGAACAAGCACTCAACACGTCGGCGCTCGAGCTGAAATATGCAAACAACACACACATGGTCGACATCTTAGAGAAAATGGAGGATATCCGCCGACTTCGCTTCAACGTAAACTGCCTGGAAGACGACAACGATGATATTCGCGAACAGCTGCAACACGAGGAGGATCGCGCAGACTCCTTCGAAAAGCTTGTTAATGAGAACCTAACACGTGCTGAAGCTGCCGAGACTGGACTTGCAGAGGTCGAGACTGAGCTGAGGGCGCGTGAGAATGAAATCGCGGCGCTGACGGCTGAGGCGCAAGCATTGAGAGATGCTCGCGAAGACAACACCGCCGTGCTCACAGAGAAACTGGCTCTTGCGCGAGAGCTGAGCGTCCTGAAGCCGGAACTGGAGCACCTGAAGGTACAGGCCGCGTCCCTGGAGCAATTGGTCTCCGAGAAGCTGGAACTACAGCATCAATTGACGAACGCGCAATGCGAAGTCGAGAAGGCGAAGCGCGAAGCTCAACGGGCACTTGCCAAGCGCAGAAACACAGTCTTTGAGATCGCACAGGAAGAACAAGTGGATGACTTGAAGAGACAACTTCAGAAGGAGAAGAGGGCGAGAGAACGCGCAGAGGAGGCGCTGCAGAGTGCACAAGGCGACATGGATATGGACGATATTCGAAAGCAACTTGCGAAGGAGAAGAAGCTGCGCGAGAAGGTAGAGGAGGAGCTTGAGGCCGCAAAGGAGAACACCCAGATCGAAGACGTGCGCAAAGACTTGCTGAAGGAGAAGAAGGCAAAACAACGACTCGAAGACCTTGTTGAGAACCTACAAGCCGAGGTCGAGAAAGAGAAGAAGGCTACTGCGCGTGCGCTGAAACGCGCAGATGGAAACGCCAGTGCTGACGACCAAGCCGAAGAGCTCCGCCAAGAACTCGCGAAAGAGAAGAAAGATCGCCAGCGGGCAGAAAAGAACATCGAGACTGCTGCTGAGGAGAGCGAGGCACAGAGGAGCGCTCTTGAGGAGAGGCTTGGCCGCTTTCGTGAAAAGCTCAGGACGACCAAGGATAAGCTGAAAGAGATGGAGACCGAGCTTGCTGCTGCAAAGGAAGCTGCTGAAGCTGCCGCTGCCGCTCCTCCACCACCACCGCCAAAGGCTGCTACAAAGGCTGCTGCCACCAAAGCCACAAAGAAACGTGCGGCCGCAGCGATGGAACCCGAAGAAAGTGCTCTTGGGACACCAGGCGATGGCCCAGGGGCCAAGAAGCGCGGACGTAAGGCTCCTAGCAACGGTGTTGGTGACAAGAGCACGTTTTCCATCACGCCATTCCTTAACAAGACCATGAGCGTCGATATGGAGGAACAATCTGAGCAGGAGGAGGAAGCTTCACCTGCCGCTCAGAAATCCTCTAAGCATCCTCTTGGTGATGCTACCTCAACCAAAGCCAACACACAACCCAAGAAGCCTACCGCTCAGCGCAAGTCAAAAGCTCCTCAACTTGAGATGGTGACTGAGGAGAACGAGGACGTGCATTCACAAGGCCAGGAGAATGCGGTGAAAGCGGCCGGCAAAGCAGGCGGCATGAAACTCAAGACCAAGACGAGCGACGGACCAGATGAGGGCCGTGAACCGAGCAAGAAGAGGAAGCCTCGCAAGTCGCTTGTCGAATTCGACACCTTCCGCGCTTCCGAGAAAGAATCAACCACCATGCAGAAGAAGAAGCGCAAGCTCGGCGGATTGGGCAAGACCCTCATGGACGAGGAAGAAGACACTCAGCCAGCAGCGAAGGGAAGCTTTGGCGCTCGTGGCCTCTTTGGAAGCAAGGGTTTCAGTGCGCTCGCAGGGCCAAAGAAGGGCGCGAGCATGCTGGGCAAGAGCTCCGGTGTTGGCAAAAGCGTGCTGTTGAGCGCTGCGGATGGATCTGGGTTCCAGTTCTCGCCATTGAAGAGGACAAGAAAGAACCTCGACGACACTCTCCGAGGTTGATGTGTCCGAGCTGAGACCGACAGTACTTTTCGTAATGTTCTCTGTATGATGGCGCTGGTGGTGGGCGGTGGGCATTTTCATGGCGTTTGGTTGAAGTCCGAAGCTGCCTTTTTTCTTGTTCCTCGGCAGTCTCTCTCGTACTTGTTCTCTTCCATAACTTTCCTCGATCAAATCCGAAACATTGTCTTCTATGTATTCAATACATGCTATATGCAAACTCCTATGCTTTCAAAATTCCTAAGGGGGTATCTCGGTCGCGACTCATCGTTCCATGCATCGTAATTCCTGCGCTCCATCCATCCGTTCATTTTATCTTCACAGCTTGCATGAAATCCTCCTTTTTCGCCTCCTCGATCGCAGCCACGAGGTCGCCCATGTCCTCCACCTCCTTCACACCCGACCCGTGCGTGAAAGTCCACGACTCTTCCACCTCCAAACGCACCTGGAATGCGGCCCAATTGAGCTCCTTCAGCTCAGCAACGTGCTCGCGCACGGCGTTAGCAGGTCCGGAATAGACCAGCACGCCAGGGTACCCGGGCTTCGTCACGCCAGAAACCGATCTGCTAGGCGAGAGGGCCATTTTGCGTTTGTTGGAGTTGAGCAGATGGTGCAGCCAGACGACGATGGTGGCATGGCCGCCTTCCGGCTCGTCGGTGGCGGCAGGCTGCTGGAGCCCTTCGCTCGTGGCGTGCAGTTCGTGGTCTGCCACGAGAGAATCGAAAATGGTCACGGTGGCGTCGAGGACTTCCTCGCCGGCCTCGTACTCTTGCAGCAGTTGCTTTTTCACTTCGCCGCTGATGTCCCGCTTCCCCACGGAGGCTGAGAGGACAACTGGTCGGCCGTTCGTGAGGTAGTCGTCTTCGAGTCGCAGGACCATGGAGGAATTTGTGCCTTTGAAGCAGATCTCGCGGCTGTGTGCGTTCCAGGATATTTGGTCTGGGTACATTGCTTCGAGCAGGGCGACCTCATTCGCGACACGCTCTTCGAGTTCGGATGACATGTTGGGCCGGAGTCGGGGAGGGTTAATTGAACAAGCAGGTCGGCCTTACTCCTCCGGAATGATGTCTCTTCACACGTGTGTTCAAACAAGTGGCTCGTGGCAAAGCATGGCTCGGTTTTTGTATTTGAAAAGAAAGAATAGGATGTGGGAGATGACGGAGGCGGGGAGTCGGGGCAAACGATGATGGAGATGTGATGATCGAAAAGTGACTATGGCGGGCGCATGGAACCCTTCCGCTTCGGAACAGGGCGTGTGAGTCCGACGGATTAGGCTTTCTTGCATTTGTTAGCCTTGTTGCAGTAAAGCGTTCTGGTCGAGCAGGGATTGAATCAATTGAGGGAGGGTGTGATGAGGAAATGACATCATGCCGTTCTGTGGATGAGAGAGAGGAAGTGATGTTGAGAAGTATGTTGTTCATTGTAGCTAGCATGAACAGATATCAAAACTATGCAGACTGATTTTCGTGAGACGGCCGGGTGAAGTGAGGTTTCGCCAGTGTGAGATCCCGCCCAGAAGCTCAAAGTCTGTCCGCTGACTTCTGA
Source organism: Cladosporium sp. MBC 237 (assembly GCA_030772445.1). NCBI lineage: Eukaryota > Fungi > Ascomycota > Dothideomycetes > Cladosporiales > Cladosporiaceae > Cladosporium > Cladosporium sp. MBC 237. The sequence continues at coordinate 2,741 of JAPHCH010000006.1, read as the reverse complement.
GAATGATGACATGCCAAGGACAAACTTACCTGCCATCCGACTTCATCTAGTGAGCAGTCGATCACGGATTTGGTCGATCATTTATCATTGACGACATCATCGCCATCGCCCTCATCAGTAGTGTCACATCAGTCGCGTCTTCCCTTGATCGACGCGACTTCTATCACGCGTTATATCAATGTCTCGTGATTTCCCACTCTCTTCATAACTTGCTCTCTGACCTTCTCCACCTCGGCCACTTAAATCACTCATCCAACCCATCGACCGCATCTCTCAACACCTCTTAACCACCACAAAGCACAACCACAAACTTCACACAGCAATGGCCGGCACCCGCCAATCCGCGCGCGTTGCAGCGCAAACCAACTCCAGCCCACCAAGCGCCACTCCATCCAGCGGCACCAAGCGCAAGGCTGACGCTGACGCCACTTCGCCGACGGCTAAGACCAATTCCAAGCGTGGAAGGCCGGCGAAGCAGCAGAAGACTCTTGAGCAAGTCATTCCGGACGAGGAGAAGCGCGATGAAGTGAAGGAGGCGATTGGAATGAAGGACGAAATGGAGGAAGATGCTGGTGCTGGTGGTGACGATGAGAAGGCTGGAGATCAGGACACGAATGGTCATGCTGGTAAGTTGGTCTCATTTGAGTCTTAAGTCGTCGATGAAATTGCTAACGAGGACACAAGCCGACGCCACTGAGACTGAGACTGGTGACGCCAATGGCAACGGCACGGCCAAGACTGAAGATGAGAAGCCAAATGCGTTTGACAAAGTGCAGGCGGATGAGAAGGACGAGGGAAAGACGGCGGCAAAGGTGAGCATTCCGTGCCTCTTACAGTCTTCGTACACTTACTGACTGATTCCCCTATAGGCCGACGACACTGAAAAGACCAATGGCGACGCACAAGAGCCAAAAGAAGATGCCGATGCCAACGTCAACATCAATGACGAGGCCGTGGTCGAAGATAAAACCCGCGAAGAGGCGCAGCCCTCCAACATCCACGAGAAAGGCGTCATCTACTTCTTCACACGCGGCCGCGTCGGAACAGACGATCCGGACAGCGTACAAGATCTCCAGCGTAGCTTCTTCGTCATGCGCCCGCTCCCAGCAGGCGGCAAGATCACCGATGGCGCGGTGCAAGAGATGAAGAATCTTCGCCTCCTCGCTCTGCCTAAGAAAGTCTGGCCCAAGAGTGGCAAGGACAGGTTCATGTCGTTTGTGGAGAAGGCTGGCACAACCATGGCGGAGCTCAAGGAGAGCTTCATGGAAGGCTCAGAGTATTCGACCAAGACCACCGGCACCAACCACACGCCGAACGTCACGCTCGTCGGTGAAGGCGTGTACGCTTTCACCAACACTGGTGGTGGCCGCGGCGCCTCGCACATTGCATACATGCTCACCGTCCCAACCTCTCCGGGCGAGGTGCAGAACGACCTTGGCATCAAAGAACAAGGCAGCTTTGTCATCAGCCTCAAGAACCCGGAATCTTCTGGTCCCGCTAACGCACAGCTGCCACAGGGTCCAGACTACCCGCGCGAGTTCATCGATGAATTCGGCGGCCGTGGCTGGATGCCTGCAGAGCCAAAGCATCTCGACTACGCCAATGCGCAGATCCTGATGATTGGTGAGGATTTCGACAATTCGACAAACCTCGAGGCGAACCCGAAGGACGAGAAGGACGACTCGAAGGAGGTCCCGGAGGAGGAGCTGAAGAAGCTGGAGAGCGAGGACGAGCAGAGGGTTGAGCACCTCAAGGGTAAGTACAAATCTCACACCCGTTGGATCTCATCGGAACCGCAGCTGACAGACAACAGGTGACGACACCATCTTCGCTGATCTCGGTGTCTCGAAGAAGGACTACGGCATCACCACGACGTGGTAGACTTGTCCGATCGTTCGAAAGCATTGGAGCGCCTTCACGACTGCGATGGCGCCCTCCGGGGTCAGAGTCTGCTCCAGAGGAAGACATCCTCGGTGAAAGCGACTGCACAATTGCAATAATGACCCGGGGAAACATGGAAGGAAAATGTACAATATTAGAGCTAAGCCACGCCGCGGCAGAGACAGACGGCAGGCCAATCAAAAGGGAAAATGGTGTATTAATAGCTTAACGGTTAGCTCAAGTAGCTGAAGACGATCGGGCACGATAGGACGAGGCTCATGAATCATTATCCTCATACCAACCGCTCCCAATCATCCCTTATCCCCTTTGCCATTCGCCTGCGAGCTGCAGTATCGCGAGACCTATAAGAAAGTCTGGAAGCTCTTCTCCAAACATCAAGCGGCTAGGGCCATGGCCGGCCATGACGACGGTTCGCTCCGGCGGGCACCCGGAAGCGAACCATCAAAACGCAACGAAACTGCCAGGAACAGGCAAACGCGAGCGGCAGATGTCCAGAACAGCCAGTAGCGATCGCGGCAGCCGTCTTCAGAAACTCTAGTGGTCGTTTCTCCTGAGGCTCTGATGAAACGCCGTTTCGCCCTCTCGCAGTCACCAGGAAGTGCAAGATTGCAGGAGTGTCCCGCGAAGCGCCCGTCACACCTGATGCCGCCGGCCTTGGGCGAATCAGCGCCGCGTCTGCAGGTCTTGGGCGCGCTTCTGGAACTTGCGCGACGGGCGGCAAGACGTGCCATCGACCCCACCACTGACACTACTAACGGTGGCGGCGGGTGCGGGTCCCTTTTGGAGGGGAGACGGAGGGAGGGAGGGCGGGAGGGATGTCGTGGTGTGTTGTTCCGTGT